>JAPDNY010000012.1:65822591-66386235 GCA_029375565.1 Gekko gecko | reverse complement strand
TCCTTATTCTAATTCCAGACTTTTTTTTTCTGTGCGGATACCTATTCCCTCCAACAGGGGCCTCACTCTCCCCCAACAGCTTTTCCTACATAGTCAGTAGACTTCCTGGGTTTGTAGAAAAATCCAAACAGTGAGGAAATCCCTTCAGGGACAGTTGAATCCCCCCAAAAGCCTTTTGAAATGGCCTCTGCAGGGACCTGACTCCAGGCAGCAACGGTGAGAGATTAGAACGTTGGGGGGGGGGGGAGAGGCTTCTGACTGGCTCTGTCAGTAAAAGGGTGGGGGGAAGGGCCCTTTCTTTCCAGGCCTCTTTCGGCCTTGGAGGGAGGGAGGGGGAGGGAGGGAGCCTTGGGGCCAGGCTGGGGGATTCCTAGAGGTTTTGGGGTGGAGTGCAAGGAGGGCAGGATTTGGGGAAGGGAGGGGCCTCAGCTGGGTATCATGCCACAGAATCCACCCTCCAAAGCAGCCATTTTCTCCAGGGAGACAGATCTCTGTTGTTCACAGATCTCTGGAGTTCACTCTCCAGGCCCCACTTGGAGGTTGCCAACCCTAGGCCTGGCAGCAGTATAGGGTTGCCAGGTCCCCCCACGGGCACTGGCAGGGGATGGGGTAGTGGGGTTGCCAGCTCCAGGTCTGGAAACTCCTGGAGATTTGGAGATGGAGTCTGGGGAGGACAGGGACCTCAGTGGGGTACGATGCCCTAGAGTCCACCCTCCAAAGCATCAATTTTCTCCAGGGGAAGTTATCTCAGTAGTCTGGAGCTGAGCAGTAATTCCAGGGGATCCCCAGATCCCACCTGGAGGCTGGCATCCCTAGGCAGCACCCTCTGGGTGACTTGATACCACCTAATTTGCATGACTCAACTTGGCGTGGCTGCTTGCTGCTGTTCAGCAGCCACCCTATGAAAGCCAGCAGTGATGCAGCAGTTAGAGCCTCAGAATAGGTCTGCAAGACCCAGGTTCAGATCCCTATATTGCGGTGGAAGCTGACTGGGTGATTTTGGACCAGTCACATACTTTCAGCCTAACCAACCTCACAGGGTTGTTGTGCAGATAAAAAGGAGGTGAGAATAATGTAAGCTGCTTTGGTCCCCACTGTGGAGAAAGACTATAATTTTCCTTGGTAGAAGCTGTGGGGGAGAGGGGTGGAGACAAAAAGCTGAAGACAGATAAAGGCAGACAAAGGTTAAGTTGGCTGTTGGGTGGGAAGGAAATAGGGTTGCCAACTCTGGATTGGGAAACTCCTGGACATTTAAGGGGTGGATCCTGGGGATGGTGGGGTTTGAGGAGGGGAGGAACTTCAGACCAGTATAATGCCATAGACTCCACCCTCCAAACCAGCCATTTCCTCCATGAGAACTACCATTGCCAGCCTCTGGGTGAGGGCTGGAGATCACCCAGAATTACAACTGTTGTCCGGGTGACAGAGATCAGTTCCCCTGGATAAAATGGCTGCTTTGGAGGCTTGAGTCTATGGCTCCACCCCCAGAAGGGAGAAAGAGTGTGAGATAGGTAAGGGTAGAGGGGAGGAAGCAAAGGTGTGAGGAATGGGATGACCATCCCGCAAGTTTCTTGCGGGTCTCCACTTGTGTTTATCTAATTCCCTCCAATTCTGTATAGTAAATGGTGTATTCAAAATTATTAATAAATATCTAAGGCAGGGGTAGCCAAGCTGTGGCTTGGGAGCCGTATGCGGCTCTTTCACACATATTGTGTGGCTCCCGGCAGGGCGGCTGGGGAAGCGAAATATCATTAGCAAACAAATTACCACTGGACCAATAAATATAATTATCAATATCTGCTTTTACCGCTTTTGTTATTTATTTTTGGCAGTCTCATTTAATGTTAATAAAAAGCACATTTGCATATTTCCCAGTAAAAACGTGTAATGTTAGTAGGGCCAGCCCCAGGTGTTTTTGCACACTAGGCAAGGACACTTTCTGGTGCCCCCCCCCGCGCTCTTTCCTTGGCAAGGGCCAAGGAAGGGAAGGAAGTTTAACCCCCTTCCTTTCCATCTGAGTGCTGGCTTGCTGGGTGCCCTGCAGCTGCAGGGCACGCCGGCAAGCCAGGGAAGAGGCGGGGGGTTAAACCCCTGTCTCTTCTGTCTGACCACTGGCAAGCCAGGGAAGGGGCAGGGGGGTTGGCAGGGCTTTTGGCAGGGGCGGGGGCTTTTGGTGCCCCTAAGGGCCGGCACGCTCAAGGCAAACGCCTAGTTTGCCTAGTGAGTGAGCCGGCCCTGAATGTTGGTTCATGTCTTGCGGTTCTCAAACATCTGGCGTTTATTCTAGGTGGCTCTTATGTTAAGCAAGCTTGGCCACCCTTCATCTAAGGTGTATCACAAAGTGTCAAGTTCTGTTTGCTGATACAAAAATAAAGCAGGTCAAAAATAGCAACTGATCTTTGCTATTTTTGACTTGTTATGTTTTTGTTTCAACAAACAGAACTTGACACCTTTGTGATATACCTTATACATATTTATTAATAATCTTGGATACACCATTTATTATAAAGGATTGGATGTCGTGTTGCTGACATGGTGATTTTGTACTTTTGCTTTGTGGTCTACATACACTGTGGCTCTCTAGTCCTTCCCCCTTTTTCTTTCCTGACAAAGAATCTGGGGAGTGGGGAGAAAGGGGTGAGGAAACGAGGAATAGAGAATCTTCCTCTTGACTTCCTGGCAAATTTGGTGTAGTGGTTAAGTGCGCAGACTCTAATCTGGGAGAACCGGGTTTGATGCCCCACTCCTCCACTTGCACCTGCTGGATGACCTTGGGCAAGCCATAGTTCTGATGAGAGCTGTTCTTGAAAAAGAGCAGTTTCTGTCAGAGCCCTCTCAGCCCCACCTGCCTCACAGGGTGTCTGTTGTGGGGAGGGGGAGGGAAAGGAGTTTGTAAGCCGCTCTGAGACTCCTGTGGGTAGTGAAGGGTGAGGTATAAATCCAATCTCTTCTTCAAATACCTGGGTGGTATAGTGGTTAAAGTGTCAGACTGGGATCTGGGAAATCCAGGTTCAGTTCCCCACGTCTGCCATGGAAGTCCTGCTGGGTGACCTTGGGCCAGTCACACTCTCAGCCTAGCCCACAGGGTTGTTGTGAGGATAAAACAGAGGAGGGGAGAGTGATGTAAGCTATTGGGGTGAAAGCCGGATATAAATAAAGTAAATAGATCTATACTTGTTAACTGCCATAGTGCCATCCAAGCATAGATTAATGCAAGCAAAGTGAGAGCTGGCGTGGTGTTGTGGTTCAAGTGCTGCGCTAGGATCTGGGAGACCCAGGTTTGAATCCCTGCTCTGCCATGGAAGCCTGCTGGGTGACTTTGGGCCAGTCACTCTCTCTCAGTCTATCCTACCTCAGAAGATTGTTGTAAGGATAAATGGGAGAATGTTGTAAGCCATGTTTGGGTTCCTGTTGGTGAGAGAAAAGTGGGGAGGTATAAACAAAGTAAGTGAATAAATACAGAGACACTTGGGGAAACTACCAGGGAGAGAGAAGAATAACAGCGAAGGATGTGTATAATTCATGACTCAGTGGCAATTTTAATAACTGTAATGATATGGTGAGGTAACCTGTGATGTTTTAACTCCAGTTTCAGAGACAGAAACCCCCCCATTTTAATACCTTGGATTAGGACCAACCCAAACAAACTCAAAACAATGTGCAAACACAAGATTTCTCCAGACATTTTCCTCCGGCTGAAATCATTTTGGGGGAGGGGATCGTGTTTCTGTCTTGTTGTCTTTTTCCTGTACAGAACGCCAGGCAGATCTGCACAGAGAGCAGCGCTGAACAGAGTTAGGACCCGGTCGCATCTTTGGCCTTTTGTGATCTGGTGAAGTGCGCATGCGCACGAAAGCGCATACCCAGAATGAAACGTCCTCGGTCTTAAAGGTGCCACTGGATTCAAACTTCATTCTGTTGCTACCACCCACCCGAATCCGTGAACGAGGATGTCAGCCTTCAGCTGAAACTATAAATGGGTAGAGGATCCTTATTGCTTTGCTAGGTTGCCCAGTCCACTTAGCCCAGCACAAATAGGGTTTTTTCCCCCAACTGGGTAGGCTGGATATGTGAAATGCACGCCCAGATGCCAGCCACTGTGCATGCACTTAGCACAGTTCAGAATGTCGAAGCTGCAAAATAGACATTTCTGGGACCTGGCCTCCCGGTCGCTTTGCAATTTAAAACATGGGGGCTTCCGTGCTCGCCTTTCCCCTTCTGAGAGAGGCACCGTTGTTCCTGAGAAACCTGACAAAGTTCACCCCAGATCATCCTGTTTCTAAAATCTGCCTGCTGTTATCCCGGTTTGTTCAAGCGCAAAAGTCGTCGTCGTGTGCCCCCCCCCCCCCCCCGGCTTCCATCACATTTGCATTGCAATTCTCCTCCCTGATGTAGAGGTGTGGTTTGAGAAGCTGCTATTGAGGAAGCCTTGAGCTTCACTATTGTCAGTTTCACCCTGCGCCTTCCATTCTTGTCAATTTCCTTTCCCCCCCCTTCTTTTAAAAAAAAAGAAAGGCATTTTTTATGCATTTCCCTACTTTAAACAGAATACGCACACACCTGTCCTTGGAGCAAGCATAGGGGTGTTGCTGGAGTCTATTCAAAGGAATCGTAACATCCAACCCTCAGCCCTCCCTTAAGTTGTAGAAAAGACCAAGAGTCCAGCAGCACCTGCAGAAGGAAGCAGTGACTCACCAAAGTTCCTCCCCTGCCACAAATTTTGGAAGTCTTTAAGGGGCTATGGGACTTCTGCTCTTTTCTACCGCTCACGGACTGACATGGCTGGCCATCTTGATCTCCCTCCCTTGGTTGTAAGGCAGGGAACCGGAGGGGGCACAATGAATGTGGATAAACAGAACCTTAAAGGCAGCAGAAAGAGGACGGACTCTCCATCCAGGAAGCCACGGCCTTTGGTTTGCAAGACCTGAGCAAGGCTGTTGACGATAAGATGTTTTGGAGGATGCTAGTTCATAGGGTTTAGCCAGTTTGGTGTAGTGGCTGAGTGTGCGGACTCTAATCTGGGAGAAGCGGGTTTGATTCCCCATTCCTCCACTTGCACCTGCTGGATGACCTTGGGGAAGCCATAGTTCTGGCACAGCTGTTCTTGGAAAAGAGCAGTTTCTGGCAGAGCTCTCTCAGCCCCACCTACCTCACAGGGTGTCTGTTGTGGGGAGGGGGAGGGAAAGGAGTTTGTAGGCCGCTCTGAGACTTTGAGTGAAGGGCGGGGTGTAGATCCAATCTCTTCTCTTCTTCTAAGTCGGAAGCCACTGGGCTGCACTTAACATGCACGCTCACAGAACTGAACGTTAGTGCTTTGCAAAGAACGCCGGCTGGACTAGCTAACCAAGAAATAAATCAAAAGGCGGTGTGCAGGCAGGAATCGATTTAGGGGAAAGTGTACATGGAGCTCTGTGGTCATTTGAAATGCTCTTTTGCGAGTGGGCTAGAAAACAACACAGATGGAGTTAATCCAGGATAGTGAGTACAGCATTGCGGAGGGGGTTTTCTGCCTTTTTTGTGGTCCTCTGGAAGCACCCTGAAGTTTCAGCTCTCTGTGTGATTGGCGGCTCTTAATTTGCTAGGGGCTTTAGGGTTGCCAGCCTCCAGGTGGGGCCTGGAGATCTGCTTTTACAACTGATCTTCTGCTGACAGAGAGTCGTTCCCCTGGAGAAAATGGCTGCTTTGGAGGATGGACTCTATGGAATTGTACCATGCTGAAGCCCCTCCTCTCCCCAAACCCTGCCTTCTTCTGGGTCCACCCCCAAAGTCTCCAGGTAGTTTCCAACCCAGAGCTGGCAACCCTACTAGGGTTACAACATTCTTTGTTTTATCTTCGCAACAACCCTGTGAGGCGGGTTAGGCTGAAAGTGTATGTGATTGGCCCAAGGTCTCTTCTGTGGCAGAGTGGGTATTTGAACCTGGGTCTCGCAGATCCTAGTGTGACGCTCTGACCACTATACAACACTGTCTCTCAGCCAGAATGAGCCGTGTTTTGTTCATTCAGATGTTGCACGAAACTGTACCTTAGGCTGTTCAGAAATCCTGAAGAAGCCTCCAGAAAACTTGGCGAAGGTGCTCTGTGGGTGTCGGTTGTAAGTGGGTGTTTCTTAATGGAAAATATAGGTAAATACAGGTTTCCCTTGCTTGAAAGCCAGTTGAATCTGACTCTAGGGATGTGGTGCTCATCTCCGTTTCCAAGGCGAAGAGCCAGCGCTGTCCGAAGACTATTCCGTGGTCACATGGCCGGCATGACTAGACGCCGAGGCACACCGAACGCTGTTACCTTCCCACCAAAGCGGTAGCTATTTATCTACTTGCAATTTCTTGCTTTGGAACTGCTCGGCTGTCAGGAGCTGGAACCAGAGACGGGAGCTCACTCCATCATGCGGCACTCGGGTCTCGAACTGCCTTCCAGTCTGCAGCAAATCGTCTTAGCCTTGGAGTCACCATTGCCCAATGGAAAATATACGCTGAACTAAAAAAATCCCCCTAGGTTGCCAACTTTCCTATACCACTATTTGGCTGCCAACTTGGAAAATGGCTGCTCTTTTTCAGAGGTTGGTATGGAAGTTAATGGTATTCAGGTGGTAATTGATGGCAACCAGGCGTTTCTTGATTGGGGGAGGGGTGTGTGGTTGACACTGCCAAAATTTTACACCCTACAGCAGGGGTCCCCAAGAGGGTGCCCGTGGGTGCTGTCATACCCTACAAAACCTTTCCTGGCACTCGGCAAGTGTTTTTAGAAGTGTTTTTAGAAAGCAGACTGAGACCGGTGGGTCTTCTGCCCAGCAAGCCTTCTGACTGGCCATTGGAGATTTGATTGGCTGTGCAAACTTTTAAAAAACTTGGCGCGGGCAGCAGCTGTCACCGCAGCACGAGAATCTTGACTGTGACTGCAGGCAAGCTTTGACAGCTAATTTATGGTGGTACCCTCCACACTGTGTCACTATGCCAAAGGCGCCTGCATGGTGAAAAAGTTCAGGACTCCGAGGCCCGTAGCCAGGATTTTGTGGCTTGAGGGGCGAATTTTTCTCTGGTGGGGCTGAAGTTCTCAGTGCAGAAAGAAAAGCCATTTAGCCAATGGAAAGCTGTTACCAGGATAGATCTCTAAACTGCAATCTGTCAACCACTTTAGATAACGGTTCTCAGCCGCTGCAAGTTAATCACTTCTGCCTGCCTAAGCAACAGTTCTGAGAACAAGCCGGCCCGGTGGGGTTGATGACTTCTGTAGTCAAGAAAGCTAATACTTAGGCAGAAGAACTCTCTTAAAGGAGACCAGTTTCTTGATACAGAGTTGGAAGGGATCCTAGAGGTCACCTACTCCAACCCCCTTTCTCAGTGTGGGAATTAGTCAACTACAGCACCCCACTCTGCTTACAGAAGCACACGCCTTTAAAAGAATGTTTTAAAATGATTGAAAAAGACACTTACAGGAGCAATTCCTGTGGGGCTGTGCCTTTAAGAAAGGGGACGGAGCCCCCCAAAAGCCCCACCGTAGCTATGGGTCTGGGGACCCCTGTCCTACAGTTTGGCTGCAGTTTTGGGAAATGGCTGCCGTTTTTCAGAAATCAGTGTGGTGTAGTGGTGATACCACACGTAACTGTGGTTTTGCAAACCCCCTTCCAGCCATGGTTTCTGCTCCTGGCTTGCTGGTCACGGTTTGCTTATTCAGATATCACAGTCAGCCCTTGCTTAAGCTTCTTCTGCCATGACTTGACACGGTTTCTGAACTGAGCCTAAGCCTATGGGAAAATGCTAAGCCCTGGGCATGGAAGCATTAGTGGGGAAGTGTGGTTAATTCAGACAACGAACTAGGTCTTTTAAAATGGAGATTTGGGGTTTTCTGTCTGTGCTTTGTGTAATCTGCCATGCACTGAGTAGACGGAAGGTTAATCTATGGGCCGGGAATGCTTTGCCAGGCTAACCTAGGCTTTTCTGAACAGGCAAGAGAACAAAGTTTGGGCCCAGTGTCACCTCTAAGCCCGACAATGTTTTATTCTGGATATAAGTTTTCCTGTGCACACATACTGTGTGCATGCATGCAAAAGTTTTC
This sequence comes from Gekko gecko, assembly GCA_029375565.1. Classification (NCBI taxonomy): domain Eukaryota; kingdom Metazoa; phylum Chordata; class Lepidosauria; order Squamata; family Gekkonidae; genus Gekko; species Gekko gecko. Next base: position 66,378,182 of record JAPDNY010000012.1, on the reverse strand, counting down.
CTGTACACACATACTTTGTGCATGCACGCAAAAGTTTTCTTGTGCACACACACTTTGTGCCTGCACGCAAAAGCTTATACCCAGAATAAAACCTTGTTGGTCTTAAAGGTGCCACCGGACTCAGACTTTGTTCTGCTACTTCAGGCCAACGAGGCCGTCGACATGAGTCCAAACAGGCAAGGCCCTTGAACCATGTTCTAAAAATATTTCCCCCTTTCCTTTGTCTTTTATAAGATTGCTTTTGGCCTTGATTCGGAATTCATCGTTGTATAAAAGGGTGGTTTTTTTCCCTTTTTCATTAATGGTGTTGGAAAGTGTTGTCAAGCCACAGCCGACATGTGGCGACCCCGTAAGGTTTTCGAGGCGAGAGATGTTCACAGGTGGCTTGCCGTTTCCTGCCTCCTCGTCACGACCCTGGTATTCCTTGGAGGTCTCCCAACCAAATATTAGCCAGGGCTGACTCTGCTTAGCTTCCGAGATCTGGTGAGATCAGGCTTCCCTGGGCGATTGAGACCAGGGCTTGTCATTAATACAGAAGCTCAAATTCTTCGTCTTGCTTTTACTAGAACTATTTCCTATTTAAAAAAAAAAAGTTACACCAGCCTCGGCTTGCATTTCCCTGTGGTTTCCAAACAAACATGGGAGTTTGCAGACAGAGAAGGAGAAGATGCAAACAAGTCAGACAAGCTACGTTCGTTGAATTGCACGGAGCCCTTTTGCCTCCCTGCACCGCACAGCCGGCGAGTCAAGCATCGGGACAACCGGCAGAATTAGGTCACCAGCGCTAGCAGCCTACTGATCGGCCAGACATTAAATATCGCTTGCCGTTAATGTGGGATGCTGAATGGAAAGCCTCCAGGGATCCAATTAGCAAAGCATCTTACAACTCCCAAGAAAGGAAGGCCTTTGCAAATCCACCTGGCTGTCTCTCAGCAGGGGAAGGGATGCTGACGTGCTGGGAGAGGCGTGCACGCTGTTTACTCTTGCAGCTGTTTGGAAGCAAAGGCGCCTTCTAGATTTGCAAAGATTTGGGCAGGTGGAGAACTGGAAGGGGAGGGGGTCAGGGCAAAAAGACACAGGTTAGCCTGGAGGTTGGTTTGCGAAGCAGTGTCGTAAAGTGGTTAGTGCTGGACTAGGCTCTAAACTCTACCCTGTTTGCCCTGGAGTTCTGTCAAGAAAAATGGGGGGAGGGTCACCTTAAATTTACAGACAGGTTACAAGATGTTTGTTGTTTTTTTTGGGGGGGGCATCAATTCATAACTGGTTTATGGCAATCCCGTAGGGGCTTCAAGGCAAGGGATGTTCAGAGGTAGTTTGCCGTTGCCTGCCTCCGTGTCATGACCCTGGCATTTCTTGGGGGTCTCTCACCCAGTTTGGTGTAGTGGTTAGGAGCGCAGACTCTAATCTGGGGGGACCGGGTTTGATTTCCCCACTTCTCTACCTGCAGCCAGCTGGGTGACCTTGGGCAAGCCACAGTTCTCTCAGAGCTGTTCTCTCGGGAGCAGTCCTCGAAAGAGCTCTCTCAGCCCCACCTACTTCACAGGGTGTCTGTGGTGGGGAGGGGAAGGGAAAGGAGATTGTAAGCTGCTCTGAGACTCCGAGTGAAGGCCGGGGTATGAATCCAATCTCTTCTTCTTCATCATCCAAATATTAGGCGGGGCCAATCTTGTTTAGTTCCGAGATATGATGAGATCGGACTAGTCTGAGCTATCCAGGCAAGGGCCAGTTACAACAATATACAGTAACAAAAAGCTTTTCTTGTATAGCTTTTTAACTGGGGTGATCATCTTAAACATAAGAACATAAGAGAAGCCAATGCTGGATCAGGTCAATGGCCCATCTAGTCCAACACTCTGTGTCACAGAGTGGCCAAAAAAATACCAGGTGCCATCAGGAGGTCCAGCAGTGGGGCCAGGACACTAGAAGCCCCCCACTGTTGCCCCTCTCCCCAAGCACCAAGAATACAGAGCATCCCTTGCCCCAGACCGAGAGTTCCTATCTATACCTTGTGGCTAACAGCCACTGGTGGACCTCTGCTCCATATGTTTATCCAATTCCCTCTTGAAACCGTCCATGCTTGTAGCTGCCACCACCTCCTGTGGCAGTGAATTCCATGTGTTAATCACTCTTTGGGTGAAGAAGGACTTCCTTTTATCCGTTCTAACCTGACTGCTCAGCAATTTCATGGAGTGCCCACCAGTTCTTGTATTGTGAGACAGGGAGAAAAGTGCTTCTTTCTCTACCTGCTCTATCCAAATAGGCCTGTCCTCCTTTTCATGTCACTTCGGTACCGCACTGGGTTGTTGAGAGAATAAAACGGGAGAGAAGAAATCCTCTCTGAGGTCGTTAGAAGGCAGGGTTGGAAAGAAACGTAATAGATTTTTATCAGGGCAGGTTTTTTTGCCTCTCATTAGCGTGCACTGGCCTCAAGTCAGAGACATTGCCTGTTTTGCTGGTATGTTTTGTCTGGGTGACCCGGCACCTGTCTGGTTTCTAAGTCTCACTGGATCAGCGACTCTCAGGGCTTTGCTTGCAAAGGGGCCTCCAGGGCCCAAAACAGAAAGGCCGTAGCTCCGTGAGAATACCACCTTTGCAGGCAGAAGGTCACCGATTCAGTCCCCGGAATCTCCTATTAACAGATCTCAGGGCATAGTTGGTGGGAAAGACCTTTCTCTGGAATTAACAGTTTGTGGCGGGGTATGAGCTTTTGTGAGTCACCGCTCACTTCTTCAGAATGAGCCGTGACTCACAAAAGCTCATATCCTGCCACAAATAGGGCTAGTCTTTAAAGTGTTATTCTTTTCTACTGCTCCGGGCAGACTAACATGGCTACCCTCCTTGATTTCCTCTCTGAGATGGTCGACAATTGGAGAGGACATTAAGTGAAACTGACCAGTTTTTTTCCTAGGGAGGGGCCATAGCTCACGTAGGGTCGACAGGTCCCTTGGACCTGCTGGTGGCAGATGGGGGGATGAACTTACCGGGAGCGGGGAGGAATGGCAAGAAGAAACGCAACGTGCCTACGTGACCCGGAAGTGGCATAGAGGTGTCAGCAGGGCTTTTTTTGTAGAATAAACCCAGTGGGAACTCATTAGCATAACAGGCCACACCCAACAGCAGGAACTCATTAGCACATTAGGCCACACCCCCATGTTGCCAGGAGTGTGGTCATCCAGCCACACCCACCTTTTGCTTCTTATTTTTGTTTACCTGGTTTGTTGTCAAAACCCCAGGGCTTTTTTTGTAGCAGGAACTCCTTTGCATGTTAGGCCACACACCCCTAATGAGTTTCTGCCATTGGGTGTGGCCTATTATGCTAATGAGTTCCTGCTGGGCGTGGCCAACTCAGGAGCCAGCTGGAATGCCATTCCTGTGCGTTCCTACCCAAAAATAGCCCTGGGTGTCAGGGACATTGAGGGGACGATGCTCTCGTTTGGGGGCAAAACTCTATGGTAGAATTAGCTTTCACCATAGAGTTTTGCCCCAAACCAGAAATTCGTCCCGAAGTGCCTACTTTCAGGTCATTGTAGGCACGTCATATTTAATTTACACGTTCTTCCCAGTTTTGGAGCGGGGAGTAATTTCCCCCTGCTGGCCAGTTGGCTGGCAGTGGAAAGGTGGGGGCCGAAAGCAGAGGGGGGGAGAGGTCTGGCATGGCTAGCTCAGTGGCATCGTTTGTATGTGGAAGGACCTTTGTTCAGTCCCTGGCATCTCCATATCTAAGCATCTGTGGTAGCGCCATGGCTGGGCAAGACGGTCACTGCCTGGGCGGCAGCCATTTCAAATGGACCATTCAGGCTAGATGGACTGGCAATATAATCTTATACGGCAGTTTTCCATTGGGTTCTGTACCACCCTAAATTCAGTAGGAGTGGCACGGTAGGTTGAGAAGACATCACGGAGAACAACTTAACCGTTGCACGCATAGATGTGTTGCTTCTTTATAGATGTGCTAAACTGGCATGGGGCCATTGCGGTCCTTTGAATGGGTTTGTTGTTGTTGTTGTTGTGCACTTCATTCCTAGTTGTCTCTTGGCCACTCCATACTCACGCACACACTGGGCCCCACCCATCTGGTTTGGTAGCATTTCTAACCTCCCATTTGTGTGGGCGGCTGATTGTTTCCATCCTGGGTTCTTAATGCCTCATTCAGACAATTATCTTGTGAAGAGGAAGCTGGGAATGCGGCTTCAGCGGTGGGGGAATGCCGGTTCAATCACTTTCCCCGCTTACAAAGTCCGGTTGGTAATTGGCTTGGGAGTCAGAGCTTCCAGGCCGGATCGCGCTACAGTAATCGAGGCTCGAGGAAGAGGAGGGGCCGTTGACATAGCAGGTGGGCACCTGTGTGTGTTACCGTGGTCATGGAGGGGGGCCGTGTGTGGCTCGGTCCGTGTGGCGTGTAGAAGGTCCCAGGTTCAAACCCCAGCATCTTCAGTTAAAAGTTTCAAGTAGCAGATAATGTGAAAGGCCTAAGACCCAGGAGAGCTGCTGCCAGTCAGAGTAGACGATACTGACCTTTATAGACAAAAATGGTCTGACTCGCTAGAAAGTCATGTATGTGTGCGGCAGGGGAAGACTAGTATGATTTGGACCCATGATGCTTCAGGGGAGGGAAGTAACTCCCTTTCCTTCCTTGTTTATTTATTTAATTCAATTTATATCCCGCTCTCCCCAAAGCCAGCTCAGAGCAGGTGACAACAGTTTATAAAGCATACGATATAAGAACTTGCAAAAAAACCCCAATCACATTTGATACATACAATGAAATCACTAAAACGGCTACTATAGAATTCAAGATGGCGTAAAAACTCAAATGGAGGGCAGTTTACAGGTGTCTAATAGAAGGGGGAAGCCGGGGGGAGAGAAGGGAGGAGGGGAGAGGCCAAAACTAGATAAAGCCTATCGGCAAGGAGCCCGTCGGTGCCCTCAGCCATGGGCCCGGTGGAGAAACTCTGTTTTGGAGGCCCTGAGGAACTGTACCAAATCCTACGGGGCCGTGATCTCTCCTGGGAGGATGTCCTACCAGGCTTGGGCTCTATAGCATTACACTCTGGTATGAGGTCCTTTCCCTCCTCAAACCAGGGCTATTTTGGGGCAGGAAAGCACAGGAAGAGAATTCCCGCTGGCTCCTAAGTTGGCCATGCCCAGCAGGAACTCATTAGCATAATAGGCCACACCCAACAGCAGAAACTCATTGGGATTGGCTACATTAGGGGTGTGTGGCCTAACATGCAAAGGAGTTCCTGCTCCAAAAAAAGCCCTGGGTTTTGACAACAAACAAGGTAAACAGAATAAGAAGCAAAAGGTGGGTGTGGCTGGATGACCGCACTTCTGGTGACACGGGGTGTGGCCTAATATGCCAATGAGCTGTACTGTAAGGGGTGTGACCTAATATGCTAATACGTTTCCGCTGTTGGGTGTGGCCTGTTATGCTAATGAGTTCCTGCTGGGCTTCTTCTTCAAAAAAAGCTCTGCCCCGAACCATGCCCTCCCCAGGCTCCAACCCAAATCTCCAGGAATTTCTAGGGTTGCCAGCTTCCAGGTGGGTCCTGGGGATCTCCGGCTTTTACAATCTCCAGCTGACAGACATCAGATCTCCTGGAGGAAATGGCTGCTCTGAAGGGTGGACTCTGTGGCATTGTGCCATGCTGAGGCCCCTCCCCTCCCCGAACCCTGCCCTCTCCTGGATCCCAAAGTCTCCAGGTATTTTCCAACCCAGACCTGGCAACTCTAGGAATTTCCAAACCTGGAGTTAGCAACCCTAGTCGGGTTAGGCCAGTGGGTGAGATCCCTGGCCTTTGGGTATTCAAAATGAGCAATGTGGTTTTTCTTGGAATAGGCCTCCCTTGCTGCTATGCTTTTTAAAAAGTCTTTCTTCCTCTGAGCATGGGGGAATGTGCTTTATGTACTGCTGGTGAAGCTGCAGGTTCCTATACTCTGTCCCCAAATAAGTCACGGACTTCTGCGTCAGCCATAATTATAAACATGCCACGGTAATAACTGGCCAGCAGGACTGGCTGACCTAATGGCTTCCCGGTGTCTGCAGCCTGTGCAGCATTTGGCCCTGGGCTACAATTGTATGCATCCTTATTTGGGACCGAGTCCTATTGAATTCAATGGCACTACTTCTGAGTAACACATCCTTGGAGAGGCCATGATGCAAATTGCCTTTCCTACTGGGCTTAAGGTATTTATTTAGGTACCGGCTCAAGTTGGCTGATGGCTATCTCCTCTCGATGCCAAAACAGTGCTCTGTGTTTGCCCTGTCGTAGATTGGTTTCCTGTGTTGCCCGTTTCTGGTCTGTAGAAGCAAGGGCGTGTGTTGGGCTCCCCAAAGGTCGTTTCTGGAGGAATAGTTGTGGTGGAACCTCTTTGCAGGTGACAGCCTGTACAAATACGTGTGCCCCTGTGGTTGTGTCCAGCGGCTGTTTTAAAGACACTTGTGTTGGGGAAAGGGACCCATTTCATACCTTGCTTAAGTCTGTTGCTGAATCTTCTGCTTTGGTTTGGGGGGGGGAGCTTTTCAGACAGTGTAGGAGGCAAGAGATGAACAGGGGTGGTTTGCCATTGCCTGCCCCTGCATAGCCGCCCTGGACTTTCTTGATGGTCTCCCATCAAGGTACTAACCAGGGCTGACCCTGCTCAGCTTTCAAGCCTGAGCCATCCAGGTCAGGGGAAGTGATGCCTTCAAGCCTGTTTTCTGTTTCCCTTTCTATGCCACTGAGGAGGCCCTTCCTCATGAGCAGACATGATCGAGGTTTATAAGATTATGTGTGGGATAGAGCAGGTCAAGAAAGAGGTACTTTTCTCCCTTTCTCACAATACAAGAACTAGTGGGCACTCCATGAAATTGCTGAGCAGTCGGGTTAGAACGGATAAAAGGAAGTCCTTCTTCACCCAAAGAGTGATTCGCACGTGGGATTCACTGCCACAGGGAGGTGGTGGCAGCTACAAGCATGGACGGCTTCAAGAGGGGATTGGATAAGCATCTGGAGCAGAGGTCCGTCAGTGGCTATTAGCCACAAGGTATAGATAGGAACTCTCGGTTTGGGGCAAGGGATGCTCTGTATTCGTGGTGCTTGGGGGGGCAGGGGCAACAGTGGGAGGGCTTCTAGTGTCCTGGCCCCACTGCTGGACCTCCTGATGGCACCTGGTATTTTTGACCACTGTGTGACAGAGTGCTGGACTGGATGGGCCATTTGCCTGATCCAACATTGGCTTCTCTTATGTTCGTACGACATGAAAAGGGCCTCTCTTGGGATCTGGGGAAACAGCCAGTGGAGAGACCCAGTTGCCAGACACCCCGTGGACTGTTGTTCTCTCCCGCCTGCCCTGTCTCCTTCCTTCCTCCTTCCCACTCTTTTACCTGGTTTTTTAAAAGCAAACTCCCACTATATTTTGTGTTTTGTGATGCTGTTCAAAGAGTTGGCTTCGCACGGTGTTTACTTTAATTCTTCACGCAAGTCACAAACTCCTGTTGCCTAAAAGGCTGTTTTCCTTCCTCCAAAAGCCCTCTTGAAATATTGCAGGAGAACCGCACGCTGGCTTAACCAAGGTGACTTCCACCCCTAGTCCTCTTGGGTTGTAAGGGCTGCAGACTTTCTGGGCTGGGAATCTGGTTGAACACTGAACTGGGGGGGAAGGAGAACTGTCGGCGCATGCGTGGGCAAGCTGTTGGTGCCCTGCCGTCCAGTCAATCTGCTGTCGCTGGAGTAAAGTCTTATTTTGGCATCTTGCGTTGCTCGACTCTGCAGGCTTTCTAGCTGGGTAAAAAGCCTGCGGTGCAAAACGCTCTGCTCGTATTCTGAGGAATCACAAGCCTTAAAACTCAGTTGTACTTAACAGGAAAAAATTGTATGACTTTCCCGCTCATTTAATGGCCATTGGTTCCTCTCCCAAAGGATCATGGGACTTGTAGTTCGGTCAGGATGCTGAGAATTTTCTCTTGGGGTTAGGGGTGCCAGGCTCCAGGCGATGGCTGGCGACCCCCCAGAATTACAGTTGGTCTCCAGATAAGGTTGCCGGGTCCCCCTTGGACACTGGCAGGGGACAGAGAGGTAGAGTTGCCAGATCCAATTGGGAAATTCCTGGAGATTTGAGGATGGAGCCTGGGGAAGACTCAGTAGGCTATGGTGCCACAGAGTCCACCCTCCAAGGCAGCCGTTTCATCCAGGGGAACTGACCTCTGTAGTCTAGAGAGGACCTGTAGTTCTGGACGCCGGCATCCCTATCACCAGGTGACAGAGATAATTAGATTAACTTGTTGGGATGAAAGAGAAAAAGGAGGGGGGGGACAGCAGGTTGGGAAGAAACGTACAATTTACTGGCTACATTTTTAAAAAGGAAAGGTAGATCATGTACATGAAACACGGAAGGGGATGGGGACAGACTAACACACCAGCATTATATGACGAAGTCTGAGTCCAGTGGCACCTTTAAGACCAGTGGCAGATTAACCCTTAAGCAGACTAGGCACGTGTTTAGGGCACCAGGCCCAAAGGGGGCACCACAAAGTTGGGAAAAGGGTGAAAAGGAAAAAAAAACCGAATGAAGATTTGTAAAAAAAAAAAAAGATAAAACTAGTGCAAACTGATCATGGTGCACCCTAGGGTTACCTTCTGTTTTTTGTTGGCGAGGTGCAGTGTCATGTGTTTGAAAGTAAAATGATGGAGCCAAATTCAGTTGTCACGACAGTCATTTCAATGAAGGGGGCACCAAGATTGGACACTGCTTAGGGCACCCGTGAGCCTTAATCCGCCCCTGTTTAAGACCAACAGAGTTTAATTCTGGAGCTTTTGAGTACACAAGAGCTTATACCCAGAATTAAACTTTGCTGGTCTTCAAGGTGCCGCTGGACTCCAAATTTGTTCTGTTGCTTGAGACCAACATGAGACCATCAGCACTATGTATGCTTGCTGGTGCCTGTTACCTGGGTGAGAAGGTGGTAAGGCTTACCGGGCTCTAGCTGTGTGTGTGTTTGGGGGGGGATGACCTTCATACTCTTCCCTCCAAACGGTTGCTTCCCAGGTTGAGTTAGTCAGCAAAACATTCTCTGCCCTCCCCAAATCTGGCCTGGGAAATTCCTAAAAGTTTGGGGGGGGGTAGAGCCAGGGGGGTGGGGTTTGGAGAAGGGACAGACCTTAGTAGGGTACAGTGCCTTAGAGTCTACCCTCCAAAGCAGCCATTTCCTCCAGGAGAACTAATCTCAGTTGTCTGGAGGCCAGTTGTAATTCTGGGAGATATCCAGGGCCCCACCTGGAACTTGGCAAGTCTAATTTGACCCCTATAGATTTGTATTTATAGATTTCCCCCCTAAAAAAAAAAGCTGGAATGTTCTTGAAACAGAACTGCCAGGTTTTCATTTCCATTTTTCTAGACTTATTGGGGTGGGGGGTATTACCGTTATTATTTCATCAGTCAACTCATTTCTTGCTTCCCTTCTCTGGTGCACGGGTCACTTTAGTGAGAGCAGCAACTCTGGAATCTTGGAGGGCTTCATTAATTTGCCTGGGACCCTTTCTGCAGTTGTGAAATTCCCGGCCTTGACGTTTTCAAAACTGCACATTATGTAAAATTTTCCACAGTGGATTTTTCCTCACCAGGGACAAACCTGAAGTTTTCTCCTCCTGACCCCGCATTTTCAGGACTTGCTAAAACTGGGGATTCTGAAAGCACGGGGTGAGGAGGAGAAAACTTCAGGTTTGCGCCTGGTGGGGAAGAATCGACTGCAGAAAGTTTCCTCTAACACGCGGTTTTAAAACCGTCAGTTTAGCTCCTGCAGAGTGCTGGTAGCTTCCTGACGGACAGCTAGCACAATAAGCCAGAGCCTGAAAGGATGGGAGAAGGCCACACCGGCTGGACTCTGTGAAGTGAAAAACTGCAGCAGAATGGAACGGCTTGCTAAACTCCGCTTTAAATCTTTGGCACCATTTGTGTTCTCGTCTTCTGCCGTTAACAAATGTAATTCTCCCCAATTATCTGTGTGTGGCATGCAAAGGAAAAGTTGTCTGTCCCGTCCCCATCCCCACCGCCTTCCACCCCTGCAGAGCAGGATTATGAGTCAGGGTGGGTGAAAGTTTAACATAAAAATGGGAATCACCAATGGTTCCCTCCCCCTTCAATTTATGCTACAGGTTTTGGTATCTAGACTCACCGCATAATAATGGCTTTTCTTTTTCCCCCCTCCCTTTTCAGGAAATGGCCAACTCCGTTTATTTGGTTATGGAGGTGAGTGTTCCTGATATTCTAAGTAAGGCCTTTCACGGGTTTTTTTCTTTTCCAGCCAAACTACTTAGGAAAATATCAAACTGATTAGCAAGCCCGGAAGTCTTATCTTGGGTTGCCAATGGCAGCCTGGGAGATTCCCAGAGGTGTGGGGGCAATGTTTGGGGGAGGGTGGGGTTTGGGGATGAGCGGGACCTCAGTGGGGTATAATGCCACAGTGCCCTGCCCTCCAAAGCTGCCATTTCCTCCAGGCGAATTGGTCTCTGCAGTCTAGAGACTGGTCGTAATTCCAGGAGGTCTCCAGGCCCCACCTGGAGGCTGGCCACCTTGCCAAGGAAAACAAACTTGGCCGGTTACTCTGGCTTTATGCTGAGGGGCTCAAGCCTTGCTGTATCAGAATCTGTAATTTTTTTTGCTCTGAGCCTGTTTGACTTTAAGAGAGAATGTTGGCACCTGTTTTTCCTGGCAGGCTTCTTGTGACTGCAAGCAGCTGCCCTGCAGTGAGCCGAATTTAAGAAGCAGGAACCGTTTTTCGCGCTGATGGGTCTCTGTGCCAGGAAAAACAGAGTGGGGCTGAAGCCCAGGTGGTAGAACACTGGCTTTGCACGCAGAAGGCCCCTGGCCAGTCTTTGGCCTTTCCGCTTAAAGGATTTCAGGTAGCAGGTGTGGGCATAGAAGTTTCTCTTGCCGTGACCCGAATAGCCACTGCCGGCCAGATTGGCCAGTACTAACTTGACGGGCCAGGCGTCTGACTCTGTCTGTAAAGCCAGGTCCATCTGTTCTGTTCCCGAATTCCTGTGTGTTGTGCACCAGAGCTTTGACAGAATATACGGTGGCCAGCTCGGTCTGTTGTCTTGTAGATCTTGAATATGGCCTCTGTTTGTTTTGGGAGCTGGGAATCTTAATTGTATAAGTTTTAGCCAATTAACGAAATTATTAATCGATTCTTTACGCAGGGAGTGATTAAATGAATGAACAGCTTTCAAAAGAGATTAGATAGATTTATCCTCTGTGAATTTATCAGTGGCTACTAGCCATGGGGACTGAGGGGAACCTCCACATTCAGAGGCACTAATCCTCTGAATCTCAGGGCCAGGAGGCAACCTCAGGGGAAGTCCTTGGACTCTGTGTCATGTTGTTGGCGGTCCAGAGGAACCGGTTGGCCACTGTGTGAGACAGGATGCTGGATCAGAAGTACTATCGATCTGATCCATCAGGGCTCTTCTTATGTTTTTAGTGCCAAGTTGTTACACATTTGTATAGCATCAAAATGATAATGCCAAAATACTTTGTTAGATGACTCACACATATAAGGCAGGATGCAGGCTCTTGGGAGAGGCATTCTGAGAGGGGAGTGCCTCTTTTGATAATGCTTGCAGTCCAGGTTTCATATTAAAATAATTAGCATTCAAAATAAAATCTGCTTCCCAATGAATCAGGATTTCTGTACCTTTCACAACAATTGTTTGCTCTGGTTGGCGATTTAGACAGGAAATAGCCCAAGATTTATCTTAGGCCTGGAACCACCTTGATGATTTTGAAAAAATGGCATTTAAGCACATCAACGACACTTTGCATGTTCTGGCTGTTCCTGTAAAACAAAATTGATCCAATTTGCTTTTCTCTCTCCCTCTCCCCCCCCCCTTCCTCCTAGTACTGCAATGGGGGTGATCTGGCAGACTACTTGCACAGTAAGTACACCACGCGGATTCTTTCTTCTGCAGAGAAGCGAGTGTGTGAAAAAGCTTTCGGTCTCGGCTGCCGGTCCCAAGAGGCCTCATAACCAACCCCTTGCCCAGTCTGCCCTTCTGGAGGTGTAGGATTGCCTGGGTGCAGCCGGCACCCCCTGGAAGCAGTTGAGGGGGGCTGGTGGGGGGAGCTTATCATTTTGCAAAAACTCTATGGTTTTGCCATAGAGTTTTTTTGTGGAACGCCAGAGCATCCTGCGTCCCTTCTGGTTTAACTTCGAAGTGCATTGGACATCACACCTCCCCCTCCCAGTTCCCTCTGCTGGTGCACAGGGCACCAGTGGGCATCAAAGGGAATTGTCAATGACGCCTCCCTCTGTAATGGGAGGCCTGGCATCCTTCGGAGGCAAACCTTGCAGTGTGTGCTGCTCTTGGCAGTTCAGAGTTTTTGAGGGGGGCTTTTATCAACCGGGGGGAGGAAATCAGTGCCCCCGGTTCTGTCTCTTGCTTCTATCAGGGTAGGTCTAATGTAGTGTAGCTAGGTCCCTTGGATCTGTCGGTGGGGGATGGGGGTGGTGAACTTACCTGAAGCGGGAGGAATGCTGAAAATAAACACAATGTGCCTATGTGACCCAGAAGTGATGTACGCATGTCAGGGAGGGGGGTGATGCTCTGGTTTTTGGGCAGATTAGCTTCTGTCATAGAGTTTTGCCCAAAAACCAGGGCGTCACTCACAACCCAACCTGCCTAAGTCACTTCTGGGTCACATAGGCATATTGTGTTTCATTTCCGTGTTCTTCCCTGTTTGGGGGGCGTGGTAGTTCACCATGGTGGCTCAGAGGTTAAAACGCTGAATTGCAGACCGAAAGGTCTGTAGTTTGGCAGTTCGAGACCCGAGTGCCGCATGACAGAGTGAGCTCCCATCTCTGGCCCCAGCTCCTGCCAACCTAGCAGCTTGAAAGCAAGAAATTGCAAGTAGATAAATAGGTACCGCTTCGGTGGGAAGGTAACGGCGTTCCGTGCGCCTCGGTGTTTAGTCATGCCGGCCACATGACCACGGAAACATCTTTGGCAGCACTGGCTCTTCAGCTTGGAAACGGAGATGAGCACTGCCCCCCAGAGTCGGATTCGACTGGCTTCTGAGCAAGGGAAACCTTTACCTTTAATTCACCCCTGCCTGCCAGCCAGCTAGCAGCAGAAAGGTGGGGCCTGAAAGTGGGGGGTCCCCAACCCCACTGGGCAGTCTGGCATCCCTAGTCTAATAGATAGGATTACTTGCTCTGGGTTGGGAAATACCTGGAGATTTTGGGGGTGGAGCCTGAGGAGGGCGGGGTTTGGGGAGGGGAAGGACTTCAGTGGGGTATGATGCCGTAGAATCCGCCTTCCAAAGAGGCTGTCTGATAGAACTTGAGAGGGATGTTTTCCTTGAGAAGTTATTATGTTTGCTGCAAGGGTTCCGATGGGACCCTAGAAAATATGCTGCTATTTGTTATGTTAAGAGTTTTATACTCACAAAGAGAATTTATTGTGCCTTATGTCCTGTATGTACACCACTGTCCTTGGAAAAAAAATTGTATTGAATACGAGTAAATTACCAGAATCCGTGGGACCTGTGATTGTGAAACTGACAAGGTGCTGTTTGAATGTTTGAACATGGTGTAAACCTGCACTTTGATATATTGTTTTGGTGAGACCTGTGTTTGGTAATATTTGGCACCATTATTGATATAATAGTATAGAACAATTTTAAAACGAAAAATAAAAAGCACAAAATAGATCTACCTTAAGCATACATCTATTATACACAGTGTCATATAGTTTTCCATAAGAGCCAGTTTGGTGTTGTGGTTAAGTGTGCGGACTCTAATCTGGGAGGGACCGGGTTTGATTCCCCACTCCTCCACTTGCAGCAGCTGGATGACCTTGGGCAAGCCATAGTTCTGTCAGAGCTGTTCTCTCAAGGACAGTTCTAGAAAGAGCTCTCTCAGCCCCACCTACCTCACGAGGGTGTCTGTTGTGGGGAGGGGAAGGGAAAGGGGTTTGTAAGCCGCTCTGAGACGTCGAGGGAAGGGCAGGGTATAAATCCAATCTCTTCCCTTCTTCATAACTACCTGGAGGTTGGCAACCCTAGTTATGGGCTTTGCCCATATGGAGGCTCATGGATGACCGTGCCAAGCCTGAGCTTAGAAACCTCTAAGAAGATCATCTCCAGTTTAGTGGGTCAGAAGGAGCACTTCTGTAGGATGTTAGGGCAGCTTCAACATTTCCCCCGTCCCAAATGTGAAAGGGCAGCCCTCCCCAAGTCACCTGCTGCTTCTGGCAACCCCAGGCATGGAGAAGCCCCATATAATCAGGACTGGCTTAGAAATGCAGGGAAAACAATATATCTCTGTCCCAGGCCTGTAGCCACAGTGAGGCATCTCGGGGCTAGGCCCCCTGACTTACTGGCAAGGCCCCCCCTGACTTCCCATCCAGTCCAGGGCCCCCGAGTGGCGTCTGGTGTTGAAAAGGAGCCAGGTATTCCTTTAATTTGATTAGCCAGTGCCCCCTAAATAATTTAAATGCCCCCCAACTTTAAAAATCCTGGCCACGGGCCTGCTCTGCCCACTCTCTATATACAAACAATATATCCCTCCCCACCCTGTGGCAGAATTTTTTTTCCTGTGGCCTGCAGGTAGAAGTCCTAAAAGACGAGGGATAAGTCACGCCAAGGTGGTAAACCTGTGTCTGATCCTTACCACTGTGCGAAAGAGCTCCTGTGAGTCAGTGAGTGGATTTTCCTACCTGAGGAAAATACTCCCCGCACCTAGAAAGTTAGCTTCTCACTGAGAAGGGCTAAGGTTGGACGGTTTTCTACCAGCTTTCTATGTCGGTGGATTTTTAAAAAAAATACACATGAGGTGCGTTCTGTCACGTGGGCCGCATTCTGAAGTGGCCCAGGTCAAACGGCGGCTTAGCGTCTCCGTGAGAAAGGTGACCTGAGAAAGATCACATGCTGGGGAAAGCAGGAACCGGTTTACAGCCGGTAACGCAGATGGCTCTAGGACAGCAACGCCTCCGAAGGGCTTCCCCACTGAACATCTTAACAGCGTTTTCTCCAGGGCTTCAGCCCTTGAGAACTGGCTTGTGTGATTTGCAGGCTGTGCGAGATCTAGGTCAGCGGCGGCTGACAGGGACAGGGCTGCTTTCGACAGCTTTCCGTTTAATGCAGTCATTGCCAATAAGTTCATTTTCTTTTTAAATTGGGATAGTGACAACGATAAGCCTTAGGCAAGGCTTAGAAACGGGTGCCTGTTGGACGCAGGAAATGCGTCTCAGTACTTAGTGAGAACTTGGCATTGACCCCCCCCCTTTTTTTAACATTGAAAAAATTAAATGTCCCTTTTGGGGAGGGTTGCTGGACCTACAGGAAGAATCTAGAGAGCTCCCATTATTACAACTGATCTCCAGGCAACAGAGGTCAGCTCCCCTGGAGAAAATGGCTGCTTTGGAGGGTGGACTTTATGGCATTGTCCCCTGCTGAGGCCCCTCCCTCCCCTCCCCAAACCCCGCCCTCTCTAGGTATCACCCTTAGAGATGCCAGGTCTTACCTGGCTGCTGCTGGTGGTGGTGGGATCCAGTCCTGATCCAGAGCTGATGTCATCCCGCCGGGCAAGTCAGACAGGAGGCTCTAGCATTTGGGCAAAAAACCACAACTCTGGTCACCATAGAGTTTTTGCCCAAATGCTAGAGCGCCCCCCCACATAATCTTGCCAGGCATGTCGGGCAGGATGGGGCTCTTTGGGGGTGGGGCTCCCCCTGCTAGCTAGCTGGCCCCAAAATTGGGGGGAAACCCCACCCCCATTGGGGGGATGGGAACCCTAGTCACCCTCCAAATTCTCAGGGGGAAGATGGATTGGAAGATCTTTCCCCTAATTTATCCAGTCATTCTGTGCCGCCTTCAAAAAGCTCAAGGTGATACATATGGACTCTCCGCTTTCCCAAATGCCCTCGTCATTACTGATTGGTCCAAGATCGTGTTGTGTGCAAGGAGGATTTGAACCTGTTGCTTACCCAAAGCCCATTCCCGATTATTGTGATTGGTTCATATCCTGTGAATCTGTTTCCATTAATGGCTGTGCTTTCCCCTGGGGCAAGTTGACTCTTGAGACAAGGAAAGCTTCTTGCATTAGGGGAAAGTGCCGCTGTTGCAGGGTTCCAACCATGTTGTTTCCTCCAGAGATTCTTCTTGCAGTCATAAAGTTGTAAGCAAGCGTTTGCAGCGTTTACATAGTCTTGGGAACGTCCTGCTAGGTTTTAAATCGGTAACTTTTCTAAAATGCGCTTGCATTAGAGTTCATTCCTCTCCCCTGCCTTTTTCCCCCAGTTCCACTTTTTTTTTTAAAATAAAAAGGCCTTAAGTTCTTGCATGCTAACTAAAAGATTAAAGCTGTCTCTTCATGTTTATTAATCTCCTTCTCCCCCGATTTTTGGTTCCCGTTTAAACAAACAACATTAATCTACTTTGTCGTCCCCTTTTTTGTTAATTTTTTGCGTGGTTGACTTGTGGGAGAAAAGCGGGGGCGGAGAGTTCTGCCAGACGCTCTTTGAGGCTCTTTCATGTTGATCTGCTGGAATTGAAGGATTAAAAAGCTAAATTCGTATTTACTCCAAGGCTGACGTTGAGAGTTTTATGAATGATTAGTTCAGGCCCAAATGCAAAAGGTGCAATGACTGTTTGACGGGGATAGCAACCAAGGATCTGAAGTATTAACAGGGCCATGTGAACTCCCGGTCTGAAAAATAATTCAAAATTCTGCATTAGGGTAGTTGCGGGGGGGGGGGGAGGCAGATCCTACAGCTCAGAGTAGAGTTAGATCCTGCAAGAACTGGATACTGCAAGAACTCAATACTGCCAATGAAAACAGCAGTCATGTGTCTGTTTTGTAGTGTCCAGCGTCACAATGTGACATCACCATGCTTTAAGTTTTTTTGACTTGTTGTACTTTTTGAGCTGCGGTGGCTCAAGTGGTTAAGACGCTGAACTGCAGGCTGTGGAAGGTCAGTAGTTCAGCAGTTCGAGACCCGGGTGCCGCAAGACGGAGTGAGCTCCCGTCTCTAGTTCCAGCTCCTGCCAACCTAGCAGTTCGAAAGCAAGAAATTGCAAGTAGATAAATAGGTACCACTTTGGTGGGAAGGTAACAGCGTTCCGTGCGCCTTGGTGTTTAGTCATGCTGGCTACATGACCATGGAAATGTCTTTGGACAGCGCTGGCTCTTCGACTTTGAAACGGAGATGAGCACCGCAACCCTTGAGTCATAATAATAACGACCTCAAAGCTGGATTCAGACTAGGGTTGCCAGGTCTGGGTTGGAAAATACCTGGAGACTTTGGGGGTGGATCCAGAAGTGGGTGGGGCTTGGGGACGGGAGGGTCCTCAGCATGGTACAATGCTCACAGAGTCCACCCACCAAAGCAGCCATTTTCTCCAAGGGAGCTGAACTCTGTCTGCTGGAGATCAGTTGTAAAAGCCGGAGATCTCCAGGCCCCACCTGGAGGCTGGCAACCCTAATTCAGACGACTCATGTAACAGTTAAGTAAAAAAGTACACAGCTTGGCTTGTTGCCAGGATTGGGCAGGGCACACAATTCTCCCTCTTGTCTTGTGTATGGAAACACAGTTAAAAAACTAATTCTGCTTACTTGTGATGTGTGAATACAGGCACTCAGGTGAACTAGAGTTAGTCTTCCCTCTGCTAACCAGGATTAGTGGGGGGTGGGGAAAAGGCAGAGGAAGGTCAGTCCGAGGAGTGGTCCTGAACCAGGAGGTGTAGTGGTTAAGTGTGCGGACTCTAATCTGGGAGAACTGGGTTTGATTCCCCACTCCTCCGCTTGCAGCTGCTGGATGACCTTGGGCAAGCCATAGTTCTGTCAGAGCTGTTCTCTCAAGGACAGTTCTGGAAGGAGCTCTCTCAGCCCCGCCTACCTCACAGGGTGTCTGTTGTGGGGAGGGGAAGGGAAAGGAGTTTGTAAGCCGCTCTGAGACTCCTTTGGGTAGTGAAGGGCGGGGTATAAATCCAATCTCTTCTTTCTGAAATTTGTTTTCCTACCATTTGGGCTTCAAGGCTGGAACGAAGGTTTGCTGGGCAAAGAGCAGCCGGGAGGAGAGTTTTTGTTTTGAAGGAGAGAGTTTGGTATTCCTTTCCTGCCCCGCTACTTCTGTGTTTTAAATCACCCTTGACTCCATAACTTGGTCACAGCCCACATTCGGACTCAGGGCTCTGATTGAGACCGAAGGCTGCCGCTCTTCAGTTCTACATCCAGGTTGGATCTACACGTCGTTGGAGACCGGGCTGTGGTAATGACTCCCCTCCTGGATCTGCCTGTCCGGACAGGCAGATCCAGGAGGTGGATCTTTATAACAGTACAATCCCCAGCAACATGTCGATCTGGTTCCTGTAGCCAGTCCTGGGCTTGATGCTCTGCCTCATTATGAGTCGACTTTCTTTGTGTCCTCCCAAAATGAAGAAATCACAGTCTGAAAATAGATGACGAAAACTGAGACCCAGGTTCAAATTCCCCCTCTGCCACAGCAGTTTGATGGGGTGACCTTGGGCAAGTCGTTCTTTCTCTTAGTCTGACCTCCCTCACAGGGCTGCTGCAAGGGTGAAATGGAGGCGGGCAGAACGATGCTGTGAGGCACTTTTGGCTCCCGGTGGGCCCAAGAGCAGCAGGGTTTAGGTTCTAAATAAAATGAACCGTGGATCATGGCTGCCATTTAAAATGTGGCAGGTTAAGGAACCAACACAGCCACACGGCTTTTACCACACATAGATAAATCAAGATGGGTAGCCGTGTTAGCGGTGGCTCAAGTGGTTAAGGCGCTGAACTGCAGGGTGTGGAAGGTCAGTAGTTCAGCAGTTCGAGACCCGGGTGCCGCAAGACGGAGTGAGCTCCCGTCTCTAGTTCCAACTCCTGCCAACCTAGCAGTTCGAAAGCAAGAAATTGTAAGTAGATAAATAGGTACCACTTTGGTGGGAAGGTAACAGCGTTCTGTGCACCTTGGTGTTTAGTCATGCCGGCCACACGACCACGGAAACGTCTTCGGACAGCGCTGGCTCTTTGGCTTTGAAACGGAGATGAGCACCGCAACCCCAGAGTCGGATTCGACTGGCTTTCGAGCAAGGGAACCTTTACCTTTACTTTAGCAGTAGGGAAGAGCAAGAGTCCGCTGGCACCTTAAAGATTAACAACATTTGTGGCCGGGGATGAGCTTTCGTGAGTCGCTGGTATCTGAAGAAATAAGCAGTGACTCACGAAAGCTCATCTCCTGCCACACATTTTTGTTAGTTTTGAAGGTGCTACTGGACTCTTGCTCTTTTTTTACTTTACCACATGTGTTTGTGAGAGAGGGGTTTGGATTGTTCACCTGAGGGGACCAGGTATCTTGTGAGCCTGACTTCTTTTAGTTGTGTGGAGGCCGAGGCTTGAGGAATGGCTGGGCCTTGTGACTCTCTGAGGCCTTTTGGGAGCGTTACCTGTGCACATCTGCGTCATACCTCATGACCCGGTTGGTCACATTTGGTTGCCTGAGGGCTTCTTTTGACATCTTGGGTGTGTTTCGCTTTCCTATGCTCACAAGCCAGGCTCCTGACTGTGGAATTCTTAGCAGACTGAATCAGTTGTTTTTCAATACTTCCACCTGCCCCCATGTTTCCAAAACCCCAGTTATAGGTGTTTCTTTGAGATCTTGAAAGAATCACATTTTGGGCAGCGTTATTTCGATTTTGTCTTTCTTCACAAGGCGGACTCACGTTTAAAATCAGTTTTTAAAAGCAAGCAATTGTCACTGTTAATAAATACCCACATGGATTGTGAAAGATGACCAGCGTATCACCCTTATATAGGCTGAACCCCCAATTAAAAGCCCTCCTAAGCTATTATGCCTCACATCATCTTCCTGGCAGGCTATGATGTTTGAGGGGCTATCACTGAAAGGGCTCAAATATGAGCTGCAGCTGTCTGAACCTCTTTATGGGAGGGTACCCTCTTGCTCAGAGGAGTCAAGATCCCACGTACGAGCATATTGAAACAAAGCGTGGGATAACTTTTTTACTTGACTTGAATCCACGCACACCCCTCCATTTCTTCCAAGGAGCTTGGGATGATGTGTGTGTCCCTTCCTCCCATTCTATTTTCACAACAGTTCCCTGTGAGGTAGTTTAGACTGAGAGAGAATGACTGGAGCTCTATTGGTATCCCTTCCGCAGGCAAAAGTGGCAACCCCGGTGAAACACGGCCTATGTAATGTCGTGGAAGGATTGCCAGTATATATTACAGCACAGTGTAAATGATGAGGGTGTACTTATATAAGATGTTTAGCCCAAGAGGCAGGATGTAAACGTGAGGGACTTAATGATAGTACCAATCCTTCATAATAATTGAGCGGAACCGTTAATAATGGCTGGGCTTGACAACTGTTCACCTCTTTCCGCTCACCAGGTATGAGGACGCTCAGTGAGGACACGATCCGGCTCTTTCTTCAACAAATTGCTGGTGCCATGAAGGTGTTGCATAGCAAAGGGATAATCCATCGGGATCTGAAACCTCAGAATATTCTCCTTTCCTTTGCGGGGGGCAAGAAATCGAACCCCAATAACATCCGCATCAAGATCGGTAAGCTGCCCTTCGGATCTCTTGCCTTTAATCTAATCAGTCAGTTATCACTCAACTGAAATTGTGGATTGACGACTTCAGTATTTGTATGTTTGAGGGGAGGTTCATTAAAGAAGTGTGGGGAATAGGGTTGCCAGCTCCAGGTTGGGAAATACCTGGAGATGTTGGGGTGGGACTTGGAGAGGGCAGGGTTTGGGGAGAGGAGGGACCTCAGCAGGGTATAATGCCACGGAGTCCACCTTCCAAAGCGGCCATTTTCTCCAGGGGAACTGACCTCTGTCTCCTGGAGATCAGCTGCAGACTCAGGAGTTCTCCAGCCACCTCCTGGAGGTTTGTCAAAACAAAGAAACACTGTGATGAAATTGACGATAACATTTAATAATTCCTATGACTATCAAGTTGTAGATCAATAGAAACTTATACAGTATAGCTCAGGGAATTCTAACATATTCAAGAAAAAGTCCGACATCCTCAATGAGCACCCGGTTATACACTCGTTTCAACAATCTTCCTCAGGAGCAATCCTATTATGTAAGAAAGTGTCAGCCTCTTGATAACAGTTTACTTTCTTTCTTTTTTTGCTTCCTTCAAATAGTTACCGCATTAACTTCTTTTTCCCCCCCTTTCTTCAAATTATTGCTGCTTGACTTCTTTTTTTAATTTCCTCAAATTATCCTGAAACAAACATGGTTATTTAGAATAGAAACATGACGCTGAATGGAAAATAGGTTTGTTCTAATTTTAAAATTTTTAACTTTAACTATTTTAAACTTACTTCCAGTTAAGCAAAAAAAAGAGGCTGATACCTTCTTACATAATAGGGCTACTCCTGAGGAAGATTGTTGAAATGAGTATAACCAGGTGTTCATTGAGGATGTTAGAACATTTTCTTGAATATGTTAGAATTTCCTGAGCTATATTGTAAAAGTTTTTATTTGATATACAAATTGATAATCATAGGAATTATTAAATGTTATTGTCAATTTCATCACAGTGTGTTTCTTTGGTTTGACCTATTTCCTGCAACTGTGATCCTTTCTTTGGTTTTACCACCTGGAGGTTGGCAGCCCTCATGAGGAAACTTGCCATTGATTAAAAGAAAAACAGCCTGGACCACTTGCGGTGATTCCAAGCAGAAACTACGGTCTCATCTTCACCAATTTAAATTGGTCCTCAGCCATTTAAACAACTTTTCAGTCGGCCTTGGCTGATTGATGTGTAGATGAGACGAGGCAAGCTTCGTTGGTGTACATCTTAATTTGGGGAAAGCTGTTTTGAACTCAGACATCTCCCAAAGAAAGAGGCTCAGTAAGCAACAAGTGCTGTTTTTTTCAGATCAACTAGAATGAGTAGGGGCAGAGATACTTGTTGCTGGATGTCTGGTGCCTGTTTTTCCAGAGCATTTCTGTTTACAGAATGCACGCACTGGGGCTGTGATTGGAAAAGAAGGCTGGCGGGGGAGCAGAGGCACTATTTAATTCTCTCCCTATATGATGCCCCCCCGCCAAATCCCGCTAAGCTACTTTTATTTCTTCTGGGAGGGGGGAAGTATAGAAGTCTCTGTAACTTTTCCTGCTGCAATAAAAACAGTTTGGGGGTGGTAGTTTTGTTGTGGGGGAAAGGGGAAAGAGGCATGAGGAGTCAAAAAGCCCTTCTTTCCCACCCTCTAGATTTAAACTCCAGCCATTATCATAATGCCCCTGTATAAATCATTGGTGCGACCTCATTTGGAATACTGTGTACAGTTCTGGTCACCACATCTCAAAAAGGATATTATAGCATTGGAAAAAGTGCAGAGAAGGGCAACTAGAATGATAAAAGGGTTGGAACACCTTCCCTATGAAGAAAGGTTAAAACGCTTGGGGCTCTTTAGCTTGGAGAAACGACGGCTAAGGGGTGACATGGTCGAGGTTTATAAGATTATGAATGGGATTGAGAAGGTTGAGAAAGAAGTACTTTTCTCCCTTTCTCACAATACAAGAACTCGTGGGCACTCCATGAAATTGCTGAGCAGTCGGGTTAGAACAGATAAAAGGAAGTACTTCTTCACCCAAAGAGTGATTAACATATGGAATTCACTGCCATAGGAGGTGGTGGCAGCTACAAGCATGGACAGTTTCAAGAGGGAATTAGATAAAAATATGGAGCAGAAGTCCATCAGTGGCTATTAGCCACAAGGTATAGATGGGAACTCTCAGTCTGGGGCAGGTGATGCACTCTACTCTTGGTGCTGGGAGGGGAGCAGTGGGAGGGCTTCTGGTGTCCTGGCCCCACTGCTGGACCTCCTGATGGCACATGGTATATTTTGGCCGCTGTGTGACAGAGTGTTGGACTAGATGGGCCATTGGCCTGATTCAACATTGGCTTCTCTTATGTTCTTATGTTCTTAAAATCACAGCTTGTTGTGGCTGCAGGGTGTACAAAATCCATCCTCCACCTCACCCCTCTGGGTAAGCCAAATTATTGTGGGGTTGGAGAATCTTCCCCGCAAGTAGTCAAAAAGAGCAAGAGCCCAATAGCGCCTTGAAGACTCGCAAAATTTGTGGAGGGGATGACTCATGAAAGCTCATCTCCTGCCACAAATTTTGTTAGTTCTTAAGGTGCTACTGGATTCTTGCTCTTTTCTACTGCTCCGGACAGACTAACGTGGCTGCCTTTCTTGATCTATCTCCTGCAAGGAAAGGCTGAATAGTTTGGGCCTTTTTTTAAACTTTACAAAAACAAGATGACCGGGCTTTAGGATTTAGAATTCTTCTGTAGAATTCTTGAGCGAAAGGTAATGGAGGTGGAGGGCTGCCTTCTTAATGTGGGGGGAAATACTAGCAGTCCTGGGCAGTGCATCCCTCTAAGCTGTGGAGTCCTGTGAGCAAAAATTCTACTTTGTGAGCTACTGGCATTAAAGTTGTGAGCAAGCGATTTGGCTGCTGCATACGTTAGTTTGCTCTGGAGCCCTCCTTCCTGAGCTAAGACAAAAACGTGTGAGCGGGAGGCTAAAAAACTGTGAGCTATCTCACACTAACTCAGCTTAGAGGGAACATTGGCTCCTGTATGAAGATAGAATCTTTGGGCTGGATCCCATGGGTCTGTTCCACTAGTGGAGGTAGATCCACCCAGCAGAATGGAATTGTCTTTATACCATGCAATGGGTACTTGTCATGTTATGTTTAATGTATAGCTCAATGGGTTATTTGAGCCCCATGTTTTTCCAGATGCAGGTCCTTGGTATAATTTTAAAGTGAATGAGCTTTGCCTCTTTCTGGTAAACGGATGCACATAGAACAAAGTTTGAGTCCAGTGGCACCTTTAAGACCAACCATCTGGATGCGCATGGGCACACTTCGTCACATGCACACGAAAGGTTACACCCAGAATTAAACTTTGCTGGTCTTAAAGGTGCCACTGGACTCAAACTTTGTTCTGTTGCTTCAGACCAACACGGCTGCCCATTTGGATGTGCATAGGTACATACAGGATGTACATCCATTCATAGCAGTGTGTGAAAGGGCTTACGTGTTTGGGAGATGAAACGAAAGGTCCATCTGTGGTACTGGATGAACAATGGGTGCCGGGCAGATGTCTCTTGCTGTCCTTGTGTGGTTGCGTGTGTACAAACTTCCCTTTCTCACCTCTGCCTTGTTTTATTCTGCATGCAGCTGATTTTGGATTTGCACGGTACCTGCAAAGTAACATGATGGCTGCAACGCTCTGTGGTTCCCCAATGTACATGGTGAGTACAATTTGGTTGTTTCTTTATGGGGGTCTTCCCTTCCCAGCAGGAAGTACAAAAACAACCCGTCTGTTTCTGCCGCAGAAAAAACTTGTGGGTATTTTTCTTTTTGAAAAAGGTGATGTTCAAGAAACCATCTGGCGCCTGTGTTTCAGGATCTCTGCCCCAGCTGTTACTCCTCCTTCTCTTTTACCTGTATCGACCGTGTATCCTGCCTCTTGCTAACTCTTAAGCCACAGTGGCAGCGGGGTGGAGAGAGGCATACGGAGGTTCTCTATATGACAGGGAACTGTGTGCGTGTGTGGGGGGAAGTATGTGGCGTATCTCTCTCTGCCTTGTTCTTTGCAAACCTCATTTGCAAAACACAGGCACAAACGCTGTGGTTGCCCAGCAGGCACATAATAATGAGCCCTTATCTACACCCATGTATTTTATGGATCTATACACATACAAATAAGCAAAGCCAATTCTTGGACTGCTATCTTTAATTGATGTTTGGAGTCACAGTTCAGCGTGACTCAGAAATGGAACATGGGGGTGGAGCTATGCAGACGAAGTGGCGATGGAGCGCCAATCAGAGGAGGCGGAATTCTCAGCCGTCTGCATTTCATCTGTGTCACTAAGGGACAAACTAAACGATACCATCTAGACGGTACCATGTCCCCCAATTTGCCACAGGGGCATGGCAACCATTTTAGACTTTTTTTCTTAAAATGCCACGGGTGCTCGATCCTGCTAGTGACTGCAATGTGTGTGTGTGTGTGGGGGGAGGGTTGGTGGCTTCTGTCTCTGCCCCACCCCCCCGTGCCATTTTCAAGAGCAGAAACGGCTGCTGTGGCACATTGGGGATGTGGTATCATCTACTGTGTCCTTTAGTGGTACAGACGAAATGGGGACCACTGAGAATTCAGCCTCCTCGTATTTGCATTACCCTGCCCTTTGGTTTGCTTGATTTCACCCGGTGTTCCATTTCTGGGTCCCACTGAACTGTGACGCCAAGCGGGGATTTTAAAAAACCATCCAAGCACTGCCTTTGTTTGAATATATGTATATAAAATATGTGGGCATATTTAAGAGATCGTCATTGTATGCCTTCTGTGTGGTTCTGTACAACACCTAGCACACTACTGAAGCTTCCGTGAATGTGGAATTTAGACTTGATTCTTCGAACCAGCCTGGGCAAGACTCGAATGAGCTTACCTGCTTCTGAACTGGCAATGATGGTGGTCTCCTGATCTTGATTTGCGGCAGCACACCTGTGGATGCGTGGAGTTGTTTTGTTTCCCCTTGGTGTTCCTTCTGTTAGGGCATGCACCCAGTCCGATACGGGCTGTGCCAACGGAGCGCGGGTAGGCAGATGGGTTTTTAATTGCTATCACAAAGGGTGCATCTGTCTCATTAAGGGAAGAGATGTGGCCGTGGATCTCTCCTGGGCTGCCTCTGTTGTAGGTACACACTGAGGCTCATTGTGCTGCTTTGGGCCAATGCAGCTTGTGCTGTTATGTACACAAAAGCTAGAGAGTAATCACCTCCAGAGTTGATTTAGCCTGGGCTCAGCTCCCAGGCTGGGGCTCCAGTGGTAAGCTGTAGCCCCTAAAATATGAATTGGAACAGTTGTGTATTTCTGGAACAGTTGTGTATTTCTAGAATGGCATTTCCCCTCTAAAGTGCCCTTTTATAAAGGAAGGGCCATGGCTCAGTGTTAGAGCATCTGCTTGGCGTGTAGAAGGTCCCGGATTCAACCACTGGCATCTCCAGTTAAAAGGATCGGGTAGCAGGTGATGTGAAAGATCCCTGCCTGAGAACCTGGAGAGGTGCTGTCGGTCCAAAAGGACCAGAATGACCTTGATAGATCAAGGATTTGACTCAGTAGAATGCCCTCTGCGTGTTCACAGAAGCTCAGTCTTGTATTTATAATGTCAAGAGTATTAACTGCAGTGTTGACTTCAGTGCTGGTGGGCTTTGACGGTTTGGATCAGCTCTTCCTTGTATTTTGTGAGTACCTCAGAGAACGGACAGCGGACCTTTCTTTCAGACGCTGGTTGTTTAGTCTTGGGGGCCTCTGGCAGACAGCATTCTTTGCGTCTTGTGCATGAGAGGCGGGGAGACAGACCGAACGGCATCCCTTTTGGAAAGGCAGCCAAATACCTGCCCGATCTGGGGGGATGGGGAGAGGGGATAACAAGCGGATTGCAGTTTTTATCTCTCGCCGTGAATGTGTAATCCCTTTCCACGGGGAGAGCGCTGCCGCTGTAATGGAAGGATTTCATTTCTGCTTTTCCCCTGGATGAGGAATTGGCTTGCAGTGGGACTGCTAGTGTGTATGCGTGGAGTGTGTGTAGCAGTCAGTTGTGGGCTCTTCTCAGCTCCTGAAATGGTCTGAGGGGGGATGCTGTTGGATCTGCCACAGGAGGTGGGGGCGGCTACAAGCATGGACGGCTTCAAGAGGGAATTAGATAAGTTTGTGGAGCAGAGGTCCATCGATGGTTATTAGCCACAAGGTATAGATAGGGACTCTGGGGCAAGGGATGCTCTGTATTCTTGGTGCTTATGGGAGGGGGGTCAACAGTGGGAGGGCTTCTAGTGTCCTGGCCCCACTGCTGGTCCTCCTGATGGCACCTGGTATTTTTGGCCACTGTGTGACACAGAGTGTTGGACTGAATGGGCCACTGGCCTGATCCAACATTGGCTTCTCTAATGTTCTTATCTGTGGAGGAAATTCATAATCAGACATGTGGGTTTTAGGGCTGCCAGACCTCCCGCTATGGTGGGGAAACCTCCCACCAGCCCTTGTGGCCTGCTGTCATCTGCACTGCTATGTCCCCAGAAGTGACATCAGGTATGTCTAGGAACTGCCAGAAACTGTATGGTTTACCATAGTTTCTGGCAATTCCTAGAGCTACCCCACATCACCGGAGAACCCAGAAGTGATGTGAAGGCACAGGCTATGTTGGGCACCCCCTTGTTCCCACGCGTAGCCCTCCCACCTGGCATAGCCTGGCAACCTTGGTGGGTTTCCACAGCAGGCCAATAACCATATCTCCAGGGTCATTGCTGGTCAGAAAAGTGGTGCCAGGGGAAAAACTTTGGTGGGGGCAAAGCATCCACGACCCCCGGTCCCGTTGCCCAGTTTGGTGTAGTGGTTAAGTGTGTGGACTCTAATCTGGGAGAACCGGGTTTGATTCCCCACTCCTCCAATTGCACCTGCTGGATGACTTGGGCAAGCCATAGTTCTGTCAGAGCTGTTCTTGAAAAAGAGCAGTTTCTGTCAGAGCTCTCTCAGCCCCACCTACCTCACAGGGTGTCTGTTGTGGGGAGGGGAAGGGAAAGGAGTTTGTAAGCCGCTCTGAGACTCCTTTGGGTAGTGAAGGGCAGGGTATAAATCCCAATCTCTTCTTCGTCTCTTCTTCTTCTTGGAGCAGTGGTGGGAGGAAATGAAGGGGAAAAAAAGCCGCCTCATGTATTCCCTGAAAGTGGATACAGGAAGTGACAAGGGTAGCTCTAGGGGTCACTGAAAGCTCTATGGTGAATACACAGGGCTGTATTTTGAAAAAAGTTATTCTCCTGGGACCGTACCCCCACCCCCTCCACAGCCCTCTTATTAGTTGCCCAGCAACCCTAGCTGAAGCCCCTTCCCCATTCATGCCGCAGTGGTGATCTGAATCCGGCCTTTCATGCCTTGGAGCTGAAGAAATCCCACGACTCATATGTGGCTGTTGCACAGGACACAGGGTGGGGACCCTGCTCCTGCCCTGCGTCCTCCATAAGGGGCAAATCAGTCCTAGCTTCCCATGGAATGTAGCTTGGTTCCCATATGCGTTTTGTTCACTTTATGACTACAGCCAGTGTTCCCTCTAAGCTGAGTTACTGTGAGCTAGCTCACAGTTTTTTAGCCTCCAGCTCACACATTTTTGTCTCAGCTCAGGAAGGATGGCTCCAGAGCAAACTAATTTATGAAGTAGCCAAATGGCTTGCTCGCAACTTTAATGCCTGTTGCTTACCAAATAGAATTTTTGCTCACGAGTCTCCACAGCTTAGAGGGAGCATTGACTGCAGCATGTGTGATTGGACCGTCCCCAATGCAACCTGTGTGACCTCCCATCCGTTCTGTGTTACTGTTGTTCATGTCTGTCCTTGTATCCAGCTGTGAATCATCTAGGGCACAGGCGTCATAAGAACATAAGAGCAGCCATGTTGGATCAGGCCAATGGCCCATCCAGTCCAACACTCTCTGTCATATAGTGGCCAAAACCCAGGTGCCATTGGGAGGTCCACCAGTGGGGCAAGAACTCCAGAAGCCCTCCCACTGTTGCCCCCCCCCAAGCACCAAGAATACAGGGCATCACACCCAGACAGAGTATTCCATCTATAAGAACATAAGGGAAGCCATGCTGGATCAGGCCAGAGGGCCCATCCAGTCCAACACTGTCACACAGTGGTCAAAACACAGTTGCCATCAGGAGGGCCACCGGAAGGGCCAGAACTCCAGAAGCCCTCTCATTGTTGCCCCCTACGCACCAAGAAGACAGGGCATCACACCCCAGACAGAGTATTCCATCTATAAGAACATAAGAGTAGCCATGTTGGATCAGGCCAATGGCCCATCCAGTCCAACACTCTCTGTCATATAGTGGCCAAAACCCAGGTGCCATTGGGAGGTCCACCAGTGGGGCAAGAACTCCAGAAGCCCTCCTACTGTTGCCCCCCCAAGCACCAAGAATACAGGGCATCACACCCAGACAGAGTATTCCATCTATAAGAACATAAGAGAAGCCATGCTGGATCAGGTCAATGGGCCCATCCAGTCCAACACTCTGTCACACAGTGGTCAACACAGTTGCCATCAGGAGGGCCACCGGAAGGGCCAGAACTCCAGAAGCCCTCTCATTGTTGCCCCCTACACACCAAGAATACAGGGCATCACGCCCCAGACAGAGTATTCCATCTATAAGAACGTAAGAGAAGCCATGCTGGATCAGGCGAATGGGCCCATCCAGTCCAACACTCTGTCACACAGTAGCCAAAACACAGTTGCCATCAGGAGGGCCACCAGAAGGGCCAGAACTCCAGAAGCCCTCCCATTGCTGCCCCCCAAGCACCAAGAGTACAGAGCACCACTGCCCCAGACATGGTGTTCCATCTATACCTTGTGGCTAATGGCCACTGATGGACCCCATAAGTCCAATGCAGACAATTTTTGCATATGTATGCTTGTATTTGCAAACTCAAACCCGTTCCCCACTCCCCACCCCAGTACAGCTGTCAGAACAAAGTGTTTATGCTTCTCAAACGTAGGCGTCTTTTTATGAGTGTATGTACATGAAGCTTGGCATTTCTGGGTGTGAAACATAACCTTGGGGAAAGAAGAGTTCTTGTCCCGATACGCACAGCCTCTGAAAGCGGTCAGGTTTTTACATCTGCTTCCGAGCTCAATTGGGAAACGTTTGGACTAGACTGGCACCGCCTTCCCCTCTGTTTGTTGCTATGGCTTCAGCCAGGATGGTTACGATGGGGTGGGCTAAGCGTGCAAAAAACAAGCGGGGGGGGGGAAGAGAAGGGGAAGACCCAGGCGGGGGATGTAGCAACTGCTTGTTTGTGTGAAGTCAGCAAACATGGACTAGCGACGGGGTGTGTGTGTCCGTTGGCACCAGAGCAACTCCAGTAACAAAGGCAGCCCTTTAAACCCAGTCTTAAGTGATGAGAGAGAGAGAGATTTTTTGTGTGTTTCATGGGGCAGCTGGGAAGAAAACAGACTGGGGTCTTTCCTCGCTACTGTTCCTCCCCCTCTCCTGCCTCAGAATGGGCTGTTCCCCACATTACAGTATCCCCGAAAAGGCTGGAACCATTTCTGCAGTAGTGAAATTTCCCGCATTGAAGTTTTTAAAACCGAGCATTATGGGAAACTTTCCGCTCTAAATTTTTCCTCACCTGGCACAAACCTGAACTTTTCTCCTTATTACCTGGCATTTTTGGAGCTAGCTAAAACTGGGGATTCCGAAAACGCGAGGTTAAGGAGGAGAAAACTTCGGGTTTGCGCCTGGTGAGGGAGAATCTACTGTGGCCGCAGTGACGTCACACAGAAGTTAAGTCATCAAGTCGGGGATGTCCTGTGGCATTGCTCTGGTTTGAGGGCAAAACTCTATGGTAAAGTTTTGCCCTCAACCCCCTGACGTGATGATGTCAGTTCCATGTGACATCATCATGTTGGCAAAGTGCAGCGATGACACTGTTTTGGGGTGGGTTTTTTGGGGGGTAAAAGCCCCCGAAAGCAGGAGATCCCCTGCCCAGGGGATGGGAACCCTATGGGTAGCCATTAGGGCTGCCAAGTCCCCAGTGGAGGTGGGGGTTTTCCCGCCCAAAGGGCCCCCAACCCACAGGTCTGGATCTGGCCAGCGGGGGGAACCCCCACCCTCCAAAGTGCCAGATAGTACCGACGTGCCCAGGCATGTTGCCAGGTGACACTCTAGCAATCAGCCTGAAAACTCTACGGTACCATAGAGTTTTCAGGCTGATTGCTAGAGTGTTGCCTGGCGATGTGCCCAGCGCGATGATGTCACTTCCGGGCAACGTCATTGCGGAATGTCCCGGGAAGGGACCGACTCTCCCCCGCTTTGCCAGGTAAGACACTTGGCAACCCTAGTAGCAGCTAAGCAGCAGAACAAAGTTTGAGTCCTGTGGCACCTTTAAGAGCCAACAAAGTTTTCTTCTGTGTGTAAGCTTTTGTGTGCATGCACACGTCTTCAGATACATCATCCATTACACATAGGTAGCAGTGAGGAGGATGTTGCCCGGAAGGGCCGATTAGAGCTATGACTGGATTAAGGCAATCGGTAAAACCTGTGAATGGCAGCAAATATAGCTCAGATTGGATTGAGACAATTGGTAAGACCTGTGAATAGCAGCAGATTAACATACAGCGTAATAAAGTTTATCCAGAATAAAAACTTTGTTGGTCTTAAAGGTGCCACTGAACTTCAACTTTGTTTGTGTGTTATGGAATAACTGCACGGAGAAGCTGTCCTATAGATGCAGCCTCTATCCACAAAGCGCAGTCTTTGCAAAACCTCTCAGCTAATGTACCGTGCCAGGCATCGCAAGCAGTATGCCATCGTAACATACTGGCGAATTCAAAACCAGGTTTGAGCCTGGTAAGATCTGGTTCTCTCCCAGCCCTGTCGTACCTGGCCTCATTGTTCGAGCCTTGAAGCCTTTCTGGTAATGATCTATTCTGATCTATTCTGGTAATGATCTAATCAACATTCAGGCTCCGAAGTCCGAAACTACCTGTCCCAATGTGATCTTTTTTGTTTACCTGTGTGGCAGCCGGTGAATGCGGCCTCCGATACGTTTCTGCGCATGGACATTTGGCCTGCATTTTAAGAGGGTGTTTGTGTTGACAGCCCAGAGTAAGGATTTTTGTTTTATCCTCCAGTGACTCATTTGTGTGAATGCAACAACATGTAGGTACCCTTTTAAATACAGCTGTGTGAGAAGGGAATGGCTTCTTTAGTTGGTCGAGGGCCATGGTGTGTGTGTATCTGTGTGTGTCTGTGTGGTGGGGACTTCTTTGATCTCATTAAAGCAAAATGAATGCCTGAATTAATCAGATTAGAGTTATGAAACGGCCTCCCTCCAGGCCTGTATTATTACATCGGTTTTAGCTGGGAACAAAAATCGGTAATCTCCCTTTTGTGAAATCTTGGGCCAGTGCCGTGTTTTTACTTTTGGAGAGGGTGGCGCTGGGTCCCTCTTGCAGCTGCCAAGAAGGGGGGGGATGTGGGGGTGGGATTCAGAAGCAGAGGCATTAAACGAAAATCAATGTTCTCTCCTTCCCCACTGCAGGCCCCAGAAGTCATTATGTCGCAACACTATGACGCCAAAGCTGATCTCTGGAGTATCGGCACCATCATTTACCAGTGTCTGACAGGGAAAGCCCCCTTCCAGGTGAGTTACTTTGTGGTTAGGAACGGGCTCCTATTCTGGCGTCATAATTGCCCAACTGCCTCTTCTTTCCGATGGTTTCCCTCAAGTGAAAACACTTCCAGACACACTAGAGTTGCCGTCCCTGGTTGGGGGTGGGGGGTCCCCAGTTCTGTGGGCTCCCGCCCCCTGCTGGCCAGTTGGGCCACGGGAGGAAATTCCCCCCCAACAGTTATGTGGAGGGCTGTGACATTGGGGGGGGGGACGCTCTGGTTTTTGGGCAAAACTCTATGGTTTGAGGTGATTTTACCATAGAATTTTGCCCCCAAACCAGAGTGTCGTCCCCAGTGTGCCTGTGTCACTTCTGGGTGACATAGGCATGGTGCACGATGTCACATTTGATGACTTTGGCACATTCAGGGTGACGCTTCCAACTCCCTGAGCATCCCTCCTATCCCTCTGCTGGCGTCTTGAAGGGACCTGGCAACCTGAAGCCACGCAGCCTCCATTTTGAATGTCATTCGCCTGAAGAGGGTCATTCTCATTATCCCCTTTTATGGAGTTATTCTCTCCTGCAAGTAGGATCCTCTCCTTTTATACTTGGAAGAAATGTGTGTGCTTCTGCACAAAAATTTAATTTAGGGCTGAGGAAACTATACTGAACCAAACCATCAGTCCACCAAGATCAGTTACTGTCTACTCTGACTGGCAGCTGCTCTCCAGGGTCTCAGGTGGGGGTCTTTCAGATCACCTTCCAACTGGCCCTTTTAACTAGAGATGCCAGTTAGAGGAAGAAGAGGAGACTGGATTTATACCCCGCCCTTCACTACTAAAAGGAGTCTCAGAGCAGCTTACAAACTCCTTTCCCTTCCCCTCCCCACAACAGACACCCTGTGAGGTAGGTGGGGCTGAGAGAGCTCTGACAGAAACTGCTCTTTTTCAAGGACAGCTCTTGTCAGAACTATGGCTTGCCCAAGGTCACCCAGCAGGTGCAAGTGGAGGAGTGGGGAATCAAACCCGGTTCTCCCAGATTAGAGTCTGCAAATTTAACCACTACACCGAACTGGTTAGAGTTTTAGGATACTTATTTATTTGGAAATTTTTTATGCCACCTCTCCATCATCCCACTCAAGTCTGCTAGGGAGGGAGGTTTCAGGTTCATACCTCCACAGCCATGGAACCCAGCCGTTAGCCTTGGACCAGTCTCTGGCTGTGGTCACACATCCCAAATAATCCACTTTCAATCCACTTTCTGGGGTCCCACCTGCAGTCTGGCATCCCTGGTCCTAAATTATTTCCCTAGATGTGCCTTTTTTAAAAAATTCATGGTTACAATCCAGCCTCATTTTCAGCTCTTTGCACGCCTAGTCAAATATTCCATTTGAGACCACTGGGGGGGAGCACATAGTTGGAAGCTGGACATTCCAGAATGGCCGCCACCTCCTGTTGTTTGGGGGCAGACTGCTTTTCCGGATCTCGATCTAGGTCATGCAGTAGAGGAGGGAGGGAGAATTCTCTTCAGGATGCTTCGGTAACATTCATGTTAATTCAGCAGCGAAATGAGTCATAGAGCCCGAAGCGCCGTTGCCGATAACGTTTGTTCTTCAAAGATCTTAAGCAAATGTTATAAATACCAGGCAATAAATACACAGGTAGAGTGAGTTTTATGCAAATAGTCCAGCCGTGTTGACGCACAATAGTGGCTCTCTCTTCCACCTTTCAGAAAAGCTGACAGCGGAGTTTCGTTTTTGCTTACGGGTGCCTTTTTAATAATAAATAAGGATGTTCAGGTCCGTCCGGACAAATTCAAAACTGATCGGCGGGGAGAAGAGATGGATTACAAATCTGACTGTGAGGACTGTGGGGCCTAGCTAGGGTTGCCAACCTCCATGTGGCACCTGGCGATCTCCCGCCATTACAATTGATCTCCAGGCCACCGAGACCAGTTTCCCCGGAGAACATGGCTGCTTGAGAGAGTTCAGTCTATGGCATTATATCCTGCTGAGGTCCCTCCTCTCCCCAAACCCCACTTTCCCTAGGCTCCACCCCCAAAATCTCCAGGCAGGGCTATTTTGGGGCAGGAGCGCACGGGAACGGAATTCCGGCTGGCTCCCAAGTTGGCCACGCCCACCAGGAACTCATTAGCATGAGAGGCCACACCCAACAGCAGAAACTCATGAGGATTGGCTACACTAGGGTGTGTGGCCTAACATGCAAAGGAGTTCCTGCTACCAAAAAAGCCCTGGGTTTGGACAACAAAGAAGGTAAACAGAATAAGAAGCAAAAGGTAGGTGTGGCTGGATGACCACAGTTCTGGTAACACGGGGGAGTGGCCTAATATGCTAATGAGCTGTGCTGCCAGGGGTGTGGCCTAATATGCTAATAAGTTCCTGCTGGGCTTTTTCTACAAAAAAGCCCTCTCTCCAGGTATTTCCCAACCCCGAGCTGGCAGCCCTAGGCCTAGCACACCTCTAAGCCTGCCACATCCCTCCTCGGGTGGATCAGACCTGCAGTCTAAGGTTGCTAACCTTCAGGTTACACCTGGAGGTCTCCCGGAATTACAAGTGATCTCCGGACTACAGAGATCAGTTCCACAGAAGAAAATGGCTGCTCTGGAGGGTATACTCTAGGGCATTATACCCCATCCTCCCCGGGCTCCACCCTAGGGTGGCCGGATCTGGGCTGGAAAATCTGGGCTGGAGACTTTGGGGGTGGATCTGGGAGAGGGCGGGGTTTGGGGAGGGGAGGAGCCTCAACATGGTACAGTGCCATAGAGTCCACCCTTCAAAGCAGTCATTTTCTCCAGGGGAGCTGATCTCTGTCAGCTGGGGATCAGTTGTAAGAGCGGGAGATTCTCCAGGCCCACCTGGAGGCTGGCAGCCCTGCTCCACTCTCAGGGAAGACTTTGCAGAGGGAAGGCCATGGCAAACCACTTCTGCTTCTCAGTTCCCACGAACGCCCCTTGCTGGTCTCGCCATAAGTTGGCCGCGACTTGAGGGCACCGCCCATGCACACACAACTCTAGTTGTCAAAACAAAACACTTTGTCCCTCGCCTAGATAAGCTTTGAGATTCACCGAGAGGCTCTTTCAATAAATGACTAGGCTCCAGGTCACCAGGGATTTGTCGAGCCCTGGTATGAACAGTGAGGAAGCGATCCCACTCTAGCAGGGGGCTCCCAACGTTTCTGAGCTCATGGGCACTGTTGGAATTCTGACACCATGGGGTGGGCGCAGCCGCAGAATGGCCGCCACAAAATGGCTACCACAGGAAGCAGAGCCGGCCACAAAATGTCTGCTGCAGCTGAGCTTCAGCCACACGGTGAAGAGCCCGTATGCCGTGGTGGCAGTTGCTGCTGAAGCAATGTTTTTAATATCTGCACAGCAAATCACATCTCCACAGGCCAATCGGAAGCCTCGTTGGGCAAAAGACCTCCCTGGCTTTGCCCACTTTCTAAAAACACTTGGTGGGCAACAGGAAGGAAGTTGGTGGGTGCCGTGGCGCCCGCAGGCACCGTGTTGGGGACTTCTGCACTAAAGTGCTTTGAGATTCCTTTTATTTCAGTGGTTGAGATCTGTCCAGGATTAAATGAGCTTAACATGTCAGGCTTGTGCCTAAGTATTATTGTTTATAACATGTTTTGTTAGTCTTTTGGATAAGGGTGATCTGTCACTGTTGAGCCGTCTTTGCTTTGGTTTTACATACCATCTGTGACTGGGCTGGCTGATTTGCTCAGGGTCGCGGCAAAAACAGAAGGCTCTGAGTCGAGAGTCCATCAGTTGTGTAAACAGGCTCTGTTGGGAGACGGGGAAATGAGGGCCAGAGTGCTGATTAGACAAAACAGGGGTCTCTGGAAGGCACAGCCCAACGAGCTCGGCTGCAGCAATGGCTGCTGTTATCGGGCCGCTCAGAACTGCGGGCTGATATGCAAACAAAGCAGTGAGCCGAAACCAAGAGAAGAAAACGTATGCAAAGTGGCATATCCATAAAATTCTGCTCGGTTTGCATAACGGCTCCCAGTTAGAGGGGGCTGGCTCGTTGCAGGGCAGTTTTTAAGCAAGGCAGGGAGATGGAGCAGAAGGAAAGGAACAAGAAGGCTTCTGACCGCTGGGGCTCTCGAGGGAGTCCGCGTCTAGCTTCCCTGGGGCTCCATCTCACACCTTTTATAAGAATGGGGGGGGGGGGGCTGCAGCCACTGAAAAATGGGGTTGCCAACCTCCAGAGTAGGACTGGGAGCTCTCCCAGAATTACAACTGATCTCAGGTGCTGGCAACTGTACGGAGAATCTGGTCCACCAGTGGGGACAGAACTCTAGAAGCCCTCCCACTGTTGCCCTCCAATCACCAAGAACACAGAGCATCACTTGTCCCAGACATAAGAACATAAGAGAAGCTGTGTTGGGTCAGGCCAGTGGCCCATCCAGTCCCAGCACTCTGTCACACAGTGGCCAAAACACAGGTGCCACTGGGAGGTCCACCAGTGGGGGCCAGACCTCCAGAAGCCCTCCCACTGTTGCCCCCCCCAAAGCACCAGGTATACAGAGCATCACTGCCCCAGACAGAGTGTTCCATCTATACCTTGTGGCTAAGAGCCACTGAGGGACCTCTGCTCCAGATGTTTCTCCGATCCCCTCTTGAAGCTGTCTGTGCTTGTAGCTACCACCACTTCCTGCAGCAGTGAATTCCATGTGTTAAGTACTGATCTCCAGACTACAGAGGCCAGTTCCCTTGGAGGAAAGGGCCACTTAGGACAGTGGTCTCTTACTGGCATCACATCCCCGCTGATTTCTCTCAGAGCCCCCGTATCTCTATGGATTTCCACAGCTGGAGCTGGCAACCTCAATGCAGGACGCTTCTCGAGTGGCATTTTCATGGACTTAGGCTGTAGCAGGCACACGCCAAGCTGCTGAAATGTCCCAGATACGGAGCAGATAGCCTGCTAATGACACCATTATACTTTTGCAGAAGTCTGTGCTGATGTATCCTGGAAAGAGAATCTCCAGGGAGTCCTGGAAAGCATTCTTCCCAGCCTCTAGGGCAGGCCCTTTCCCATTGACTTAGTTAGTGAAATCACTGCTTCATTCACCTGGGACTTGACATTCAGGGAGGGGCTGTGGATCAGTTGTGACCATCTGCCTTCCCTGCAGAAGATCTCAGGCTCAATCCCTGTAGTCTCCAGCTAAAGAGACAAGGTGCTAAGTGATTTGAAAGGTCTCTGCCTGAGAATCTGGAGACCCCTGCTCATCAGAGTCAGACTGTTGACTTTGATAAACCAACGGTTTGCTTCAGTGTTAAGGCAGCTCTATGGGAGAAGCTCGTAAATACCAGGTGTCTTCATTTCCCCATCTCATTTTAGCACTTGGTTTTCCAGCTTTGGCTGACCCAAGATGCCCTTGAAGCCTTTAGGGCAGAAGTCTGCGTATACAGAATTATCATGTTACGTTTTTGAGTGTGTGTGTCGGTGTATTGGCCAGTGCCTAAAAAGCGACTCTGCAGAAGCCTTGTTCAGAATAGCTTGTGTCTTCAGGAAGAACCTGGAGAGCGATCTGGCTGCTGCTCCTACAGCCCCTCGCTCCCTCGGTGTAATGGGATATAGACGCTTTGCTCTCACATGGTTCCTTTGCATTTGATCCCACACGAGGCATCCCATATTCTTATGGTAGCGTCTGGCAGGTGCAGTGTACATGCTCAGGGATCGAAGTAGCAAAGGGTGAGGTGGGATGGCCTTTCAAAAATGTCGCAAAGTTGTGTCCAACTCTTTGAAAACCTAGACTGTAGGTAGGAGGCCTGGATCGCAGTCCTTTCTTCCTGTAACATATGCGTAACTGGCTGGAATGTTTTTCCATCCTGATAAAAGAGAAGTGAGGCTTATTAATCTACCTAGAAGCTGAAATGTCAGTATTTACCAGCTTCCTGTAGCTCTAGGTTAACTGTGAAGCCAAGACTGAAAATTCGGGGAGATCTTTGTTTTTGCAGACTTTTTAATTTTCTTATAGAGAACGCAATTGCTGTGATTTTGAAGGTGGGATTGGGTGTGTATGTGGGGGGGGAGAAGCTTTTTAACTCCACGATAATGGTGGGGAGGAGTGTTGAAATAGTGCAGAAATTGTTCTCCCATTCAGAACGAGGGCAGGAAGCCTTGTTCTCGCTCTTGCTCGGCTTGGAGATATTGTAAACTGCTCTCATCTGATTGGCTGCATGATGCCATGGCGTCCTCACTCTGGCTGAGTGATCCCTGGTTGGCTCGGATGGCATACCCCATTCGGAGAAGAGCCCCTCTTTTAAAAAAAATAATAATGCAAAAGCTGATGGCGAGAAACACAAAGGAATAGAAGTGAAACTGAACAAAATGGTGTGTAAAAGGGGAGAGTTTGTGGAGTCCCTTGATATCTGAGCTCCTCGAATGCATATGAAATATTTTTTTTTGCATGAGAAATATTGACAAAACTTTGTCCCAGCCTGAATTGTTGTCACCAAAAGACGCATTCCCCACTTGCCAGACATCGACACTGGCCCGAGCTTTTTGTGTGGCTAACGGTGGCTCTAAATTAAAACCACGGAAGTGACAAGAGGAACGAGATTAATGGGATCTGTAATCCCGATAAACAGATTGGCCGAAGGCTGTTGAATTGCTAATTTGATTCCCCCTGAAAGAAATGCTCTTTTCCCCTAATTGGAATATTTGTATAAATTAATAGATGCACAGTCATTTTTCTCTAGGTTGCGTGCAGATAATCACTCCGACATGGTCGTTGCTTGTTTGCAGTTTTTCTTGCCCATAATGTGGTGTATAGGGTTATGGAGAGCTTTATAAAGTGGAACGGATGGGCAGTAGGTTCAGGAGGGACAAAAGGAAATACTTCATTGTTCAGGGAATGATTAAAATGTGGGATTCGCTGCCAGAGGATGTAGTGATGGCCACAGGAATAAACAGCTTTGAAAGGGGATTAGGTAGATTCACGGAGGATGTCTGTCAATGGCTACTAGCCATGGGGACTGAGGGGAACCTCCACATTCAGAGGCAGTCAGCCTCTACATCCCAGAGCGAGGAGGCAACATCAGGGGAAGGCCTCGGCCTCTATGCCTTGTTGTTGGTCTTCCAGGGGAACTGGCTGGCCACTGTGTGAGACAAGATGTTGGACTAGACGGACCACTGGTCTGATCCGGCAGGGCTCTTCTTATGTTCTTATACTGGGAGTGGGGTGAAGAGTTATGTGATTTTATGTACTTGCCTCTCTGTTGTTTGGGGTTTTTTTTGCAATTTACTAGATATTGTGTTTGCACCTCCTGTTTTTCCTCCAAAGACCCTAGGGTAGCATTCATGGGTTTATCCCACCTTATTCACACAACAACCCTGTGAGGTAGGTTAGGCTGAGACAGACAGACTGTATAAGGGTTACCCCAGGAGCTTTCATGGCTGAGAGGGGATTGGAATGGGGGGCTTCCAGTTCCTAATCTGACACTCTAACCACTGCACCACAGTGCCTCTAGTTGCCTTAGTCCAACATTCTGTACTTCACATGGGCGCAGTTTTGATGGTTTGGAGGGTGGGGCGCATGCTGTGCTGCTCCCAGGCTCTCTTCTTCCCCCTCCTCGGGATCCAGGTTGCAAAAGCAATCCTTACAAATTTCAGCTAGCTTAATTCCCCAGCCTTGATCTCGAACCACATTTGGAAGACGATCTGCAAACCGTGGCTTGGAGCTCAGCGCCGAGTACGGTTGCACAAAGTATATGTTGTGGGAAACTCTGGTCTTCCTGGGTCTGGAAATGGAGAGGAAATGTGCGCATGTTGGGAGGTGGCATGCTCCAAATCGTACTCTGGGGGATCATCCAAACTGAGCTGTCGGCTGTAACCGTCTTCAGGGCTTTAATACGTTTGGCTTTGGCTTCCGTCTTGTTCGGCAAAGTGTGCTGGGCGGTGTGTTGAAATGACAGTCTTTTGTGGCTTCGCGCTGTTGGCTAAACATTTAAAGAAATGTTTGTTGTCATTGTTACGGGACTGGTTCCCAGTCAGCTGCAGTAGCAGTGGATTTCGTCTGTCTTCACATTTGTTTTGCCCTTGCTTAGCTTTGTTTGCAACATAAGCATTTAAGTTGGCAGGACCAGTTTGATGAATTAATATATCTATGACATTTTTAAAAAATGGACAGTCCGCCTGAAGAGTAGGCACGCCAGCCAGCCAGCCAGACCAGTGTTTGGTTTGCTGATCAGTACACCAGTCATTGACATTGGGCTTGTGGGAGGAAGCCAGGCTCTCTGGAAGGGACAAACGTCCCCTGAGATTCCAGTTTTATTGTTAAGCTGATGTGCACCCTTACTGTCTTGTTGCCTAATGTACCTCGCAGGGTTGTTGTGAAGGTCAAATGAAATAATCCCAGCAGTTTTATGAAGGAGGCCACGATAGGGTTGAAATAAGTAGTTCTAGGAGAGTAGTTGTGTTGGTCTGCAGTAGAAGAGCAAGATTTGAGTCCAATAGAACCTCCAAGACGAACAAGGTTTTGGGGGCATATGCTTTTGAGAGAAAAAAATCCCTTCGTCATAAGAACATGTTGGATCAGGCCAATGGCCCATCCAGTCCAACACTCTGTGTCACACAGAGGCCAAAACCCAGGCGCCATCAGGAGGTCCCCCAGTGGGGCCAGAACTCCAGAAGCCCTCCCACTGTTGCCCCCCAAATACCATGAATACAGAGCATCACTGCCCCAGACATAAGAACATAAGAGAAGCCATGTTGGATCAGGCCAGTGGCCCATCCAGTCCAACACTCTGTGTCACACAGAGGCCAAAACCCAGGTGCCATCAGGAGGTCCCCCAGTGGGGCCAGAACTCCAGAAGCCTTCCCACTGTTGCTCCCCTAGCACCAAGAATATAGAGCATCACTGCCCCAGACATGAGCATAAGAGAAGCCATGTTGGATCAGGCCAATGGCCCATCCAGTCCAACACTCTGTGTCACACAGAGGCCAAAACCCAGGGGCCATCAGGAGGTCTTCCGGTGGGGCCAGAACT
Organism: Gekko gecko; assembly: GCA_029375565.1. Lineage (NCBI taxonomy): Eukaryota > Metazoa > Chordata > Lepidosauria > Squamata > Gekkonidae > Gekko > Gekko gecko. The sequence goes on along the minus strand of JAPDNY010000012.1, from coordinate 66,336,963 downwards.
CCAGTTGCCCTCCCACTGTTGCCCCGCAAGTACCATGAATACAGAGCATCACTGCCCCAGACATAAGAACATAAGAGAAGCCATGTTGGATCAGGCCAGTGGCCCATCCAGTCCAACACTCTGTGTCACACAGAGGCCAAAACCCAGGCGCCATCAGGAGGTCCCCCAGTGGGGCCAGAACTCCAGAAGCCCTCCCACTGTTGCCCCCCAAGCACCATGAATACAGAGCATCACTGCCCCAGACATAAGAACATAAGAGAAGCCATGTTGGATCAGGCCAATGGCCCATCCAGTCCAACACTCTGTGTCACATAGAGGCCAAAACCCAGGTGCCATCAGGAGGTCCCCCAGTGGAGCCAGAACTCCAGAAGCCTTCCCACTGTTGCTCCCCTAGCACCAAGAATATAGAGCATCACTGCCCCAGACATGAGCATAAGAGAAGCCATGTTGGATCAGGCCAATGGCCCATCCAGTCCAACACTCTGTGTCACACAGAGGCCAAAACCCAGGTGCCATCAGGAGGTCCCCCAGTGGGGCCAGAACTCCAGAAGCCTTCCCACTGTTGCTCCCCTAGCACCAAGAATATAGAGCATCACTGCCCCAGACATGAGCATAAGAGAAGCCATGTTGGATCAGGCCAATGGCCCATCCAGTCCAACACTTTGTGTCACACAGAGGCCAAAACCCAAGTGCCATCAGGAGGTCTTCCGGTGGGGCCAGAACTCTAGAAGCCCTCCCACTGTTGCCCCCTCCAGCACCAAGAAGACAGAGCATCACTTGCCCCAGACAGAGTGTTCCATCTTTACCTTGTGGCTAATAGCCACTTATGGACCTCTGCCTGGTATGTTTCTCCAGTCCCCTCTTGAAGCTGCCTATGCCTGTAGCCGCTGCCACTTCACATCAGGTGAAGGCAGCTCTGGCTCTTGAAAGCATGTAGCCTGAAAATTTTGCTGATCTCTAAGGATTTACTGGATGCAAATCTAGACGGAATAAATGGAATTTACTGGTAGGAACTAGGAACAATTGTTGGTGACAGCAGTGGTTTTTTTTATAATTCAGGGGCACAGAGTACCTTGCAACTTACACAAATGAGAAATTGATATTTCTTGTCAGAATTCAGCATCTTAAAAAAAACACCCAACTATTTTTTGTGGGGGGAGGGGGATCAAATTTCTATTCCTCATGAAGCTGGAAAGTGCTGCTGAAATCTCCACAGCCGAGCAGGATTTTCGGGAGCCAGTGCGTCTTCAGTGTCCTTCCCGCTCTTCCCCCCTTATTGGATGATATAAATGATTCATAGATAGTTTTGATGCTGCCTGTATCTAATAGCTTGTGTCTTCTGCTGCGGTTTTTAACTGTAGCCTTGAGCAGGACTCTGAAGAGGTGAATCTTAGGGTTGCCAGCTTTGGGTTGGGAAAAAACCTGGAGATCTGGGAGAGGGTGGGGTTTGGAGAGGGGAGAGACCTCGGCAGGGTGCAGTGGCACAGAGCCCACCCTCCAAAGCCACCATTTCCTCCAGGGGAACCGACCTCGGTCGCCGCGAGATCAATCGTAATAGCGCGAGATCTCCAGGTGCCGCCTGGAGGTTGGCAACTCTAGGTGGCATGGCGATGTCGGAAATAAATCGTGTCGGCCGAGCAACACTGCCTATTTGCATCCCGAGCAAGGGATTTGCCTTTCATTGTGCAGAGCGGTGAATCCAGGGGGTGGGGCGGGAGTCGCCAGGTAATCGGAAGCCAAACCTGGGATCCCGTAACTTTCCAGGCGGTTTTTGCACGCTTGTTGACGGCTTTTCTTTTTCTCCTCTCTCGCCTCCGCAGGCCAGCAGCCCTCAAGACCTTCGCCTCTTCTACGAGAAAAACAAGATGCTAATGCCCAAGTAAGCATTCTTCCAGTGCTGCTATTCCGCCCCCCCCGCCCCACCCTTGCCTGCCCCATTTGCTTGTGCACCTGTCCCCTCGTGCTCTCGACTCGGCATGTTTAGAAATAACTTGGCAACCGGCCTCCCTGCTCCTTATCCAGGAATGATGGAGCCCAGAGGCAGGCAGGCAGGCAGGCAGGCAAGCTGGAACTCGGTTACCCGAAGTGACCTCGTCCCGGAGCATAAAAACACAGCCTCCTTATTTTTTTTCCTAAAGGGGTGGAGGAAGGAGCGTTGAATGACGCCAGATGCCAAAGCTGTTGCCTGCTGCGCCCTGATTGGCTCGGCCAAAGGCTGCCGTCTCCACTAATCAGTTCGTGCAGTCTTGAGCATTGTTCTCCCCCCTCCCCAGGTAGAAGTAGGTTTATGCACACGACTTTTGTATAGAACAGAGTTTGAGTCCGGTGGCGCCTTTCAGACCAACAAAGTTTAATTTTGGGTATAAGCTTTCGTGTGCTTCTTCAGACAATTGGAATAAGATCTCCTCCAGGATTACGTACAGGAGAAAAAAGGGTGGGGGGCAGCTGTTAGGAGGGGCCACTCAGAGCCAAGATGCATACGCAGAGCTGAAATAGGATCGAGTGGCTGGTAAGATCAGTGGATGGCAGCAAATTAGCATGTAAATGCAGGAGTTCACATGCTAACCCCATGTATACAGGATTGAGCTTGGTTTGTTTTGTGGTTTATGCTGGACTCAAGTTTCATTCTCATATCTTTTTGTTAACTCTTCCATTTGCGAGCAGATTTGCTGCTATTCATTGATCTCGCCGGCCACCTGATCCAATTGCAGCTCTGCATATGAAGGAGGAGGGGCCTTTAAATTTCAGCTGGAGGGCCCTTTAAATCTCACCAGAGGGGAGGGGGAAGGGCGACTGCTGGTGGTCACTGTTGGGGGTGGGACTCGGGGGCGTGGCTTCCCCTGCCGGCCAACTGCTTGGTGGTGGCAGGAGCCTGCCAAATCCGCCCCCACCTGGGGACTGGCATCCCTATCTCTACCATCTTACAAAAAGCTAAAACAAAGTCGCCCTAAGGCTCCCCTTTCTGGGAAGGCAGCCACATAGGAGGGGGCCACCACGAGGAAGACCATGCTTCATGCACCCACCTTCCGAGGACTGAACGATACAGCGCCAGGGCTTCCTAGGATGAGCTCAACCACTGTGCAGGTTTGTGCTGGAGGAAGCGGTTCTTGAGGTACCTCAGTCCCAAACTGTTTAGGGCTTTAATGGTTGAAAACATGCTCTTGTTATCACCCCCAGATTGCAGATGAGGAACTGAGGCAGGGGTTGTGTTCTGACAACAGGCTGATCACAAGCCTCAGTGCGCGTGGACCCCTTTTCCAGCTGCACTCATGCCCCCTCTCCCGGCCCTTGACCTTTCCTGCACACAGGTTAAAGCTAATTTCAGTTTACCCATGATGCACAGATACAGGCATTGCTTAACCAGGGTTAGAATTTATTTATTTACATCCTTTGTTCATACCCCGACTATTTCCCCACTGCAAATCCAAAGTGGTTTACTTCCTTGTCGTTGCCTCCGTTTTAACCCCGCAACAGCCCTATGAGATAGGTTAGGCAGAGAGGGCGTGACTAGCCCAAGGTCACCCTGCAAGTCCATGGCAGAGTGGGGATTCGAACCCAAGTCTCCCAGATCCTAGAATTGCCTGTACAAGCTGAGGTCCTAGGCTTAGATTAAACCCTGGTTTGGAATCCTGGAAGGGGTGTGTGTGAGGAAACACACACTCCATTTAACCAATGAACCTGCCTTCATTGATCATGGATAACTGGACGTTGTTTTAAAGCAAGGCTCCTTCACTGAGCTCCAGTCACAGAGGGAGGAGTGAACACAGTGACAAACCAGGTCCGTGCACATTCCAGGCCTATTGTCAGCTTGACGTGATGTCTCCGTGCAGCCAGACAGTGGGGCGCTGGCTTGCCTAAGATTGCCTTTTAATTGGACATTCAGGGGTTTGAAACTGGGAACCCTGTACTTGCCAGGCTGTGCTGAGCCACTGAACGATGCCCTTTCGACCTGAACATAGGTGCCTCCAACATCTGACCTTGGAGCAGGGCTTCATGTGGCATGTAGTTCCACAGTCCTTTTTATACATCTTTACAGGATTCAATGGTGGGGGTAGGAGAGGCAGTGCAGAAAGGAGTGAGGCCACCTTAATCCTTTTTTCCTCACTCTGGTTTGCAGCTGAATAGCAAACACAGTCCCTCCTGGCTTCTTAGGGTCACCAACCTCCAGGTGGGATCTGGAGATCTCTTGGAATTACAACTGATCTCCAGGCGACAGGGGTCAGTTCCCTTGGAGAAAATGGCTGCTTTGGAGCATGGACTCTTTGGCATTATATCCTGTCCTTCTCAGCCTCCAGTTCCAAAATCTCCAGGTAATTTCCAATTTGGAATTTGCAAACCTAGTTGGACCATTCCGAAGAATACTCACATCTACCCATACATTTTCCTCAGTGGATGGAAAAGCAGCTACTGGGGTGGGTGGGGGGTGGGGCTGATTTTCTGCAGGGAAATGACTCAGGAGGGAAAGAAGAAGAAGAGATTGGATTTATACCCCGCCCTTCACTTTTGAGTCTCAGAGCGGCTTACAAACTCCTTTCCCTTCCCCTCCCCACATCAGACACCCTGTGAGGTAGGTGGGGCTGAGAGAGCTCTGACAGAAACTGCTCTTTTTCAAGAACAGCTGTGCCAGAACTTGTGACTGACCCAAAATCACATCAGCAGGTGCAAGTGGAGGAGTGGGGAATCAAACCCGGTTCTCCCAGATCAGAGTCCGCACACTTAACCACTACATCAAACTGGCTACACCAGTTTCCCCACCAAACTGGGGAAATTGGACCGCTCCCTCCCTTTAAATCGCAGCCCCCGTGAATGCAGCTGTATAAAACTTCAGGAAACTGATGGGAAAAGTTCATTCAGCCCCAGCTCAGTGAAGAACTCCTGGAATCTTAGGGCTCCTCTGCGGGAGGGGGAGTTCCAAAGGAGGGGGCTCTTTGGTGTTGATGGTGGAATAGCCAGATGACCCTCTCTCCCCCGTGTGCTAATTAATATTCTGGCATCTTTCCCAGGAAGTTTCCTTGTGTGGACTCTTATGCACTCCCCATTCCTTTCAGTGGGGCTCAGGCACGGGATTCTCCCAAAGGGTCAGATTTGCTTGTTTCCCATTCTGTCTCCTTTTAATAGGCAGAAGAGGGCAATCAAAAGGATTAGAGGGTTGGAATACCTTCCCAGGGAAGAAAAGCTAAAACCAAGGTCCCTAACGCGGTGCCCGTGGGCGCCTGGGCGCCTTCAAACACCTTTCCTGGCGCCTGCGAAATGCTTTTAAAAAGAAGAAGAGATTGGATTTATACCCCGCCCTTCACTTGGAGTCTCAGAGCAGCTTACAAACTCCTTTCCCTTCCCCTCCCCACAGCAGACACCCTGTGTGGTAGGTGGGGCTGAGAGAGCTCTTTCCAGAACTGCCCTTGAGAGAACAGCTCCGACAGAACTATGGCTTGCCCAAGGTCATCCAGCAGCTGCAATTGGAGGAGCGGGGAATCAAACCCGGTTCTCCCAAGTTAGAGTCCGCACACTCAACCACCAATGTTCCCTCTAAGCTGTGGAGTCTTGTGAGCAGAAATTCTACTTTGTGAGCTACTGCCATTAAAATTGTGAGCGAGCGATTTGGCTACTGCATAAAAGTTTGCTCCGGAGCCATCCTTCCAGAGTTAAGGGGAAAATGTGTGAGCCAGAGGATAAAAAATTGTGAGCTAGCTCACACTAACTCAGCTTAGAGGGAACACTGTTAACCACTACACCAAAGTGGACAGGGCTGGGTGGGGCTTTTGTCCAGTAGGGCTTCTGACTGACTGTGCCGATGAAAAGGCATCCTGTTGAACGGAGCTGAGGAGGGACTGTTGGAGTTATATGTAAAACCTTGCCCCCTGACATTTGGTGGCGGGCTCTGCCTTCTGTGGCAGCCATTTTGTGATTGTGTTCACCACTCTGTGGCAGAATTTCAGAGGTGCCCAAGGGCTCAAAAAGGTTGGGGACCCTTGAGCTAAAGCATAACAGTTTGGTTTAGAAGAAAGATGACAGCGACATAGAATAGAATCCTAGAATCGCCGAGTTGGAAGGGGTCACAGAGGCCATCTAGTCCAACCCCCTGCTCAGTGCAGGATCAGCCTAGCGCATCCCTGATGAGTGTTTGTCCAGCCGCTGCTTAAAGACTGCCAGGGAGGGGGAGTTCGCCACCTCCCTGGGCAGCTGATCCCACTATTGAATGACTCTTACGGTAAAGAAGTTTTTCCTAAGATCCAGCCAGTACCTTTCCGCCCTTAATTTAAGCCCGTTATTGCAAGTCCTGTCCTCTGCTGCCAAAGGGGACAGCTCCCTGCCCTCCTCTAAGTGATATGATAACGTCTTGTAAAGACATACATGGTATGAAGAAGGTAGATGAAGACCGTTCTTTTTTTTCCTTGCTGTCCTTTAAGTTTAGGATTCAGGGTCACCCAGTGAAATTGACTGGGAGTAGAGTCAGCACGAATAAAGAGTTTCTTCACAAACTGTATAATAGTTTTCTGGAATCCAGTGCTGCAGGATATGTGGTGAAGGCCTAGTGGTGGTACTCAAAGGTTCACCATAGACTGTACAGAATGCCTTCAAGCTAGGGATGCCAGCCTCCAGGTAACACCTGGGGATCCCATGGAATTACAGCTCCTCTCCAGACTACAGAGATCAGTTTCCCTGGGGAACATGGATGCTTTGGGGGGTGGGCTCTGTGGCATTGTCCCCCACTGAGGTCCCTGTCCTCCCCAAGCTCCATCCCCAAATTTCCAGGAGGTTCCCAACCTGGATCTGGCACCCCTACCCCCCTAGTCTCTGCCAGTGGCCAGGGAGGACCTGGCAACCCAAGGTGGCATGAGTAAGGGGCCTTCCCAGTTCTGCTGTACGCCCAGTCATGTGGCTCTCAGATCTGTGTGTTTATAGAACCCATCATTCCTTGAGGACGCTGTTAATTGTAACTGTGAACGAAATTCCTGCTGTTGCAGTCTTCCTGTTCACCCAGTCTCAAATCTGTTGGACCTCGCCATTATTCTGTGGGAACTTAGGGATCATTCTTGAGAGTCCCAGGGTAGATGGCCAATTGATTAAAAATTTCCCAGATTTGAAAATCTATGGTTTTGAAGGCAAAAGACCATAGAGGTTTGCCTCGAAACCATAGAGTGGTGTGTGACGTTGCTGACACGACGACGTCACTTCTGGGTGACATCATCGCATCAGGTGACGGTCCTGCCCAACTCTGGAATGCTCTCTAAATTCCCTCACCACAACGATGAGGGGATATGGCAACCCTACGATTGGCTGTTGCTGGCAGGGATGCTAACGATGTCACAGCATGAGGTAACCGTTAGGTCCTAGTCCGGTAACAACTTAGAGACCAACAAGATTTTTGGGGTGTAAATAGGGTTGCCAACCCCCAGCTGGGACCTGGAGGTCTCTTAATATTACAACTTATCTCCGGACAACTAAGATTAGTTCCACTGGAGAAAATGGCTCTTTGTGGAAGAAGAAGAAGAGACTGGATTTATACCCCACCCTTCACTACCCGAAGGAGTCTCAGAGTGGCTTACAAACTCCTTTCCCTTCCTCTCCCCACAACAGGCACCCTGTGAGGCAGGTGGGGCTGAGAGAGCTCTTTTGAGGGCTGTTCATGAGAGAATAGCTCTGAGAGAACTTGTGGCTGACCCAAGGTCACACCAGCAGCTGCATATGGAGGAGTGGGAAATCAAACCCAGTTCTCCTAACCACTACAGCAAACCGGCTCTCTATGGCATTGATGATGTCCCTCCCCAACCTCCTCCCCCAGGCTCCACCCCCAAAATCTCCAAGCATTTTCTAACCCAGAGCTGGCAACCCCTAGGCGTAAGCTTTCAAGAGTCAAAGCTCCCTTTGTCAGATGCCGCATGGGGCCAGCGATTCTAAATGTTTTTTTGGTGGGGGGAGCACTTGAGATGGGAGATGCTGTTTCGGTGGCGCCCCCCTTACAATACACAGCTTCCCTTTGTTGTATGCAACGTCTCCTTTGGTGGCACCTCCTTATTGCACACAGCTTCTCCCCACCTAAGTAAGGCGGTGAAGTTCTGTGTTTTTCAGGAGCTACTGTTTTGCTGACACGAATGGATGCCATTCCGAGGTGGGGAAAGCCCTTGGCTGGGAGCTGGATAGGTTTGCTATTTTAATTACCCGACATGAAACAGAATGTCTTCCTCACCCCAAACAAATGTGCAGGCGGTATGTTTTTCTTGCTGAAGCGACTAGGCCTGAGGAAACAGTGTTGGAGTTTGAAGACTTCAGTAAAGGGAGGGAACGGCATCAGCTCTCGGTGGGGCGTCCCCATCAGTGTTTCCTCTAAGCTGAGTTAGTGCGAGCTAGCTCACAGTTTTTTAGCCTACGGCTCACACATTTTTGTCTTAGCTCAGGAAGGAGGGCTCCAGAGCTGACTGATTTATGCAGTAGCCAAATTACTTGCTCACAATTTTAATGCCAGTTCCCCCAAGGGTACTATGGTCAGGGGGGCAACACCTACTGGTCATTCCAGCCCCCAAGACAGCTAAGTATGCTGCAACCAGGGCCAGGGCTTTTTCGGTGGCGGCCCCTACCTGGTGGAATGAGCTCCCGGAGGAGATCAGGGCCCTGCAGGACCTTATGCAGTTCCGCAGGGCCTGCAAGATGGAGCTCTTCCGCCAGGCTTTCGAGTAGGGGCTGCCACCACTATTGTATCACCATCATTTAGGCCGTATGAGGTGCCCTGGCCCTGGCATGGGACTACAGCTCTGTCAGGACACTACTGGAGCAGCGATAAAGGTTCTACGAGAGTGTGGAATTGTAGGGTTTTATCTCGTAACCTTTCTTCTGTTGACCGCTGCTTTAACTGTTTTAGTGATAATGGATTATTTATTGTTTTACGGTCTTACTATTTATCTATGGCTTTGCCTCTATGTTTTAGTGTTGATTATGGCCTCGTGCCTCTTGTTCGCTGCCCTGAGCCCATGTGGAAGGGCAGGATATAAATCGAATCAATCAATCAATCAATCAATCAATCAATATAGCTCACAAAGTAGAATTTTTGCTCACAAGATTCCACAGCTTAGAGGGAGCATTGGTCCCCATGTGATCCCAGAAGGATCACGGGCCCTCCCATTTAACCTCTGTGTCATGCAAGAAGTGGGGGGAAGCTTGAACATTGCTACTTATATTCTGTGCGGTGAGATATTTAAATCTGAGCTGTGACCGAGAGCCCGTTTCCTTACGGCTGTGATACAGGATGTGAGAGCCAGCGTGGTGTAGTGGTTAGAATACCAGGATAGGATCAGAGAGACTGAGGTTCGAATCTCCATTCTGGGGAGGGGCCATGGCTCAGTGGAAGAGCATCTGCTTGCCGTGCAGGAGGTTCCAGGTTCAATCCCCAGCATCTTCAATTGAAAGGACTAGGTCGTAAGCAGTGTGAAAGGCCCCAGTGGGAGGGCTTCTAGTGTCCTGGCCCCACTGCTGGACCTCCTGATGGCACGTGGTATATTTTGGCCGCTGTGTGACAGAGTGTTGGACTAGATGGGCCATTGGCCTGATCCAACATTGGCTTCTCTTATGTTCTTATGTTCTCTGTGCTGCCAGTCTGAGTAGGCAATACTGACCTTGACAGACCAAGATCTGATTCAGTATAAAGCCGGTTCATGTGGGTGCCATGGAAGCTCACTGTGTGACCTCGGGTGACCTCTTTCTCGGTTTGATCACAGGGTGATCGTTGCAAAGATAGAAATGATGAAGGAGAGAATGATGTCGTGAGCCAGAATGGGTCCCCTGCTGGGGTGAAAAGCAGGGTATAAATATCAAAATAAATATAGTGTTTAAAGCTTAAGGCTTCTTCGTGTGTGTATGCATTCTACTAGATTTTCCCCATGTTGGATAGCGGTACCATTGGGACCGACGTTCACTCCTTTACAGGGATTTGGAGTCTTCCGATGGTGGTCGTGGGCTTCTGTGGGCTCCTGTCCTTCACGGCTGAACGGGAAAGACCGATGGCTGACCAGTGTTCCCTCTAAGCTGAGTTAGTGTGAGCTAGCTGACAGGGTTTTTTAGCCTCCGGCTCACACTTTTTTGTCTTGGCTCAGGAAGGAGGGCTCCAGAGCAAACTAATTTACGCAGCAGCCAAATGGCTCGCTCACAACTTTCATGCCAGTAGCTCACAAAGGAGAATTTTTCTTTACGAGACTCCATGGCTTAGAGGGAGCATTGCTGCCCATCCATCCTACCTCCTTTTGAGGAGGGGGAAGAATGAATAGCTGCTGCCCCTCCCCTCCCACTGCAGCTCTCTTTGCAGAGAAGCAATTTGCCATTTCGCGAGGCAGTCCATTGTCCAAAGCTGTAGCAGGGGGAAACCTTCCACCCCAGTTTGTGAGTATCCAGCGTCTCCCTTGCTGGCTGCTGTCAGAAGCGCAAGTGTGTGGGACTACCTGAAATGCTGCTGGGATTCATTAAGGCCACGTTCATCTTCTGAATTTCTGGCTGCTGCGTCTCTCGTGGAGAACGTGCAGTGTAAAAAAAACAAGACAAAATCGCCCAACGCTTCCTCTTCTGACATCCCACGTGTCGGCAACGCTGCCTCTCACGTGAATCCCAGCTGGCAAATTTCCTTTTTGGATCCACCTCTCAGGCAAAGGCATCTTGCTTGCAGCTGCTAGCCGTTTTCTAGGAACTGCTTGTGAGAGGCTTGCAGATTTCTTCATGGTGGGTGGGGGGAGAGGACTGCTAACAAGGCAGTTTTAAAAGTCTCTAAAGAGTAGCCGGGTGCAGCAGCCGCTGGCCGGCTCTGAAAAGGCAGTCTTGGAAAGTCTCCACTTTTACTTGTGTGCGGTCTCCCCCCCCGCCCCCCATCCCCGGTCCCATGTCCTCCCCGGGAGAAAAAGACAAAAGCTGAAACTACCGCACAAATATCAACTCTTGGCAAATAGCTATGTCTACTTTTCTGAGTTAAAGTGGGGAAGGCGGCCAAGCCTGCGTGAGACAGAATCCTGCCCGTCTGGGTGGGGTATGTGAGGTTTAAGGTTGGTATAGAGTGACTGCCCTTTTACCTCGCCTGACCCCGCTGAGCAGAAGTGGAGAAGTCGGGCAGGCGGGCGGGCGGGCAGTGACCATGCTGTGTGTACACAGCAAATGCCAAGGCGGCCTGGATTTGCCTGGGCAGAAATATTTACTGGCTCTGCCAGCGTGGGGATTTTCCCCTTCTCTGTCTTCTAGGCATGTCCTTGCTGTGGATGGGTCTGTGCCTCCAGGTGGCGGGGGAGTCCTTTCTGCTCGGCAGTTCCTGTTTTGCTCGGACAGCCGCTTCAGAGTGCAGGATCTAAGAAGTGAGAAATGCTCATGCATGTAGGACTTAAATGTGGGAGAGAAAGCTGGACCGAACTGGTGTGTTGTGGTGTGTTTCAGGGCCATCTTAAGGCAGATAGTTACAGGAGGGTAGCCGTGCTGGTCTGTTGTAGATCTGATTCCAGTGGCACCTTAGAGTTCAACTCGATTTTCAGGGTGTAAGCTTTCGAGAGTCAAAGCCAGGCCTGTAGCTACCGTGGGGTTAGAACAGATAAAAGGAAGTCCTTCTTCACCCAAAGAGTGATTAACGTATGGAATTCACTGCTGCAGGAGGTGGTGGCAGCTACAAGCATGGACAGTTTCAAGAGGGAATTAGATAAACATATGGAGCAGAAGTCCACCAGTGGCTATTAGCCACAGGGTATAGATGAGAATTCTCAGTCTGGGGCAGGTGATGCCCTCTATCCTTGGTGCTGGGGGGGCAGCAGTGGGAGGGCTTCTAGTGTCCTGGCCCCACTGCTGGACCTCCTGATGGCACCTGGTATTTTTTGGCCACTGTGTGACAGAGTGTTGGAATAGATGGACCATTGGCCTGATTCAACATTGGCTTCTCTTATGTTCTTATCTCGGGGCCTGGCCCCCTGACTTACCGCCAAGGCCCCCTGACTTCCTTTCCAGCCCAGGTGCTTCCTTGAGGGGTGTGCAAGATTGTGTGCGGGGTGCCCCCTGACTTACTTAAAGGCCCCCCGAATTAAAAAATCCTGGCTGCAGGCCTGGTCAAAGCCCTCCAGGTATCTGACGAAGGAAGCTTTGACTCGTGAGAGCTTCAGAGTGGGTAGGGAGCAGTGCTCCCTCTAAGCTGTGGAATCTTGTGAGCAAAAATTCTACTTTGTGAGTCACTGGAATTAAAGCTGTGAGCAAGTGATTTGGCTACTGCATAAGTTAGTTTGCTCTGGAGCCATCCTTCCTGAGCGAAGGCAAAAATCTGTGAGCTGGAGGCTAAAAACCTGTGAGAGCTGAGAAAGCCGTCACAGAGGGCAAACTTTGTTAATTTGGGAAGTAATGAACCTCCTGCCAAAACCAAAAACAGAAGCACAATCTCTCTTTACAAATTTCTCCTTCTCTCAAAACCCTAGAATTCAACAGTATCCAATGAAGCTGATGGGCAGTAGGTTCAGGATAGTCAAAAGGAAATACTACTTTACACAAAGAGTGATTAAAATGTGGGATTCACTGCCAGAGGGTGTAGTGATGGACATAGGAATAAACAGCTTGAAAAGGGGACTAGACAGAGTCATGGAGGAGAGGTCTATCAGCGACTATGAGTCATGGTGACGAAGGGGAACCTCCAGAGGCACTAATCTTTCAAGAGGGAATTAGATAAACATATGGAGCAGAAGTCCATCAGTGGCTATTAGCCACAGGGTATAGATGGGAATTCTCAGTCTGGGGCAGGTGATGCACTCTATTCTTGGTGCTGGAGGGGACAGCAGTGGGAGGGCTTCTAGTGTCCTGGCCTCACTGCTGGACCTCCTGATGGCACATGGTATTTTTGGCCGCTGTGTGACAGAGTGTTGGACTAGATGGGCCATTGGCCTGATTCAACATTGGCTTATGTTCTTATGTTCTGAATCCCAGATCCAGGAGGCAACATCAGGGGAAGGCCTCGGCCTCTTCACCCTGTTGCTGGCCTTCCAGAGGAACTGGTTGGTCGCGGTGTGAGACAGGATGCTGGGCTAGATGGGCCACTGGTCTGATCCAGCAGGGCTCTCCATATGCTCTTGCGAAAGCTCACACCCTGCAAATCTTGTTAGCTTCTAAGATGCTGCTGGGCTTGAATCCAGCTATCCTAGGCTGAGTTACACTCTCCTAAATCCATCGACTTCAAGGACTCAGAAGGATGTACCTTTGCTTAGGAGGGCCTTGTTAGTCTCCTATAGGCAGAGAGTGGTTATAATATGTATACTGGGATCAAAGCAGTGAAGATACTTCTTGGTACCTCCATCGGAACATCCACACGGCACCTCCCTTATGTATGGATGTGCCATCCATTGGTGGCCGTTTTCTGGTGATCCCAGCAAGGGGCTTTCAAAGCAAATGAGAAGCAGAGGTGGCCTGCCATTGTCTTCCTCTGCAGAACCTTTCTTGGTGGTCTCTCATGCAAGTACCAATGTCTAGGGACCTCCCAGAGCCTTATATGTATGCAAGTGCCGTCCGGTTGCAACCGACTTATGGTAACACCATCAAGGGGCTTTGAAAACAAGTGGGAAGCAGAGGTGGCTTGCCATTGCCTTCCTCTGCAGAGCCTTCCTTGGTGGTCTCTCATGCAAGTACCAATATGTAGGGGGATCTCCCAGAGCCTTATATGTATGTAAGTGCCATCCAGTTGGAACTGACTTATGGCAACTCCCATCAAGGGGCTTTGAAAGCAAGTGGAAAGCAGAGGTGGCTTGCCATTGTCTTCTTCTGCATAGCCTTTCTTGGTCTCCCATCAAAGTACCGACCCCTACTTAGATTCTGGGATCTTTCAATTCCATGCCACCTTCCTTCCTGGTGTTCCCCTTACACCAATTAAAATGGAGCAAAGTCAACCTGGGCAGGATACTCCTCACCCCTCTTCCGAAGGCTGACAACGAGGTTTCTCCTTGCTCAGACTGCTAATCAAGTTTCCTTGCTGTGAAATCTGGGCTTTGCTTGTAATTAAAAGTGAGAGCTGTTAAGGGCATGTGTGCTTTCACACCTGCGTGGTCAGCATTCATCAAGCTAAGCTCCGAAACCCGAGCGATTGTTGGCGTACACTTAGATTAACGCGCCCAAATTAAACTTCCTTTTAACCTCTTGTCTGGATGAAACTTGTCTTTGCTGAAATTAACTAGAACCTTTTTTAAAAAAACAGGAGTGTCATTTGCAAAACAATTCCATGACCCCAGGTACCAATCTGACTGGTAATGCCCAAGCTGGGGGGCAGAGATCACAGGTAGGGTATGCATAATCCCTGTGATAATGCACCGCCTTCCCTGCCTAGCCCTGTGTTACCGCTCCTGAGTGGCGGTGCTAGAACATGCATGTACAGGTGAGGAGAAAAAAAAATAATGAAGCAAGCCATCTCCCTTCCTTGGGGATCCTACTTTGCTTGGAGCCATTGGGAGCAATGCTGCCTCTAAGCTGTGGAGCCTTGTGAGCAAAAATTCTACTTCGTGAGCTGCTGGCATTGAAGTGGTGAGTGAGTGATTTGGCTGCTGCATGAATTAGTTTGCTCTGGAGCCATCCCTTCCTGAGCTAAGACCAAAATGTGTGAACCGGAGGCTAAAAAACTGTGAACTAGCTCACACTACCTCAGCTTAGAGGGAACACCGGTTGGGAGTCTGAGAATGGCTAGCGGAGTGTCGGATGGGCCTGCCTCCTGTCCTGCAGTCTCTGCCCAGTGTGGCTCCTAGCAGGGCTGCCTCTGGCGAGAGCTAAAGACAGTGCTTTGTCTGAAAATAACCTCTTGTAGCACCTTAAAAGCCATCAGGTACATTGTGGCATCAGCTTTTATAAACTAGAGATCCATCTGTGCATGTGTTTGTGTGTGGGGGTGTACATGGAAGTCATGTTGACCTCTGGTGACTGACCCTTACTGGGAGCCTGGAGGACATTCAGAGAGGTGGCTGAATAAAGCCTGCCCCCGCCTCCCACCTCTGGTAATCCAAGGAGGTCTCCCATCCAAGTACTTGCCGGAGTCGACCCTCCTTAGCTTCTGGGGGGCTGGCTAGATTGGGCTTGCCTGGGCTTTCCAGGTCAGGGTAAACCAGCACATCTTTCCCCCAAAGTGATGCGCTAATTCCTCCCCCAGCAACCATTTTGTGATTGGCTCATTCCCCGCAGCCGCCGTTTGGTAATGGCACCAATTTCTCATTATTTGGAAAGGCTGGGGGGGACCCCTGCTGTAACAGACTGACGCGACTGCCCTTCTGGATTTTGCCAAAAGCAGATCAAGGGTGTAAGCTTCGTCTGTGTCGAGCTTTTCTCGGGAGGACATGGTGTCCGTTTGTGCTTCCCAGTCCAGAAAATCAATACACAAGTATAACGCAATGCTGAATTTCTTCTTTCTTTCTCTCTCCCTCCCGCTTTGTTTTTAAAGCATCCCTAGAGAGACGTCCAGCTACTTGAGACAGCTGCTGCTCGGACTTTTGCAAAGAAATCACAAGGACCGCATGGATTTTGGTAAGTGGTTTTCCTGTCCGTGCCTTCAAATTGCATACTTCCCCACCGCAGCCTCTGGGCACAGTTAAAGCGAAGGCTATGCATCTCTGCCCATCTGTAAAGGAAAAGCTGCAGGCTTATTCAGCCTCGAGGACTTCCTGACCTGTAGCTCGTTCTCTCACCACTGACCTACGGTGGTCGAAGTCGAAAAGAGGCTATGCCATCTCCTTCTGTCCCTGAATTACGAGGTTCATCTTCAGATGTTCCTTCTTCTGTGTAGCTATTCAGGATCACACCACATGGTCTGAAAACCATGCTCCCTCTAAGCTGTGGAGTCGTGTGAGCAAAAATTCACTTTGTGAGCTGCTGGCATTAAGAAGAAGAAGAAGAAGAAGAACAGGAGGAGATTGGATTTATACCCTACCCTTCACTACCTAAGGGGAGTCTCAGAGCAGCTTACAAACTCCTTCCCCTTCCCCTCCCCACAACAGACACCCTGTGAGGCAGGTGGGGCTGAGAGAACTCTGACAGAACCCATTCTTTTTCAAGAACAGCTGTGCCAGAACTACGGCTTGCCAAAGGTCATCCAGCAAGTGCAAGTGGAGGATTGAGGAATCAAACCCGGTTCTCCCAGATTAGACTCCGCACACTTAACCACTACTGCACAAATCAGTTTGCTTTGGAGCCATCCTTCCTGAGCTAAGACCAAAATGTGTGAGCTGGAGGCTAAAAAACTGTGAGCTAGCTCACATTAACTCAGCTTGGAGGGAACACTGGTCCGAAGGTACATGAGGCAGCAACTTTGCTGAAGCAGAGCAGGTTGGGCCGGTGCCAGTCTGGAAGAACACTCTGTGCAGGGCCCTGAGTCACAAGGATAAATACCCTCCCTAAACTTATCTGTCTTACCCTCTGGCCAGTTTGGTCTAACCTGACCCTCTGGAACAGCTAAAGTCAAGCATAAGTAGAACCTGCTGGGTCAGTCCAGTGGCCCATCATCGCGTTTCACAAGGTGGCCAGGCAGTTGCCCTGGAGGGCCAACAAAACAGTAAGACACAGGGAGGGAAAAGCAAACCCGACCCAAAAACTGGAATCAAGAACCAAAAGGGTGAGAAGGAAGTCTAACGAAGGGCCGGTATTAAAAACCTAGTTGAAACGTATAATATACAAAAATGCATGTATTTATTAGAAAGGCAGTTAAAAACATACATAAGGGCCCAGGGAAAGCCTCGTAAAAAAGTGAAGCCTAAACACAAGGGCCAATACACATGACCTGACGCGTTTCTGCCCAATTGGGGCCTTCTTCAGAGGTCAAACAATACTGAGGTACACATAACTTAAATGCATATTGCAAAAAGATAACCAACAAGTGAGTATTGGACCAGGAAAAGGGAGGTTAAGCAGGAAGATCTAAAGACACATGGCAAAGATGTTTGTGAGGTCTCAAAAGGTGAAAGTCACGTGTCCAGTGCCAAATGCACAGTTGCTGAATTAGAACATCTCCCAATTTAGGTCCAAAAAGCACCTGGGTGGCTATCAAAGTCAGAGCTAGAGTGTCCTCAAGCGAAAAAATACAGTCACAAATCAAGCAAGTACGGATCACCTAGGTCGCCGTCCGTTTCTTCTGACTTCTTCAGGCCGCCGTCTCACTGGTGGAGCCCCAAGAGCTCTGGAAGTTAACTCTGACTGTGCGGTCTATCTTGCTAGAGAGCCCAGCAGGGAGAGCCCAATCGAACTGTGTTCAGAGACAAAAAGGGAGGAGTGATCAATAACTTCTGTGAAAGAGGACTGTAAAAGAAGATACTAGTTCATTTTAAGGGCACAATTGGTTGTCTAATACTTTATGTGTACAGTGCTGGATTCCACACACACAACCACCCCGGTGATTTGCATACTCGCATATGCTGTAGATCCATTTGTGGTTGACTTTCCCCTGGAGAAAATGGCTGCTTTGGGCAGTGGACTCCACGGCGCTGCATCCTGCTGACGTCCCTCCCCAGGTTCTCCCACTCAGCTCTCCAGGAAGTTCCCAACCTGGTATTGCAGTGTTGCCAGCCTGCGGGCAGCACCTCGCTCTTACAACCGATCTCCAGATGACAGAGATCAATCTCCCTGGAGAAAATGGCTGCTTCGGAGGGTAGAATCTATGGCGTTGTACCCTGCTGAAGTTCCTCCTCTCCCAAAACCCTCCCCTCCCCAGAGTCCATTCACCAAATCTCCAGGTATTTCCCAGTCCAGAGCTGGCAAACGGGTTGCCAGGTCTGGTTAGGAAAATACCTGGAGATTTTGGGGTTGGATCCGGGAGAGGGCGGGGTTTGAGGAGGGGAGGGGCCTTATCATGGTACAATGGCACAGAGTCCACCCTCCAAAGCAGCCATTTTCTCCAGGGGAACTGATCTCTGTCAGCTGGAGATCGGTTGTGAAAGCAGGAGATCCCCAGGCCCCACCTGGAGGCTGGCAACCATATTTGAGGGAGAACTCAAGCATCACAGGGCCGTCCAGTTTTTCCTTCTGTTAATCATGACCCCCTCCCAGCACGACTGAATCCTCCTTGACATTATGCCACCCATCTGCTTAATCCTAATTGGTTTGCGGTCTGTTATTCTTTCGGATTATAGGTGCCAATGAAACCATTCTGCAACACCCCCTCCCCTTTCCCCCACCCGGAGCATCTGGCCCCAAAGCATCCATGAATCAATCCTGGTTGTAATCACGTATTACTCTTTTTACATGTTAGCAGCCCGTTTGCATTTAATAAAATCAGGGCAGGCTCTCCCATCGCAGTGGGGATTAATTTTGCTAACAGGGTGGCCTGATAATGCCGCTGTTGTGTGGGTTTAAACTCTTATCAACCGGCTGTGGGTTTTCCAGTCTGCCGAGGATGACTGAAGCAGAGTTATCAACCTCAAGGGCGGGACCCAGAGTTCTCCCAGAATTATGCCTGATTTCCAGACTACAGCGATCAGTTTTTTGGCAGGAAATGGCATCTTCAGAGAGTGGACTTTATGGTATAGCACAGAGTCTAGGATAAATGTGAGTCCTAGAGTGACAACGTCATATCCTGCTAAGAGCCCTCTCCAGACACTACCCTCCCCAGATGCCACCCCCAAGTCTCCAGGAATTGCCCAAGCTGGAGGATGAAAAGCTCTGTCCCTGAATCCCAAGAACATAAGAGAAGCCATGTTGGATCAGGCCAACAGCCCATCCAGTCCAACATTCTGTGTCAGACCATGGCCAAAACCCAGGTGCCATCAGGAGGTTCACCAGCAGGGCCAGAACTCCAGAAGCCCTCTAACTCTTGCCCCCCAAGCACCAGGAATACAGAGCATCACTGCCCCAGACAGAGCGTTCCATCAGCTTATGGTGGTTAATAGCCACTGATGGGCCTCTGCTCCATAGGTTTATCGAATCCCCTCTTGAAGCTGCCTATGCCTGTAGCCACCACGTCCTGCAGCAGTGAATTCCACATGTTAGTGACTCTTTGGGTGAAGAATTCCTTCCTTTTACATGTTCTAAGCCTACTTCTCATTAACTTCATTGAGTGCCCACGAGTCCTTGTATTGTGAGAATGGGAGAAAAGCACTTCTTTCTCTAGCTTCTCTATCCCAGGCATAATTTGGTAAACCTCTATTGTGTCACCCCTGTCCCGGCGCCTTCTGCAAGATGTTCTAGAACCCTCTGTGTGCTGATGTGCATGCTGGCCTCTGATGCACATTGTTTTTCCCATTCATTTCAATGGAGGTCTTGCTTAGGCAGTAATTAGGTTTGCCAACCTCCAGGTGGTAGCTGGAGATCTCCTGCTGTTACAGTTGATCTTCAGGCAACCGCGATCACGTCCTCTGGAGAAAATGACTGCTTTGGAAGGCAGACTCCATGGCATTCTACCCTGCTGAGGCCCCTCCCCTCCTCAAATCCCACCCTCTTCAAGCTCCACCCCCCGAAATCTCCCGGCAATTTGCAGCCTTGAGGTGGCAACTTTAAGCAATGATGGCATCTTTTGCATTTACCCGCCTCAATCCTGGGCCCTGCATGTGTTCCAAAAAACGAGCAGGGTGTGCCTCGGAGTCCCAAAAGCCCTTTTAAAAAATTGCTGACTCAGAAAAGAATTCTGTCTCCTGTATGTTTGCAAACAGGTTTCCACAAAAACCGAGGCCTATAAACCCGTATTTATTGATTTAAACAAATAGAACTGAGATTTTATCTGCAGAGAGATTCTGTGTCAGGTACGAAATTCGACACGCACAGCTTTGAGCCGCCCGGCAGCTCCGGTTCTAGATGTTCTCAGAGTTAGATGCACATTGTTACTCTTCATGCACAAATTAACCACTGTTTGTGAGGCATTCTTAATGTGCCGCGTGAGGCACACAGAGAATGTGGCCTTTCCTTTAACCTTTTCAAAGTACCCAGGTTTGTGGTCACTAAGGCTGATGCGATCCTCTTTAATTTTTTCCCCCCCAGATGAATTTTTCCATCACCCTTTCTTGGATGCAAGTGCCTCTATGAAAAAATGTAAGTTACTTTCTTTTCATCTCTTACTTGTCATTTTACACACAATGATGCAATCATGAGCAGACTGTGTTTGCGTTCTGTAAGCAGAGAGGCAATGTCTGGGCTACACCTGGAAATCCCTTTCAGGGCAGACTGAGGTACAGGAAGGAAGAATGGGACTCGCAGACCATTAGACATCCATATGTCCTTGGTGCAGGAAGACTACATTGTCTGGAGCTCAAAACCAGCTCTTGAGTTTCGAATCTGGTTGTCAAGAAGCTCCCGTTCAATGCTCCCTTTAAGCCACGGAGTCTTGTGAGCAAGAATTCTACTTTGCGAGCTACTGGCATTAAAGTTGCGAGTGTGCGATTTGGCTGCTGCATATATTAGTTTGCTCTGGAGCCATCCTTCCTGAGCTGAGAGAAAAATGTGTGAGACGGAGGCTAAAAAACTGTGAGCTAGCTCACACTAACTCAGCTTAGAGGGAACACTGGTCCCGTTTGTGGATTTTTCCAGTACTGGAGTGTCTTGGCCTAATCTGTGTTCCAGATTTTAGTTTTTTAGCAGGGTCCGGGCCAGGCCCATACCCAGGATTTTTTAAGTCAGGGGGCATTTAAATTTCTGTGGGGGCACTGGCTAATCGAATGAAAGGTAATTTTAATTCAGTTCCTGAGGGAAATAGAGAGGTGCTATCTGGCCCCACATGGCCACCGTAGCTGTTCTGTCATGCCAGACAGCCGTGCAGGAATACACGGCTACTTCCCCACGCCTGCCACTGCTCGGGGGCCCTGGGCTGGATGGGAAGTCAGGGGGGCATTGCCGGTAAGTCGGGGGGCCTAGCCCCAAGACGCCCCACTGTAGCTACAGGCCTGGCCCAGGCTAGCCTGATCTTGTTGGATCTCAGAAGCTAAGGAGGGGCAGCCCTGGTTAGTGCTCGGATGGGACTCCACCAAGCGAGTCCAGGACCTTGAAGCAGAGGCAGGCAGTGACAAACCACCTCTGTTTGTCTCCTGTCTTGAAAACCCTATGGAGTTGGCATAAGCTGTCTGTGACTTGGTGGCCTTTTCCATCAGCAGTCAGCGTAGCAGTAGATTGCCTGTTTCGGGGGGCAATTCAGGCCACCTAGGCTAGCCAGGTCTGTCAGACTAGCTGGCAGGGGATGGGGGCGACTTACCAGGAGTGGGGAGGGAAGAAGCCAGAAAGAAACACCCTGGAAGTGATGTGGGGACGTTGGGGGTGACATGCCTGTGTCACCTGGAAGTGACGTGGGCACATCAGTGACGTCGGGCAGGTGACGCTGTGGTTTTGGGGCAAAACTCTATGGTAGACTTCAGCTTCTATCATAGAGTTTTGGCCCAAACCTGGAAGTGACGTAGGCGTGTTGCATCTATTTTTGACTGTTGTGGGGAGGGGATTCCTCCCGCTTCCTGGTAGCCCTGAAGCAGGAGGAGGGGCTCCAAACCGGGGGATCCCCCACCCCCACCTGGGGACCGGCAACCTTAATGCTGCCGTTTTGTGGAAGAGAACATATTCTTATTTTTGTACCGGTCAGGTTACCTTGGACGATGTGTGTTCCAAATCCCAGCTTTCTAAATCAAGGGGAGGCACTCCTTTTTAAGGCAAGGCTAGCTCTTAATAAAGGAGCTGCGGTGGCTCAAGTGGTTAAGACGCTGAACTGCAGGCTGTGGAAGGTCAGTAGTTCAGCAGTTCGAGACCCGGGTGCTGCATGACGGAGTGAGCGCCCTTCTCTAGTTCCAGCTCCTGCCAACCTAGCAGTTCGAAAGCAAGAAATTGCAAGTAGATAAATAGGTACCACTTTGGTGGGAAGGTAACAGCGTTCCGTGCACCTTGGTGTTTAGTCATGCCGGCCACATGACCACGGAAATGTCTTCGGACAGCGCTGGCTCTTCGGCTTTGAAACGGAGATGAGCACCGCAACCCTAGAGTCGGATTCGACTGGCTTTCGAGCAAGGGAACCTTTACCTTTACCTTTAGCTCTTAATAGGCTTCTAGCACGAGAGGGAAGATTGCCGTTGAACAGTAGGAGAAACTTGCTAATGGTAAGAGCTCTCAGCAGGGAAGCCGACCAGTGCCCCCTCTAAGCTGTGGAGTCTTGTGAGCAAAAATTCTACTTTGTGAGCCACTGGTTTTAAAGCTGTGAGCGAGCGATTTGGCTGCTGCGTAAATCAGCTTGCTCTGGATCCGTCCTTCCTGAGCTAAGGCAGAAATGTGTGAGCTGGAGGCTAACCAACTGTGAGCTAGCTCACGCTAATTCAGCTTAGAGGGAACACTGCTGGTCAGGTTGTCTTGGACAACGTGTGTTCCAAAGTCCAGCTTTCTAAATCAAGGGGAGGCACCCCTTTTTAAGGCAAGGCTAGCTCTTAATAGGCTTCCAGCACAAGAGGAAAGATTGCCGTTGAACAGTAGGAGAAACTTGCTAATGGTAAGAGCTTTCAGCAGGGAAGCCGACTACTGGGGTGGGGAAGGGCTCGCCTATCCTTATGATCTTCAAGCAGCGTTCAGATATTCATTTGTCGTGTTTGGATTTCCTGTATTGAGCAAGGGTATGTCTAGATGCCCTATTACAGGGGTCCCGAACAAGGTGCCCGTGGGCGGCAGGGTGCCCGCCCACACCTTTCCTGTCACCCGCCAAGTATTTTTAGAAAGTGGGCAAGGCCAGGTGGTGCTTTTGCCCAGCAAGGCTTCTCACTGGCCATTGGAGACTTAATTGGCTGGGCAGATATTTTAAAAATGTTGGTTGAAAATCTGCTGCCGTGGCAGCACAAGGATCTTGACGGTGTGACTGGAGGTAAACCGCAGCAGCCCTTTTTCTGGCTGGCACTGTGGCAGCCGTTTTGTGGCTGCGCCCACCACGCTGTGCCAGAATCCCAAATGTGCCCGTGGGGCCAAAAAGGCTGGGGACCTCTGCCCTGTTAGGTCGCTTCCGACTTTAAGACACTCTGACCCCAGCAGTTGTGATAGCTCGTGAGTCGTAAGCGAAGTCGATTGTTCTGCAGCGTATCCCATTCGACCGTGTTAGGAAACCCGGCTGTTTTGGATTACGGAGCAGAAACCTGCAAATCAATACCCTGCGGCTGATTTTGCAGCGGCAAGCAGGAAGGAATATTTCGGCACTCTGTATTGTATCAGTTGTATCAATTCTTGATGGCATTGTTAGCATAACCTTTATTTGTGGCACGTCTAGATTTAATCTTTTGTACTGTCCGTTTCTTCTTTGTGTGTGTGTGGGGGGGGTATCTTTTTCTGCCTGAATATACACTGAATGAAAACCCATTCACTAGAGAGGGCCATGAACGGCTAGGAATTTCGTGAAGCTGGGGACAGATGGTGGAGTTGCCAGCTCCTGGTTGGGAAATTCCTGGAGATCTGAGGGTGGAGAATGGGGAAGGTGGAGTTTGGGAAGGGGGGAGGGACCTCGGCAGGGTATAATGCCACAGAGCCAACCCTTTGGGGTTGCCCGTTTTCTCCAGGGGAACTGATCTCTGTAGTCTGGCGGTCAGTTGTAATTCTGGGAGTTCTCCAGGCCCTACCTGGAGGCTGGCAACCCTACACCGAAGCTGTTTTCAATTTGAAAAATCCATAGTAAGCAAAGCCACATGCAAATGACACAGATCAGTTTCCTTGTAACGGTGGCCAGTGTCTCACGATAGTCTGAATGTGTGAAACTGCTACCACTCATATCTAATGACAGTGTCTATATCACTCATCGATGTCTTATCCAGTTTGTCAGTTTTCAAACAATAGGCAGTGCATCAGGAACACAATAAAGCTTCCCCTTGTTTTACTTAAGACAAGCTTGTATCACACGCTTCAGGTGCTCTAACATCAGACACCTCTGGGCAAATTTAGGATTTTGGCCTCCGTTGCTTCGAAGCAGGAGTCGGTGGCTTCACCTCTTGATCAAAATTTTAAATTCACCTCCCCCTTACCTGTACTTAGGTGACCCATCCGCGGGCAGAAAAATGTTCTCCTGGTTTAGGGCTGCCTCCAAGCCTTCCCACCCGTCACCTTCAGCTACGGCGTTGCCTTCAAGACTCCAAAGTCAGGGGCATTTGAGAAGACGGAAAGGCTTCTGTCGGCTTAAGGAGTCTCACAAAGCGGCACAAACTCCTGCCCCGGCAGCCGTGCCGTTTTGGAAGCGGGTTTCCTCGAAATCAGAGCCGCTCGCCAGCCAGGCTGGGTCATCTCAGCCCTGGTCTTCTTACCGGACAGCCCAGCAACCACCACCAACGACCCTCCCATCTGCGCCGGCGTTATGGAAACCGTGCACCGCCCAGCAAGGGTCTCCACGAAGGCAAGAGAGGATTTTCTTGACTTGGCCTCCGTTCCCTTCCTTACCAGCATCCTCAGGACCACAGCATGGGGCAACTCCACCGAAGCCACGAGATCGAGGAAGACAGAGAAGGGTTCCCCTCATTCTCCCATCAACCCCAGCCTCGTCTGCCCTACTGCCTTGGGACGCTGGACCTGCAGAACGCCCGTGTCCACCGGCCTTAACGAAACCGCTTGCCGGTCCACGGAGGTCCTATGTCTGGGTGTGAATCGTTGTATGCAGCTCATGAAGCTTCTCAAGTGAAAAAAAAGGAAGTACTGTCTGAACGTGGACGATGAAAGACTTCCTGTTTTCATCCATTGGACCCACATAGGGGAGACACTTTGTGTGGCTCTGAGGTCCATCCTGCAACATAAACTTCAGTGCCTAAATGTCTTGGGTCTGGTTCTTACAAAAAGACCATAAGAATTGGGCAGTTACTTGGCAAGCCAAGGACATAGCTCACCATGAACATCTAGTGGAGTTTTTCTCACCGTAACACTAGTGGGAGGCCCCACAAAAGAGAGGGTAGTGTGGTGAGTCCCCATATTTCTCAGGGAAGCGGGGTGACCACCTCCCCGCTGTTTGCATGAGTTGGCCCTTGGAGAAGGAGAAAAGAGTTGGTAAGGAAGTCTGACATAGGGAGTCATTTCAAAGAAGTGCTTTCATCTTCGGACCTCTTGATACCTGCAAAACTGAGAACGAGAGATAGAAGAGCATCAAGGCTGATCTTCTTCGTGGCTTAGATCAGCCTTCTTTAAGCTATTCTTGAAGCGTTTGTTGGTTCCGAGAGTGTTTGCCCATACTCCTATTCTGGTGCAAACTGGAGAGGTACCATAGGTCAGCAGTAGATCAGGTGTAGAATGTTCTCTAGGTTCAGCCCCCTGGTATTTCCAATCAGAAAGACCTCTGGTGGCAAGACTAGGGAAGACCTGTGTTTGAGATGTTAGAGGTGCTATCAGTCAAGACAGGCAGTATTACACTTCATGAACCAAGGGTCTGACTGCATGAGGAAGCTCATGCATTCATTTTGGCATAAATGAAGGATCAAGACAGTATTGCATCCAACATGGCGTCTCCCACCACAACATAACCTACCTCTCGTTCCATCTGATTTATTCTCTCTCTCTCTCGCCTCATCAGTCCATAATTTCCAGTCAATCAAAGCATCTTTCTTTTTGCTACCTATTTGTCTTCTCGGGTTCTTCCATTTCATCCACTGAGAATGTGATCTCTTTGTTCTCCTGATTTGTATTTATTTGTATCTTTATTTTGTATCTTTGATGTATTTTATATATTTCTATTTATTTAACAATGGAAGCACGTTTCATTTTGTTTCTTTGCTTCTTTTTGTATGGAAGTACCTTCTGTGTGGATTACAGGAATAAAAACTAGAAAGATGTATTATTGGGATGTGGGTTGTGCTTTATCTTTTCCGCTACTGTGTGTTAACAATGAACTAGGGCAACGGAGATGGTGAGGGGTCTGGAGACCAAGTCCTGTGAGGAAAGGTTGAAGGAGCTGGGTATGTTTAGCCTGCAGAGGAGATGGCTGAGAGGTGATATGATAACCATCTCCAAGAACTTGAAGGGCTGTTGTATGGAGGATGGTGCAGAGTTGTTTTCTGTTGCCCAGAAGGTTGGACCAGAACCAATGGGTTGAAATTAAATCAGAAGAGTTTTCAGCTAAACATTTGGAAGAACTTCCTGACAGAGCGGTTCCTCAGTGGAACAGGCTTCCTTGGGAGGTAGTGGGCTCTCCTTCTTGGGAGGTTTTCAAACAGAGACTAGATGATCATCTGATAGCAATGTGGATTCTGTGAACTTAGGCGGATCATGAGAGGGAGGGCAGGAAGGGTTGCCTCAGTGCTTTGTTCTTGTAACTGTTTCTTACATATCCAGGGACATGCTGACCACCACTTTTGGGTCAGGAAGCAATTTTTCTCCAGGCCAGTTTGCCGGGGAATCCTGGAGGGTTTTTGGGTTTGTTTGTTTTTTGCCATCTTCTGGTCATGGAGCAGGGGTCACTGGAGGTGTGTGTGGGAGGAGGTATTTATGAATTTCCTGCATTGTGCAGGGGGTTGGACTAGATGATCCTGGAGGTCATAAGAACATAAGAGAAGCCCATGTTGAATCAGGCCAATGGCCCATCTAGTCCAACACTCTGTCACACAGCGGCCAAAATATACCAGGTGCCATCAGGAGGTCCAGCAGTGGGGCCAGGACACTAGAAGCCCTCCCACTGCTGCCCCCCCCAGCACCAAGAATAGAGTGCATCACCTGCCCCAGACTGAGAGTTCCCATCTATACCCTGTAGCTAATAGCCCCTGATGGACTTCTGCTCCATATGTTTATCTAATTCCCTCTTGAAACTGTCCATGCTTGCAGGTGCCACGACCTCCTGTGGCAGTGAATTCCATATGTTAATCACTCTTTGGTTGAAGAAGTATTTCCTTTTATCTGTTCTAACCTGACTGCTCAGCAATTTCATGGAGTGCCCACGAGTTCTTGTATTGTGAGAAAGGGAGAAAAGTACTTCTTTCTCAACCTGCTCAATCCCATTCATAATCTTATAAACCTCGATCATGTCACCCCTCAGCCGTCGTTTCTCCAAGCTGAAGAGCCCCAAGCATTTTAACCTTTCTTCATAGGGAAGGTGTTCCAACCCTTTAATCATTCTAGTTGCCCTTCTCTGCACTTTTTCCAATGCTATAATATCCTTTTTGAGATGTGGTGACCAGAACTGTACACAGTATTCCAAATGAGGTTGCACTAATGATTTATACAGGGGCATGATGATACTGGCTGATTTGTTTTCAATTCCCTCCCAACTCTATGATTCTATGTGTAGTTTTTGTTGGAAGGGCTGAGGAAGTGGGGAAGGAGATCCTTGGCTCCCGTGCTGGTGGAAAGTGCTGTCAAGTCTCAGCAGGTATATAGTGGCCTTGTAGGGGTTTCGGGGCAAGCGATGAACAGAGGTGGTATGCCACTGCCTGCTTCTGCATAGCAACCTTGGACATCCTTGGAGGCCTCCCATCCAAGTACTAACCAAGGGTGACCCTGCTTAGCTTCTGAGATCTGCCATGATTAGGCTACCCAGGTCAGGGCTTGGTTCCCGTACGTTCCCGTTTTTCCAGCTGTAAATCTTCCTCTACTTTTTGCACCCGAATAGTCACCAGAAAGACTGCAAGTGCAGCGTGATTCCAGTTTTATATTCCCAATGGGGGGGAAATAAGGCAGGGATTGGATGTTTTGAATCCACTGATGCTTCATTGCAAGTATTATGAGGATGATTTAAAATTTATGTGGGTTAATGAACCAGGGCAAGCGGAGAGGAAATGCCAGTTGAAGTCCTCATGTAGTCACTTAGCTTTAAATTTTCATTCGTGACTACTCAGTACCCAAAATGATACAGGAGTCCAGAGGCACTTTAAAAAACTAATAAAACCAGTTCCGTGCATGCCTCTGATGAAGTCAGCTCCGGCTCACAAAAACTTACGTTGGAATACACGTTGTTGGTTTTTAAGGCACCGCTGGGTTCTGTTTTTGCTACTACAGACTAACATGGCTACCTGTCTGGAATTATCACAGTGCCCAGCAACCAACTGGCTTCATTTCTGATACAGGAAGAGCTTTTAGCCAATGGGTTGCTATTCAAGACACCATCCGTGTGTTGCCTCGATCCCTAGACTAGTTGACGTGTGCTCAGAAGGGCGATCTTAAAAGATGCCCCTTTCCCTTTCAAAGTGATATAGAAGAAAGTTGTCCTATAGCACAAAGTTGGACCCTCTTCCAGCTTTGTGGCTGAAATTTTTGTAAGTGGATCTACCCCAGCCTTCCCACAACAGACACCTTTTGGGGGTAGGCGGGGCTGAGAGAGCTCTTTCAAGAACTGCTCGTGAGAGAACAGCTCCGAGAGAACTTGTGACTAACCCAAAGTCACACCAGCAGCTGCATGTGGAGGAGTGGGGAATCAAAACCGGTTCTCCCAGATTAGAGTCCACGCTCCTAACCACTACGCCAAACTGGCTCCCAAAATGCCAGCATTGTGGAGTAGCAACAGGGGGAAGATCTATCCTCTGTCTTCTCCTTGCAGGCCTTTCACGGGTGTCTGATTGGCCGTTGTGGGCAACAGCATGCTACAGAGGGGGCACTGGTATAATAGTTACTGGGAAGTTCTTACGCTTCCACTCCATAGTGACACAGCAAAAAGGTACACTTAGAATCCGTTTTGATCTTATTTATCCGTTGACTGCCTTTTCTTGAAAAACAACAACACCCAAACCTGAAGCAGCTCTTAGCATTAAGTAGTGAGACGCTGAGCTGAAACCACAGCAGATAAAAATGATGAGAGCAGCAGAATAACAATGTGTGTGTGTGAGCCAAGTGCCGTCAAGTCGCGGTCGACTTACAAGGACTCTGTAGAATGTTCAGGGCAAGAGATGTTCCGAAGTGATTTCCTATTGCCTACCTCTCTGCCGCGTAGCCACCCTGGGCTTCCTTGGCAGTCTCCCATCTAAGTTCTAATCAGGGCTGACCTTACTTAGCTTATGAGATCTGATGAAATCAGGCTAGTCTAGACTATCCAGGTCAGGGCAGAATGACAATATATAAAAGCAATTGGCAAGTTGGAATTAAAATAATATGAGCAGGGTTATAAATGCAGAAAGTGGGGAAATGATGGGTAGCCATTAGTCTGATTGTAGCAGTAGAAAAGACCAAGAGTCCAGTAGCACTCTAAAGACTAACAAAGTACGTGGCATGGTTGGAGCTTTCCTGAGTCACTGCTCACTTCTGCAGATACTGCTAGAATATGAGTTCATCTGTCCTCTATATTGGAAAGTGAAGTGATTTCAGACACCAAATGACATAAGCAGGCAAATGACAATAAGCAGGCGTGATTGGATTTAGGTGAGATTTGTAGAGGGGTAATAGGCGTGGAAAAAAATCAGCATTGGTGATGAGACAGGAAACCTAGGTCTCGATTAAGTCCAGGTGGATGCATTGTCTTGAGCGTCATTACCAGTCGCAATCCAGCAGTCTCTCTAATTGCTCTTTGGAATTCCTCTGTAAGAGAACTGCTACTCTTAGGGTAGGAACTGAATATCCTGGAAGGTTAAGCAAACAAATGGCACTTAAACATAACAAGCCGGATGAACCACTGTGGGGAGGGCATTCCCTAATAAAATCTTACTGATTACAGTGAGGGGGCGTATGCAGACTCAGTGCTCACACAAGTGGAGGGGCAGGGCCACACTAGTGCGCATTCGCCAGTCCTTCCTTTCAGAGTCGCAAGGTGGACATGAGGATAATACCAAAGAGAGGAGACCCACCTACATGGCCCTGAGCTCCTTTAGAGGAAGGATGGGAGAAAAAATGCATGTAAATGAACTAAGTAATACCCACCTAGCCAGCAGGAGTGGCCGTTTTCAGGTGGCCGTTCCTTCTTTTTGGGCGATTCTGCATTGTCTTTTCCCTCCGTTGTTTTACCAAACCCACAGTGGAACAGAAATTCTCCTCTGCATTGCATGCTACTTTCACTTTCTTTGGTCATCGGATTTTATGGTGCCCTCCACCCTGCATGCCGCTTTCGCTGTCTTTGATCATCAGGTTTTATGGTACCTTCTGCTTAGATTTATGGCAGTTCAGGGGTGACTTTGCAGTCAGAATGGCGTTGCCCCGAGGTATCTGAATGTGGTTTTGAGCTGCACCTTTTCCTCCCAGTTGAGAAAATGTGGAGTGAATGCTAGATGCAGAATCGGCCTTTGTTGCAAAGCAATGTGACAGTCGCCCAGGCGTGGACCCACTGTGGATCCTTAGGGACAGCTCCCCTTTTAAAGTAGTCCCTGTTGCATTTTGGGATTGGATGGGGGCAGAAACAAGTTGTGGCACCTTTACGTTATTCCCAGTCAGGGTGGGGACTTCCTGAGTTACTGACTTCCTTTCGAGCCAGCCTGCCTTTCCCGTTGAGACGAAAGGCAGATTGCATAATTTAAGATAATGCAATGGCAACTGTATAATGCAGCCGATAACAATGCAGATAAGGATGATATTATGCAGGCAGCAAATAATGTAGTGAAACTGGACTGCATGTTTAAGAACAAGGCATTGCATATAGTATAAAAGGCACAATGAACAATGCCATGTACTGCCTAAAACTTTTTCGCAGACGAAGATTCTGTGCTTGCAACAGATTGAGTGGGTGATTTTGGGTGGGGTGGGGTGGAAAAACTTATTTACTTATTTTGAACATCTATATGCCTCGTTTTGAAGGTCCTGCCTGTGGCAGCTCAGCAAATTAAAAAACAACAATAAAATCAATATGTTGTTGAAGGCTTTCATGGCCGGAGTTCATTAGTTGCTTTAGATCTTCTGGGTTGTGTGGCTGTGGTCTTGGCATTGTAGGACCTGACGTTTCGCCAGTAGCTGTGACTGGCATCCTCAGAAGTATAACACAGAAAGATGGAGTACTCTTTGTGTTAAGGTGAGAAGAAAAATGGTAGCAGGTACTTTTTTATCAGAACATTGTAAAAATAAATTACCTGCCTACCATTTTTCTTCTCAGCTCGACAGAGCATGGTTTAGTGCACAACAGGACATATGGGAACAGTGCTCCCTCTAAGCTGAGTTAGTGTGAGCTAGCTCACAGTTTTTTAGCCTCCGGCTCACACATTTTTGTCCTAGCTCAGAAAGGAGGGCTCCAGAGCAACCTAATTTAGGCAGTAGCCAAATTGCTCGCTCACAACTTTAATGCCAGTGGCTCACAAAGTAGAATTTTTGCTCACAAGACTCCACAGCTTAGAGGGAGCATTGTACGGGAAGCCAGGTTTTCTCACGAATACTGGCTTCAGTTGACAGAACATTAACATAGATTAACGTCTGTACTCATTTTGCTTGAGAGAGGAATTGGTGAGGAGAAAGTTTATATAACTTTGTTCCTGATTCAGGAATCCTGAACTGGTTTTCTTTGTGTGAACTGTGGCCTAAATCCAGCCATTCTCAAGGTCCATCTTCCACCTTAGCAGGAAGTCTGGCATCCTATGCAGAAAGTAGAGAGCTCTAAGATATTTCCTTAGAAGATTTTGTTTAATATGATTCTTCCCCGTGGGGTGGGGTGGGGACTGTGGACCATACTGTCCATTTCATTTCCCCGTTGAAGGACTACTAACCACCCCTGATCTTGGTCAGTTTTAAATGCAGCTTTAGGGAAATGAGAAGTACAATACGGTGGTACCCATTTTTATTATGAAATTTGAATTAAAAATTTCAATTTGAAACGGAAGAATTACACTTCAACAACGAGATATCCTGTCGCAGTAAAGTATTCAGATCTCTGTTTAACAAAGTTAATTAACAGCACCATTTGAAAAAAAACAAAATCCGGGTTTCTCTGCTGTCCTCTCTCTATTTTGCACCTTTTCCTTAACTTATGGGCTGAAGGCATTCCTTGGTAGAGCAGAAAGAGGAGGCATTCCTTGGTAGAGCAGAAAGAATGCTGTTTTGTAGCGATATGAATCTTCTACGGTTGATGGCAGAATTCAAAGCAGTTCATGATATTTCTCAATCTTCTTAGTAACTGTGATGCCCCCTTCATTTGTACAGCTCCTTGTACAGGCACCACAGCTTGGCTAAGGGCTGGATGAGCTGTGTGGAGGTGCCTTGGGACTTGTAGGTCTCAGCCCCTGCCCATCACATGCTGAAGCACCCTCAGGAGTCTATCCCAAGATTCTGCATTGACCTGGTTCATAGGCTTTATGGGTCTGTCCTCCAGTGTGCATAACGGAGAGCTGCTACTTAGGCTTGCCAGTCCTCAGGGTGGAGTGGGGGTTCCCCAGTTTTTGGGTCTTCAGCCACCTCCAAATAGCCATGTCCCTGGGGACATCACAGACGGACACTCTGGTTTAAAGGCAAAACTCTATGGTTTTACCATAGAGTTTTGTCCACAAACCAAAGCATCCCTGTGCAACATCCCTGGTGAGATGATGTCACTTCCGGGTGATGTCATTACATCGGGGACATCCTGGAACGCCGCCCCAAATCTCACTGGAGCGACGAGGGGACCTTGCAACCCTATTGCTGCTCCTCCTCCTCTCCATTGTGCACACAACGCCATGGCTGAGACAGGATCTCCATGGAGGCTTGTACACAATGTCCAGAATCACATGCTGCTTCATTACGCGTGGTTGGAAGTGGGAAGTGCTGTCAACTTGCGGCTGATTTATGGCGACCTCACGTGGGGTTTTCAAGGCAAGAGATGTTCAGAGGTGGCTTGCCATTGCCTGGATCTGCGTAGCGACCCCGGACTTCCTTAGTGGTCTCCCATCCAAGTACTAACCGGGGCCGACCCTGCTTAGCTTCTGAGATCTGATGAGACTGGGCTAGCCAGGGCCATCCGGGTCAGGGCGTGATAGAAAGGAGCACATTTCTAATCTGTCTGATTGAACGCAGTGGTCTGGTTAGGGTATTAGCCGGGTCCCCATTTTCATCTTCACTGTGCTTCAGGTATGAACAAGCCTCCCCCCACCTTTGCCCTTGGATTGCCCCAATTGCTCCCAAACCCATCCGACCGCCATCTGTTACTTGGATCACGCTTTACGACGGAAGATGCTGAATGCAGACACCTAAACCACAGCCTCACAAGCAGGGAATGCTAATATTAAGTGCTTTAATTGTAGGCTCTGTTCAAAAAAATTATGAAAAGGTTTTTTTATCAGAACATTTCCTTGTAAAAATAAGCCTAAGAACCATATTTAGTCTCCTTGGCTTGTTGGAGCCAGGGCAGTAATTTTCTGCCAGCGCCAGGTGGAGGAAAAGTCGAGGGGCAACATGTTTTAATTATAACCTCAAGCTTTGCCCTTAAATTACTGTCTCAGCTTCAAAAAAAAATAGCCACGGCTTGACATTTCCACACCTGAGGTAGTTTAAAAAGAAGAGATTGGATTTATACCCCGCCCTTTACTACCCGAAGGAGTCTCAGAGTGGCTTACTAGCTCCTTTTCCTTCCCCTCCCTACAGCAGACACCCTGTGAGGTAGGTGGGGCTGAGAGAGCTTTGAGAGAACTGCTCTTTCAAAGACAGCTCTGACAGAACTATGGCTTGCCCAAGGTCATCCAGCAGCTGTGAGTGGAGGAGTGGGGAATCAAACTCGGTTCTCCCAGATTAGAGTCTGCACACTTAACCACTACACCAAACTGGTTGCCATGTTAGTCTACAGGAGAACTAGATTCGAGTCCAGCAGCACCTTAGACACCAACAAGATTTCCGGGGTATAAGTTTCTGAGAGTCAAAGTGCCCTTCGTCCAACTTCTATCTGACAAAGGAAGCTTTGACTCCTGAAAGCTTATGCCCCGAAAATCTTGTTGGTTTTTAAGGCACTGCTGGACTTGAATCACATCTGAGGTGAACAGCTGAAATGATAACACACACAAATAAACAGCCCTGGGTTGAATTGCTGGGACCTTTCCCCCTTGCTGGAGGTTTTTCTAAGCTTCTGGCGTCAGAGGGAGGCTCTCTCCGCCAGAGGAAAGGGACTTTGCTAGCAAAAGAGATCTATGGGATCCAGCTGTCTCTGTGGGCCTCTGTTGTTCTAATGACACGTAACCGTGGAGACCGGAAGCATCAAAATGGCACCCTCCCCTATGGAAACTGGTGGTGGTGGTAGAAAGTGCCGTCAAGTCGCAGCTGACTTATGGTGACCTTGTTGGGTTTTCAAGGTTGGAGACATTCAGAGGTGGTTTTCCATTTTCTGGCTCTGCATAGCAACCTTGGACTTCCTTGGAGGTCTCCCGTCCAAATACTAACCAGGGCCAACCCTGCTTAGCTTCCAAAAGCTGATGAGATCGGGCTAGCCTGGGCCATCCAAGTCAGGGCAGATGAAGCTACCACCTGGTTAAGTGCGAGCTAACTGAGGAAAAATGGTGCCTTTCACAGTACCAGGAAGTTGAATTTCTTTTCCCTCCCTCCATCAAATGACACCTGCTGGCTTCTGAGGTGAATCTGTTGGCTTGAGGAAACTGTGAAAACCTTCCTAATCCAGCTGTTGAATACCCAGAAAACATGACCTTTGTCTTTCTTTCCCTTACCGGCAGCTGCTTCTGTGCCAATGCCTTCTTACCCAAGCTCGGCCTCCGGGAGTTCCTCCAGCAGCTCTTCCACGTCCCATTTAGCATCTCCCCCCGTAAGTACAACAGTATCTCTTGCTGGTACTTCCCCACTGCTAGAGTTTCTCGTTGGGATTTCTAATGACTGCTGGTAACTCCGTCCATCTTGCCGCTCACTGTCCTGCCAGTGGCCACCTGGTTTTCTACTTTGGATGGTTCTATCAAGGGGGCAGAGCAATGAGAAGGTGGAAGGCTAGATGTGGTTGAGGGCACTTCCTTCCTCTCAGTAGAACTGGGAAGGGGCCGTGGCTCAGTGGGAGAGCATCTGCTTGGCATGCAGAAAGTCCCAGGTTCATCCCCCACCATCTCCAGTGAAGGATTAGGCAGTAGGGTAGGGTTGCCAGCTGCGGGTAGGGAAATATCTGGAGATTTTGGGGGTTGGAACCTGAGGAGGGCAGGGTTTGGGGAGGGACTTCGATGAGGTATAATGCCTAGAACCCAACCGGCCGTTTCCTCCAGGCAAACTGCTCTCTGTTGCCCGGAGATCAGTTGTAGTACCAGGAGATCTCCAGACAGCACCTGGAGGTTGGCAACTCTAGTGGTAGGTGATGTGAATGACCTCCGCCTGAGACCTTGGGAGAGCTGCTGCCAGTCCGAGTAGACAATACTGACTTTGATGGACCGATGGTCTGATTCAGTATACGGCAGTTTCATACGTTCGTATATGTGAGACAGGATGCTGGACTAGATGGAGCATTAATCTGATCCAGCAGGGCCCTGCTCACGTTCTTGCGAAGGCCTCTGCCTCTGTATCCTGTTGTTAGCCATCCAGAGGAACAGGTTGGCCACTGTGCGAGGCAGGATGCTGGACTAGGTGGACTACTGGTCTGATCCAGCAGGGCTCTTCTTACGTTCTTAGGGTTCTGTCAAGTGTGCTGGAGCTGCGTGCCGGGACCCAGACTCAACATCCCCTGGCTTTATCTCTAGCAGCCTGATCGGAGCCCGACAGCTTTGCCATACAAGGTTTCCTGAAAGAGTGAAAGCCATGCCTGGTGAATGACTTGGCTTCTCGGAAGGGGAGAGGGCAGACATCCCACCAGAGCTTTGAAAGCTTACTTTCAGGGGGCACTGGTGAAAAAAGCTACCTTTTTGGAGACCTTTTGAGATGCCAAGGAAGGCTTTTGTGTAGCAGGTGAAGGGGACCAGAGGGAATTTGTAATTCTGTTGGCATCGTGGAGTTGCTTTCCAAACTGGCGCTGGGCTTCGGTAACCGTTGCCAGTTCGGTCCCAGAGAGTTCAAAAACATAACGGGCTTGTTTGCTGCCTCAGTATTTGCAGGTCATTATTCCCAGAGTGGTTATTCTGAGATAACAATCCCGAATCACGCACAAAGAC
Organism: Gekko gecko; assembly: GCA_029375565.1. Taxonomy (NCBI): domain Eukaryota; kingdom Metazoa; phylum Chordata; class Lepidosauria; order Squamata; family Gekkonidae; genus Gekko; species Gekko gecko. The sequence goes on along the minus strand of JAPDNY010000012.1, from coordinate 66,301,186 downwards.
CTCTGGCATGATCCTTGCCAACCATTTGGAGGCTGTTCACGAATAGCTCTGTTTTTCTCTCTGAACTGCATCCACTTGGGAGAGCAAACCGGGGACTCGTGTATGTTATGGCTGGGCCGACTGGCTGTCAAAGGCTGGATCCAGCTCCCGAAAGCTTCTTTATCTGGCCCCTGATAGTCTTATCCAGTTTTAATCGTATCTTATTCCAGCACTCTAACCCCTGTGAGTGAATGCAGGGTTGGCTGATTCTGTTAGTTTGCTTCTCGGGTGCCACGAACCCGTGAACAAAACAGAGCCTCATCTCGGTGGCCATTCCCATCATTACAGGGCCACTGATCACGTGACTGCGGGATCATAACAAACGGCTGCACGAGAGAACTTTTCCAAAAGGACCTTTCTCCGCTTCCCATCTTGGCAGAAGCTCACTGGTTTGGCGACACTAAAACACCATTGTTTTGCCTTGGAGTTTTCCTGGAGCTTTAAAAAAAAAACAATCCTTCTGAAAGAGGCAGCTGTCTCTTAGAGGTGCTGTCGGCAGTCTCGTTTTGTGGAGCGTTTGATACGACTTAATCTAGTGGAGCTGTCGGAGTGATGAACGATGTGCGTTTCAGTCTGTCTCTCGCTTCCCTCCAACAGTCCCTGGCAGAGATGCATCACCTACAGGAGAAGGTGTTGGCCTCCCCTACCCAGGATTCTCCCGGCTTCCTGCATGGGTCGAAGGAGTCGGCGGGCAGCAGTAGCAAGAATTCCTCCTGCGACATCGAGGACTTCGTCATGGTGCCAGCCCAGTTTTCTAGTAAGCCGTGGTTTTTCCTGATCTTCCCCAACCCCCCTTAAAGCAGAGATTGAGGAGCCTTTGTCAGGCAAAGGTAAAAAGGTAAAGGTTCCCTTGCTCGAAAGCCAGTCGAATCCGACTCTAGGGTTGCGGTGCTCATCTCCGTTTCAAAGCCGAAGAGCCAGCGCTGTCTGAAGACGTTTCCGTGGTCATGTGGCCGGCATGACTAAACCCCACGGTGCACGGAACGCTGTTACCTTCCCACCGAAGTGGTACCTATTGATCTCCTTGCAATTTCTTGCTTTCGAACTGCTAGGTTGGCAGGAGCTGGAACTAGAGACGGGAGCTCACTCCGTCATGTGGCACTCTCGGGTCTCGAACTGCTGAACTACCGACCTTCCACAGCCTGCAGTTCAGCGTCTTAACCACTTGAGTCACCGCAGCCCCTGGAAATTGGGGCTCCTCAAAACTCAACATCACTGTGTTTTCTCACATAGGAATCACAGAGTTGGAGGAGGCCTCCAGGGTCATCTAGTCCAACCCCCTGCACAATGCAGGAAATTCACAAATCCACACCTGCAGTGACCCCTGGTCCATGCCCAGAAGATGACAAAAAACCCTCAGCATTTCCCTGGGCGTGTAAGGAAGGGCCGCAAAAACTAAGCACGGAGGCAACCCTTCCTGCCCTCCCTCTCGTGATCTGCCTAAGTTCACATGTAGAATTTGTGGGGGTGTTTCTTGAGCATTGAGCTGGGGGAGGGGTCGTGACTGAACGCGTTAACACTCTCTGATGCTGAATTTGGTCCATCAAAGTCAGTATTGTCTACTCCGATTGGGAGCAGCTCTCCAGGGTCTCAGGCAGAGGTCTTTCCCATCACCTACAGCCCGGTCCTTTTATCCGGAGATGCTGGAGACTGAACCTGGGATCTTTTGCATGGCAAGCAGATTCTCCGCCACTGAGCCACAGTCCCTCCCAGATCCAGTTCTGCTGCTCTGAAGCTGATGTGATTGTGCAGCGTACTGATTGGCTGGCCACCTGTGACGTCACCACCAAGCACTGTCTCCTCCCTTTCAAGGGAATAGCTTTTCAGTTTAAGGATGAATTATTTGGTGTGGCACCGTACGGTTATTGCAAGGTGCAATAATGCAAGAAGTGCTTTGATAGAGAAAAGAAGAAGGAGCAGGGCCAAACCAGGAAATATGTGCATGTGTCGAGGAGGCAAGATGTGCATACTGAAGGCACGGGGAAGCCAAAAGGGCAAAAAAAAGCCCCATTTTTCTTTCTCTCTTTTGTGTGTGTACTCTTTGATAACTTTTGTCTGCTCTAGCTAGTTGTCTCAGACTGGAATCTCTAACACAGGGTTTCCTAAAGCGGAGAGGCCTGATATTTTGGTGGGGAGGCAACATATTCAGGCAACTGGGTAGGGTTGCCAGGTCCCCCGGGGGGCAGGGTTTGCCCACTTGATGGGCCCCTTACCCACTGGCCTGGATCTGGCCACTGGGGGGAACCCCATCCCCAAAGTGCCGGGATCAAAATGACATGCCCAGCGTGATGATGGCACCTGGAGGTAACACCATCGCACCAGGCAGGTTGTAGGGGGACACTCTATTACTCAAGGGAAAACTCTATGTTTTTCCCTCGAATGATAGTGGTCCCGCCCCCAACGTGCCCAACATGATGACGTCACTTCCGGGTGATGTCATTGCAGCGCACATGCTTCATACATGCTGAAGATGTCCTGGAGAGGGGCCAGGGCTCCCCTGCCAAAACAAAGGTAAGACCTGGCAACCCTACAACTGACTGGACTGTGGGTTGTTTGGGTGCTGAAGCTCTGACTAGGAGACGGGCAATAAACCTTTGGCATAAGGCCATATTTGGTAAAGAAGTATTTGGGGATCCTGGTCCAATTAGGAGGCTGGGACTTCCTGTAATGTCTTCCGCATGGCAACCTGTGCGTGGGGTCTTGTGTGAGCTAGGCCGGCCCATTCTCAACATGCAAGTGAAGCACACAGCCTGTTTTGAACGCTGAGCAACTTGCAAGGGGGGCTGCATGCAGTGTCACCGGGCTCACGCATGGCAGGGTGCGCACGCCCCTGAGACTTGGTCCTGGTCTCCGAACTCCCAGAGAAGGTTATTGCAGTCTCAGATGCCTGAACAAGATCTCTGGGGTTGAAAAGCCAGCATGAATCAAAGTATTGTACATGGAAACAATCCAAAAGGGACCCATTTGCCTAGAAGCCCAAGCCCCTTCTGAAACGGAACAAAACCTAAGTGTTGTTGGTGGCCTTTGAAGATCTGCCCTTAGGGGTAATTCTCCCCTTTTCCCTCCCATAGATGCAGAGTGGAAAATTAATACCTTAGTCCTGCATGTCTATGCACGTTTATGTAATTACAGAAGAGCCTATTACTTCTCTTTCTCTCGCATACAAAATCCCAGTTCAGTCAATAATTTGCCTGAATAGCTTTGGGCAAATCACTCTCTCTCTGCCTATGCCTCCCATGTGTTAAGTGGGAGTAACGGTGGCCTACCTCGCAGGGCTGTTGTGAGGATGATGCCTACCCCCTCCCATTAAAAGGCTTTTCTTGTGAAAAACGGTGTGCGTGTATATGGAGGGGCTAATGTTTTTTTTTTCCTAATTACTCAGGATTGCTTTGTGCAGAAAACGAGGCTAACACAAAATCCGCTGATCAATCAATAGCTTTTGAATTGATAAGTCTGTCGATTAGTTCTGTGCTCCTTGGTATAAAACTGTTCTAAAGGGAACACAATGCTTTCGGTGTTTTGGGATGAGGCTCATCTGTCGTAGCAGAAATCATCTTGGAAGAGGCTTTTCCTCCTGTGTTATTGGGGTTGCCAGGTGGTGGTTCGAGATCTCCCAGGATTATGGGGGGGGTAGAATCTGCCCCGATCAAAGCACACAAGTTTACTTGAGCAATAAGATAACTTTCTTAACAAAACACTCAGGGTGGCCAGATCCTCTGGTAAAGGTGGGCGTCTTCCACTCCCAGACCCCACCTCTGTGCTGCCAATCAGCTGGCCAGCACTCGCCCAGAAAAAGAGGGAGATCCACCGTCATTACCCTCATGACCTGGAGGTGACATCAGCATTTCTGGGACATTGGGGGGGGTGATACTCTGGTCTTTGAGCAAAAACTCTGTGATAGAAGCCAAGTTTACCATTGAGTTTTTGCCCAAATACCAGAGTGTCACCCTGACGTCCCGGAAGTGATGACATCACTTCCGGGTCACTTGGGCAGTGACATAGACATGTCACTGTACATAGGCTGGGCCTCCCTTCTGCTCCCCCATCCCCCGTGGGTTGCCAGGACCTGGCAGAATGGCAGGCAAGGGAATGAAAAGAACAATATGTTTCTTTCTTATAATGCTTGCAGTAGCTAATGTAATAAACAGGTGCCACATTTTCCAGAAGATCCCAGCCAAAAAGGCAGTAAAAGAATTGCAAGCCCTTTAAACACCTTCAGAGTTCACTCACAGCTTGCAAAAGGCATTTGAAGAGACCACATTTCCTTTAAATGCCTTTTCCCCCTTCCATTAAACCAATGAAGGGCGGGGACACCTTCTTTGGGGGCTCATAGAATTGGACCCCCTGGTCCAATCTTTTTGAAACTTGGGGGAGTTTTTTGAAGAGAGATACCAACAGGTATACTGAAAATTTGGTGCCTCTACCTCAAGAAACAGACCCCTTAGGGCCCTGGATAACCCCAGATTGATTCCACATTATATCCTATGGGGACCATTGACTATAATGATCCCCATAGGGTGTAATGGAGCCGGGGGGAAATGGGATTTCCAAAAAAACCCAAATCTGAATACCATATCAGTATTGGGATTTGGGAAAATTGGAAAATACCAATATTTACTTGAACCACAGAAAATACCGATTATACAGCACTATCTGAAAATGTGATGTGATCAAGCTAGCCTGGGTCATCCAGATCAGGAAAGAAGTGAGCAGAGGTGGTTTACCATTGCCTGCCTCTGCATAGCAACCCTGGTATTTCTTAGAGGTCTCCCCTCCAAATATTAGACACAGGCGCGACCCTGCTTAGCATCTGAGATGAACAGAGGTGGTTTGCCGTTTGCTTGCCTGTGCACAGCGACCCTCACCTTGCTCAGTGATCTCCCCTCTGGGTACTAACCAGAGCCAACCCTGCTTAGCTTCTGAGATCTGATGATATCGGGCTAGCCTGGGCTACCCAGGTCAGGGCTGTATATGCTTGCCATGTAGCAAACATGGCCTGGGCACGGTCTAACCACTGCCGAGCCATTCCTAACTATTGCCGAGTCTTGTCGTTTCCGGCGGATGAGGATGAAGCACATGCTTATATCTTGAAATCTGGGGGGGTCCTCAAAAGGTAATTGTATTGTGCTTTTAGTTTTGGAGCAGAGGAACTCTAAAAGTAATCCTTTCCTGAACTTCCTTGAAACCCAGGTGACATCGCAGTGGAAGCCGCCGGAGGGAAAACCATCCAGGACAGCCTGATGTGCAGTGGGTAAGGAAGAGTTACACTTTAGTTTCTGACAATCTGGTGGGGAAAAAATTGGGCCACTAGGAAATTCCTGGAGATTTGGGGGTGGAAACTGGGGAGGGTAGTATTTGTTGAGGGGACTGACCTCGTTGGGGTACAATGCCATCATAGAATCATAGAATCATAGAATGTTAGAGTTGGAAGGGACCTTGCAGGCCATCTAGTCCAACCCCCTGCACTCTGCAGGAACACAGCCGAAACCCCTACATACCTACAACATACCCAAAAGATGGTTGTCCAGTCTCCTCTTGAAAACTTCCAGCAAAGGAGCATCCACCACCTCCCGAGGCAGTCTGTTCCACTGCTCAACCACTCTTACAGTCAGGAAGTTTCTCTTGATATTAAGCCGGTAACGACTCCCTTGTAATTTCCACCCATTAGATCTAGTCTTGCAATCCGGAGCAAGAGAGAATAGATCCACTCCATCTTCTACATGACAGCCCTTCAAATACTTGAAGACTGCAATCATGTCCCCTCTAAACCTTCTCTTTCCCAGGCTAAACATACCCAACTCCCTCAGCCTTTCCTCATAAGACTTGGACTCCAACCCTCTCACCATCCTGGTCGCCCTCCTCTGGACCTGCATCGAGTCCACCCTCCAGAGATCTGTTTTCTCCTGGGGAGCTGATCTGATCTCCATCATCTGGAGTTCAGTGATAATTCCGGAAGGTCTCCAGTCCCCACCTGGAAGTTGACTCACGTGGGCCTCTGGCCAAACCCGATGAACTTTGACATTTTTCTGCACGCACTGACCCTGGAAGATAAGAGGCTGACTCAAGTACAGCAAACATCTCACGGGCTGAGTTTCTTAATCCAAACTGAATAGATTGAAAGCATGAGGTTGCTGTCTGTACTAGAGTCAGACCAGACTCTTGGTCATTATTGACCATTATGTCCACTCTGCTCTGCATGGCAGCAGCTGGCTAGGATCTCAGGTGGAGGTCTTTCACATCACCTGTTACCTGATCCTTTAACTGGAGACGCAGGGGACTGAGTGACCACCCTACTCCAGTTGGGGGTGGGGCTGTGACTGTTGTCTACCAAGAAGGATGGTCTTGCTGTGCTCTTCTACCACACGTCCCACCATTGGACAGGGGCAGGAGATCTTGGTGGATGGTAAGAAAAGGGAAACGAAGACACAAACCCCCAGATAATTCTGGGTAAATGAGTATCCTCCCATGAAGAGTGCAGGTGAAATCATTCTTTTCATGTCTCATGGACACACGAAGCTGCCTTATGCTGAATCAGACCCTTGGTCCATTGGAGTCAGTATTGCCTACTCAGACTGGCAGCCGCTCCCCAGGGTCTCAGGCAGAGGCCTCTGATATCACCTTCTGCCTGGTCCTTTTAACTGGAGATGCTGGGGTTTGAACCTGGGACCTTCTGCGTGCCAAGCAGATGCTCGACCACTGAGCCACGGCCCCTCTCTGAAAGTCCACCCAGAGATATATTAAGACTGCCCGTTGTATTAGAAGCTCATGGCTCAGCACCATCATTTCAAACACTGCCATGCCTCACATTCAAATCAGATATCTAACGTTTGGTTTCTTTTGTTGCAGGAGTTCCCTGGTGACATCGGCAGGTTTGGAAAGTCAGGGGAGGACCCCGTCTCCTTCGCCTCCTTACAGCAGCTCTCCCAGCCCTTCAGGGTAAGAGGAAAGCTGGTGGGATTGGTGGCACCAATTTGTCTCCTTTTGCTCCCCCTGTAAAGAGAGGAGCCAGGTTCACAAGTCACAGTGAACGGCACCTACAGTCCAGGTGCAGCTGGGGTCCCACCTTTGGAATTTTGACGCCGTGGTGGGTGCAGCCACGAAACAGCTGTCACAAAAGAGCTGCCGCAGGAGGCGGAACCAGCCACAAAACAGCCAGTGTATACTTGTTTTTTCTTTATGTGTGTGTAAATCTCATGTTGCAACCGGTGCCTGTACAGCTGAACAGGTGATTGAAACCGCACATTTATCCATGTGCAGGTTTCTGGTTTCATCTGTAAAGTGAAAGCACATTATCTCTTTCTTAGAGATGTATGCTTCAGTGTATGTTGTATGCTTGATTGGTGTGTGTGCGTGTACATTGAGTAATTCTCATGTTATGTTCAATGGACATACAGCCGAACATGTGATTGAAACCAGGTACAGGCCCCCAGTTTCATTGGTAAAGTGAACACATGTTGGCTTCCCCTTACAGATGCAAGGAAGTTACATGCAAGGAAGTATGTGCGTTCACTTTAACATGCGAATAGGGCTAGGGAGTGATGCAGATTGAATTGTCATCTTAGTGAATCTTCCAGGATGTGCTGTACTTTTGGATATCCTGGGTTTGCCCCGGGAGCGGGGAGAGAACAGGATTTCCCTGGCCAGCAGTAAGCCATAACAAGCGCTGGCACAGATTCTGGCTTGGCCTGCTGTTGCTGATTCCTTCTGCACCTCACATCTCTTTTCCGACGAATCTTGTGACTTTGCCTTTCAAAGGGCCCCAGAAAATACCCTGAGAGTCATGGGCATAGGATTCTTTGGAAGCTCGCTGTCACGATGCTGTTGAGGTGGACACTTGCCTTCTGGGCTGCCCAAGGACACAACCAGGCGTTTGTGTTTGGGGATGGTGTCAGTGGCCACGTTTCCGGGTGGAGCATCAAAGAAAGGGAGGGAGAAATGAAAGAGGTCTTCATAGCTGGCAGAAGCATCTCTGATCTTCTGCCAAGACTGTCCGCTCTAATGTCTTGAGTGAATAACCACAAATCTATATTGAGGAACGATACTGTTTTTAAGTTCAGGCATTTGGGGCACCTTCCTTAAATCAGTAAGAACATTGCTGCCCCCCTCCCACTTAAAGTACCCTGCAATTGAGAGCGGAGGTTGTTCCAGGAATTTTACAAGGGTGATTTTGATATTGGGAAAAATTTAGCCCAACCCAGGAGAAGTCTTGGATAGTTAGTCAAGGACATGTGTAGTCCTTCTGTAGCTAAGAACATCAGAGGAGCCCAGAAGGATCATAAGAACGTAAGGGAAACCATGTTGGATTAGGCCAGTGGCCCATCCAGTCTAACACTCCGTGTCACTCAGTGGCCAAAACCCAGGTGCCCTCAGGAGGTCCACCAGTGGGGCCAGAACTCCAGAAGCCCTCCCACTGTTGCCTCCCAAGCACTAAGAGTATAGAGCATCACTGCCCCAGACAGAGTGTTCCAGCTATAAGAACATAAGAGAAGCCATGTTGGATTAGGTGAATGTCCCATCCAGTCCCAACACTCCGTGTCACACAGTGGCCAAAACCCAGGTGCCGTCAGGAGGTCCACCAGTGGGGCCAGAACTCCAGAAGCCCTCCCACTGTTGCCCCCCAAGCACTAAGAGTACAGAGCATCACTGCCCCAGACATAGTGTTCCATCTATACCTTGTGGCTCATAGCCACTGATGGACCTCTGCTCCATATGTTGATTCAATCCCCTCTTGAAGCTGCCTATGCCTGTAGCTGCCACCACTTCCTGCCGCAGTGAATTCCACCTGTTAATGACTCAGACCAGTGGTCCATCTGGTCCAACATCCTGTTTCACACATTGACCAACCAGATCAATATTCTTGTCGGGGTAATGCATGTTAACACACACACACACCAGCTTTGTAGAAGGTAGAAAGGTCAGCGTGGACTGCTCTGGGGTGAGTCTGCTTCATGGTAGGATTCTCTGGGTTTTGTTCCCTTTCCACAGCAGGCCTGGCCAGTTTTCGTCAGGCAGCAAATACGGACAGTCCATCCCGATCCCGGTCCCTACGCAGATCCACAACTACAGGCGGATCGAGCAGAACCTTCAGTCTCCCAATCAGTACCCTTCCCCGAGGTGAGTCACGAACACGCATGAAGCTGTCTTGTCCTGAATCAGAAAAACAGCCAAAGAACTGTAATAACAAGGCTTCAAAAAAGTTTTTCTATCTTTAAATAACAACAATTACAATAATAACAAACACTTTCACTTCGGTTACATAAGTTGAAGATGACAAAAGGTGACAGGAACGGTGGTCTCCGGAATGAAGATTCCGTTTCGACTCTAAAGGAGTCTTCTTCCAACCCAAAGTTCTACAATTCATATGATAAATGCCATCAATATACATGTGCAAATGTACCCAATATTCATTGATAAATTTTAAATAGGTATCTTACAAGTTGTGTGGATGAGTCAAATCATTTCCAACCTCAACCCTTTAAGGCCATTCTGAGCAGTTTCTAAAACACATAATAAATAGGCATAACGACAATTCATGAAAACAGATACAAAGATCTTTAAAATACATCACAATTTTTCTCCTATTGAAATCTGTACAACTTACCAATATTCCATTTAACCAGTTGTAACAGGGAAGAAACTTCCTCACATCGATGAATCAGTCTTTTAAAAGTGAGCTGGTGGAACGTATTTATAATGCAAAAAGCCTGCAGCAATCTGACCTCTGCAACTACTTATGGATCCTAGACAAAACAGTTCAGATCTAAAGAGGCATTAAGTCCATAAGGATGAACTGAATTCAATTGATAGATCCAGAACGCCTCTCTCTTTTTTGAAGCCTTGTTATTACAGTTCTTTGGCTGTTTTTCTATTACATGAGAGCTGTGACCATTTAGCTTTTTGATTGTCCTGAATCAGACCATCAGAGTCCGTATTGTCTACTCAGACTGGCAGCGGCTTTCCAGGGCCTCAGGCGGGAGGTCTGTCTTGATTGTTGAACTGGAGATGCTGAGGGTTGAACTCATGACCTTCTGCTTGCCAAGCAGATGCTCTACCACTCAGCCACGGCCCCTCCCCAAAGACATGATGAGACATGATGGTGAAGAGATTCTCGGGGCTGTTTCTTGTTGGATGTGGGAGAAGCTGGGAACTGGGGAAGGGGGTACTGGCAGCGACCATCTTCCTATCTGGTTTCTCCGGGAGCTCCCTAGGTCTTCAGGTGGAGGGGAAGGAGGCTGACAAGCAATTTTCACCCTTTTCTGAATCTCCCTTTGATATGGGAGGTTTTTCATCGGCCTCTCTGTTCCTCCGAAATGTTCCCCATTCCCCAAACCACACCCTGTTTCCCTGTTCACAAGAACTTCAGGTTTCCCCCAGTCACTTTGCGATGCACCTGCCTCCTGCCCTCCTCTTCTTTCTGGGCCGTCTGTGTGGTGTGTAGTGGTAAAAAAAGAGCAAGAGTCCAGTAGCACCTTGAAGACTAACATAATTTGGGACAGGGTATGAACTTTCGGGAGTCACTGCTCACTCCTTCAGGTACAGTTAGAATGTGAGTCCCTCTGTCCTTCTGTCTTGGAGGGTGGAGTGATTTCAGATGCCGAACAACAATAGCCGGTGAATGACAATAGCAGGCGTGATTGGATTAGGTTTGATATGCAGAGGGGTAGTAGGTGTGGAGAAACCAGCACTGGTAATGAGACAGGAAACCTGGGTCTTGATTCAGTCCAGGAGGATGCATTGTCCTGGTGTGTAGTGGTTTGAGTTAGATCAAGAGGGGTAGCTGTGTTAGTCTGTCTGTAGCCCTAGAAAAGAGCAAGAGTCCTGCAGCACCTTGAACAAAGTTTGTGGCAGGGTATGAGCTTTCATGAGCCACTGCTCACTTCTTCAGATTCCGCAGACTAGGGAAAGCCAGGTTCCAATCCCCACTTGTGCCAAGGAAGCTTTCTGGGTGACCTTGGGCCAGTCACACTCTCTCTGACAAACCGACCTCACAGGGCTGTTGTGCAGACAAACAACAGAAGAGGAGAACGATGTAAGCCACTTTGCGGTGCCTGTTGGGGAGGAAGGCTGGGTATAAATGAAGTAAAACAAAAATAAATGGGCTCTCTTCCCATAAGCCCATTGGCACCCACCCTTCTTCCACCTCCCTCACCAAGATGAGGCTGCCGACATTCAGTGATACTCTCGCCCCGCCCGGGCATCAGTGCTGCAATTGGTAGCATTCCGGCTTTCATGTACGCAAGAACCTGTGGATCCATTCCACTAGCACTTTCCTCCAGTGCTTGGCATCTTGCTCTGATGAGGCAGGTTCCTCTTCTGGCACGGGAAATTCTCCCTTGCACCAGAGGAGACCACCCGGACAGGGGATTGTACCTGTAAGACCTGCCTCCGAGGGTGCAGTTTAAGGAAAGTTGGGCTGCCCCATTCAAGTGAATGATAAGTGATATCAGTTGCTTGTCCCACTGATATCTCCCAGCTGCTTCTAGATGGTACCTGCATGTTTATTTTGGGAATTCAGTTGGCCCTGCTCTACAGCAACTGGGGTCACGTGGAGAATTTCTCAGAAGACCGAGTGGGCTTGCGATAACTTTGATGTCATTTCCAGCAGCAGGTGTGCCAACTCTAGACTTACACAGTAGTCCTGTTTGTTTATTTATAAATTCAGCTAATAGGCTGCCCCCTCCTCCGTGTGTAGGGCTCAGTGCAGTGAGCAACAGCTCCCGTAGACACATTTACAGATCAAGTTAAACACACTTAAAACAGATGACGCTGTAAATAAATCAAATTGTGACCTTACCTCATCGGCGGGGAGAGGCAAGGGAGGGAAGCGCCAGGCTAGATGGAAACCGTTGCTGCCTTCAACCGTTGAGTCAATGTGGGAAAACACAGTGTTAAAACACACAGTTCTGATATGCTACTGTGTCTTCATATATTCGTTTAAATCATATATTTAAATATACAATAAAGACCCTAGTGTATCTCATTACATAAGAACATAAGAGAAGCCAATGTTGAATCAGGCCAATGGCCCATCTAGTCCAACACTCTGTCACACAGCGGCCAAAATATACCAGGTGCCATCAGGAGGTCCAGCAGTGGGGCCAGGACACCAGAAGCCCTCCCACTGCTGCCCCCTCCAGCACCAAGAATAGAGTGCATCACCTGCCCCAGACCGAGAGCTCCCATCTATACCCTGTGGCTAATAGCCACTGATGGACTCCTGCTCCATATGTTTATCTAATTCCCTCTTGAAACTGTCCATGCTTGCAGCTGCCACCACCTCCTGTGGCAGTGAATTCCATATGTTAATCACTCTTTGGGTGAAGAAGTACTTCCTTTTATCTGTTCTAACCCGACTGCTCATTAATTATAGTACATGGATTACAAAAACCTAAAGAACAATATGTCTCTTGTAGAAAAGTCGGCAGCTACAGAGACGAACACGCAGACGGGATTCGATGCTGTAGACTCTCTTGTTTTCTGATGAGAGTTGCAGCAGCCTTCAGTGCCAATACCGCAGGCTGTTTCGCTTTCCGAAAAGAGACACAGCAAGCATCAAAGCAACACGCCTCCCAGGCAAAAGTTGCGTGTTTCGAGAAATTCTTCTTCAGGCAAATTATTATTTTTCCTGGAACCAAAGCTCACAATGCTACAATGCACAAGTCAAACAACTCTGTAGAAGGCTTCTGCGGTTCTCTGTCTTGCAGGCCCCGCAGGGCATGGATGTCATTCGGCAGAGAGTGCCACCAGGTCGGGGCCATGGCCAAAAAGGCCCTGGCTCTGGTTGACGGCAGCTGGATATTTTTCAGGTCAGGGACCACCAGGAGGTTCTTCTCCCCAGAGCATAATGCTCTTCAGGGGGTATACCAGGAGAGGCGATCCCATAGATATGTTGGTCCCAGACCATTTAGGGCTTTGAAGGTTGATACCAAAACCTTGAAACTGATCTAATAATCCTGCCATGGTGATGCTTTGAGATCATGGAAACCAGCGAGTTGTAGTGGTTGGAGTGCTGGGCTAGGTTGTGGAAGACCCAGATTCGAATCCCTACCTAGCCATGATGCTCACTCGGTGACCTTGGGCTGGTTGTTTCCTTTGGGGTTCGCCTACCTTGCAGGGTTGTTGTGAGGCTGAAAGGTAGTAGAGCAGAACTATTTGTGGGCTCCTTGGAAGATGGGTGGGGTAGAAGAAGAAGAGGAGAAGAGATTGGATTTATACCCCGCCCTTCACTACCTGAAGGAGTCAGAGCGGCTTACAATCTCCTTTCCCTTCCCCTTCCCACAATAGAATACCCTGTGAGGTAGGTGGGGCTGAGAGAGCTCTCTTGAGGACTGCCCTTGAGAGAACAGCTCTGAAAGAATTTATAACTGACTCAAGGTCAAACCAGGCACTGCATGTGGAAGAGTGGGGAATCAAACCCGGTTCTCACAGGTAAGAGTCCGCGTTGTTAACCACTACGCCAAACTGGTGTAAAAATAGTTTGGATGGATAGAGGCTTTGAAGAATCTCCTGTCAATTCCTTGTTTGTGAAATGTGACTTTGAGACATTGTAAATCATCTCTGAGGAGTATGGCTAAAAGCACAGGAATCCTTTGTTTGTGACGCAGGGATGTGTATTTTGTCAAACAGCAGGCCCCAGACTGGCTTGCCCCTGGCAGTCCCTCCCCTGGAAGCCTTCTTCTCTAGGGTTGCCAGCCCCCAGGTGGGGCCTGGAGATCTCCTGGAATTGCATCTGATCTTCAGATAAGGTTGCCAGGTCCCCTGGCCACTGGCAAGGGATGGGGGGGATAGGGTTGCCAGATCCAGGTGGGAAACCCCTGGAGATTTGGGGATGGAGCCTGAGGAGGACAGGGACCTCAGTGGGTTACAACGCCAAAGAGTCCACCCTCCAGAGCATCCATTTTCTCCAGGGGGACTGATCTCTGTAGTTTGGAGATGAGCTATAATTCCGGGGGATCCCCAGGTCCTATCTGGAGGTTGGCATCCCTGTCTCCAGATGACAGAACTCAGTTCCACTGAGGAAAATGGCCGCCTCTGAGGCTGGGCTGTATGGCAGCACAAGCCTGCTGAGTTCTCTCTCCAAACTCCTCCCTCCCTGGTTAAGAGTAGCGGACTCTACTCTGGAGAACCAGGTTTGATTCCTCACTCCTCCTCCTCCACGTGAAGCCTGCTGGGTGACCTCGGGCCAATCACGGTTCTCTTCGAGCTTTCTGAGCCCCAGCTGCCTCACGAGGTGCCTACGGTGGGGAGAGGAAAGGACGGCAATTGTCAGCCTCTCTGAGACGCCTCCTTAGGGCAGAGAAAGTAAAGGTAAAGGTTTCCCTTGCTCAAAAGCCAGTCGAATCCGACTCTAGGGTTGCAGTGCTCATCTCCGTTTCCAAGCCGAAGAGCCAGCGCTGTCCAAAGACATTTCCACGGTCATGTGGCCGGTACGACTAAACACCAAGGCACACGGAACGCTGCTACCTTCCCACTGAAGTGGTACCTATTTATCTACTTGCAATTTCTTGCTTTCGAACTGCTAGGTTGGCAGAGAAAAGCGGGGCGTTAAACCCAACTCTTCTCCTCCTCCTCCTCTGCCGTCTCCTTGAAAGGTGACCTTAAAACTGGGCTGTCCCACAATGCCTGTGGCCCATTCCCATTATTTAGTGAGTGTATTTTTATCCGGCCGTTCAGACAAAAATAGTTTCCCGCAGCAATTAAAGTTCGATACACACAATGCCTCCGGACGCACAGTGCCGGAAGGGAAATGGGGCGCCGGTCCTGCCCTCCGTCTTGCAGGCTGAAGAAAGTGAGAGCAAAACAAAAAGAAAACAGGCCCCCCAGGGGATATACGGGGACAGGTGGCGGTGGGGAAGCAGACAAAGCAAATCAGCTTGACAAAAGCCAGACTGAAATGTCAGGGAGCTCCTAAAGAGGCGCCAAAGTCCAGTTTAGGCCAACCCACGTTGCCTTGAATATAACCTGGATAGCCCCAGTCGGCCTGATCTCATCCGATCTGGGAAGCCAAGAAGGGCCGGCTCTGGTTAGGGCTTGGCGGAGAGACCACCGAGGAAGTCCCGGGTTGCCCTGCAGAGGCAGGCAATGGCGAACCGCCCCTGAACATCTCTTGCCTTGAGAACCCTTCGGGGTCACCATAAATTGGCTGTGACGTGATGGTTCTTTTCATCCGTGTTCCTTTGCTGATATTCTTTTTTTTGGGGGGACAGCCTAGGGGCCAAGAGTCCTCTGGCCAGTGACAGAGGCCAGAATGACCTTTCCCACTCGCTCGCGGCCCCAGGGCAGCTGAGAATCAGCCCTGGCAGGGAAGGAGAGAAGTTAATGCTCTTTTCTTTGGTCAAGAACAGAACCTCCCAGTAGCCCTTGGGCGTCTGACTGATGCTGGGAATTGGAGCGTCCTCCTCCTCCCTGCTGTAGCCGTAGTAGACCACTTCCTTGACCAAAAATGCATCCTAAGTATGCCTGATTGCCTTGGTGGGTATCCATCTCTTGCTGCCTTTCCCACTCTACCGTTCTTGTTCTTCACTCATTTCTGTGTCTCCTCCTTCTCCAGTACCACCAAGGGGGGGGGGAGAAGTGGAGGTACAAAATTCCAGGGGTGATCTGGGGCCACAGGTCTGTGGAACCAGGCAAGCCATGTGACGTGGGGGGAGGTATTTGTGAATTCCCTGCTTTCTGCAGGGGGTTGGACTAGATGACTCTGGTGGTCCCTTCCAACTCTGCGGTTCTGCCTTCATATGCGGTTGGGTCCAGATTGTGCGAGGGAGGCCCAGAGGGAGTCTTTTTTCTGGAAGGGCAGTCATGGCTCTTGGAAACCCTGCCGTCCAATCAAAATTTAGATTGGAAGCTCCTTGGGACTGAGACCTTTTTTTAAAAAAAATTACTCCGTAAAGCCAGGTATTCTTCCATTTTGCCTGGGTCAGACCTAGCACTTCTGGAGGACCTCCCCGCTCTGCCACGTCCAGCCACCATTGCTGAGGCCACGGGAGGGAGGGAAGGCACCGGCCAGATGTCCCCCCATCCTACCTGCTTCGAGTTCCTCTGTGAATCTCCTTCCCAGGGAACTTTTGTATCAAATTGCAGTTGCCACTTGGGTTCGATTTCAGTTCCCCTGAGTGGCTTTGCAAGCCAAATCTGGCTGAAAGGTAGCATAAAGAGAGAGTCGATAAGTACACGGACGTCTACGACCAATTATCTCTAGATAAAAATAGCGAGGCTTTTTTCCTTCTTTTTTTGACGTCAAGTCGCAACTGACTGATGGCAACCCCGTGGGGTTTCCGGGGCAAGAGACGGTCAGAGGCAGTTTGACACTGCTGGCATCCGCATCATGACCCTGATATTCCTAGATGGGTCTCCCTTCCAAATACTGACAATGAACTGTGTTTAGCTGTTGTTGGAGGGGCTGAGGAAGTGGGGAATGAGACCCTTGGCTCCTGCGGTGGTGGAAAGTGCCATCATGTCACCGCCAACGTAGGGTGACCCTTTAGGGGCTTCAAGGCTAGTGATGAACAGAGGTGATTTGCCATTGCCTGCCTCTGCATAGCAACCCCGGACTTAAGAACATAAGAGAAGCCAATGCTGGATCAGGCCAATGGCCCATCCAGTCCAACACTCTGTCACAGTGGCCAAAAATACTAGGGGCCATCAGGAGGTCCAGCAGTGGGACCAGGATACTAGAAGACCTCCCACTGTTGACCCCCCAGCACCAAGAATTCAGAGCATCATCTTGCCCCAGACTGAGAGTTCCTATCTATACCTCGTGACTAATAGCCACTGGTGGACCTCTGCTCCATATGTTTATCCAATTCGCTCTTGAAGCCGTCCATGCTTGTAGCCACCACCACCTTCTGTGGCAGTGAATTCCATGTGTTAATCACTCTTTGGGTGAAGAAGGACTTCCTTTTATCTGTTCCAACCCGACTGCTCAGCAATTCCATGGAGTGCCCACGAGTTCTTGTATTGTGAGAAAGGGAGAAAAGTACTTCTTTCTCTACCTGCTCTATCCCATGCATCATCTTATAAATCTCGATCCTGTCACCCCTCAGCCATCCTTGGAGGTCTCCCATCCAAGTACTAACCAGGGCCGACCCTGCTTAGCTTTCAGCTAAGAGATCAGGCTAGCCTGGGCTATCCAGGTCAGGGCAATAGCGGGATCAGATAGGGTCAATCATCCTGCCACTTCCCCCCCGCCCTTAATGTAAATGGGATCCTCTTTGTTAGATGTTTCAGCAACGTGTCTTACGCATGTTTGCTATTATCGAATGGTATGAGTAATCCGTGCCTGCAACGTCGGCTTGGGAGTCAGTCAACTTCCACCGGATGCCGGGCCCTCGGGCCGTGTGACGGATTCCATCCATCCCGTGTGCGGATGGCTCTGGGTTTTTTTCCCCACCTTCCAAAGTCATTTTGCTGTCTCCTGTCGATCCTCCCGCAATGCCAGAGAAGCTCAGTCCTTCTTCATGGCGCTCCCGGACCGAGAGCGAGCCGGAGAGGAGCCAGGCAGGAAATGCAAGACCTTTAAAAGAGCTCTTCTTCCAAAAGTGGGACTTTGTCGACTTTTTGGCATACCCCCAAGTGTCATAAGCGGCAATGGAAAAGGCAAGTCTACTCAAGAAGCCGACCTGTCTGAAAGGTGAGCTTTTTTCTAGACTTTTAACAGACAGCACCAAGAATGGTGCTGGTTCTTCTGTTGGTGATGGACCTGGCAAGGGAAGGAGCTTGGGGGGAATCGAAATTGGGCAGGCCCTCGAGAGTGTTCTTTCCCCAGCAAAATTCCAGCCTGACCTGGAAACCATTTATAGTCGGGGCAGCCCAATGGGATACCGAAGTGGGTGGAGCCAGCATGGGGCTTTGGAACACGTTATTGCCCAAGGGGTCCTCAGTTCTGCAATTCCAGCAGCTCGCCACATGGGGCAGCAGAGCAGAGCAAAGACAGACTTCGGTTTGGTTGTTTTTGCAAATGACGGTAAGAACTTCTCTGTCATTGTCTGACGGAGTGTGTGCATGCACACAGAAGCTCACACCGTGAATAAAACTTTGGTGGTCTTAAAGGTGCCCCTGGACTCTAAATAAGGACTTCCGTGCCGTTTCAAGAGCACGCTCTGGGAATAATATCGCTGTGGTTTGGAACACGGGACGCAGCCTTTTTTTCCATTTGTAATCTGGAGTCCCTCAAGCCATTAAATTAGAAGGATCGGACGGACGTGTATTTCCATGTTAATAGGCGTGCTTTGAAAATCGTACAGCGTCTCTTGCCGGTCGTTCTAGACAGAGCAGTAAATCTCTTCTCCCCTTTGCTGGGGCTTGCAGGCATTCTCTCTCTCTTCATCCCTCACGAGCCTGGCACGTTACATGTCACGGCCCAGCCGCATTTGTCATTTGAACATGCCTGATGCAGGTGGGCATGACATCATCGCCCAGGCATGGGGAAATGACGGGGCTCACGATGTCATGCCTGCCTGAGAAATGCAGCTGAGCATTAGGCAGGAGGTAGTGAAGGGTGACCCTGGTTTCACCCTTGCTCCTGTCACTGGTTTCCTGCTGCCGCCATCAAACCTGTCCACAGGGAGCGAAGGACAAAACCCATCAAAGCACCACCGTCAAAACAGCAAGGTTAATAAAAGAGCAGGGTTAAAATGGTAGCGTAAGAAATAAGAGCGGATGTCAGCAGAGGGTTCAGAAATGCAAATGATGTTAACGGTCTCCAGAAGCGGCCACCCACGAATGCAGAGCTATTTACAAAAAAGCTTTCTTTCTATGTTTCCTTTAAGCGTAGTCTTTGAAGGGGTTTTTTTCATCTTCATGTGCATGTGTAAAAAGTGCCATGTAAAGTGTATGTAAAGCAACTCCTCATTGGCATTTTCAAGGCAAGAGATGTTCACAGGTGGTTTGCCACTGGCTGCCTCTGCCAAGCATACCCTGGACTTCCAGCGGGAATGAACATAAGACATATGAAGCAGAGGTCCGATCAGTGGCGATCAGGCCAAGGTGGCCCCTCCAGTCCAACACTCTGTGTCACACGGAGGCTCAGTAATACCTGGTGCCACCAGGAGTGGGGCCAGCAGTGGGGCCAGGACTACTAGAAGTCCAGGCTCCCACTGTTGGACCTCCTGACGGCACCAGGCATTTTTGGCCACTGAATGACAGAGTGTTAGACTGGATGGGCCACTGGCCTGCAACAGCACTGAGAGTCTCTTATGTTCTTATGTCCTGTGGTGGCTAATAGCCACTTGCATGGACCTCTGCGCAGCAACCCCGGACTTCCTCGGTGGGCTCCCATCCAGCTACTAACCAGGGCTGATCTTGCTTAGCTTTCGAGAGCTGACGGGATCGGACTAGCCTGGACCATCCTGGTCATCTCTGTGCATCTGATTTTTAAAAATTGTATGTTTTGTTATCTTTAATGTCAGTGGTTCTTAAAAACAGTGGGTAAGGACACCGTTGCAGTTGTGAGGGAGCCTCAGCATGGCCCTCCCTCCCCATAGTGGGAAACTGAGGAAAGGGGACCGAGCGGCTGCATTCTCTCCTCCTCCCTTCCTCTTCCCTTTGCCCCCATGCATTCCCAGGGGCCTTGCCTTGCCTAGGGTTGGTTACCGCCATCGCACACACGAGGCTTCATCATGCTAACCCCATTCACAAATTCCAGAGAGTGCATGCACGATCCATCTGCAGTGCACACTTGTTGTTTGTTTACGCAGGCTCTGAGTCATTCTCATAGTACATTCCATGCGTGTATAGCTCAGCATGTGATTTAAACCCCGCATTTACTCAGGAACTGGTCCCTGAAGGTAGTTAGGTTGGGGTAGCCGTGTTGGTCTGAAGCAACAGAGCAAAGTTTTGAGTCCCGTGGCCCCTTGGAGACCAACAAGCTTATATGCAGGATTAGACTTTGTCGGTCTCAAAGGTGCCACTGGACTCAGATTTTGTTCTATTAGTCCCTAGTAAAATGAAAATGTGTTGGCTGTTTTTTATGAACAGACAGGGCCGGCTCGCTCACTAGGCGAACTAGGCATCTGCCTAGAGCGCGCCGGCCCTTAGGGGTGTCAAAAAGCCCCTGGCCCCCACCAACCCCCCCCCCCCGCCCCTTCCCCTGGCTTGCCAGCGCGCCCCGCAGGAGCAGGAGGGGTTCCAACGCCATGCACACCTGCCATCCTCCGCATCACTGGCTTGTTCTCGCCCGCCCGTCCCCGCCCCCTGCCGGCTGTGCGCACAATGTCCAGCCCCGCCCCCGCGGCCGGCCCAGAGTCACCTTGGTCCCAGCGGCGCCAGGCAGGCAGTGAGTGGACCAACCCTGCGATGGTGGTGGGCGGGCCTGGGGCGGCGGCGAAGCCCAAGACCTCCCCCAAGTCCATCAAGTTCCTCTTCGGGGGCCTGGCTGGGTAAGGCCCCCCCGTGCACTCCCATCCCGGGCTGCGCAAGCCGCCTGCACGCCGGGCCATGGGGAGAGGCTTACACGGGCCCTTGGGCAACTGGTGGGAGCAGCGCGTGCCCCCCACTCCCCCGTGCAATCCTGCACCGCGCGCTCCTGACGTGCTCTGCACGGCTCCGACAGTTTAAACCCCCGCCCCTTCCCCTGGCATCAAAGTCAACACTCGGACTATTTATTTATTTATCTATCAAACTTATACCCTGCCCTCCCAGCCATGGCCGGCTCAGGGCGGCTGACAACAGAATAAAAACAGCAATAAATGGTATAATACACAAAACCATCACAATTACACATTAAAAGGTGCTAACAACTAATAATCCGTTACCGTTCAACAGATGCCAGTTTAGTGTTACATTTGGGATGGTGCTCAGACCTCAGTGCCATCCTAAGTGGTCGATCCCGATCTGATGTTATACGGCTGGCTCAGGCTGCTTTGAAATTTCAGGGCAGGGATGCATCCCCACCCCCACCCCCCCCGGGCGGCAGATCTCCAAGTTCTCAGGCTGAGGTCTTTCCCATCACCTACTGCCCGTTCATGTTGACGCTCTACCACTGAGCCACAGCCCCTCCCCGTTCAAGTGGGCCTACTTGAGTCTGCAACCCCAATTCAGTCTGTGCTCCGTTTTCGTATGGCATTATTTCCATGCTCAAGCACAGACGTTTGCTTTCTCCTCGAAACCAATGAAGCCCCGAGTGCAAAAGTTAGTGGAAGGGCGCTTCACGCATACCTGAGTCAACCTGCTGACCCATCTAGTCCAGTCTGTCTAGTTCAGAGCCAGTTTGGTGTACTGGTGAAGAGCGTGGGACTCTAATCTGGGAGAACCGGGTTTGTATACTGCCGGGCTATAACCACAGGTGCCGATGGAGCAGTGTCCTCCTGCTGTTAGGATCTGTCTGTTCCATACATCCTCGCAGTAGTATTCCCAGTGCAGCTGTTAAGATTGAATGCTACAGCAAATGCTTGCAGTTCAGTCTGTTCCCTGAAGGAAGATTGAAGATGCCCCTTGTACAAAGGGGTCCTGGTGGGTAGCTAACCCCCAGCCCCACCCCGATGTCCTGCTAGGACCTCTTGGCTCCGGCTGAAGGGAACTGGACTCAGCCTGTTCCTCCACTAGTCCACCAGTTTGGTGTCGTGGTTAAGTGCGTGAACTCTGATCTGGGAGAACCGGGTTTGGTTCCCCGCTCCTCCATTTGCAGCTGCTGGGTGACCTCGAGCAAGCCATAGTTCTGTCAGAGCTAGCTGTTCTCTCAAGGACAGCTTTGCAAAGAGCTCTCTGCCCCACCTACCTCACAGGGTGTTTGTTGTGGGGCGGGGAAGGGAGTTTGTAAGCCGCCCTGAGACTCCAAGTGAAGGGCAGGGCATAAATCCAATCTCCTCCTCCTCCTTTGATTGCTGCCTCAGTGGACCCCTCCTGATAATATCTGTGTGGCCTCCCACCCAAGCCTTACAAAAGACATTTTATCCTGGATGGTCTCAAGTTCTGCCAAGTCTCCCGAGAGACTTCAGCCGCCGGTGGTTCTTTGGAAAGAGAGAACTATGGCAGTCTGTCAGAGCCTCACTCGCGACGGCTGCAGGTGACTCCGCCTCCCCTTCCGAGCTTTGCTGAGTTTTCCTTTTTCATCTCTGCCGGTAGCGCTGCCTTGAACTCTGAAACTGGATGACTCTTTGAGAGTATGTTTGTTTCTGGCATTTTTACGCTGCCTTTCTGCTACTGCGGGAGCTTGAAAAGCCCAGGCTAGCCTGAGCCTGTCAGAGCTCAGAAGCTAAGTGGTGTTGGCCATGCTGAGTATTTGAGCGGGGCTGCTGTGGAGATGGCTGCTGATGGCAGTATCATTTTTGTAGAAAAAGCTCACCAGGAACTCATTAGCATAACAAGCCACACCCAAAAGCAGAAACTCATTAGCATATTAGGCCACACCCCTGATAGCACAGCTTATTATCATATTAGGCCACACCCCCGTGTTACCAGAAGTGTGGTCATCCAGTCACACCCACCTTTTGCTTCTTATTCTGTTTACCTTGTTTGTTCTCAAAACCCAGGGCTTTTTTTGTAGCAGGAACTTCTTTGCATGTTAGGCCACACACCCCGAATGTAGCCAATCCTCATGAGTTTCTGCTGTTGGGTGTGGCCTGTTGTGCTAATGAGTTCCTGCTGGGCGTGGCCAACTTGGGAGCCAGCCGGAACTCTGTTCCTGTGCGTTCCTGCCCCAAAATAGCCCTGTCTACTAGTATGCATTGGACTGTTTCAGTTGGTTTTATATTGTGAATGTACATTATCCTGTTGTAAGCTGCCTTAAGCCCTATTTTAGGGAACAGCGGCTTAGTAAAGCCAATGAAATAAATAAATAAATCTCTTAGGAGCCTAAATAAATCCAGCTTAGCCCAAGCTTATCAGGCCTTGGGGACCTAAGCTAACCCAGTTGGCTGTAGTCAGTACTTAGGTGGGAGACCACGAAGGAAGGTCAGGGTTGCTTTGCAGAGGAAGGCAATGTCAAATCACCTCTGCTTGTCTCTTAGCAGCCTGAATAGACCAGTGTGGTTTGAGCTCATCAGGATTTGGGAGCTAAGCTGGATTGGCCCCGATAAGTACATGGATGGGGGACCACCAAGGAAGACCAAGGTTGCTGCGCAGAGGAAGGCAGTGGCAAGCCACCTCTGCTGGTCTCTTCCTTGAAATGCCCCTAGGATTGGGGTTGTCGTGGGTCAATTGCAGCTCAATGGCTTCTCCTACTACTATTTTGTCGTCTTCTTCTACTGGTGCCCACTGAACTTCCATGACTGAGCAGCGATTCCACCTGGGGCTCCCCAGCTCCAAAACCGACTCTGTAACCACTGGGCATCATTGCCTTTCCAGTGTACTGTGACCATTATACCATGGAGGACAAGTTCCTATTCTCCGTTTGATTCCCAAGCTTTATTGTGCCTCTCTTCTACCATTTCTGGCATAACCACCCTCCGTTCTCTCCTCCCAGGTCCGGTATGGTCAGGAGATCGAGTAGCACGAGTCCACTCGGTTTCACCAAGGCCAGCCCTTCCCCTCCGTTTGCGGCCGGAGAGCACGGAGCCACGCCGGCATCCAGGAGGTTCTCCTTTGGCGGTGCAAAGCCTTACACGCCATCCCCACAAGGTGAGCTGTCGGCCTCAAGCGCTCAACCACCCACACTCTTTTTTAATAAAATGCTGCCCCAATTGCTCTCTCCATCGGAACGATTTTAGAGCAGTGGGACCAATTGGGAAGCCCCCGCACGGTGTCCCACTCCAAACGTGCTTCTTTTCCTCTAGGGTCAAGGTCAGGGAGGGGACAGGGAGTCAGCCTTCCACAGCCAGGAGGCAACATCAAGGGAAGGCCATGGCCTCTGTGCCCTGTTAATGGATGGCCACTGTATGAGACAGGATGCTGGACTAGATGGATCACCCGTCCCATCCAGCAGGGCTCTTCTTATGTTGTTATGACAGTGCTGATTGGCTAGAGCCTTGTGTTGTCTCCAGCAAAACCATTGGTCCATCCCACACGGGCTGGGCGGAGTTTCCATTAACCCAACATGGGAGCGGGCAACTAAAAAGCACTGCCTGGCAAGCTCTTCTGAAACCAGAAGGGGAGGAACCATTCCTGACCTCCATGGCAAATCCCTCCCATGAGTCCTACTGCACAAAATGCCCGGGGACGGGCAGCAGGCGGTTTTCACCACCCCACTCGGGATGTCACAGTAATGTGTGCTATGAAGTGAAATGTCTCCATTAGAAACTCATGTTAGCTTCGTGCCTAGACAAGGCTCCTAATCCGCAACATCTGATTGGTTGTCTAAGAAGCACTGTCCTATCAGGACGAACCTCAAACTCTTGGGGGGAACGAACCCTATTGGTTCTTATCTCTGTAATCCTATTGGTTACTAATATGTAAATAGGCGTGGCTACATTAGCCGGGAACGTTTAAAAGGGAGCAAAGCTCCACTGTTCTTTGTCATCTGTTGATCTGCGGTTTGCTGTTCTGGTTGACTTTGAGCTGTTGCTGAATGCAGCTGAATCACTTTGCTGAAATCGAGTTAAGTGTCATACTTAACAGTCACAGTAAGAATATGTCATGGGGTGGAGTGTTCATACAAGAATACCGTTCTGAAAATGGAACTGCAAGGGAAACTAAGGAGCTTGGTTTTCTGTCTTCTTTTTTTTTAAAAAAAGTTGGAACAATCCCGGAGCAGCCTGACCAGACCATTATCCCTTCCCCGCTTGGAGCAGAGATGAGAAGCCGGGTCCCTCTGCCTGGTATGTCACAGCTGGGCTTATTGACTCATTTTATTTATGCTATTTGCCTGCCTTTCTCACAGGGACTCGAGTTGGTTACACAGAGTGAGTCAACAGAACGGGACATTCAATATCCGTTGCATTAGGACTGTAGGAGTAGGGGTCTGCGGAAATAAAAAATTGGGATTTTTGGGATTCGGATATATTAGACCCCCTAAAATTCAGGATTTCCGGGGGGGGGGACGGGACTGCCTATCAGCAGTTTCAAATTATTGATACCTGGAGTATGGTGTTCAGTTCTGGAGGCCTCCCTTCAAAAAGGGTGTGGACAGAATGGAGCGGGTGCAGAGGAGAGCGACGAGGGTGATCGGGGGCCAGGAGACCAAGAAGCCCTACGAGGAAAGGCCGAGGGACCTGGGAATGTCCAGTCTGGAGAAGAGGAGGTTGCGGTGGGGGGAACGTGATGGCTCTCTTGAAGTATCTGAAGGGCTGTTGCTTAGAGGAGGGCAGGCAGCTGTTCCTGTTGGCAGCAGAGGAGAGGAAGAAGAAGAAGAAGAAGAAGAAGAGATTGGATTTATACCCCGCCCTTCACTCTGAGTCTCGGAGTGGCTTACAATCTCCTTTCCCTTCCCCTCCCCACAACAGACACCCTGTGAGGTAGGTGGGGCTGAGAGAGCTCGGACACAAACGGCTCTTTTTCAAGGACAGCTGTGGCAGAGCTTGTGACTGACCCAAGGTCACATCAGCAGGTGCAAGTGGAGGAGTGGGGGAATCAAACCCGGTTCTCCCAGATTAGAGTCCGTGCACTTAACCACTACACCAAACTGACTCGCAAGAATGAGTTTAAATAAAGGGTAGGAAGGTACTGGCTGGATATTAGGAAAAACTTTTTTACAGTCAGAGTTGTTCAACAGTGGAGTCAGCTGCCCAGGGAGGTGTTGAGCTCCCCGTCCCCGGCAATCTTTAAGCAGCGGCTGGGCAAACACTCGTCAGGGATGCTCTGGGCTGGTCCTGCATTGAGCAGGGGGTGGGACTGGATGGCCTCTGTAGCCCCTTCCAGCTCCGTGGTTCTATGACTCCAGGGGTCTTAAAGGTACCACTAGACTCCAACTTTGTTCCAGTGCATCAGGACTGTCGGTCTCTAGAACCAACCAGAATTCCAGGCAGGTGACAGATAGTGAAGTCAGTTCTATCCACAAAATGGGACATTCAGCAACGAACACATTAGGATATTAGACGTCTGGAACCGCCAGAAAGAAACAGAAACATGGCATTAGCATTAACGTGACACATTAAGCAGGGGGCAAATAACGTAATGGGACCCTACTTACAAATAAGCTACACGCAGCAGAGTTGACCACAGTCTCAATCGCTTATCCAAGTAAGTTTGTAAACCATTCCGTAACCCTAGCGCCCCCCCAAGCCTCATTGCCCATGCATGCGGGACCCATGGCAATCGGCTCTTCTCCTTTCCAGGTGCCTCCGTGCCTGACCCTTCCCTGCGAGGGATGGGCTCCCGCCTCCACAGCGCCCCCAACCTGTCAGATATGCATTCCTGCCGGCAGAAGATCACTAAGCAATACTCGGATCCTTTGGTCGCCCATTTCAGCCACACCCCTCCGTTCAGCCACGCGCCGGCCGGCCAGCCTACAACGGCGCACGGACTGCAGCCTTGCCGCCCGCTGCGATCTTCGCCGAAGCTCTCTGAGTTTATGCAGAGAAGCCCCTTGCCGACGATCGTGGGCTCTCCGACAAAGGTATTGGCATCGGGGGATCTGATTTGTGCCCTTGGAGCTCTGAATATGGGACTTTGGTTGTTTGGGTTGGGGGAAGAGGGGGTTTGGTTAGAGCTGTGGGGCCCCCAGCCACTGAGAATAGAGTGGTGGTGGAGGAAACTGGAATATAAGAACATACAAAGAGCCCTGCTTGATTGGACCAGTGGTCCATCTAGTTCAGCATCATGTCTCACACAGTGGCCAACCAGTTCTTCTGGAGGGCCAACAACGGGGCATAGAAGCTGAGGCCTTCCCCTGATGTTTCCTCCTGGCCCTGGGATTCAGAGGATTAGTACCTCTGAAGGTTCCCCTCAGCCACCATGGCTACCAGCCATTGATAGACTTCTACTCCATGGATCTATCTAATCCCCTTTTCAAGCTGTTTACTCCTCTGGCCATCACTGCATCCTCTGGCAGCGAATTCCATGTTTTAATCACTCTCTGCGTAAAGTAGTAGTTCCTTTTGTCTGTCCTGGACCTTCTGTCTACTGACAACTTCAGTCATATAATTCCACTATAAAGCCAAGATGGGGGGGGGAGTTGTGGCTCAGGGAATGAGCCCCTGCTTTGCATGCAGAAGGTTGCAAGTTTAGTCCCCGGCATCTCCAGCCAAAAGATCCAGGTAGCTGCCAGTCTGAGTTGACATTACTACCCTTGATGGACCAGTGGCCTGTTTCAGTATAAGCGGGGCTTTTTAGTAGAAAAAGCCCAGCAGGAACTCATTAGCATAATAGGCCACACCCAACAGCAGAAACTCAGTAGCATATTAAGCCACACCCCCATGTCACCAGAAGTGTGGTCATCCAGCCACACCCACATTTTGCTTCTTATTCTGTTGACCTTGTTTGTTGTCAAAACCCAGGGCTTTTTTTTGGAGCAAGAACTCCTTTGCATGTTAGGCCACACACCCCGAATGTAGCCAATTCTAATGAGTTTCTGCTGTTGGGTGTGGCTTATTATGCTAATGAGTTCCTGCTGGGCGTGGCCAACTCGGGAGCCAGCCAGAACTCCGTTCCTGTGTGTTCCTGCCCAAAAGTAGCCCTTAGTATAAGGCAGATTTGCATATTCATGTTCACTCCAAGCATGCATGGTGAACCCATTTGCTCTCTGCTACTGTTTCTAACAAAATACCCCCTTCTTCCCCCACCTCTGCTTTCTCTTTTGGTTTTCTTTTTCCCGAAGGCACTGTCTCCTTTCGAGTTCCACAAAACCCCCAGCTCCCAGAACCTGCTCACCCTCCTGGCCCACCAGGGCGTCATGATAGCCCCGACGAGGAACAAGACCCTCCCAGACCTGAAGGAAATGGGCCACTTTCACTGCCAGCAGGCCAGCCTGGGCCTGAGGCCGATGGAAGAAGCCAAGGGCAGGTACGGGGCTTCACAAACAGGTGTTGATGTATCTGAACATGTGTGGCACAATTTGCTGTTGGTTCTAGGTGTGGGGAGGAGGAGGTTAGGCACGGGCTGCTTCCCTCCCCTCTGTTGCTAACCATTAAGAACATCAGAAGAGTTCTGCTGGATCAGACCAATAGTCCATCTAGGCCAGCATCCAGTCTCACACAACGGCCAGCCAGTTCCCCTGGAGGGCCAATCACAGGGCATAGAGGCCGAGGCCTTTATAAGAACATCAGAAGAGCCCTGCTGGATCTGACCAGTGGTCCATCTAGTCCAATATCTTGTCTCACACTGGAACTGGTTGGCCAACCACAGAGCATAGAGGCCAAGGACTTCCTCGTTGCCTCCTCACTCTGGGATTCAGAGGATTAGTGCCTCTGAACATGGAAGTTCCCTCGGTCACCGTGGTTAGTAGCCATTGATAGACATCCTCCATGAATCTATCTGATCCCTGTTTCAAGCTGCTTATTCCTGCGGCCATCCGCTACATCCTGCGGCAGCGAATTCCACATTTTAATCACATTGTAAGACGTAACATTTAAACCGGTTTGGAAGTAACGGGAAGACTCAAGTCTGCTGTGAAACAGGAAGGCAGGGAGTAGCAGCATGTGAAGGGGGGGAGAGGGGGAGGGCATGAATCTGAGACTCTTGGATAAGCCTAGTGACCTGCCCGAGCCCTACCCACCCCAGTGATCTTCGCTGCTGGCGTGAATATGCTGGATTTGAATACGCACTCCTCCAGTCCTTAACCCATGGCTCCCAGCGACACCTTTCTTTGTGCCTAACGAGTGTTCTTACAAGGTGGGTGGGGCCAGCTGTGGCTTTTGCCCAGCAAGGCTTCTGATTGGCCACTGGAGATCTGATTGGCTGTGCAGAGCTTCAGAAGTATTGCTTCGGCAGCAGCTGCCACCACGAACGTAAGCTGCAGCCCCTGCTCTGTGGCTGGTCCCGCCTCCCGTGGCAGCCACTTTGGGGCAGTCCTTCTGCTGCACCCGCTGCGCTGTGTCAGAATTCCAGAGGTGCCTGCAGGTTCAAAGAGGTTGCCCCCCCAACACAACACCATATTCACAGCACTGTGCTGGTCATCTCCATGCATAGCACAAAGGCTCACCAAGCTCTGAGCGGGAGTATTGTTGACCTCACCCCAGCGCCGATCCTGTCCATCATAGCCAGTGTTCCCTCTAAGGTGAGTTAGTGTGAGCTAGCTCACAGTTTTTTAAGCCTCCGGCTTGCAGATTTTTGTCCTGGCTCAGGAAGGGAGGGCTCCAGAGCAAACGAACTGACGCAGCAGCCAAATGGCCCGCTCCCAACTTTAATGCCAGTGGCTCACAAAGCAGAGTTTTTGCTCACAAGACTCCACAGCTTAGAGGGAGCATTGTAGCCCAGATTGGCAGTGAGAGCTGCCGGATAAATGCTCTGGGTCTCCCTTAACCAGGCCCCCGAACCATTCTGAGTCAGGGCCATGGGTGAGTGCGGAGCGGTTTCATAATTGCTTGCTTCCTCTTCCTTGCACGGCTTGTTCTCATGACCTCCTGGGGTTGGCTGGTGTAGGAGGGCTGGCCCAGCCCCAGATCTGATCCAGCCTGGCAGTGGTAATCCGGCTGTTCCTGGAAGGGCATCTTGGCTCACCGTGAAACCAGGGCACGCGAGGCGACACCTTTTGCCAAACCCGACAGCCTGTAATTGCCTGGCGGGAGTTTTCAGACTGGGCGTTTTTTTGTCACCTCGCTGAGTCACGGCCGGAGATTAAAAGTCCTGGAAGGGGCCCCGCTCTCACCGCCGTTTCAGCGCAGGAGGGATGCTCGAACCTGGGACCTTCTGCAGGCAGATCAGAGGCTCTTCCACTGAGCCATAGCCCCGCAAACATAGACGCACATCTCTGTTATTTAAAAAAAAAAAAACAGATTAATTGATAGGGAGCAGGGCTCTTTTTGTAGCAGGAACTCCTTTGCATATTAGGCAACACACCCCTAATGTAGCCAATCCTCCAAGAGCTTACAGAGCTCTTCTTACAGGGGCTACTGCAAGCTCTTGGAGGATTGGTTACATTAGGGGTGCGTCACCTAATATGAAAAGGAGTTCCTGTTACAAAAAGAGCCCTGATAGGGAGTAATGATTTCTGCCTCCTTGTGCTGGGGCAGTTGTGACAGGCACCATTTAGGACTCCTGCTCTGGGTGTCTAGTGTGCTTTGGGAGTTCAGTCCCACCCGCCGCTCTGTTTGGCTCCAGGGCCTGCTGGCGGGCTACCGGACTGCTGGCCTCCGTCTCAGATCGCTGGCTCCCCACTTGCCACATTGTTCTTGGCTTGCCGCAGGCAGTGGCGAGTCTCTGCTTGCTTCCTTGCTGGAGCATCTCAACAAAACGCGAGCATCCCAGCTCCCCAGATCTGGATCCAAGACCCTTGGCTCGCGTATTTATTCCCTTCCTGATCTAAAAGGAGGCGCAGCCTTCGCATACGAGACGACATTCCTAACAGCTTGGGTTGAGGACTGAAATATACACGCCTGCCTCGCTGAAGGTTCTGCCTTTATTGAAACAGACCGCTGGGTGGAAACACTGAAAGCCCTGACCACATTATTTAGTAGCTGCTTTGTGAATAGAGCATGCAGGATGGGAAGGAGAAAAGGGCACGCTAACTATGATTTGTGATCCCTTCCAAGAAGAGGTGGGTCAAATGATCCTCTCTTGATTTTCCCCTCCTGGAACGTTCCACTGCTTCTCTTTGCAAGTATGGACTGGGCACCTGCAAAAGACAGAAGCGGGACTGAGCGAGCGGCCCATATCTGAAAGCTGGGAGGACTCCTGCCTTCTTACGGAGAGCCAGTTTGGTGTAGTGGTTAAGTGTGCGGACTCTTATCTGGGAGAACCAGGTTCGATTCCCCACTCCTCCACATGCACCTGCTGATGTGACCTTGGGTCAGTCACAAGCTCTGGCGCAGCTGTTCTCTCAAGGACAGTTTGTGTTAGAGTTCTCTCAGCCCCACCTACCTCACAGGGTGTCTGTTGTGGGGAGGGGAAGGGAAGGGAGTTTGTAAGCCGCTCTGAGACGCCTTTGGGCAGTGAAGGGCGGGGTATAAATCCAAACTCTTCTTCTTCTTACTTGGAAAGGTGCCCTTCCTGGTTGGCCATTGGAAACTTTTACTGGCTTGGGCATTGGGCAAATTCTTGGTCATTTTGCCCATGGCAGGGTTCACGGCGACTTTTGGGGTCACCAAAAACATCGTGTGTGGCAGGGAGGGGTGATAGCTCAGGGCCCCAGGGCTGGGGACAAGGAAAAGGGAGGGTTTATTCGTTCTTCCATGCTCTTTCCTTATTCAAAAATTCTCCCCTGGTCAGCTTTAAGCATTGTAAGGGAGAAAAAGACAGGCACATCAAGGGGACTTGTCTTTTTCCCCTGCCGGTATTAAAAACAGACGGGGAGGGAGATACCTGATTGTGGAAAATGGCATGGAGAGAAGTTAGTTTCTTTCCTTCCCCAATGCCATGGCCCCAATCCTACCCGTGCAGCTGCCCCCAGCCTCAGGAGATCGTATCGTAAAACTCGAATGTCCCGGGCAGTTTGACCGTCTCCCACCGTAGCTTAGAAATGAGCTTTCCCCAGAGGGTCAGCTCAGCATCGTTCTGCCAGCCGACGATTGCTCCCTTTCAGTAAAGATGCCGGCGTCCCCCCAGCCTGCAGACTCCAGGCCAAAGCAGATAGAGGTTTCCACCCCAACCTGCCTTCTGTGAGTTGAATGGTCTCCATGCTTCTCAAATAACACTCCCTTCCCTTTTCCTCCCCTTTCTTCAGATCTCTCAGTACTGGCCGCCTCACCGACCTCCTCCTGAAGGCTGCTTTTGGGGCCCAGATCCCTGAAGCCGGCAGCAACGACAGCTTGAACAATGAGAAACCCATGGAGATCACAGGTACTGGAATGCTCCCGCTCTTCTCCCCCCCCCCCCCAGCTCTTCCCCTGTACAATTGTAGCATTAAAAGGTGTTCCAACGTGGGTTTCGTAAAACAACGGCGGGAGAAGCCAGTGCAGAAGCAGCTTGTGTTTATTATCTTTTCCCCCATCTCTTTGCTCTTCCTTCTGCAGCTCCGTCAGCCGCCTGTGGAGGGAACTTAAACTCCAGGGCCAGGGACGGGGGCTCAGCCAGCCCCTCCCCAGTGATCTTCACCGTTGGATCCCCTCCCAGTGGGACGACGCCACCGCAAACCACCAGGGCCAGAATGTTTTCAGGTAACCCTCTGCTTAATGCCCTGGCCTTTGCTAATGTCAATCCTTCAGTGCAGGGCAGGGGGCGTTCTGCGTTGCTGCAGAAGTGGGGAAAGCCATGTAGTCAAGACTACATGTATGCATGGGTGGGGCTATAGGGTGAGCTGCCTGGCAGGCACAGTGCCATAAATGGAACTATACATAAAGCGTCCTTTTACAGATCAGCCGTTGAGTTTGTGACTTTGGAGCGCAGACATAAAACACTCGATGCGACTTGAAATCTGAATTTCAACACCAAAGGAGGCGCCAATAATTCTGGTGCTGTTCAAAGCCCTACAGGGCTCTAGCACACACAGATTGCTTGTTTTACTCTCTGGGAAAACTCCACGTACTGAACAGGGAAGTCCCGAATCACACGGAACTCCATTCACACCGGAGCAGTTGAAATGGGCTGGTTAACTATAAACGAGGCTATTTCTGTTCGCTCCTTCCTTTTTAAGAGGCCTGAGTCAACTGAGGATTTAAATTGCTGTAATTAAACCAGGTCGGATTTGTAATTGATGTTTGGTACATTAAAAACGGGGTGTGGGGGGGAAATAGGAGGGATGAGGTTGGTGTTTTGCAGCCTGGCCATTTTCATCTTTGTGTGGGCATTAGCATACTGGTAACTTTTTAATTATTTTGACTGTTTAGTGGGATCTTCAAGCTCCTTAAGTTCTGGAGGATCTTTCAGTGGGCGGCACTTAGTCATCGGCGCCGGCGCCGACGTGTTGGAAGCTCCGTCGGGGTTCAGGTACACGTTTGCTGACCCGATCACGGCCAACCTGGAAGGAACAGTCACTTTTGAGGCACCTGAACTACCGGAGGAGACTCTGATGGAGGTGAGCTGCAAATCTAACCCCCCCCCCCCCAATTCCAAAAATATATCACATCTGAAAGCCAATGGATTAACCGTTGACAGGGCACGTTTCTGGGGGTTTTGTGCAAGGGCGGTGACTTGACATCCAGGATACAATTTTGTTTTCGGAGCCACTTGCAGGCGCCGCTAAAAAGAAAAGGCGAGTTTCTAGTCCTTATGATGGAAAAGGTGAGGCCTGAAAAGATGCAAGTAGTTCTTAAAGTGAAATCTCAGAAACTAGCGGGAGATTCAGGGGGTGGCTGAGGCATGGCTACTGTGCCCGCATTGGTTATGCCCCTCTGTTCCTGTCCTATCTGCTAGCTTCACTACAATGCACAAAAAAAACCCCACAGCAGTGACGGAATGCCGGCTGATATCCCGTTCCAAAATCTTCTTCAAACAGCGACCTTGAGCTTTGTAGCTTACAGTCAAACGGAGCAGAAAATGCCCTGTGTGCAATGCAGTTGTCGGTCACATTAACAGCCAACGTGATGGCAACCCAGATCTAGATACTTTTTCTCTTGGGTGGATCGGCAGCCGCTTGATCCCTGCAAGCCAAAGCAGGCCTTTCATGCCCCCTCTCTACGGTCTTCTCCCCGGCACAGCAAGAGCACACGGACATCTTGCGCAGCTTGCGGTTCACCCTGGCCTTCGTCCACTACGTGATGGAGATAGCGGCCATCAAAGGGAGCACGAGCGAGATGAACAGCTCGGTGGCCTCCGAGTACCAGCTGCAGGAGAGCGTCGTGGCCGACCAGATCAGCCTGCTGAGCAAAGAGTGGAGGTAAAGACCAGGCCTGGTGAGAATGTTGGCAGAGAGCCGGGCAGGTCAGCCTCCTGAGGCTCAGCCCAGGTTTCCCGTTTAGTTGATGGACCCTCCTCGTGAGAGGGGAACTTTTCTGATTTCCTTGGATCTTCCAGGCTTGCTTCCTCTGCACTCCAGGAATCAACCAACCCGTGTCCTCCACTGCTCTGGGCTTGCTGGGGTTTAAATAGCTCCAGCGAGTATTGACAGGCCCCATCCACACCTCCTTGCGAGCTATCCAGGCTTACTCCCACTGCCCCTCGTTACCATGACAGCCAAGGGAATATGTGACACTCCAAGCCCCAGCCATGGACTTGTTGTCAAGTCAAAAGCAACTCGTGGAGACCCCAGGACCGTGGGGTTTACAAGCAGAGGTGGTTTGCCATTGCCTCTCCCTGCACTGCAACCCCAGTCTTCCTTGGTGGTTTCTACTAACTAGGGCCGACCTTGCTTAGCTTCTGAACTCTGATGAGATCGGGCTAGTCAGTTCATGGTAAGTCTGGGTTTACCGTAAACCAGCTTCATAGCAGTTCCGAGGCACAATAAAGCTCCTGGACTACAGCAGCGGCCCGATTCTCTTCAGTGGTCATGAATATTCCCCGTCACAGCTTTATATATCTGGAGCATCCCTCAAGGTAATCTTAATAACACGAAGCTTTGCGTGTGCCTTAAAGCCCCATGTGCAAAACAGAGGTATTATATCTGGATGTAACTCTTTCTAATGAAAATGGAGTTCGTCCTTTGAGAGAGCTTGGTGGAAATGTTTCTCTTCTTGGCAGTAAACAGAATAAAACAGCACAAGCACATTTACGCTTTTTTTGATAATATATACAGTTTCCAGAATTGGGGCTGTCGTGATTCAAGATGACAATAGAAGGTCTGCAGTTTGGCAGTTCGAGATCCCAGTGCTGCGTGACGGAGCGAACTCCCGTCTCTGATCCCAGCTCCTGCCCACCCAGCAGTTCGAAAGCAAAGAAATAGGAAGTAGATTAAATAGGTACCACTTCAGTGGGAAGGTAACAGTAATTCTGGCCACATGACCACGGAAATGTCTTTGGACAGCGCTGGCTCTTTGGCTTGGAAATGGAGATGAGCACCACAGCCCTAGGATTCGACTGGCTTTCGAGCAAGGAAAACATTTACCTTTACCCAGGACCCTTTTTGTAGAAAAAGCCCAGCAGGAACTCATTAGCATAATAGGCCACACCCAACAGCAGAACCTCAGTAGCATATTAGGCCACATCCCTGACGGCACAGCTCATTAGCATTATTAGGCCACACCCCCATGTTACCAGAAGTGTGGGTATCCAGCCACACCCACCTTTTGCTTCTTATTCTGTTTACCTTGTTTGTTGTCAAACCCCAGGGCTTTTTTTGTAGCAGGAACTCCTTTGCATGTTAGGCCACACACCCCTAATGTAGCCAATCCTAATGAGTTTCTGCTGTTGGGTGTGACCTATTATGCTAATGAGTTCCTGCTGGGCGTGGCCAACTCGGGAGCCAGCCGAAACTCCGTTCCTGTGCGTTCCTGCCCCAAAATAGCCCTGCCTTTACCTACCCATAGCCCAGCCCATTATACTGTTGTGTGGAGAACTGCTGTATTGTGGGTGTTGTGTTCATTGGTTTCACTGGTTTGCTCTCTTTTCCCAGCTATGCCGAACAGCTGGTGTTATACCTGAAGGTAGCGGAACTCTTATCCTCAGGCCTCCAGATGGCCATCGACCAGATCCGGGCAGGCAAGCTGTGTCTCTCCTCCACGGTCAAGCAAGGTAAGGGCCGGCCCACGAGGGGGAAGGGACTTTGACAAGCAGAGGGGCTGGAGAGATGGTTCGGCTTGCCCCGGGACCAGGAGTCAGCCTGTTGTGTTCCCATACGCTTTAGCCGCCGCGGTGCAAAGGGACCAGTCAGCGAATGGTGTCTTAGGGTCGGATTGGGGGAGAACCGCCTGAGAATCAAATGAAGTAGTCAGTTATGTTAATGAACTGCTAGGCAGGGAAGTAGACAGAAGGGCCTGGCATGACCTGGTCCATGGGGGTCGCGAAGAGTCGGACTCGACTGTGCGACTGAACAACAACAACAAGGCAGGGAAGTACCTTGTGAACCAAAATT
The DNA here is from genome assembly GCA_029375565.1 of Gekko gecko. Lineage (NCBI taxonomy): Eukaryota > Metazoa > Chordata > Lepidosauria > Squamata > Gekkonidae > Gekko > Gekko gecko. The sequence goes on along the minus strand of JAPDNY010000012.1, from coordinate 66,265,299 downwards.
CATTCTTCAGGGTTTTCTTAGAGATTAGGTAGACGATTCACATTTGGAATTAGTACTAAGTTTACTTACAGCAGCAAGGATGGAAAAGAGCAAGAGTCCTGCAGCACCTTAAAGGCTAACAAAATACGTGGCCGTGTGTTTTGTCAGTCTTTAACGTGCTACCGGACTCTTGCTCTTTTCTACTGCTGCAGACAGACCGACACGGCTCCCCGTCTTGATCTAGCAGCAAGGATGGTTATTGCAATAAACTGGGAAAACCCAGACTCACCAACCATCAGTGGGCGGTTTAATGAGATTTGGCTTCTCGCACTGTTATCTAAATGAATATACTATCAAAGCAGGAGTTGCTGGGAAAGTAATTACTCTGCCAACAGGAGGAACTTTATGGAACCCCCAATTTATTTGCTAAATGTTGGACATTATTCACTTGTTTCTGGGATGAAAAAAATACGATAAGATATACCCACTTGCTTATTACAGTTTCTTACAAAAGTACTGGGGGAATTTGTTTTGCGTATCTATGTGTATATGTGTGAGTAAATGTAATGAGTGTATGCTTGTATTGAAATAAAAGGCACTGTGCTGCTGTTTTCGTGGCGTGATTCTCCCGGAATCTAGTTTTGAACAGGTGAAAAGCCGCAGTCAGGCATCCGGGTTTTGCAAAAGCCCATTTGCAAAAAAGGCAGCAAAAAAGGATCATCCGCTACCCCGTGTCAGTAATGGTTCTGTATTGTTTCACACTGTGTCCATTGTGCTGTGTTCCCTATCTCGTCCCTGCTTTTGCGCTTGCGTAGGTATGCTAGCAGTAACGTGGGAGCTTCTTCCTTGCCGCTTGGTCTTATCACGGTGGCCTTGAGTGCAGGCTTTGGGCTATTCTTCTTTGTATGAGAATTTTCCATTCCTGTGAATACGAGGGGAGGAGGGAGCAGTCTCCCGCCCATTAAGTAATTCTCCCGCCGGGAGTTTCCCGCGCGCGTGCTTGCAGGTCATTTGCTAGTCGCAGTTTTGCATCACACTATAACCGTGCTTGAGCCGCTTGCATCGCCATTCCTGACAATAACCTCTACACTGTGGGTTTTAGCACTGTATTCCAATAAAGCCCTTCTTACTCCTAAGAATGCTTGGATCTACTTGCTTTTGAACCTGACACTCCGTCATTTTCCTCCTTACATTGCCCACATGCTCCTTGGGACGCAGTGACAACCAGTGCAGTCCTAAACAGCGATACGCCATTCTAAGTCCATTGAAGCCAATGGGGTTAGAAGAGTGTTACTCTGTTTAGGACTGCTCTGGAAGTCTGTACGATCAAGCCGCCCTCGACCCGCTCTTCTTTTCCCAAATTAGCAATCATCCCCCGATTTTTTGTTCTTGTTGCATTTTTTTTCCCGGTTTTGTTTTTGCTGGCTCGGAACGCCACCACAGGTCTCCACACGATCTCGGATTGTTGGCTTGACAAAAAACAAAACAAAAAACCCCAGCAAATTGCCTCATTGGGATGTTTCCGCACTTCGCGACGCGTGAGAGCTTAACGATAATTGATGTGGATGCGGCTTAATAATTGCATGTTGTGCCTCCGCTATTAAGTAAAGTGCCCTTCCTCGGCGGGCTGAGTCACCCGTTTCGTGGCAGAGGTGACTCAGGAAGGAAGCTGAGAAAAACAAGAGAGTCCGGAGCAGGGGGGAAAAATGACATTTGTATCTATGCTCATATACAAGAACATAAGAGAAGCCCATGTGGGATCAGGCCAGTGGCCCATCCAGTCCAACACTCTGTCACACAGGGGCCAAAAATGCCAGGGGCCATCAGGAGGTCCAGCAGTGGGGCCAGGAGACTAGAAGCCCTTCCACTGTTGCCCCACCCCAAGGCACCAAGAATATAGAGCATCCCTTGCCCCAGACTGAGAGTCCCTACCTATACCTTGTGGCTCATAGCCACTGATGGACCTTGGCTCCATATATGTTTATCCAGTTCCCTCTTGAAGCCGTCCATGCTAGTAGCTGCCGCCACCTCCTGTGGCAGTGAATTCCACGTGTTAATCACTCTTTGGGTGAAGCTAGTTTCCTATCTGTTAGATAACAATAGGTAGAGGGTTCGTGTTCCTGAGTAACTGGATCTGACAGCTAATCAGCCCATTTTCCAGTGAGTCGTCTGAGCCAATCTGCAAGCCCTTTGCCCTTGCAGACCCCCCAGGAGTTCTCAGACCCCAGATCAGAAAATACTGTATAATTAACAACAACTTGGTAAGAAGAGGAGGAGGAGGAGGTGGTGGATTTATACCCTGCCCTTCACTACCCAAAGGAGTCTCAGAGCAGCTTACAATCTCCTTTCCCTTCCCCTCCTCACAACAGACACCCTGTGAGCAGTGTTCCCTCTAAGTGTGGGCCAGCTCACAGTTTTTCAGCCTCCAGCTCACACGTTTTTGTCTCAGTTCGGGAAGGACGGCTCCAGAGCAAACTAATTTATGCGGCAGCCAAATCGCTCGCTTGCAACTTGAATGCCAGTAGGTCACAAATTAGAATTTTTGCTCACAAGACTCCACAGCTTACAGGGAGCATTGCCTGTGAGTTAGGTGGGGCTGAGACGGCTCTCTCTCGAGAACTGCTCTTTCCAGAACAGCTCTGAGAGAACTTGTGACTGACCCAAGGTCACCCCAGCAACTGCATGTGGAGGAGTGGGGAATCAAACCCGGTTCTCCCATTAGAGTCCAGGCTTCTAACCACTACATCAAACTGGCTCAAGGTCATTATTACGGATTCCGGGATCCAGCAGGGGAAGGGAGGCACGGGACCGGGTTAAGGTTAGGGGCAGGGTCAGCCCCAGGTCCAGATTTCTCCAGCATGGATGCTTTATAAGCAACTGGTACATGGGTGAGGAGCGGGCAGGAAATGGAGATTTGCCCGGCCGGCAGTGACTGATGACCCACTTCCTCTACTTCCCCGTGCCAGTTGTGCGGAAGCTGAACGAGCTGTACAAATCCAGCGTGTCGTCTTGCCACTGCCTGAACATGCGGCTGCAGAGGTGGTTCTTGGATAAGCAGAAGCTCATGGACCGCATCAACAGCATCACTGCGGAGAAGCTCATCTTCAGCCACGCCGTGCAAATGGTAAGGTAGATGTTCCGGGAGGGACTGTGGCTCAGCGGTAGAGCATCTGCCTGGCATGCAGAAGGCCCAGGTTCAGTCCCTGGTATCTCCCAGTTAAATGATCTGGCAGGAGGTGGATGGGAAAAATCTCCGCCTGAGACCCTGGAGAGCTGCTGCCAGTCAGAGTAGATAAGACTGACCTTGATGGGCTGTTGTGGTCTGGTTCAGTAGAAGACAGCTCAGGGGTTCATGTTCTTAGTGGCTGCCGGGGCCTCAGGGGTGGAGATGGGCTGGATCTTAGGGCCTGGCTGTTTTGGAGCACGAGAGCCAAACTAGGTGGGGTGTTTTTTCTTCCCTGGTTCTGGGTTCTCACAAACTGACTCTCTCGCTCATGATAGCCCCGATGGGCTGCGTATGTAGCCTCTCAACAGGGTAGATAAGGCCATTTGGGGTTGGAGGAATCGTGCTGGGGAAAAGGTTGAAGACCCTTTTCCTTTTGTGCTGCAGTTTCCTTTTTTTGAAGAAGAAGTTTTATTGTTTTTTAAATAGTAAGGTAAAGGTAAAGGTTTCCCTTGCTCGAAAGCCAGTCGAATCCGACTCTAGGGTTGTGGTGCTCATCTCCGTTCCAAAACCGAAGAGCCAGCGCTGTCCGAAGACATTTCCATGGTCATGTGGCCGGCATGATTAAACACTAAAGCACACGGAACGCTGTTACTTTCCCACCAAAGTGGTACCTATTTATCTACTTGTAATTTCTTGCTTTCGAACTGCTGGGTTGGCAGGAGTTTTAAATAGTAAACAGACAGAAAACCAAGACAAACAGTAGAACCGAGACAAACAGTAAGACATAGAACAGAAAAAAACAGTTAGGTGCTGGAGTCTATACTCTTCATTTACTATAAAGCCATGCCTATTTTGAATCAGTTTCGTTTCTGTCCTTCGTTGGTTATTCTTAAGATCTATCCCTTGTGCTACCCTGATATTTTTGCCACCAATGATAAAATCTCTCTCCCATTTTTTAGTCGCTTTCAGGCTTTTCGGGTAGCTGTAGAGTTAGCTGATCCGTTTCTGATGCATCCAACAATTTGAACATCAATTCTTCTTTTCTGGGGACTTCTTCTTTCTTCCAGTATTTCGCATACAAAATCCTAGCTGTGGTTGCAACTTGCGGTTTCGACCCAGGAGAACCCCTGTGGCGCCTGGGGGACAGCAGCTGCTGTCTGGCTGCAGGGAACGGGGGTTGGGTTGTCAGTGATGCTCTTGGCTGGTTGTCAGGGATGCTTGAGGCGGGTCCTGCATGGAGCACGGAGTGGGACTAGATGGCCGCTAGGGCCGCTTTCAACTCTGCAATTCATTGGTTGCAAAAATATCAGGATAGCAACTCTGTAATTCTAACTCAGACCTAGTTCAGGGGCGGGAGGGGTGGTGGTGTCTTGTCTAGTTTGGCCCTGAGTCTGGCAACGTTCTTTGCCAAGCCCCGGGCACTCCACCCCTTCGCTCACCACCCGCAATGACCTTCCGGGACATCTTCCGAGAGGCAGCGCGGGCCTCCTTGGGGTGGGCCCGCAGAGCGGGGCCGGTCTTGTCTCCAGTGGCCCGAGCAGCAGGAGGACCACCAGAGCCTTCCTCCCTCCTAGGTGCAGGCCGCCGCGCTGGACGAGATGTTCCACCACCGAGAGGACTGCGTGCAAAGATACCACAAGGCGCTGCTGCTGATGGAGGGCCTCCTGAGCATCATCACGGAGCAAGGCGACATCGAGAACATCCACAAGTGTAAGGGCCCCCGCCGTTGTTTGGAGAGCTCGGGAAAGGTTAGGGGCAGAGTTCGGGCAAGCTGAGTAGCTGCGTTGCTCTGTCTGTATCAGTCGGAAAGAGCGAGAGTCCGGGAGCACCCTAAAAACAAACAGAATTTGTGGCAGGGGAGGAGCAGTGACTGACGAACGCTCCTCCCTTGCCACAATTATTGTTGGTCTTTTGGGTGCTCCTGGACTCTTGCTCTTTTCGACCGGTAGGATAAGGGTAAGCCTTGCAGGGAAAAGAGCCTTGCCCCTTTGCTAATAAATCTTACAGAGGAGTGGCCGCATCATTGCTAGAAGGCCAAGGAGAGGTACAAAAGTATCACGCTCGGCTCCTTCCGTAGGACTCCCTCCCATCAGAAGGCCGGGAAGGAGCAGCGAATGACTCTTGGGTGCTCTCTTTAGCTCTGCAGGCACCCAGTGGGCTTAAAGGAGTCCAAAAGAGTCACACTCTGATCTCTCCTCCAAGAAGGTGTATTTGTAAATGAAACTGCTGCACACTTGGGCGGGGGCGGCACTGGCGATAGGCTTGCCAAGCCCCCGTTGGGGGTGGGTAAATTCCCACCCGGGAGGCCCGTTACCTGCCGGCGGCAGATCGGGCCCCGGGGGGAACTCCACCCCCTGCTGGAGGGCATCCCCAGCATGATGATGTCACCTGGAAGTGACATCATCACACCGGCCATGTTGCGGGGGGACACTCTGTGACTCGAGGGAAAACTCGATGGTTTTCCCTCGAGTCACGGCACCCCGCCCCCAACGTGGACAATGTGATGACATCACTTCCAGTGACGTCATTGTGGCATGCACGTGCTTGGCGCACGCGAGGACACTCCCAACAGAGCCGGGACTCCCCCCACTTTCACAGTAAGTCAACTTGGCAACCCTAACTGGAGACTGTCTGGCCTAACTCCCTCCAGACTTGGACCCCTTGCTCCTGAGTGATGCAGCCCCCCAAAACCTGGGGACTCCCCTAGCCCCCAAATTGAGAAATGTAATCGATCCAGTATTAGGACCACCCCGTTCGGAAGTTAAAAGCATGTGCCAGGCAGTGCTCCTTCTAAGCTGTGGAGTCTTGTGAGCAAAAATTCTACTTTGTGAGCTGCTGGCATTAAAGTTGTGAGCAAGCAATTTGGCTACTGCACAAATCAGTTTGCCCTGGAGCCACCCTTCCTGAGCTAAGACAAAAATGTGTGAGCTGGAGGCTAAAAAACTGTGAGCTAGCTCACACCAACTCAGCTTAGAGGGAACACTGGTGCCAGGCACCTTGATTTAAAGGGGGGCCGAGGTGTTAGAGCAGCGCTCTCCAACCTTTTTAAGCCCGTGAACACCTTTGGAATCCTGGTGCAGCGTGGTAGGGACTGCCACAAAATGGCTGCCGCAGGAGGTGGGGCCAGCCACAAAATGGCTGCCGCAGTACACCTTCAGTCACACAGTGAACATCCTTGTGCTGTGGTGGCAGCTGCTGCCAAAGCAATGTTTTTAAAAAGCTGCTCAGCCAATCCGCTCTCCAGTGGCCCATCGGAAGCCCTGCTGGGCAGAAACCCCACCCTCGCTTCCTGAAAGTACCTGGTGGGCATTGTGAAAGGTGTGGCCAGTGGCAGGGTGGACAGCAAAACGATCAACTTCCCTTTTCTCCTTTTCAGGTAAAATGTGCATTGAGCGCCGACTGTCAGCCCTGCTGTCTGGGATCTGTGCATGACAAAACGAGCCCTCGCCCTACAGATGGCCACCACTGGTTTCTCAGAAGGAGGGGGCGGGCTTCATTCAGACAAGCCTCCGCCACACACCCCTTGGACGCTGGCCGGGGTTCTCTGGGGGCCGTACTCTAGGCGATCGTTTCCAGGTTGGGATTGCCACTTCTCCCCCTCCTGCTTCAGGGATGGCAGCGAGGATGACTGCAGGCCTCCTGACATGACGCAAATCGAGAGAGAGAGAGAGAGAGAGAGAGGCACAAACAGATACGTGGAAGGCTTTCCCCCTTCCCTTTCGGCGGCAGATACTGGATAAAGGATCAAACCTCCTCCTTCACGTGTCCCCTTTTGGAGGACGGGACTACCACTGGGCTGGCCCCCTTGGTGAGCCGGGGACGCTCTTATCGCTTTGTGCACCACTGCCGGCGGTAGATGCACCAGACGCGTTCACTCGTGGACGACGGGAGTTGGTTGGGAGGCCGTGTCATTGGTTGGGAAGAGTGTCATTCTGTGAGCGGGTCCTCTCTCCCGACTTTACGGATAGCTAGTCTCTTGGGAGTTTTCTGAAGACTTGTCCCTCTCCCGACACCCCCCGCTAAAGCATTTCAGTACTGGCAGCCTGGAAACAGGAGGAGCAATCAATATGGGGGGAGGGCGCGAAACCCAATTTCCCCTTTTGCTCGGACAACTGCAGCTTTTACCTTCTCGTAGCAAAGCTGGAATCTGCTTTCAGGGCGGCACGTCTTGGGTGGGGTGGCGTTTCTTGCTCGCTACGCAGGAACGGCAGCCAGGAGATTTTCTTTTTTTTAAAAAAAAAATTAGATCTTTAGTCTACAGACTATTTGGAGCAGCGGAAATCGACGATGGACTGTCTCGCGTCAGTTACAAGAAGCCAAAAAACTTGTTATGTATATTTTTCTTCTTCTTCTTCACTCAAGGAGGGAAATCCTAAGTCGATGCATGGATGTCACCCCCCTCCCTCCTGTCCTTACATCGCCACGTATCCAGCACGAGAAAGCATCGGTTGTGTTTCCGGCTGTCAGCCGTGGGTCAGGAATTGAGACTCCTTTCCCGGGGAAGAAGAACACACACTCACACACACAGAAACACACACACACACACACACACACACGAACACAGATAAGCTTTGTGAATCAAAGGAGCACTTTATAGACTGTTTGAACTTGACCTTTGGGCATTGCGTCCCGCAGTGATCCCCGGACACGGTCACTTCTCGGGATGCTCTTCCCCAACTCCTTCTCTCCCCCACCCCCTTCTGCCTGTTTGTTGATATATTGTTGATCGACTGGTTGTTGGGTTTGGGTATTATCTTTTTTTTTAAAAAAAAAAAGATTGCACTACGAGTGTGTATGTGTGTTTGCGTGTACATATATATTAATACATATCCCTGGTGTCGATATGTATTAATGTGTATATTCTATCACGTGTTGTACGTGCTTTGTTTTTAAATTGTACTGTATCTTCTGCTTGTTGAGGAGGAAACCAGCCGCACGGCCCACTTTCACTCCGGGATCCAGCTGCACTAATGGAAGGAATAAGTTTGCTTTTAACGTTTCTACGATCGGCTCTCCTCCCCGCACCCCCACCCCGGCAATGGGTGCCTGGAATAAAGCAGGCTGGCCCAGTCTCGTCACAGCTTGGAAGCTAAGCAGGGTGAGCCCTGGCTAGCAGTTGGATGGGAGACCCCCAAGGAAGGCCAGGGTCGTGAACGTGGAGTCGGGCAGGGCTCTTTTTGTAGCAGGGACTCCTTTGCATATTAGGCCACACGCCCCTGATGTAGCCAATCCTCCAAGAGCTGACAGTAGCCCCTGTAAGAAGAGCTCTGTAAGCTCTTGGAGGATTGGCTACGTTAGGGGTGTGTGGCCTAATATGCAAAGGAGTCCCTGCTACAAAAAGAGCCCTGGAAGTCAGAAAGTGGCAAATCTTCTCTGAACGTCTCTTGCCTTGAAAACCCTGCAAGGTCGCCCGAAGTCAGCTGTGACTTGGCGGCGCTTTCCGTCACCACCAGCGGACACACGCCGTTGACAGCCCGGAGACGAACCTTTTTGTCTTCCCTGCTTACGAGTTAACAAAACGCATTTTTATTTTATTTAGTTAGGTGTTTTTTTTAAATCGATTTTTTTTGGAGCCGTCTGTTTTAACCGTCGTTGACTTTCCTATGTTAAAAGCAACAACGCAGCCAAAAAAAGGAAAGGAGGGTGCGCGCTGTGTGTGTTGTGTGTGTGTGCACCTGTACAGCTGTGTTTTGTCCGTGTGGGCAGAGAGTGGCGTGGCTGCAAGCTGAGGCGCGAGAGACGGTCTTGCCTTGTGGTTGGGGAGGGTGTTTTCGTGCGCGTGGTTTTTATAGGATGGAACCGCTTCACAGCAGTATTTCTTTTCAGGCTGCAAAGCTTTCCTCGGCAAGCAAAAAACCTTCCTTTTTCGGGTTGGGGCGGGAGGGGGGGAGTCAGATGTGTTTTGTTTGCACCCGGCAAATATTGCCATTGTCGTTTGTTTTCTGGCATGTTGGCATATATATTTTTTTTTAATCGCGTGTTCTTTTCTCTTCAAAAATATGCAAGGAACGGCCCCATTGACTTGGGAAGCCGGATCGATCTGCGGCAGTAGATGGACTAGCACCGGGGGGGGGGGACTATAAAAATAAAATAAACCCCACCCAAGAGAAAATTCAGATGTCGGCATAACTAGCAAGTTTCATGGAATCTGCAGCGTGCGCCGGCTCTTCCGTGCTGTCTGTGTTACTGCCAGTCCGGGCCCCGGCTCACTTTCGTGGCATCTCCTGTCACACCTAAACCATGTTTAGAAGAAGGAAGGGTTGGTGGTCCTTGGAGGTTTCAAAGAGGGATGTTGGTTGCCCTTGCAACGGCGGGCCTTTGGCGCGGCCGCTTGAGTTCACCTGAGCATTATTTCAATGGCGCTACCACTGGAGGCGCTGCTGTGGTCCGATCCGCCATTTGTTGGCGGTCAGTTTACCGTTCGGTCGAGCCAAAGGTCGGCTCCGCTGTTGCTCACAGTTTTGTGGGCGCCTTTCCTTGGCCCGAAAAACCCACACACAGGCCGGCCCCAGCTTATTTTGTAACCTAGGCAAGGATCCCTTCTGGCGCCCCCCCCCCCCCAATGCGCCCACCAATTTTCAAAAATAAAAGCAAAAATAGAAGTGGGGAAACGCTGTCGGCTGCTCCTGTGGCCGCTCAGGCTGCCTGTCCCCAGCTAGGTCAGGGAGATGCAGGGCTTTTGGCGGGGGGGCAGGTGCATTTTGGCGCCCTAAGGGCTGGCCCGCCCTAGGCGAATTCCTAGTTCGCCTAGTGAGTGAGCCGGCCCTGCCCACACAGCAGGAAGCATGGGACCAGCAATCTTCCTCTCCAGATCCTGCCGTTATTTCTCCGTCTCCCTTTCTAAAGTTTATGCTCTGTTCTGACAAATATAACCAAATATTAACAAAGCTGGCATTGGGGGGGGGGGGAGAAACTCAATAAAGGCCAAAGTCTTCTCTGTAGCCAGTAGCGTGTACTCTCCTGTACGTGATTCATTCTCTTGTATGTGATTCGCTTTGGCATGATTCAGATGGGAAGACAAAACCTTGGGGGATCTTTGGGCTGCCATATGCCATGCCATGCCACCCCCTTCATGGACAGCCATTACAGGAAGGACTTCCGCTTTAGTGGTAAACCGGAGTTTGTCGTTTCGTTCAAACCACCAAACTCTGGTTTGTACTCTGCCTTAACTGGCTTGGAATCATGGTGTGTAGGGAAGAAGGAAGACCATAGCCTTGGATCCCAGACTTACCTACACCCCCTGAACGGAATAAGGGGCAAAGCTGTAGTGCGGAAGGGTGGAATCAGATGAAATCCCCCTCCTCCACTGATATAGAAGGGCCTCCCCTCACCAGAAGCAGGTTTCTTTTTCTGTTTTGGATTAATAAAAACTGGTTTGCCACAAAGGCAGGTGTTTCCCATTAGCTGGCAGCCCACAGCTGGCTTCTTTGATGTGAAGAGCAAGCCATTTTGAGTCATTACACATGAAGGATTTCTTCATGTTCCTATCCTGTTTTAATGTTGAAATAGCCTATCTGTCCCCTTTGCCTTCATAGTGCGACCGCTCACCACAGCTGCGAAATTAAACTGACTGCCCAGGTTGGAAATCTCAAGTATTCCCTCTTCAGTCTGCCACCCAGTTAATCGTATGAAGGCTTTAATACAGTAATCAGTTATCAGTTAAATTAGTTTAAATTTGCGTTGGAAGTTTTGGAGGGGACTCCCCCCCCTTTAAATTATTCTTCTAACCACAGAGTTCCTGGCAATTCCTAGAGCAACCCAGCAGTGACAAGGATAGCTCTAGGAATCGCTAGGAACTCTGTGATCAGACAAGGTCTTATTCCTAGAGCAAACTAAGTTATCTAGTGTCCTGGCCCCACTGCTGGGCCTCCTGAGGGCACCTGGTATATTTTGGCCACTGTGTGACAGAGTGTTGGACTAGATGGGCCATTGGCCTGATTCAACATTGGCTTCTCTTAACCCAGAAGTGACAAGGATAGCTCTAGGAATTACTAGGAACTCTGTGGTCAGACAAGGTCTTGTTTTTCTTTTTAATTTTTCTCCCCAGGACAATCTTGCTACCCACCGGCCTCGGTTTCCACCCACCGATCACGTGAGCATCGACGGGCACAGACCTCAATTATTTGGAGGTCTCCCGCCATAAGCGGGCAAACGGGTGCCCTCGTTGCAGCGGCCATAATCTTCAAAGAGGCACGCCCTTCTGTGGTCTTATTTTCATCACTTGAGTGCCTGTATTGCATTGGTTTTTTTCCCCTTGTCTGTACATGTTTCACTCCCTCTAGTAGTTGTTTCAATACTACATCACTGTATCTTCAGCATATTTCCCCACAGTTTTAAAGTGCAGGGAAATAAGCCGGAGATCCCGTGATGCACACTAGAGCGAGCAAAATGTGCGGAAAAGGGGAAATGCCCGACACAATGCGGGCGCGCAAACAGTGAAAATAAGAATGCCGAAAAGCCCAGTGTGTGTGAGAGAGGAGCGGATTGCCTCTTCTAAGACGGCTCTGACAACCTGCAGTGTGTGTCTTTTTTCTGAATGGTGAGCAGGTGGGCCGCAGAAGAGGCAGACCCTGTTTCGTGAAAGCAAAGCGGAACGCCCCTTTCAAAATGGCGCTCGCCACCCATAGTTCTTATAAAAAAAATATTAAAAATTATACTTTAGCTTGGCCAGTTCGTTCGGGATGCCATTTTAGTGACCGGAAAGCTTTTTATTTGAACTCACCAGACACTAACCAGCGTATCACCATCCGTACCTTGCACCCCCATCTTGGATAGCGGCGGGTTATATGGAGTAAGACGTGTGCATCAAAATCGAGCAGGCACACAGAGCTGAACACGTGACCTGTCCGGAAATGCATTAACGAGCTGATGCCGCCGTGGGTACACCGCGGGTGCCTGCTTCACTAAAAGCTTTTCTTTGTGACCCTGCAGGTGCCGCTGATTTCTCCACTAGCTGTGCCAGCAGCTTTGCTCCAGGGTTTGCTTCATGGATAAACAGCCCCATTTCTCTCCCCCCCACCCTCCACCTTAGGGAAAGGCGGGATTTAGACACTAGCAGGTTTCTTGAGCTGCGGTGGCTCAAGTGGTTAAGACGCTGAACTGCAGGCTGTGGAAGGCCAGTAGTTCAGCAGTTCGAGACCCGGGTGCCGCAAGACGGAGTGAGCTCCCGTCTCTAGTTCCAGCTCCTGCCAACCTAGCAGTTCGAAAGCAAGAAATTGCGAGTAGATAAATAGGTACCACTTCGGTGGGAAGGTAACAGCATTCCGTGCACCTTGGTGTTTAGTCATGCCGGCCACATGACCACGGAAACGTCTTCGGACAGCGCTGGCTCTTCGGCTTTGAAACGGAGATGAGCACCGTAACCCTAGAGTCGGATTCGACTGGCTTTCGAGCAAGGGAACCTTTACCTTTAGGTTTCTTTTTGGCTTTTTTTTTTTTTCAGACACAGGTTTAACTAAACCGCACCCCTTCCGCCAGCTTGGCACTAACTTTCCGGCTCTACTTAGTTACTTGAATGTATCAAAGTTGGCTGCATTCAAGCTAGGCACTGCTTTCCCCACTCCCCAGATAATGTGGTTTACAGATCTTCAAACCTATATATAAATATATAAATATATATATATTTCTCAATACTTGAAATCGTAGCCACTTGTGCTTGGATTAAAAATAATAAAAGAACGGAGGTGTCTTTGACCACCCGGGTAGTGATTTTTAATTTTTTATCCCCCTCCCCAATCTTAACTGCATGTAGCATGAAACAAAACTTTTCTTTGGGTGGGGGGGGAGGAAGGTGGAAAATAGTATTTATTGCTTTGTTAAACAAGGAATAGGAAAAGGGGCTTTTTATATTAAAAAAAAGAAGAAAAAAAGAAAACCCAGGCAGAAGTGGCTATCGTAGTCTATTCACTATCGTTAATGGATGTGTTACCGTCGTCATGTCTGTATGTAGAGTCTTCGGTTAGATTTCAAGAAACCTCAGCCATACGTATCTTCAGGTTTGCGAGGAAGCTGTGTGCTGTTTGGTGTTCACACGGCGATGCTTGATGACGTCATTTTTTTATCATTATTTCGTGTCTCGTGATTGTTGTGTGTGTTTTTGTTGTTGTTGTTGCTTTAAATTGTATAATGCCAACTTAAGAAAATAAATTGGTTTCTAATTGTTGGCTGTGCTTGTGTGGGGTTTGTTTGTTTTTTGGTAGCCCATCTTTCCAGACCCCCAGACTCATCAGCAGGTTCTACATCAAATCGAGCCAAAGGACCAAACTGAGGCAATTGTGCACTGGGCACGTTATTATTGGGTGAAGTGTAAAAAAATCGTTTGACTTGAGACGCAGTGTTCCCTCTAAGCTGCGTTAGCGTGAGCTACCTCCAGTGTTCCCTCTAAGCTGAGTTAGTGTGAGCTAGCTCAAAGTTTTTTAGCCTCCAGCTCACAGATTGTCGTCTTCGCTCAGGAAGGACGGCTCGAGAGCAAACTGATTTACTCAGTAGCCAAACCGCTCGCTCACAACTTGAAAGCCAGTAGCTCACAAAGCCGAATTTGTGCTCACAAGATCCCACAACTTAGAGGGAACATTGGCTACCTCACAGCTTTTTCACTTCCGGCTCACGCATTTTTGACTTAGCTCAGGAAGGAGGGCTCCGGAGCAAACTAAGTTATGCAGCAGTCAAATCGCTCGCCCACAACTTTAATGCCAGCAGCTCACAAAGTAGAATTTTTGCTCACAAGACTCCACAGCTCAGAGGGAGCATTGCCTGGGAGGCCAGAAGCTTCACACTGTATCCCCCGTCCTCCACGTTTCCTGGTTAAGGGGAAAATGCTGTTCAAACAAATGGCACAGATGACCAGACTCCAGTGGTAACAAGAGAAAGAAATTTTACTTACAAAAATAGAAACCCGTCTTACATGACACATTCACTTAGGAGTGAACTAATGAAGCAGTTCATTCATTCATTCATTTATTACGGGTCTATATGACCGAAGTCTTGACCAGAAGAAAAGGGGTAAAATTAGTGCATAAAATATAACATAAAATATGACAAGAGCATAGTCACAATCAGTAAACATCAATAAAACCCAGGCAGTGGCCCAGAAGTTAAAAATAGCCTAGCTGCACTTGGGGTGGAGCCAACTAACTAAAATCATCCAAAGGTTGAAGATCAATATAGGTATTATCAGGGTTGATAAAATTTTCAATGTTTCTTGAGAGCAGCAACCTTTGCCAGGAACCGCACCACATTAGCTGTTATCAATCCATCAGCATTGAGTCAGATAACAATACTGAGAGCACCCAAGGCTGCGAGGGAAGATTCATCTTCATAAGAATGGGAGTAATATATGTCCCTCCATCTTGAGTCCAATGGGGGCAGCGAAACATCAGATGGTCTAAAGTTTCAATTTCGCCAGAATTGCAAAGGCAGAGGCGATCTGAATAAGGTAAGCCTTCAAATCTGCCCAGTGTTACCATCGTTGGAAATGCATTTAGGTGGGCCAACAAGAGGGCGCGATGGTGAGATGGAATTGGGAGCGCTGAATGAAACTCAGGAAGTCTCTCTGGTGGGGACAGCCCCAGGGCCAAAGGAGAACAGGTGCGTCTGGCCGTGGCCACGGTACTGGCCCAGTCCAACTGCTTGAGTTTCTTCAAAGTTTCCTTAAGCTGGGAGGGCATGAGCTCTTCAGTGGGTGAGGAAACCGAAACTCCCAATGCCCTGAGTTTACCAGCAAGAAGGGACAACCACGGGTTAGATGTCGTGTCCTTCAAGATGAGACGAAGAAAGCCGGCCTGGGGACGGTGACTTGGGTTGGGTCGGATAGCTTAAATCTCAACTTGAATACCCTTTTCCAAGCACGTGCTTCAAGCGAAGATTGAACCAGTTCCATACGGAGGACAGTCCCAGCAACACACCCTGGAGTTCCAGTAATTCTCCTAAGAAAGGAGTTTAGCTGGGAATCCAATTTCTCGTCCACACCAGCAATTCAGATTTCTGCCCCGTATAGAATTTGGGAGACCACCTTCGCATTGTACACCTCGATGGCAGGAGGAATCCGCTTAGCCCGAAGCAGTTTATTGTAAATGACTATTGGTCATCACATATTCATGTAGGTACATTTAACTTATCGTGAACAGATTAACAGATTAGCTTCAAAAACGTTAACTTGCTACAGTTCCAAGCCCAGGTAAGAGAGAGAAGAAGAGAAGGCCCCATATAAGATGAAAACAGAAGGCAAGCAACGACCAAAGAGCAGGGCCGGCTCGCCCACTAGGCGAGCTAGGCGCTCGCCTAGGGCGCTGGCCCTGCAGGGGCGCCAAAATGCCCCCCCCCGTGAAAAGCCCCCCTTCCCAGTGCCGGCAGCCCCGGCTTTCCTGGGCGCCTCGTGGCTGTGAGGCACCCAGAGAAGAGGACGCCGCCGCTGGGAGGGAAGGGGCAGGCTTAGAATACCTGCCCCTTCCCTGGCTCTCCTGGGCGCCTCGCAGCTGCAAGGTGCCCAGAGAAGAGGGCGCCGCTGCTGGAAGGGAAGGGGCGGGCTTAGAACGCCTGCCCCTTCTCCAGCTCTCCTGGGTGCCTCGCAGCTGCAAGGTGCCCAGGAGAGCCGGCAGCACCGCCGCTGGGAGGGAAGGGGTGGGCGTTCTAAGGCCGCCCCTTCTCCAGCTCTCCTGGGCGCCTCGCAGTGGTGCCGCCGCTGGGAGGGAAGGGGTGGGCTTAGAACGCCCGCCCCTTCCCCGGCTCTCCTGGGAGCCTCACAGGTGCGAGGCGCCCAGGACAAGGGCGATGGGCCATCTCCAGGCCCCACCAGGAGGTTGGCATCCCCGGTGGGGTGGGCGTCCCAGGCTGTCCTGCCTAGGGCGCCCAGACACCTGGGGCCAGCCATGCCAAAGAGGCTCAGCATATAACCGATGGGTGGCTGGGGCCAACCGCCAAGTGTACCAGAGTGAGAGAATTCTCTTGACACTTTCCCTCCCAGATCCCCTTGCAAGCTGAGTTGCAATGTCCAAGCAATCATGCAGAGACAAGAGTCACTGGAGTCAGTTTGCAAGGCTGTTAACGACAGGACATTTTTGAGGACACTTAATTCATGAGGTCACCATAAGTCGGAAGCGACTGGTCAGCAGTTAACGCACACCGAACTTAAACTGGTTTCTAATTGGCAGTGGTTTTTCTGTGGCTTGTATTTTTAGATCCTCAGGCTCTCGCTATTGACTGAAGACAGAGACTCTATTTTCCACGCCTGGTCCTGGCGATCATTGGGCTGGATCCATCCATGGGTTAACCACAAACGCGACAACTTCCACCTGTGGCGTGTAACTTTTGCAGCTCCCCCCCCTCCTTCCGTGGTGGTCCATGATTGCCAGGCCCATAGCCAGGATTATTTTTAATTTGGGGGGGGCTTTAAATAAGACAGGGGCACCCTGCACTATCCCCAAGGGAGCACCACAAATAAAATCTAAACATTGGAAGTTGTGGGGCCTGGGCTGGATGGGAAGTCAGGGGGGCCTTGGCAGTAAGTTGGGGGGGCTGGGCCCCAGATGCCCCACAGTAGCCATGAGCCTGATGATTGCCCAAAACGGATCCTGAAGTCTCTCCTGGTGGTCCACTCTCTCCTAGGAGCAGGATTTCTGGGGTGGTTTCAGGCTGCCTTGGGAAGGGGGAAACGGCGAAAGTCATGTGCGGTGGATGGAAGTCCTTGCGCTTGTGGGAACGCACTGTTGGCTCCACCACTCTGTCCTTCCTCTATCTCTTTTCTTCAGGTTTTTTTAGATGTTTGGGACGACTTGCTAGCGGGAGTATTTATTTATTCAGCTTGCTCTGGGCACAGCACTTTAGCGAGCACACAAAGGGACCGCCCCTGCTCCCAGGGTTCACAAACTAAAATTAGACACAAGGAAAGCAGAAAGGAAGAACGTGCGTGCGTCTCTTTTGCACTTGCTTAGCCCTGGTTTCAGCATGCTTATGCCAAGGTGCAAAGAGAGTCGAACCCAAAGGGGGGAAAACACAACCCTGCACGAGAAAGATAACCAAAAAGGGTTGGAACAAAGGAAAAGAAAGCAAAATATAACTATCGTACAGAATTTAATAATACACCCAGAAGTGCTAAAATATCATTTAAAAACAACCATCCTGTGGTTCAGTTTGTTCTTGTTGTTCAGTCGCACAGTTGAGTCCACCTCTTTGCAACCCCATGGACCAGATCACGCCAGGCCCGCCTGTCTTCCGTCATCCTATGGAGTTTGCTTAATTCCATGTTCATTGCATTGACAACACTGTCTAACCATCTCATCCTTTGCTGTCCCCTTCTTCTTTGACCTTCGATCTTTCCCAGCACCAGGGTCTTCTTCCAGTGAGGGCTCCCTTCTCACTTGGTGGCCAAAGTATTTGAGCTTCAGTATCTGGCCTTCCAGGGAACAGTCAGGGTTGATTTCTTTTACGATTGACTAATTCCATCTGCTTGCAGCCCAAGGGACTCTCAAGAGTCTTCTCCAGCACCATAATTTGAAAGCATCTATTCTTTGGCGCTCAGCCTTCCTTATGGTCCAGCTCTCGCAGCCGTACATTACTAGTACTTCAGTTTATAAGTACCTAATCCCAATATAAAGACAAACGTCCATTTACATAAATACAGGTTTAAAAGTACGTATTGTCTCCATATGCAAGAGCCAATACCAAACGCATTTCAGCACCTGGCCTTCCTCAGTGGTATAATTCAAACGGAGCACTCCATTAATGTAATGATCTGTCAATAATGTAGAAGTGCTCCATTAATTTAACAAGGACATAACATAAAACTGAGCATACACCCAATGGACAATGAGATGTTCACCTGTGGAGTAAGTGGTGTCAATTTTTTATTTATTTTTTGCAATCCAACGGGCAATGTCATCAAGATGTAAAATATTTCCTTTGCCCCCGTCTTTTCTTAGGTCCAATCTAAAATGCTCAAAACTCCAATGGAGTGCTCAGGGACAACTAGAAAAGACATTTATCTACATACTGGGATTAAGTACCTATATGCTGAACCACAGGACTGTTGTTTTTAAATGATACTTTAGCATGGCTGAATGTATTATTAAATTATATAAGTTGTTTTGGACATCTGCACCAGGTGCAGAGGCAAAGCGAGTACCCATGTGGATTTTCCAGCGGCTCAGGGTCTTGTCAACTGTGCTGCAACCTGCAGAGGAGCCAGAGATGCTGATCTTGCATGCCAAATGCCAATAGCCCTTGAAGTGGTTGTGCTAATGAAGCACACGCAGATGTTTTGCACGGGATGCCACCTGAGACACTGAGCTCACATGATAGTAGAAGAGGAAGAAGAGGAGGTGGAGATTGGATTTATACCCTGCCCTTCACTTGGAGTCTCAGAGTGGCTTACAAACTCCTTTCCCTTCCCACAACAGGCACCCTGTGAGGTAGGCGGGGCTGAAAGAGCTCTTTCGAGAACTGCTCTTGAGGGAACAACTCTGACAGAACTATGGCTTGCCCAAGGTCATCCAGCAGCTGCAAGTGGAGGAGTGGGGAATCAAACCCGGTTCTCCCAGATTAGAGTCCATGCAGTTAAGCACTGAACCAAACTGGCCGCTTGCCTTTGCCAGGGTTGCACTGAAATTGAGGAGGGGAGGGAAGGACCTAGGTATTGCGCCCAAGATTTTGCAGGAAAGGAGTGGAGTCAAAGATTTGGCATTCTAACAGGAGTTCCAGGCAGGCAAGAAAGACAGGGCACCCTTGCTTGAGGAAGCAAGAGACCTTTAGACACCTGAGCAGTGTTCCCTCTAAGCTGAGTGAGTGTGAGCTAGCTCACAGTTTTTTAGCCTCCGGCTCACACCTTTTTGTCTCGGCTCAGGAAGGATGGCTCCAGAGCAAACTAATTTATGCAGCAGCCAAATTGCTCGCTCACAAAGTAGAATTTTTGCTCACATGAGCAAAACATTGCACCTGAGTGTAGACAGCTTTAAAGGGGGATTAGATATTCATGGTGGACTGGTCTATCAGTGGCTACTAGCCATGGTGACTAAAGGAGACCTCTGCGTTTAGAGGCAGTCAGTCTCTGAATCCCAGAGCCGGGAGGCACGTCAGGGAAGGCCTTGGCCTCTATGCCACATCGCTGGACCTCCAAAGGAACTGGTGGCCCCTGCATGAGACAGGATGCTGGACTAGATGGACCACCGGTCCGGTCCAGCAGGGCTCTTATGTTCTTCCCCTTTCCTTGTCAAGTCTCAGAATGAGGTGGGTATCTTGTATACTGAGTACAAGTCAAAATGCGTAGAGGAAGAGGTCCTGGCTCAGGGATAGATGTCCGCTTTCCATGCTGCAGACGCCAGGTCGGATCCCAGGCCTTTCAAGTGAACAGGATCCGAGAGCAGGTGATGTGAAAGACCCCTGCCTGAGACTCTGGAGAAACCCTGCCGTTAAGAATAGACAATGGTGTGCCAATGGTAGGCCAATGGTGTGGCTCGATATAATGCAGGGTCATGCATTCACAAATACTGAGATCCCACACTGGGAACAGGTTTCCGTGCCGGCTTTTGGTCTGCCAATAATGCAGAAGATATGAATTTGTTTTCCTTCCTAGTGTATCTTTAACTCAAAGGACAAACATTCTCTTGGCTTTTTAAATTAGCAGAGAGAAGCTCATGCGGAGAAGGCGCCGTCCAGCACATCAATGAAACCACACTGAACTGCAGGCTGCAGAAGGTCAGTAGTTCAGCAGTTCGAGACCCGAGCGTGCCGCATGATGGAGTGAGCTCCCGTCTCTAGTTCCAGCTCCTGCCAACCTAGGAGTTCGAAAGCAAGAAATTGCAAGTAGATGAATAGGTGCCACTTTGGTGGGAAGGGAACAGCGTTCCATGCACCTTGGTGTTTAGTCATGCTGGCCACATGACCACGGAAACATCTTCAGACAGTGCTGGCTCTTCGGCTTTGAAACGGAGATGAGCACCGCAACCCTAGAGTCGGATTTGACTGGCTTTTGAGCAAGGGAACCTTTACCTTTACCTTTAAAGGTGGAGAAGACCTTGGGTGGTGGTCCTCACTGTGGCAATAGGAATGTTCATGTTCAGATCCTTATTTTGATTGGGGAATGGTGGAAACCTTTGGGCAACCTGGGTGTTCTCTGTAGATGACTACTGCTACTCTTCCAAGAGTAGAGCCAGCGAGGGCTTCCTAGTTACACACACGCAATCGACGGCTGATATTTGCATGGTGAGATGTCTGCATCAAAGTCAGGGCCGGGCTAAACTCCATCTGTAGATGGCGACGCATAAGACATAAGAAGAGCCCTGCTGGATTAGACCAGTAGTCCATCTAGTCCAGCACTGTGTCTCACACAGTGGACAGCCAGTTCCTCTGGATAGCCGACAACAGGGCATAGAGTTGCCTCCTGGCTCTGGGATTTAGTGTCTCTGAATGGGGAGGTTCCCTTCAGTCCCCATGGCTGTAGACACTGATAGACTTGTCCTCCAAACCCAGAAAGTATTTATTTAATTTGTACCCCTCCTTTCTCCCCAGGGGGGACCCAAAGCAGCTTACATCATTCTTTTTATCTTCACAACAACCCTGTGAGGTAGGCTAGGCTGAGAGAGTGTGATTGGCTCAAGGTCACCCTGTGAGCTTCCATAAGGGATTCGAACCCAGGTCTCTGTCAGACTTGGGCATCTGGCATCAGGGCGGGCCGGTTGAATTGTTGTATTGTCCACCCTTGATTTACACTGCTCGTATTCTGTATTCTTATCGCTGCCCTCGCCTGCCATTGAATTCCGTTGGGTGGGAGGGAGAGAGTGTGTGCAGTTTGCTAGGGAGGCTTGCTTGGTAATTTTCCTAAGGGGCCCCAAGACATCTTTCACACGAGAAATGTCCTGTGCCTGGCTAGAGAGTGACTGTGTATCTTCAGTGACCCGAAAGAGGCCCCAAATGCTGCCATCTTCATCCTGTTAGATGTCATTTCCGGAATGGGTTCTTGATGTCTTGGAAATCAATTTGAACTGGGGGCCTGTCACTAGTGACATTTTTCATGGGGGGAGCAAACCAGGTCTTGAGAGCTTCATTTTTAACCACCTCGTATGAAAACATTCTACAGACCGCAAAGGCCGCACACGACTTTGGCCAAGTTTCCGTCAGCGCTTGACTCCGTCCGTGGGTAGCATCTCTGCTTTTAATTAGCTCAGTAAACAAACCGTCGGCAACCGTACACGCCACAGATCACTTCGGTGGAGAGACGCAAGCCTCCCAGATGGTTTCTTGTAGCTCACTCGTCTCTCCGTTCCATGGGAAAGTATTGGTCTTGGCTAAGCCTGAATGAAACGCTTGCGGATGCGTGCAGTGTTGAATCCCACACATTCTTGCAGACCTAAGTTGATGTAAGCGTTGACTTCAGGGGTCAACTTAGCCATTCTGGGGGCCTGAGATGCCTGGAAGCATCAACTCCGTGGTTCCTTGTGTTTCAAACCAGGGAGAGCTGTTTTTTGTACAAATAAACGAAATGAGTCTTGGCTTTTTTCTGATGTGGACAGATCAAAGACAAGGCAGTGTATTGCTTGGCCAGAATACACACGGCTGTTTCCACCAGAAGAAATCTGGGAGTGGAGTCCCCTTGGAACCCTCTGAGCTGATAGTTGGAGGCTAGCTTAGGGATTACAGGGAAACGTTATCTTGATCTAGCTACAGGAAAACATGGAACATAAAACAAGGCCTCTTGACCAATAGATTTGATTCTAGATCAAATCGAGCCTGAACTCTCTCTAGAAGCTTAAAATGACTAAACTGAGGCCATTGTGCTTTGGCCACAGCCAATGCTCCCTCTAAGCTGTGGAGTCGTGTGAGCAAAAATTCTGCTTTGTGAACTACTGGCATTAAAGTTGGGACCGAGCGATTTAGCTGCTGCATGCAGGGCTATTTTGGGGCAGGAACGCACAGGAACGGAGTTCCGGCTGGCTCCCGAGTTGGCCACGCCCAGCAGGAACTCATTAGCATAATAGGTCACTCCCAACAGCAGAAACTCATTAGGATTGGCTACATTACGGGGTGTGTGGCCTAACATGCAAAGGAGTTCCTGCTACAAAAAAAGCCCTGGGTCTTGACAACAAACAAGGTAAACAGAATAAGAAGCAAAAGGTGGGTGCGGCTGGATGACCACACTTCTGGTGACATGGGGGTGTGGCCTAATATGCTAATGAGCTGTGCTGTTGGGATGTGTGGCCTAATATGCTAATGAGTTTCTGCTGTTGGGTGTGGCCTATTATGCTAATGAGTTCATGCTGGGCTTTTTCTACAAAAAAAGCCCTGGCTACATGAATTAGTTTGCTCTGGAGCCCTCCCCTTCCTGAGCTAAGATCAAAATGTGTGAGCCGGAGGCTAAAAAATGGTGCGCTAGCTCACGCTAACTCAGCTTAGAGGGAACATTGACAGCATGAGAAGACGAGAGTCACGGGAAAAGACAACAATGCGAGGAAAAGTCGAAGCCAGCAGGAAAAGGGGAAGACCCAACAGGAGATGGGCAGGTGCCATAAAGGAAGCCACGAGGGCCTTCGGTTTGCAAGACCGGAGCAAGGCTGTTAAAGGGTAGTACATTTTGGAGGGCCTTACTACACAGGGTCGCCATAAATCAAAAGCGACTTGACGACACTTAACACACACACAGTGTGTTCTTGAACTGCAGAGCAAGCATGGCTTTGCAGGCGCACTCAACAGCCATGCTTAAAAGAAAAACAATGGCTTCTCCTTCAGTCTCATCAGGGCCAGCAGCAAAGTATGGTGGGTCCCTGGCCAAGACAGCATCCAGTGACCCGCACTCAGGATAAGAGCATCATCAGTACCAGCCCTTCTTCTCTTGGTCTTCCCGCGCTCAAACATACATACCCTTGCCTGCCTTTTCTGTGATTGGTGCTAGCAGGAGCCCAAGAGATTTGCTACTCTGCTCCCTTCGGTGTCGCTTTAACCAGGAGACAAGAGAATCATTCCAGTCCTTCGTGATGTCTCCGGGACAATCTATCATGTCCTGGTAGGAGTGGATCGGTCAAGTGTCTGTGGTTGGCCAGGTGGGCCCTCTGCCAGTCTGCCGGCCTTGACAGGTGCCCAGTGATTCCAACCTCTTGTATCTTGCTCCCCTCCATCCTTCAGATGGGCTGCATGTTCTGTGTTCAGCTGCCTGCCTGCTAACACTGCCTTTCCTAACTCCACCAAGCTCCTCTTGGTTAAGACACTGAACTGCAGACCGGAAGGTCGATAGTTCAGCAGTTCAATCCCCGAGTGCCGTGTGACGGAGTGAGCTCCCGTCTCTGGCCCCAGCTCCTGCTAACCTAGCAGTTCCAAACCAAGAAACTGCAAGTAGATAAATAGGTACTGCTTCGGTGGAAGGTAACAGCGTTCCATGCCCCTCGGTGTCTAGTCATCCTGGTCACATGACCACGGAAACGTCTTCGGACAGTGTCAGCTCTTTGGCTTGGAAATGGAGATGAGCACCGCGCCCTAGAGTCGGATTCAGCTGGCTTTCGAGCAAGGGAAACCTTTACTTTACTAAAGACAGCGGACAGAGAGCTTTTTCTCCCTCTCCCCAAATACTAGAACTTGAGAGCATCCAATGAAATGGATGGGCAGTAGATTCAGGACAGACAAAAGGAAACACTTCTCTGCACAATGAGTGGTTAAAATGTGGCATTCGCTGCCAGAGGATGTCGTGACGGCCACAGGAATACAGCAGTTTTAAAAGGGGATTAGACAGATTCAAGGAGGAGAAGTCTATCAATGGCTACTAGCTATGGCGAGTGAGCGGAACCTCCACCTTCAGAGGCACTAATCCTCTGAATCCCAGAGCTAGGAGGCAACATCGGGGAAGTTCTCAGCCTCTATGCCCTGTCGTTGGCCTTCCAGAAGAACTGGTTGGCCGCTCTGTGAGAGAGAATGCTGGACGAGATGGACTATTGGTTGTGTACTGAACTGTGAACCAAGCATATTCTTTCTCATGTTAAGCTTGCTTCAGAATGTGGTTCCTCAGCTTTCGCATTACTATTGGTCGGTTTCTGCGAAACCAGTGTCAGTAGCCAATCACTGTGTGATAATGTCTCTAAGAGGGAACGTCTCTCTGATTGGACTTTATCCCTGTGTTTTGATTGGTCCTTGACATTTTCTGGGAGTGGCTTTGACAGCCCGGGAGAGTTTAAAAAGGAGCTGTGCTCCACTCTTTCTTGTGGTGTGTTCCTGAGTTGGTGTTTGCTGTTCAATAAATCTGAAATCACTTTTGCTGAAGTCGTTGTTGAGTTTTCCATACTTAACACTATTGGTCCAGCAGGGCTCTTCTTGTATTTTTATGTGTGGGTACCTGAGGCAGGAAGAGACTGTTCCCCATCCTGCTTCTCTTTGGAATCCGGTACCAGGCCTCCTCTCTTCCAGTCTGCCTTCTGCCCAGAAGTGGGCAGTCTCGTTTCTGCCCCCGGGGAGCTCTGTCAGCAGAAGGAACACACAGCCACACTGGATAGATGAGGCAGGTGAAGCCGGCGCAGGTTGGCCATCTGAAGTGAGAGGCAGGCCTACTTAATAGGTTTCCAGTCAGTTCAGTTGCAAAACTGGAGGGAATTGCCGGGAAGCCTCTTTCATTATAGTTTGGATTCAAACCTCTGTTCAGCCCTTGCTTTGGGCTGAAGGGCAAAGGCTCATTTTCGAAGCATGCCAAGGTCAAGATAAGGCCAGACGATGTCTTTGTCGCCTGAACAAACTGGGTTGTATTGTAGGCAGGATTTAGCAAAACAGGAAGACTCCCTTTTTTAAAAAAATGCAGTGGGAATAACTATTTTTAGCCCTCGTAAGTGTCTGCTCTGGTTTTGTTTGTTTGTTTTTTTGCTTAATTATCATGATTTATTTCGTAGCGCGCAGAGCAATTAAAAACAATTCTCCGGCAAAGCCTTTGGACCGGATCCCGGTTTTTATATATAGCTGCTCTACAATCCGTCACTGCCAAATCAACAAAGTTAAGTCGGCGACACCGAGTCAACAGACCTGGGTGTGGGACAGAAGTTTGGCAAACAGAAAACAGACCGGTCTGAGACATCCTAATTTTAGCTCTTGTTTATAGATGTCTTGCCTGGTTTGAACATACAGTGGTGTGTTTGGGGGGATTGGGTTTCCGAAAGCCGTTTTGTGCACACAGCCCGTGTCTCCAGGAGACGTGTCCCCTTTGTTTGTCGGATTGTCTTTGAAGCGAGCCCGCATGTTACAAAATCCTTGGGTTGTGTCCGTTTCCACTGGGAGGATTTGCAAACAAATGGGTTTCAAATCTCAGGCTGGGAACTCAATTCCCCGGTGCGTGTGCTTCCCCTGTTCAGACTGGGGCCTTGATGCATGGGTGGGGGGGGTTTAAAGCCTTCTGCCCATGCTGCTTTCTCAACCTGAAACTGTTATGTACAGAATGTGAATCACTCCTATCAATTCACATGTTGAGCTTGAGTCAGAATGTGGCTCTTCAGATGTCACATTGCTATTGGCTGGTTTTGGCGAAACCACTGTAAATACCCAATCACTGTGTGAGAATGTTGCAAAGAGGGAATGGTCCTGATTGGCCTTTATCTCTGTGTTGTGATTGGTCTTTAGCTGACTGTGGGTGTGGCTTTGACAGGCTGGGAGAGTTTAAAAAGGGAGCTGTGCTCCACTTGTTGTTGTGTGTTCCTGACTTACAGTTGCTGTTTAATAAAGCTGAAATCACTTGAAGCTGAATCCTTTGTTGAGTCTCATACTTAACAGAAACTGCTCCAGGGAATAAAAACATGCCCTGTGGGTGGAAATCATTTTAAGGCAGGGGTGTCAAATATGTGGCCCAGGGGCCAGATTAGGACCTTGGAGGGCTTCCATCAGGCCCGCAGTGGAAGTGGCCATCTCCTGCTTCCGGTTCTGCTGCTGCTGCTACATCATAGTTTGCTGTAGTTTGGTGTAGTGGTTAAGTGTGCGGACTCTAATCTGGGAGAACCAGGTTTGATTCCCCACTCCTCCACTTGCACCTGCTGATGTGACCTTGGGTCAGTCACAAGGTCTGGCGCAGCTGTTCTCTCAAGGATAATTTGTGTTAGAGTTCTCTCAGCCCCACCTACCTCACAGGGTGTCTGTTGTGGGGAGGGGAAGGGAAAGGAGTTTGTAAGCCCCTCTGAGACGCCTTTGGGCAGTGAAGGGCGGGGTATAAATCCAAACTCTTCTCTTCTTCTTCTTCTGCTTCGCCAGACTCTCTTAATCACTCGGCCGTTTCATGTTTTAACCTGGGTCCTAGACTCAGGACTCTGAGCATGCGATTTCTGTGGGGAATGTCAATAAATCAAAAGTAGGTTTGCAGCTTACAGAGCTAACGTTTTAAGCATGCTTTTATTTTAAGTAAAAAAAGAATCTTTGTGTTTGTGTCCTTTATAAAGTTGATATCTCTGCTACCTGGCATTCCCTTTTATGACACACCTGGCCCGGTCCAACAAGGTCTCATTTATGTCATACACGGCCCTCATAACTGCTGAGTTCGACACCCCTGGTCCAAGGATCCCAGCCTCCAGGGGGGACTCAGCGAGTCCCCAGAATCACAGCTCGTCTCCAGGCTACAGAGATCGGTTCCCCTGGAGAAAAGGGATGCTTTGGAGGGTGCGTTTTGTGGCACTGTACCCCACGGCAGGCTCCACCCCCAGTTCTCTGGGAATTTCCCAAGCCGGGAGCTGACAACCCTCCCCTCCATTGACTGGGGAGACCTGGCAACCTGGCCCGTAGCTAACAACTTTTTGCTCAGGGGGCCCATGTTTTTCCCAGGGGGCCCACCACCAATGTTCCCTCTAAGCTGTGGAGTTTTGTGAGCAAAATTTCTACTTTGTGAGCTACTGCCATTAAAGTTGTGAGAGAACAATTTGGCTCACGCCCTGTCCCGGGGATGTGATCCCGAAAGGTGACCTGGCTGCAATTCTGTGCACACTTAGGGGCTGGCCGTGCCTGGGACTGATGAGTGGAGGGCGAAGCGGAGGGCCGGGGGGAGGGGGCCGGGGGGAGCAGAGGATCCGGGAGGGGGCCACGCAAAACCCGCGGGGGGGCGGGCCCCCGGGGCCTCACGCAGGCTATGGGCCTGCTGGCAACCCGAACAGGGGGGCAATATTTGTGAAATAAAGAGTGGTCATACTCCTCCACATGCAGCTGCTGGTGTGGCCTTGGGTCAGTCATAAATTCTTTCAGACCTGTTCTTTCAAGGGCAGTTCTTCGGAGAGCTCTCTCAGCACCACCTGCCTCACAGGCAGTGTTCCCTCTAAGCTGAGTTAGTGTGAGCTAGCTCACAGTTTTTTAGCCTCCGGCTCACACATTTTGGTCTCAGCTCAGGAAGGAGGGCTCCAGCGCAAACTAATTTATGTAGTAGCCAAACCGCTCGCTCACAATTTTAACGCCAGTAGCTCACAAAGTGGAATTTGTGCTCACAGGACTCCACAGCTGACAAGGAGCACTGATATAATACATACACGTGAAGCTGTCTTATACCAAATCAGAACATTAACCTATCCAAGTTAGTATTATCCAGTCCAGGGGTAGGGATGCCGAGCCTCCGGGTGGGGCCTGTGGATCCCCCAGAATTACAGCTCATCTCCAGACTATGGAGATCAGTTCCCCTGGAGGAAATGGCTGCTTTGGAGGGTGGGCTCTGTGGCTTTGTACCCCACCGGAGTCCCTGTCCTCCCCAGGCTCCACCCCCAAATCTCCAGGAGTTCCCCAAGCCGGATATGGTAACCCTGTTGCCCCCCATCCCCTGCCGGTGGCCAGGGGGAAATATAGGCAGGTTATTTAGTCTCAGCAGTTGGGGGAGGGAAAAAACCACTGACCAACTGGGGCCGATGCAGTTTTGCACTGAAAACTGCAGTCTTGCCACCATGCCAAGTCCCCCGATCCTTTCTTTTTCTTTTAAATTGGGGGAATATTATTATACCTATTATTCAATACTTACATCATATTGCGTTGAAAACAAACGATGAAACCAGATACATTTCTGCATGCAATGAAAAGGCATTTCTGCATAGAGATAAGTAGATTATGAACGGGGTTACCATATTTTGAAGAAGGGAAAAATAGGATATGTTTCCCGACTGACTACTTCAAACAAGCGATCGCTGTGGCAAATCTCGTTTAAAATAGACCTGCAATTTAAGCTGCTATAATTGCGACTAACTAGGAGTATTCCTCGCCTTCCAACCCAAAAGGAGGACATTTTCATCGGTATTTTTAAAAAGAGCCCAAAAGAGGACGGACACCCCCCAAAAAAGAGGACATGCCCTCTAAAAAGAAAACATCTGGCAACCCTAATTATGAATATCTTTAAGAACCCCAAAAATGTCCTGTTCCCATTTTTTTTAAAAAAA
Source organism: Gekko gecko (assembly GCA_029375565.1). Taxonomy (NCBI): domain Eukaryota; kingdom Metazoa; phylum Chordata; class Lepidosauria; order Squamata; family Gekkonidae; genus Gekko; species Gekko gecko. Next base: position 66,236,817 of record JAPDNY010000012.1, on the reverse strand, counting down.
TCCATATTTCTGTTTTAACAAATTCCCATGGTTTGATTGTGTTCCAAAACGTGAGGATGGTTTAATAAACCGATCCTGTGAGAACCGATCTCCTTCCCACCATTATGTTCTGCACAGACCAGCTTTTGCGGATGGGTTCTGCCAGCAAAGGGCGCTGCCCACCAGAAGCTGAATGTGGCTCTCTCAGCCAAGGAAATGCTGCCATCTGCTGCCCATCTTCTGGAAAGCAATTAAGGAGGGCCTGACCACTTGGGGCACACGCTTAAGCTTTCTGCTTCATAACAAGGGTCGGAAGCTAAACCGAAGTTGGGACCGAAAAGCTTCAAAGCGAACTGCTGTTCATGAGGGTAGCATAACGTTTCCATACAAGTTGAACTGTGGCGCTCAAATTAAAGGCAGGTGCAGGGAACCACCTGTCTGGTCTAAGCTGGGAGGGCGGTCATCAAGTTCACTCAGCTGTGAAATCGACCTCATAAAGCCTCTTGGCAGAGGGAGGGAGCGCATGAATCCAGGGCGTACAGCACATGGGGCGCATTAAGGCTTCAGTCTGCTCTTTATGCTACATTCACCGCTGGAACTGTGCCACTCCTGGAGAACACGCACATGTCTAGTCCTGAACTGCCCTAAATAATTTTAAGTAAAGGTAAAAGGTTTCCCTTGCTCGAAAGCTAGTCGAATCCGACTCTAGGGGGGCAGTGCTCATCTCCGTTTCCAAGCCGAAGAGCCAGCCCTGTCTGGAGACTTCTCCATGGTCATGTGGCCAGCATGACTAAACACCAAGGTGCACAGAACGCTGTTACCTTCCCACTGAAGCGGTACCTATTTATCTACTTGCAGTTTCTTGCTTTTGAACTGCTAGGTTGAGAGTAGCTGGGACCAGAGCTCACTCCGTCATGCAGCACTAGGGTCTCAAACTGTCGAACTACAGACCTTCTGTTCTGCAACTCAGTGTCTTAACCTCTAAGCCACTGCAGCCCCCTAAATAATTTTACCGAGTTGCAAACAACACAGTCCTACTCAGGCCCATAGCCACAGTGGTGCAAAAGGGGGCAGTGCCCCATCAATCATTTGTCATGCCCCCCTCCAATCAGCATTACAGGTTGGTGTGAAATCGGTCACACGTCTTGCAGGTGTAAATTTTCTTTGTGAAAAATGAAAGAGTTGAGGTAAAAAGTGTGAATCTTGTCATAAATCTGCCGAAGGGTGAATTCTCTATGCAATTAGCTAGAACAGAATTAGCAGTTAGCAGGGCTGAAGAGCCCTGGTTTTAAAAGCTTGCAGGGGGTGTTGGGTGGCACCATTAGAAGCCTTGAGTTAGTGATTTACAGAGAAAAGAAGGCTGAATTTACAGTTTCAGGTTTCGGTAACTGGAAGAAGGCATTCACACTTCTTTAATTCTGCAAATTATGTAAAAGAGTTGCTCGGGAGGTCATTTTTACAAAGCTTATACAGAATAGGGCTGTAGTCTTTGCCACGGTGTACACTACATATTACTGTTGTATGCTCTATCATGCTCTTGCAGAGTTGTTTTCATTTTTTGTAATTCCATTTTCTGCATTGCTTGACATGGCATGCTTGATACTTGTGCAATCTTGGTATGCCTAGTCCCAGGGCTCACACATTTTTGTCTCAGCTCAGGAAGGAGGGCTCCAGAGCAAACTAATTTATGCAGCAGCCAAATCACCTGCTCACAACTTTAATGCCAGCAGCTCACAAAGGAGAACTTTTGCTCACAGGACTCCACAGCTTAGAGGGAACATTGGTCTTGACTCCTGATGGCTACTCCATAATACGGCACACAAGAATCCGTAGGGCTTTGCTCTACCCCATACGCCCTCCTGTACCACACCCTCCAACATTTCACTGAAGAAAACAGGGACACACTTCTGACACCACCCGCACCCGGTTCTCACAGGGATTAGAACCCAAGTCCTCCCGCATTGCTCTTTGGCGAAGGCTCTGCTCCATCTGCTGTGCTGGAGTGAGCGCCTCAGCATGCCTGGGCACTGGGGGCGCTCTAAGTGTGCACAGGTGTCTTCTCCTTGAAGGGCAGGCCTCTCTTTGTCTTCACCCGGGAGCTGCCCTCAGACTCTGACCTACCTGAGGTCAGATTTTCAGGAGGGGAGCCATGTCGGTCTGAAGCAGTAGAACAGACGGTGATTCTGCTGTGGCTTCTCCCGCCATTGTTTTACTAAACCTGTGTTGGAACAGAAATTCCCTTCTGCATTGCATGCTGCTTTCTCTTCCTGTGATCACCGGATGTTACGGTCCCTTCTGTGTAGATTTATGGCCATTCTATGGCCGTTCCAGGGTGACTTTGCAGTCACTACAGTGTTGGCCCGGGGTGCTTGAATGTGGTTTTGAGCCGCGTCTTTTCCTCAGAGGCTGGTTTCTGCATCTGGCATTCACTCCACATTTTATCAACACCGAGGAAAAGGGGTGGCTCAAAACCACATTCATATACCCTGGGCCAATGCCATACTGACTGCAAAGTCACCTCTGAACGGCCATAAATCTATGCAGAAGGTACCATAAAACCCAATGATCAAAGAAAGCAAAAGCGGGATGCAGTGTAGAGGGTACCATAAAAGCTGATGATCAAAGAAAGTGCATGCAATGTAGAGGGGAATCTCTGTTCCAGTGTGGGTTGGCTAAAACAATGGACGGAAAAGCCACTGCAGAATCGCCCAGTATTGAGAAAATGTGAAATGAATGCCAAATGCAGAACCAGTCAAAGTCAGAGTCCAGTGGCACCTTTAAAACCAATAAAATGTAATTCAAAGTGTACATTTTTGTGTGCAAAGCACCCTTCTTCAAATTCATTGGAATGAAATCTCCTCAAGGGCTACTTACAGGTGGGTGTCATGGCTAAGCACGGACTCTAATCTGGGAGAACCGGTTTGATTCCCACTCCTCCACTTGCATCTGGCTGGATGAGTGGTAGTGCTGATAAGAGCTGTTCTTGAAAAAGAGCAGTTTCTGTCAGAGCTCTCTCAGCCCCACCTACCTCACAGAGTGTCTGTTGTGGGAGGGAGAGGGAAGGAGCTTGTAAGCCGCTCTGAGACCCCTTGGGTAGTGAAGGGCGAGGTATAAACCAATCTCTTCTTCGTGTTGTTCTTCCCAGTGTTCCCTCTAATTGTTACTGTGAGCTAGCTCTCAGTTTTAGCCTCAGCTCACAATTTTGTCTTAGCTCGAAGGTGGCTCGGAGCAAACTCATTTATGCAGCACCAGTCACATCTTTCATGCCAGTAGGCCACAAAGTAGAATTTTTGCTCACAAGACTCCACAGCTTAGAGGGAGCGTTGCTGCACTCCCACCTCTTCTTTTTTCTCTGTAAGTAACCTTTGAGGAGATTCCATTCCAATCTGTCCGAAGAAGGGTGCTTTGCAGATGAAAACTCACACTTCGTAGTAAAACTTCGTCGGCCTCAAAGGTGCCGCTGGACTCAAAACTCTGCTCTGCTGCCACAAACTTTGTTCGCCTTTGACAGGGGCTCCTGGATCCTTGCTCTTTCTTACTGCATGCATCAAGCCCTAGAACATCTTCCCATGCCTTGTTTTCGGTCCTGATGAAAAGATCTGCCCCAACCCAAAGCCTGCACCTTCTGTTCCAACGGACCAACCTGCGTCGCTTTCCCCGTGTGCAACACTGCCGAAGACGCACCTTTAGACTTCCCCAACTCCACCCCCGGGCAACGAATTCCCCACAAGCTTGTCCCTCGCCGGTGACCGTAGCTCTCCCTTCCTCCTTTCTCCGGGGCCCCACGTGGTCCTGCGGCTCCGAGCCGTTGCCTCCCTGGCTGCTGCCAATGAAGCGTCTGAGTAAGTGGCTGGCGCTGCGCAAGAGAATCTCCCTTCTGCCCCCTGTCTTCTGCAGTCCCCTCCCCGGCGGTTTGCTTTGGGGGGAAGGAGGAGGGGCGGGGTTCTCCTCGCTCGGCGGCGTCCAGCTGAAGCATTGTGCGGAGATCGGCGATGTTCGGATCCTGGCCGGGGCTGAGGCTGCTTGCTGATGCTTGGCTGAGAGCGGAGAGGAGCTGGCGGCGGAGTAGGATCAGTAGCGTAGGTATCTGGAGCTGTCTCCAGGGGCGAAGGAGAGCCTCCACGTTCGGGAGCAGCGTACCTTCGAGAATGCTGATTTGGGGCTTGGCTGCCGGAGCTCTGCTGGGCGCGTCTGGCTGGCCTGGCTGGGAAACGGGGTGCTGGATCAAAACGGACCTTTTGGAGGAATCCTCCTGCGGGGCTTTTAGGTTCTGAGCGTGTCTGTGGGGTTTCTTGTGCGATAAGTTCACGGGGTTGCAGTGATCCCTGCCTACCTGTCTGGCATGGTTTTTCTCTCCTGCCCTTCCCCCGAGGGGCTCATCGTTTTTTGTACCTTCCAGCTGATTATCACAACCTTAACGGGCTGTGTGTGTGTTTTAATATTTTATTTTGTCTTTAATTTCCATAATACACGTTTATACAAAACGTCATAACAAAGGAAGAAATAACATTTTAATTTATCAAAGATGACCTACAATATGCTCAAGTTGGCTTGATTTATCATATATCTTTTGTCTTATCTTTCTAATCCACTTGGGAACATTCCCACAAACTTAATTCTATGTTCCAAAAATATATCATTATACGATTCATACATTTTTGTTTTTCTTCCCCCCCAACCCCAAATTAATTTTTAACTTGTTATTATTATTTGTCAATTGATTTCTTTTACACTTCTAATGTATAATTTTATTATATAACTATTACGATGAAAGGAAAGCAAGAATTAATGCTGAACACCATTTTTTTTTATCTTCTAGTATTGATCTTCGGGACATGCTGCCCACTTGGTTTTGCTTCTTTATTTAATTTCTATCCCGCCCTCCCTGCAAGCGGTCTCAGGGCGGGTCACAACTTACAAATTACTAACAAAGACAAACCAACTTTAAAAACTCTAAAACCAGCCATTCCAAATTCCTGTGAATAAACAAGATGGCAGTCAAAAAAACTTATGGTCTCCTGGTCCTCTTTCCATCAGAGCGGAGATGGGCCCTGATTGGCAATGCTCCCTCTAAGCTGTGGAATCTTGTGAGCAAAACTTCTACTCTGTGAGCTCCTGGCATTAAAGTTGTGAGTGAGTGATTTGGCCATTGCATGAATTAGTTTGCACTGGAGCCATCCTTCCTGGGCTAAGACAAAAAGGTGTGAGCTGGAGGCTGAAAACCTATGAGCTAGCTCACACTAACTCAGCTTCGAGGGAACACTGCTGATTGGTACGGGTTCTCAGTGGTAAATTCCCTGCCATCAAGATCAGGAGGGGCCAAATTGGTTGGACCTCAACCAAAGGCCTGGCGGAACAGCTCCGTTTTACAGGCCCTGAGGAACTGTAATAGATCCCGCAGGGCCCTAATCTCTATTGGGAGCTCATTCCAAAAACCGCAACCCATTGAGGTGGGTGGGACTCAGAGTGACTGACAGGTCCAGGGTCGACCAATGGCTATGGCCGATTGGGGATCTGAGCCTGGATCTCTTTAATGCTTTATTAAATTGCCTTATCCTGAGATGGACCGTTTGACCATCTAGCCCAGTATGGAACTCTGGGTCTAGTACTGGCTTTCTAGGATTTTGGCTAGCCCTGGAACCTACGAACCTTTTGGCTGGAGGTGCCAGAGCTTGAATTTAAGGGAATGATGTCATTTTTGGAAGGAATGCCTCTGTGCTGCGGGTCTCTCTTTGCCTTCACATTGGTAGGAATTGTCTCTTTTGCTGCTTCCCCACCATTGCCGCCACCACCACCACTGCTTGAGCTGAGTCTTGCTGTTCTGTCTAACCCCGTCCAGTGTCTGGTGATGGCCGAGGAGCTGAGAATCGTGACGAACTGCCAGGCCAGGAGGCTGAAGAGCGGCAACAGCCGAGAGGAGGAAGAGGATGCAAAGCAAGAGGAGAACGGACACGAAGCAAAACGGCTCAAGGCTAGCCCAGAAGAGAGAGAAGATGGGAGTAAAAAATACCAGAAGAGGAAGATCGTGTTGCTGATGGCATATTCGGGGAAAGGCTATCATGGAATGCAGGTGCATGGCTGAGTGGAAATAAAATAATACGAAATGTTGTCCCCAGATGGTGAGAATGTCTGTGGATTAGCTGGGAATTCACCTTTTGTATGCTCACCTTTGTTTCCAAGCCTGTTTGTTGGTTGCTAAATATGCAAATAGGTGTGAGGTGAGGATGGGCATTGATGCAACGACTCCTGGTGTCACAGTGGTAAGGATGGCTTGCCATTGTAAGGGAAAGTGGTGGTATTGATCTATGCGGAGCTTGGTAGAAAGTTCTCCCACCGACTTCCGGCTAACGCTCAGTTCCTTCTGCACGGCAGTGCAGCTGTATTAAATGTGAAGGACAAAGGGGAAAGGGTAGAGTTTTATGTACTCTGAGTAGCTCAGAAGTTTGTTATGACAATATTCTGGTCTGATTTGACATTGAGCAAATGCCCATCAGCATTTATCAATACCAGCTTGGCACAGGTTTGACCTCCATTTTCAGATGGGCTCTCCTTTTGAAAGATTGTTGTTGTTATTATTATTATTAAAATTTCTGGATCACCCAATCCCTGAAAACACAAGGCTTGTACACAAGGCTTGTAAAAACATACAGAAATACAGATTGAAATCGACAAATCAGTTATTCTTAATTTAATAGTCTCCAGATGGCGTCCATAATTTAATCTAAAACCTTCGCTGGGCTGTTCTTCTGTCTCGTGGGCAGTTTAAGAAGGAGGCCGAAGAAGGCAAAATGGAAGAAAAGAGGGTGCCAAATATGATGGAAAACCGTCGCTGCCCTCAACCAGAAGCCCGGCGGAACATCTCTGCCTTACAGGCCCTGCGGAAGTGCATTAGGGCCCTGGTGGTATTTGGCAGAGAGTCCCACCAGGTCGGAGGCAGGGCCGAGAAAGTCCTGGCTCTGGTCGAGGACAGCCAGTTATCCTTGGGGCCAGGGACCACCAGCAGATTGCTCTCAGCAGAGCGTAACGCTCTCCCGGGGACATACCAGAGGAGATGATCCTTAAGATACGCAGGTTCCCGTCCGCTCAAGGCCTTAAAGGTCAATGCCAGCACCTTGAATCTGACTCGGTACTCCACTGGAAGCCAGTGTAGCAGGTGCTGCACGGGTTGTAGATGTGCCGTCTGTGGTGTTCCCCATTGGGACTTGTGCCTCCACATTCTGGATCAGCTTGAGTTTCCGGGTTCGATAGTGCAGTTATGTGTCACTGGGTGCGTTCGGATGTGCCGTTTGATCTGGTGTTGTGACGGTTCAGCAATGGATTTCAAGTGCACGATCATACAGTCAACATCTGCCTCCCGTCCCCAGCCGTTGCTTTCCGGCTCAAAACCCCTTTAACCCGGAGTATTTTGATACCACTTCCCCCTCTGGTGTTTTCCTGATTCTCCGGTTTCAAGCCGCAGTTTCCGATGTCTGATCGTTCCTGCAGTGTTGAGCCACTTCTGGGTGCTTCAACTACCCTCCCTGCTTGAAAGCTGCCCGAGGCTTCTGCTTTTCGCCCGCCATTTTTTTTTTAAGCGTTGGTGCTGTGCGCATAGGCGGAGCTCCGCTCCCACGTTAATAAAACCAAAGTTTAAATGGTGTCTCGTTTTAGCGTTTAGACAAGTTCGGGATCTCCCAGAGGCCAGTTTCGGGCCAAAAGTTTAAAGGGAAGTGTTCTCTTAACGGTGGTTGGAAACACCTCAGGGCTTGGCTTTTGGTGCTTGCTGGTACAGATTTTATTGTATTTAGCCATGGGCCATTAAAACCAAAAAATAACAACAGAGAAAAATACAACAAACATAGATAATTGTATAAAATTGAGTATAGCCTAAAATATTTAAAAGGTATAAAACCGAAGCTGTGAACAGTTAATTGAATCTCAGCATAACCACTAAAATCAATATTAACTAGTTCCCATAAGAACAGCATTGGCCCGTATTTTCTTTGCAGCCAAGGTAAACAGAGCCATTCTATAGGGTATATTGGCATTAGAATCGGCTAACAAAAATACAGTCTTCTCAGGGACTGAATAAAAGCTTAAAACTGATAAAATACCAGAGAGAAATTTTAACCTAGGTTGGGTATACAATGAGCATTCAAGGATATAATGGGGAAGATCCTTGCTTTTGGTGGAAAACTAGTTGTTCTGCGCATGTGCGACGATTCCAGTTCTACGGATGACTGCCTATGCGCAAGCGCAAACTGAGATTTTTTTTAAAACACCGACGTACACTCCTGCGCGTCGGTAGCATAGACTGCGGGGAGCGATGTGACTGTGTGGTGAGCCGGGATAAGGAGGTGAGTGTGATCGCAATTATCCAGATTTTAAAAAATTGCGTCAGAACTGGACCAGTTTAAACCGCTCTCAGCACGCCATCTGACCGCACCCACTGTCTCACTTCCGATGGACTTCACATGCATCGTCTTGTGTTCCATACAACAGCCCTGTAAGGTACTTCCCTGTTGTCTCCACATCAAGGGTCTGAGAGGCCGTGGCTTGCTTAAGGTCTGGTGGGGGGGAGACTCAGTCCTGAGAAGTCCTGATCCTCAGTTCCGCCTCTTAGTTGCCTCTGAGCTCTGACGTTCTACTCAACACGAGTCCTTCTTGTTTTCTCCAGCGCAACATGGGAAATCCTCAGTTCAAAACCATTGAGGATGACTTGGTGTCGGCCCTCATTCGGTCAGGTTGCATCCCGGAAAATCACGGGGAAGACATGAGGAAGATGTCCTTTCAGAGGTGTGCCAGGACAGACAAGGTAAGAGAGCGTGGTAGGCATACCTCCCGGAGTTCCTGTGAATGAGGGAACTGAGTTCTGGTCTCGACACACCACTTACTGTGCTCCCTGTTTTTATTGAGGTTTGCATTTGGTTTGTAAATGTGCGTTGCACCCAGTTGCTATCCCCGTCATGAATCGGAACCAAGTTTGAGCCCAGTGGCACCTTTAAGACCAACAAAGTTTAATTCTGGGTATAAACTTTCATGTGCATGCACACAAAAGCTTATACCCGTAATCAGGTCTCTTTTTGTAGCAGGAACTCCTTTGCATATTAGGCGACACACCCCTGATGTAGCCAATCCTCCAAGAGCTTACAGTAGCCCCTGTAAGAAGAGCTCTGTAAACTCTTGGAGGATTGGCTACATTAGGGGTGTGTCGCCTAATAGGCAAAGGAGTTCCTGCTACAAAAAGAGCCCTGCCCATAATTGAGTTTTGTTGGTCTTAAAGGTGCCACTGGACTCAAACGTCGTTCTGCAATAAAAGTTGTTAGTCTTCACGATACCTCTGGACTCCAGGCACCTGTGATTTGGACCCAGTGTTATTGTTGGTTTCTTGGGTTTCTGATGGACTTCCTGGATTTCCTCTGGCTAATGTCTGTTTTTAAATCTGAATCAAATGCAGGGCGTCTCTGCGGCTGGACAGATTGTCTCTCTCAAGGTCTGGCTGATAGAAGATATCTTACGGAAAATTAACAACTACCTCCCTGCTCATATAAGAATTCTAGGTGAGGAGGAATGCTGAGAACAGGGTTCTGACGCAGAATGTCCTCTTGTTCTGTCCTGGGAAGGCTCTGAATGGATTACTGCACGGTTCAAAACATCAGACTCCTCAAATGTGCCAAGCAGGCGTGTGCTATCCAAGTGTAAAAACAAGAACCGAGTACAGTTGCCAGCCAAACAGGGGCGAGCTTCCCTTTCGAGTCAAGAAGGGCCAGAAACTTGGCTTTTAGCGACTGGGCTTCACTTCTCAGGACGTTTATGTGACGCATGTTTGGTTTGAGAGAAGGCGGAGGGGCTGGGACTCAGGGGCAGAGCATCTGCTTGGCATGAGGAAGGTCCCAGGTTCAATTCCGGACCGCTCCGGTTGAAAGGATCGGGTAGGAGGTGTTGCGAAAGACCTCCGCCTGAGACCCCGGAGAGCCGCTGCCAGTCTGAGTAGACAAATTCTGACTGCGATGGACTGATGGGCCTGATGGAGGATAAGGCAGCTTCGTCTGGTCATCCATGGAGGATGATTAGATGGTACTCTGGGGCCCTAGTTTTGACTTGGAGGGGGTGGACCAGATTTGAATCAAGATCCGTGTTCCCCCTAAGCTGTGGAGTCGTGTGAGCAGAAATTCTGCTCTGTGAGCGACTGGCCTTCAAGTTGTGAGCGAGCGACTTGGCGACTGCATAAATGAGTTTGCTCAGGAGCCACCCTTCCTGAGCGGAGACAAAAGTTGGTGAGCTGGAGGCTAAAAAACGGTGAACTAGCTCACACTAACTCAGCCTAGAGGGAACACTGATCAAGAGGTGTGTGATTTCAAAACAGTGACAAAGAACCCCTGCGCGCAACCTCACTTGTAAGGGAAATGTGCACGTTTCATATACAGATGGGCACATTCTGGAAAGGGGGGTGGGGGAGATGGGTCCGTGCTTTTCCGCTCATAAAGACCTCGGCTTTGCACCTGGCAGACGGAATGCTAAACCGGAACGGGGGAGATGGGGCCATGGCTCAGTGGAAGGACCTCTGCCTTTGGAGGCAGAAGGTTCCAGGTTCAGTCCCCGTGAAAAGGACCAGGTAGCAGGTGCCGTGAAAGAGCTCCACAGGAGACCCCTGGAGAGCCACCTGCTGCCAGTCGGAGTAGACAATACTGACCTTGCTGGACCAGGGGTCTGGTTCAGAGGAAGGCAGCTTCAAGGGTTCATTCCCACAGTCATCCCAAGCCTCAGGAAAACTTCTAGTCCTTCCAAAGGTGGGTTCAAAGCCAGGGTGGTGTTGTGGTTAAGAGCAGTGAACTGTAATCTGAGGAACCGGGTTCGATTCCCCCTTCCTCCTCCACATGAAACCAGCTGCGTGACCTTGGGTCAGTCACAGTTATCTCCCTCGCAGGGTGTTTGCTGTGGGGAGAGGAAGAGAAGGCGATGGTAAGCCACTCTGAGACTCCTTTGGGTCATGAAGAGCGGGGTATACAGACCAACTCTTCTCCTTGAGCGCAAAATTTACACGCCCCCAGCTTTGAATATGATCTTGCCAGAACAGAGTGAATCTCTGTTGACTTAAGTACATAAGAACATAAGAGAAGCCAATGTTGAATCAGGCCAATGGCCCATCTAGTCCAACACTCTGTCATACAGCGGCCAAAATATACCAGGTGCCATCAGGAGGTCCAGCAGTGGGGCCAGGACACTAGAAGCCCTCCCACTGCTGCCCCCTCCAGCACCAAGAATAGAGTGCATCACCTGCCCCAGACTGAGAATTCCCAACCTTACCCTGTGGCTAATAGCCACTGATGGACTTCTGCTCCATATGTTTATCTAGTTCCCTCTTGAAACTGTCCATGCTTGTAGCTGCCACCACCTCCTGTGGCAGTGAATTCCATATGTGAATCACTCTTTGGGTGAAGAAGTATTTACTTTTATCTGTTCTAACCCGACTGCTCAGCAATTTCATGGAGTGCCCACGAGTTCTTATATTGTGAGAAAGGGAGAAAAGTACTTCTTTCTCAACCTGCTCTATCCCATTCATAATCTTATAAACCTCGATCATGTCACCCCTCAGCCGTCATTTCTCCAAGCTAAAGAGCCCCAAGCATTTTAACCTTTCTTCATAGGGAAGGTGTTCCAACCCTTTTATCATTCTAGTTGCCCTTCTCTGCACTTTTTCCAATGCTATAATATCCTTTTTGAGATGTGGTGACCAGAACTGTACACAGTATTCCAAATGAGGTCGCACCAATGATTTATACAGGGACTTGAAACCACTTCCATCCGGGCATCCTGCTCATGGTTTTCCTTTCTTTCTTTTGCGACGAGGGCTCAAAAGGGTCACGGGAGGGTTCAACTCAAAGAACAAATGTGATGCCCGGACCTACTCGTACATGCTGCCAACGTTTGCCTTCGCCCACAAAGACCACGATCCTCAGGACGAGACATTCCGCCTGAGCCCGGAGACCCTGGAGACCGTCAACAGGCTTCTGGCTTGCTACAAGGGGACTCACAACTTCCACAACTTCACCTCTCAGAAGGGGCCCAGAGACCCCAGCGCCAAGCGCTACATCATGGAGATGTACTGCGAGGAGCCCTTTGTGAGGGACGGCATCGAGCTGGCGGTCATCAAGGTGAAAGGCCAGAGCTTCATGATGCACCAGATCCGGAAGATGATCGGGCTGATGATCGCCATCATCAAGGGCTACGCCTCCGAGGAGATCTTGGAGCGGAGCTGGGGAGAGGAGAAAGTGGACGTCCCCAAAGCGCCGGGTTTGGGTCTGGTTCTGGAGCGGGTCTACTTTGAGACGTACAACAGGCGGTTTGGGAACGACGGTCTCCACGAGGCCCTGGAGTGGGCCGACGAGGAAGAGAAGATTGCGGCTTTCAAGGAGCAGTTTATCTACCCCACGATTGTAAGTACGGAGAAGGAAGAGAAGTCCATGGCGAGCTGGCTAGAAACCCTCCCCAACCACGACTTCAGTTCCACCGCCTTGAGGACGCAGGTGGACAACCAGGAGCCAAAGGTAATGGAGGGGAAACGGCCTTTGCTGAAGTCGCCAGCAGCTCCCAGGCTCGCTGTACTCTTGTTCCATTTCAGTCACCTCCAGTTAGGATCTTTTTTAACAAAAATAAACATCCATTTATTGTATCACAACATAGCAACAGATATTAAACAAAAGAAAAATGATAGGAAATTTTTATAAACATCCATTTATTGTATCACGACATAGCAACAGATATTAAGCAACAGATATTGTATCACAGAGGAGCTGCGGTGGCTCAAGTGGTTAAGACACTGAACTGCAGGCTGTGGAAGCTCAGTAGTTCAGCAGTTCGAGACCCGAGAGTGCCGCATGATGGGGTGAGCTCCCGTCTCTAGTTCCAGCTCCTGCCAACCTAGCAGTTCGAAAGCAAGAAATTGCAAGTAGATAAATAGGTACCACTTTGGTGGGAAGGTAACAGTGTTCTGTGCGCCTTGGTGTTTAGTCATGCCGGCCACATGACCACAGAAACGTCTTCGGACAGCGCTGGCTCTTCGGCTTTGAAACGGAGATGAGCACTGCAACCCTAGAGTCGGATTCGACTGGCTTTCGAGCAAGGGAACCTTTACCTTTACTATTGTATCACAACGTAGCAAAAAAATTAAGTGCAGGTCCTAAGTTCCAGTGTTCCCTCTAAGCTGAGTTAGTGCGAGCTAGCTCACAGTTCTTTAGCCTCCGGCTCACACATTTTTGTCTCGGCTCAGGAAGGAGGGCTCCAGAGCAGACTGATTTATGCAGCAGCCAAATCGCTCGCCCACAACTTTCATGCCGGTAGCTCACAAAGTAGAATTTTTACTCACAAGACTCCACAGCTTAGAGGGAGCATCGGTCCTAATGGGGCTTTATTATTTATTTATTCATTTATTTTTCGCATTTGGATCCCGCCCGTCCTGTAAACAGGCTCAGGGCGGGTCACAGCATTTCAATGATTACGATCAAATTTAAAACACACTAAAACATATAAAAACAATACTCATGCTTGCCATAGGGAGAATCCAGCCCATTGATGTAACTAAGTATGGCCGGTTATCAGTGGGTGGGAGACCGCAACCTTGGGGGGGGGCAGCTGTGGATGCCCGCTGCCTCAGCCAAAAGCCTGGCAGAACAGCTCCATCTTGCAGGCCCTGTGGAACTGAAGAAGATCCCGTGGGGCCCTGATCTCAATTGGGAGCAAGTTCCACCAGGTGGGGGCCAGGGTGGAAAAAGGCCCAGCTCTGTTCGAGGCTAGGCGGTCGTTCTTTGGTCCAGGGGTCACCAGGAGATGTTGACTCTCAGAGCGTAACGCTCTCCGAGGCGTATATGGGAAGAGGCAGTCCCTTAGGTATGTTGGTCCCGGGCCGTATAAGGCTTTACCAGACAAACTGGAATCTGCAATTGTATTGGTTATCAGAATTATTTCCTCAAATTGAATCGTACAGAAAAGTGACGCACAGCTGACTAAATGTGTCTCAGCACATTAAAATAATCCATAAAGAATATTCTGTTGCTCTTCAGAAATACACACAGCGCTTTGCAGAGTAATCAGAAGGAGAGGTCCCTTCTCTGAGCAGTTCATAACCTAAAATCTTCACAGGGTAATACTCTAGAGAGGGGAGGAACGGAGGAGAGAGTAAAAGCACAGGAAGAGGATCTCCGAGACTTTGAAGAGCTGCTATTGGTCAAGCGTAGGGAGGGGACGGCTTGATGGGGGCTGATTTATGGCGGGAGGGGCTGTGGCTTATCGGTAGAGCTTCTCCTTGGCACGCAGAAGGCCCCAGGTTCAATCCCCGGCCTCTGCAGTTAAAAAGGACCAGGCAGCAGGTGATGTGAAAGACCTCAGCTTGGGACCTTGGAGAGCCGCTGCTAGTCTGAGCAGATGGTCCGGACCTTGATGGACCAAAGGTCTGATCCGGTATCAGGCAGATTTCGTGTGTGTTCGTGTGACTTGTTTCCAAAATGACTGATGGGCAATTTGTTCCTTGTCTTTTTCAGAACAGCGATCCCGAAGCCAGCGATGGATGTGGAGATGACTCGGACTGAACATGGAGGAACCCATTTCGGAGCACGGCGCATAGTGAGCTGCCCAGATCCTAGCCACTGTTTAGAAGCCTGACCTCTTCCAAGTGGCACTCTTTATCCGTTTCTTCGATGAATGTAGCTGGTGATACGTGAGCAGGCCAAACCGGGGGAGAAAATAGACATGAGATTATAAAACGATTGCCCGGCTCCCACGTCTGTGGGCCGGAGTGTACGGGGCATTCATTCAGGCTCAGCAGAAGAAGACTGCTTTGAACGTCAGATGGATTATGTCGTTTTACTACCTTAAATATACAGGAGAAAATTATTAAGCTGCGTCGGACTGTGAGGGATGCAAGTCCTTACTATTTTTTCCTTTTCATCTTTCGAGGCCAAAGTTTCACGCTCTGTGGGCGCTGCTTCTTTTCTGATTGGACTTTATTCCACAACGAATATCGAGTGTTTTTGTTATGGCTTCCCGGACACAAGTTCTGTGCTGAAACCTCCGATTCTGAATGTGGGACAGCCAGCATCTTCCTTCTGGTGACCTAAATTGTACCAATTACAGGGATTTTTAAACTCAATATTCTGTTCTCTTTTTTTCTAGAAAAAAATAATAAAAGCTGCTTTATTCCAAGATATAGGAAAATACAAAACCCTTCCATGTTTCTGTGTTGAATACTTTTAAGAGGGAGAGCTCTGGATAAGAACATAGGAAGAGCCCTGCAGGATCAGACTGTTCTTCCATCTGTTCCAGCATCTTGTCTTACACGGTGGCCAACCAGTTCCTTTGGAGGGCCAACCTCAGGGCAGAGAGGCCTCAGGCCTTCCCCTGGTGTTGCCTCCTGGCTCTGGGGTTCAGGGGATTAGTGCTTCTTAATGTGGAGGTTCCCCATAGCCATTATGGCTAGTGGCCACTGATAGATTTATCCTCCGCGAATCTATCTAATCCCCCTTTTAAAGCTGCCTATGCATGACAAAGGAGCTGCGGTGGCTCAAGTGGTTAAGACGCTGAACTGCAGGCTGTGGAAGGTCAGTAGTTCAGCAGTTCGAGACCCGGGTGCCGCGTGACGGAGTGAGCTTCCGTCTCTAGTTCCAGCTCCTGCCAAACTAGCAGTTCAAAAGCAAGAAATTGCAAGTAGATACATAGGTACCACTTGGATGGGAAGGTAGCAGCGTTCCGTGCGCCTTGGTGTTTAGTCATGCTGGTCACATGACCACGGAAATGTCTTCGGACAGTGCTGGCTCTTCGGCTTTGAAACGGAGATGAGCACTGCAACCCTAGAATCGGATTTGACTGGCTTTCGAGCAAGGGAACCTTTACCTTTAATGCATGGCAACAGAGATCCTGTATATCTCTATAAAATTGAAGGGCATTTCATAATAAGCAATATGGGGGGGTTGCATCGAAGTGAACAGCAACACATTCTCGGCATCATGTTGGTTTTTAAGTTGCTACTGGGCTCTGAAGATACCCTCCTCCCTGCTTCTAAAGCTCTTTCCCTTCTTCAAGATTTATGTTGTCTGCATGCTCCATTCGGTAGGGAAATCTCATCCCAGTTACAGGCAAGAGCTGTCGGTGGCTGCTACTGACAACGCTCTGTTGCATGTGAGCGTGGTCATTAACCAAAATCTGAGGAATGTAGACACATGACGCTGTTGTATTCTGAATCAGAACCTTGGTCCCTCAAGGTCAGTATCATCTGCTCAGTGGCTCTCAGGTGGAGGTCTTCCACATCACCTACAGCCAATGCTCCCTCTAAGCTGCGGAGTCTGCTGAGCAGAAATTCTACTTTGTGAGCTACTGGCACTGAAAGCTGTGAGTGAGCGATTTGGCTCCTGCATAAATTAGTCTGCTCTGGAGCCCTCCTTCCTGAGCTCAGACAAAAATGTGTGCGCCGGAGGTTAAAAAACTGTGAGCTAGCTCACACTAACTCAGCTTAGAGGGAACACTGGTTGTGAGCAGGCAGTTTGGCTGCTGCATAAATGAGTTTGCTCTGGAGCCCTCCTTCCTGAGCTCAGACAAAAATGTGTGCGCCGGAGGCTAAAAACTGTGAGCTAGCTCACACTAACTCAGCTTAGAGGGAACACTGGTTGTGAGCAGGCAGTTTGGCTGCTGCATAAATGAGTTTGCTCTGGAGCCCTCCTTCCTGAGCTGAGACAAAAATCTGTGAGCCGGAGGCTAGAAAACTGTGAGCTAGCTCACACTAACTCAGCTTAGCGGGAACACTGCCTACAACCTGATCCTTTTTAACTGGAGATGCCAGGGCTTGAACCGGGGACCTGCCGAGAGGCCAAGCTGATGCTCTAGTACTGTGCCATGGTCCCTCCCCCAATGTGCATTTCTGTTGATGCACTGGTTGCCGATGTGGAGATGGGATGCAGCTTGCACTTTGCCATCTGATCTTTGTGGCGTGTGGGAACTGTACTGAGAGGAGGCGTGCCAGCCAGGGAAGCCTCTTCCCCAACAATGGGCCAGACTGGAGGGAGTTGAGATCTCTTGCAGGGTGACTTAGCGTATGTGTCTTTGCCCAAGCACTGAAGCATGCTAGACATGTACCAGGGTGCTGGAATTGCCGGAACATGGACACAGTCCAAGGGGTTGTTTTTTTTAGGGGGTGGGAGACTGGTAATAAGTGGTAAACTTCCAGAGTCTAGGTGAGGCCTTATTCCCCTACAGCTTGGTGTCATGGTTAGGAGCACGGACTCGTAATCTGGGAGAACTGGGTTTGATTTCCCACTCCTCCACATGTAGCTGCTGGCATGACCTTGGGTCAGGCACAAGTTCTCTCAGAGCTGTTCTCTCAAGAGCATCCCTGGAAAGAACTCTCTCAGCCCCACCTACCTCACAGGGTGTCTGTTGTGGGGAGGGGAAGGAAAAGGAGACTGTAAGCTGCTCTGAGACTCCTTCGGGTAGTGAAGGGCAGGGTATAAATCCAGTCTCCTCTTCTTCTTCTGCAATCCATTTATATCACTCCGTAACTATAGTTTCCCTTTCAAAGCATTACTCAGTGTCATTATAAGAACACAAGAAGAGCCCTGCTGGATCAGACCAGTGGTCCATCTAGTCCAGCAACCTGTGTCACAAAGTAGCCAACCAGTTCCTCTGGAGGACCAGTGACAGGGTACAGAGGCCGCGGCCTTCCCTCGATGTTATGCAATGGGTTTCAGAGGTTTACTGCCTCTGAATGTGGAAGTTCCCTTTAATCACCATGGCTAGTAGCCACTGATAGACCTACCCTCTATGAATCTGTCTAATCCCCTTCTAAAACTGTCTTATGTGTCACCCAAAGAGGCGGTCTCCTAATTAGTTGGGGAAATTAGTTTTAAAGGAGACGAACCAAGAGGGGGTTACTGGGATTCTCCACCAATGTTTACGGGGATTCTTCCCTTAAGAGAACTTTTGAAATAAACCAGGCAGATTTTCAACTGGAAAGGTTTTTATTAAAAGAGAATAAAAGAGAAAACACACATACACACTGAAAAACACAAGTCTAGCTAAGAGGAAATCAGGGAGGAAAGGGGAAAAGCAATTTTGGGAAAGGCTAGAATGACCAGTCTCTAAGAAAGAAGTCTACAGAAGCAGCAGCAAAATGACCAGCGTTTCAGAACCAAAGGATTGGGGGTGTATGTATGGATCCTAGAACACACACACACTGCACTGGTGGCTGGGGACTCTAGATATATGGCAAAATGCTCCCCGGGGCAAGCTGACGTAGTCACCCCCAAAACAATAGATTGGGTTTTCAGAGATGGACTATGATTTGGGAGAAGCTTGAGGTGGACTACAAGTGTAAATGTTGCTTGATGACCTTATGAGTAGGGATGGGGAAAGTGACCAGGTTTGGTGAATAGAATTGAGTGTTGCTTAATTAGGGTAAACGGATGCAGGGAAGTGAGGATGGAAGTCGATGAGATTAGTCCAAGGTAAGTCAATAGGTTCTTGGGAGGCCCATTGCCCTAAATGATGCATCTCTCCAGGGTGTGGAGGAGGTTCTTAGCTAGCCAGTGGCTCTCATTTTGTGCCAGGCAGTGTATTGCACTTATGATATTTGAGATGATATATTAGCAAGGGTGTTTATGGTTTTCTGCCTATAAACTGCCCCTCAGCAAAAGGTGCAATGTTCCCTCTAAGCTGTGGAGTGTTGTGAGCAAAAATTCTACTTCGTGATCCAAAAGAGCTACTAGCATTAAAATCGTAAGCCTGATTTGACTATTGTGTAAATCTTTTTTAGAAGATTATTACCATAACCTTTTAATAACTTTCATGGTACACTGCCAACTGAAGCAGTCACTTTTACCCCCATGGTGATTCATGATGCTTTATGTTTGGGTTGGGCACTTATCAGTGGGGCAGCCCCAAAGCAAGGGTCTAGGGGGTCCCCAACAGTTAGTTCACAGGCTGCTGAAAGCAGATTGTGCAAGCCCAAAAAGACCAAGGGGGGGGGAGAGAGAAAGAGAATGCTTTTTTGAGTCTCAAAGACCCCAGAAAACTGGATGGAATTGCAGTCCCTGTGTGTGTGAAGGAAACGGAAACCAGCCCTGCATCTAGTGGCTGGGGAAAAGCAAACAGAATTTAGCTGGGTTTAATGTTGGGGGAGGAGCTGTGGTGGCTCAAGTGGTTAAGACGTTGAACTGCAGGCTGTGGAAGGCCAGTAGTTCAGCAGTTCGGACCCAGTGCCGCATGACGGGGTGAGCTCCTGTCTCTAGTTCAGCTCCTGCCAACTAGCAGTTAAAGCAAGAAATTGCAAGTAGATAAATAGGTACCACTTTGGTGGGAAGGTAACAGCGTTCCGTGCACCTTGGTGTTTAGTCATGCCGGCCACATGGCCACGGAAACGTCTTCGGACAGCGCTGGCTCTTTGGCTTTGAAACGGAGATGAGCACTGCAACCCTAGAGTCGGATTCGACTGGCTTTCGAGCAGGGAACCTTACCTTTACCTAATGGTGGGGGCAGTGTCACTGGTTTACAGGATTTTCCTTTAAGAGAACTCTTGAAACTGGGGGCACCAATTTCTTATCACTGTCATTTGATCCTAAGTCCCCGTTTTAACCACACATTTCACGTTGTGTGACTTGACCCTGTGATTACTTTTGCATCTTGTGTCAATTTTCCCCCATACGAAATGCATGCGTTTTTCAATGTTACTTGAGTCCAGGGGCACCTTTAAGACCAACAAAGTGCCACTGGCCTTAAACATTTGTTCTGCTTCAGACCAACATGGCTGTCCACCTGAATCTATTATCTGAAGTAGTGTGCATGCACACGAAAGCGTATACCTTGAATAAAACCTGGTTGGCTTTCAAAGTGCCACTGGACTCAAACTTTGTTCATCAGCATTATATATCATTGCAGCCTAATTCCTGCCGCTCTGAGCAATGGATTTGCTCCAAAGTAAGCATGCACAGACCAGTGTTCCCTCTAAGCTGAGTTAGTGTGAGCTAGCTCACAATTTTTTAGCCTCTGGCTCACACATTTTTGTCTTAGCTCAGGAAGGATGGCTCCAGAGCAAACTAATTTATACAGTAGTCGAATCGCTCGTTCACAACTTTAATGCCAGGAGCTCACAAAGTAGAATTTTCACTCACAAGACTCCACAGCTTAGAGGGAACATGGCATAGACCTGCAAACTGCAGATTCCCCCCCCCCGAACGTATTATTTCTAAAGAATCCCGTGGAAGGTCTATTGTCAGAATCTCATAGGGACAGCTCATAAAAACTGTAACATATCCGGGATTCCTTCTGAGGCTGAAGACCTCAGCTAAAACAGCTTCCTGACTTCCCCAGAATTTATTATTATTGCTTTAATGTGCTGCAATTTTTTTAAAACCCAAGTATAACTTGTATATAGTGAAAAAGAGATAGTTGGCTATAAATAACGTCCTACATGACTCCTTTGAGCCTTCTGAGTTTCCAAATAAGGCGCTCCAGAGAGACCAACCAACCTACTCCAACACCAGTTATGTCCCTCCTGCGCTCCTGTAGCTTTTAAGAACTCCCTGCCTTACCCATCCCGCGTCTCCGATTCATGGTATGGTCCGCCCCCGCCTCCCCCGGAAATTCGTTTGGTATTCGCTAATGGACTCTTTCTAGGTCCGAAATCGTAATGGTATTATCCAGATGGGAAAGGAACATCCCCATGGCACTTGACAAGTGGTACTGTCCTCTGTAGCGGTCTCCTGGAAGGAGCGGTGGAAGAGCCCAAGTGGGATTGTGAGGCGGGGGAGAGCGACGAATAGGATAAGTTTGCACGCTCCGAGGAGGAGTCGAGGGACCTGTGTTGATGTGCGGCGTTGCAGTTTCCATGGGGAATGCCGCTCTTTCCCCGCACTCTTAGCGGGGCTCCGTCCTGTACCATTAGCAGGTGCATGACGGGCAGGAATATCCGTGGTGATGCTTTCGTATAATCGCGTTTCCCTCCTCGAGGAAAACCTGCGGAACAAAGGCCACGATGTCTTCTTTTGCAGACGCCGGGCTGCCTGATCTTTTGAGGCTGACGCATCTGTTGGATTTCTGCTTTGCGTGGCCGGAAGGCGGCGGCAAGGAAAAGATGGTAACTACTAAACCCTTTGTGGTGGGTTATTCCTTTTCCCCCTCTGATATTGCTTCTGGTCCTGGATCTTTAGCAACAGTGTGAGTGGCCAAAATCTAAGCCGTGCGGTAGTCTCTGAAGGATCCGGCCGTTCTCGAAGGCAATCCCTGCAGTGCAACCCACAGCTGCATATTTTGCCTTGGGATGGGATCAGTGTTCCCTCTTAAGCTGAGTCGGTGTGAGCTAGCTCACAGTTTTCTAGCCTCCAGCTCACACATTTTTAACTTAGCTCAGGAAGGAGGGTTCCAGAGCAAACTAATTTATGCAGCAGCCAAATCGCCTGCTCACAACTTTAATGCCAGTAGCTCACAAAGTGGAATTTTTGCTCACAAGACTCCTCAGCTTAGAGGGAACATTGGATGGGATCCAAGTGAATCCGGGTTTGGTGGGTGCACGTGGGACTCGGCAGCAAATGGGTTAAACGGGTCAGTTGGAAATGGCATGCGATGAGACGCTTTGGAGCGATGTGTCAGCGAATTCTGGCCTTATTGGCCCTGTTATCCGCATTAGATTGGTTTAGGACTGATTCAGAGGTACAGAAAAAAGCAGAAACGAGGCAGAGATGAATCTGTGCTGTGCCTTTGCCCCAGCCTGCCGGGGGTGGGTGGGTGGATTCCAGCTTTGGGTGTTCCCAAAAAGAAATCCTGGGAAGGGCAGCCCTGCAGGAAGGAGAAAAGATCCTTAAGTGTAAGGATGTGTCACTGGTAGGTGGCCAAGACCAAGAAGTTCATTCGTGCCATAGGAGTCCCCATTACTTTGTATGGGTTTGAAAGCTGGACAATGGAGAAAGCTGAGGGGAAGAAAATTCTGAAGAAGTGTACATTCACACAAAAGCTTAGACCCAGAATCAGGGCTTTTTTGGGGCAGGAAGGCACAGGAAGGGAGTTCCGGCTGGCTCCCAAGTTGGCCATGCCCAGCAGGAACTCATTAGCATAACAGGCCACACCCAACAGCAGAAAGTCATTAGGATTGGCTATATTAGGGGTGTGTGGCCTAACATGCAAAGGAGTTCCTGCTACAAAAAAAAGCCCTGGGGTTTGACAACAAACAAGGTAAACAGAATAAGAAGCAAAAGGTGGGTGTGGCTGGATGACCACACTTCTGGTAACATGGAGGTGTGGCCTAATATGCTAATGAGCTGTGCTGTCAGGGGTGTGGCCTGATATGCTAATAAGTTTCTGCTGTTGGGTATGGCCTATTATGCTAATGAGTTCCTGCTGGGCTTTTTCTACAAAAAGAGCCCTGCCCAGAATAAAGCTTTTTGGTCTTAGAGGTGCCACTGGACTCAGAACTTGTTTCAGAAGAAAGTAGATTCCTTTGAAATGTGGTGCTGAAGGAGAGTTTTATGGATCCCGTGGTCTGCCCAAAAAAGCCAAGCAAACCCCAAACTAGTGGCTTCTAGATCAAGTCAAGCCTGAACTCTCCCTAGAAGCTAAAATGGCAAAACTGAGGCTATCATAGTTGGGTCACATGATGAAAAGACAATAAAGCTAGGAAAATAGATTCAGGCGGGTAGCGGTATTGGTCTGAAGCAACAGGATAATGGAATTTGCCTTCAGTTCTAAGGAGTAACACTAGAACAAAGTTTGAGTCCAGTGGCACCTTTGAGGCCAACAAAGTTGATTTATCTTCATGGCGTTGCA
The DNA here is from genome assembly GCA_029375565.1 of Gekko gecko. Lineage (NCBI taxonomy): Eukaryota > Metazoa > Chordata > Lepidosauria > Squamata > Gekkonidae > Gekko > Gekko gecko. Next base: position 66,214,062 of record JAPDNY010000012.1, on the reverse strand, counting down.
TGGCATCAAAACTGTATGTAGATGTATACAGTATAGTATGTAGTCCAGAGTGAGGTGTGTGTCTGTAAAGCCAGTCTGGTGTAGTGGTTAAGTGTGCGGGCTCTAATCTGGGAGAACCGGGTTTGATTCCCCCACTCCTCCACTTGCAGCTGCTGGATGACCTTGGGCAAGCCATAGTTCTGATAAGAGCTGCTTTTGAAAGAGCAGTTTCTCTCAGAGGTCTCTCAGCCCCACCGACCTCACAGGGTGTCTGTTGTGGGGAGGGGAAGGGAGAGGAGTTTGTAAGCCGCTCTGAGACTCCGAGTCAAGGGCGGGGTAGAAATCAAATCCAATCTCTTCTTCTCCTTCTCCTTCTCCTTCTCCTTCTCCTTCTCCTCCTCCTCCTCCTTCTTCTTCACCATCAAGACGCAGCCACCTTATGGTAACCCCAGCAAGGGGCTTTCAAGGCAAGTGGGAAGCCGAGGTGGTGTGAAATGGCCGTCCTCTCCAAGAGTGACTTGTTACAAGCCTTAATTTCCTCAGCCTTACTCCAGGGGCACTCTGGCCGGTAGTGTGCCTTGGCATTGCCTGAGGAGATATGAAAATCCTGCTCACATCCCTCCCCACTAGGAGCCTTGGTTTCCTTTGGGGCCTGCAATTTTGAGCAGACATGTTTCAAATGAGGAATTCTACTTCTGGCCCTCTCTGTCTTTCTCCAGTTAGGGGATACCGAAAGTTAACGTCCGTGTGCTTCTAAAAACTAGCGAGCTTCCTTGCCAGCAGCTTGCATTTATTTTAAAATGGGTATTGCCCAAATAGGAGGCAAAGCAGCAAGGCTGGAGGGGCAGACAGGCCACAGGAGTCTGAGCAAGCAGTGAAACCAGAGGGTGGCATTTTGCTCTCGGATTGTTTTCACGAGCTCTTAAGGTAAAAAAAAATCTGTAACTTGTTTAATGCTTCTGTCAGACTAGAACGGGTTAGTTCAAGGTGGCTTATGTGACTTTCTCAGCTTTTATCCTCACAACTCTGTGAGATGGGTTAGGCTGGGTGTGCGTGCCTGGCCCAAAGTCACCCAGCGAGTTTCCGTGCTTGTTTGACCTCTAACCACTACACCACAATGCTCTCACAGATGTCAATATTTCCCTGTAATGGTCTGGCAGGAACTCTTTCAGAGCTTGTTCTCCCCCCATATTGGGTCCCAGTGAGTTTGTATACTGGAACACACACGCGATTATTTTGATAACCACCTAATTGTTATGTTAGATCCTTACAGTCCTTTCTCACTCCTGATAGTCTGGTAACATAGGTAAAGGTTCCCTTGCTCGGAAGCCAGTCGAATCCGACTCTAGGGTTGCGGTGCTCATCTCCGTTTCAAAGCCGAAGAGCCAGCGCTGTCCAAAGGCGTTTCCGTGGTCATGTGGCCGGCATGACTAAACACCAAGGTACACGGAACGCTGTTACCTTCCCACCGAAGTGGTACCTATTTATCTACTTGCAATTTCTTGCTTTCGAACTGCTAGGTTGGCAGGAGTCTGGTAACATGCTGAAGCACAAAATACATGTATTTGAGAGTGGAACATGGTGAAAGATGTGATATTCATGATCGGAGGCACACGCCTGCTGTGATTCTTCTCACTGTTAAGCGGTTAACACTGCAGGACGCCAGGGGCACTCTACTGCATTTCTTGGATGGCTGACTGGGAGAAAACGGCCTTCAGTGGATCTGCTGCTTTTGGTGATGAGCTGAATTATATATATAGAAAGTTTCTTCCAAAAGGTCGAGTGGCCAGTTTGTCCATCAGCCAGTGCTTGTCTCTGCCCCATCCACCCCCTTATGCACGCAACCGGGGCGGATTGAGGCTCACTGGTGCCCTCAGCACTGACCCATCTCAGTGCCCCCCTCCTTTCCACACTGACCCAGTCCATTGTAGTGGTTGCCCTGTCTGACCAGATATACAATCCAGGTTGCAGCAATACAAAAATGCACCATGATCAATTTGCACTAGTTTTATCATCATTTTTTTTTTTTTACAAATCTTCATTTTTTTTCCTTTTCACCGTTTTCCCAACTTTGTGCTGCCCCCTTTGGCCCTGGTGCCCTAAGCACGTGCTTAGTCTGCTTCATGGTTAATCTGCCGCTGCATGCAACTCTTGTGCTATAAAGCTAGAATACATTTTTGCAGCCTTGCGTGTTTTAGCACTTGCCTTTTGTGAGCGGACGCACTTGGAGAGCCAGCTTGGTTGTAGTGGTTAAGTGTGCGGACTCTTATCTGGGAGGACCGGGTTTGATTCCCCACTCCTCCACTTGCACCTGCTGATGTGACCTTGGGTCAGTCACAAGCTCTGGCACAGCTGTTCTCTCAAGGACAGTTTCTGCCAGAAGTTCTCTCAGCCCCACCTACCTCACAGGGTGTCTGTTGTGGGGAGGGGAAGGGAAAGGAGTTTGTAAGCGCTCTGAGACGCCTTTGGGCAGTGAAGGGCGGGGTATAAATCCAAACTCTTCTTCTTCTTCTTCTTCTTCTTCTTCTTCTTCTTCTTCTTCTTCTTCTTCTTCTTCTTCTTCTTCTTCTTCTTCTTCTTCTTCTTCTTCTTCACATTATTCAGAGTCCGCCTTTCGCACAGATACTGGTCATTAATCTGGCACATTAAAGAAAGCAGAAATTACGAAGTAAGGTCATACTTAATGCTTTTGGAAATTCTATGCAATCTCATCATAATGTGAATTTTAACACCCTGTATAATTTTGATCAATTTAATAAATGTACACTCCATGCTGTCGTGTTTGTTTTCTAGCTGCTTGAACAGTACCTTGGTGTTTCTGCCGGAGGACAGGTGCTGCATATGGAGCTTAGACAGGATCTCAGCAAGTCCAAACTCAGATCCAGGTACGCCAGGTATGCAGAATTCAGCGATCCCTGAAGACGTCGCCATGAAATGTTGCGCACGGAGACAAGATCTTCGGGACTGAAATGGTTCACAACTTTGGGTGAACCAGGCTGTGATCCCAAAACCACTTACTTGGGAAGGGATAGCTATGATGAAATGAAAAACAGGAGGTGGCGGCGGCTACAAGCATGGACAGCTTCAAGAGGGAATTGGATAAGCATATGGAGCAGAAGTCCATCAGTGGCCATTAGCCACAAGGTATAGATAGGAACTCTCAGTCTGGGTCAGGTGATGCTCCGTATTCTTGGTGCTTGGGGGGGAAGCCGCAACAGTGGGAGGGCTTCTGGTGTCCTGTCCCCACTGATGGACCTCCTCGTGGCACCTGGTGTTTCTGGCCGCTGTGTGGCACAGAGTGTTGGACTAGATGGGCCACTGGCCTGATCCAATCTTGGCTTCTCTTATGTTCTTATGTCTCTCTACAACTGTGTTTTTCCATAAGCACTCTGAAATGTGGGCTGGATCCAAAGGTCCCATTCTAGTAAGAGGGGAGCCGTCCTCTGGTGCAGGGAGGAGACTCACAAGTGGAATGAGCCTCTTCTATAATTAGAGGAAGGCTTCTCACCCCAGGCCCTGACCTGGATGTCTCGGGCTGGTCCGATCTCAGAAGCAAAGCTGGGCCAGCCCTGGTTAGTACTTGGATGGCAGGCCTCCGGGGAAATCCACGGTAGAAGCAGGCAATGGCAGACCACCTCTGTTTTCTCTTGTCTTGAAAACACTATGGGGTCACCATAAGTTGGCTGTGATTTGATGGCACTTTCCACCGCCACCTTATCTTCTGGCCCCACTGGAGGACCTCCTGATGACAACTGGGTTTTGGCCACTGTGTGACATGGACTGGATGGGCCTCATGGCCTGATCCAACATGACTTCTCCTTATGTTTTTATGTTCTTACCCCAGAGCAAGGTCCCACCATCAGTGAGACAAGACCTTTGGATCCAATATTCAGAAACTGCAATGGGTGCAAAAATCAGCAGCTGGTCTCCTTGGGGACGGGGTGGTCTCCCTTCTGTGTCAGCTTCAGTGGCTACCAGTTGGTTTGTCGGTTTCCATCAAAGGGCTGGGGGGTGTCCTTAATGCTGCTGAGTGACCGAGCATGAGGGCAGCTGATGCACTGATGCCACCACCTTGCTGGGCCCCCAGCTGTGAAGTGACTAAAGCAATTAGAGTGGATATCCTGGGCAGGGCTTTGTTGGTGATGGTGCCCAGACTGTGGAATGTTCATCCGAAGGGGAACCTACTCACCTTCAGGTGACAGTGTCATAAGAACATAAGAGAAGCCATGTTGGATCAGGCCAATGGCCCATCCAGTCCAACACTCTTTGTCTTTCAGTGACCAAAACCCAGGGGCTATCAGGAGGTCCACCAGTGGGGCCAGACTGCAGAAGCCCTCCCACTGTTGCCCCCCAAGCACTAAGAATACAGAGCATCACTGCCCCAGACATAAGAACGTAAGAGAAGCCATGTTGGATCAGGCCAGTGGCCCATCTACTCCCACACTCTGTGTCACACAGTGGCCAAAACTCAGGTGCCATCAGGAGATCCACCAGTGGGGCCAGAACTCCAGAAGCCCTCCCACTGTTGCCTCCCAAGTACCATGAATACAGAGCATCACTGCCCCAGACATAAGAACATAAGAGAAGCCATGTTGGATCAGGCCAGTGGCCCATCTAGTCCCATATTCTGCGTCACACAGTGGTCAAAACCCGGGTGCCATCAGGAGATTCACCAGTGGGGCCAGAACTCCAGAAGCCCTCACACTGTTGCCCCCCCCAAGCACTAAGAAAACAGAGCATCACTTGCCCTGGACAGAGTGTTGTTCCATCTATACCTTGTGGCTAATAGCCACTGATGGACGTTTGCTCCAGATGTTTATCCAGATGTTTATCCAGATGTTTCTACTTAAAAAGGCATGAGAAGAAGGAGTGAATTTTGTTGGCATTGGAATCTGTTTTGATGCTGCCATTTTATTTAAATGCTGTACTGTTTTAATATCTGATGCCACTTTTGAACTGTACTTTTTGAAAAAAGCTTGCTGGGTGTCCTTGGGCCCATCGCACACTCTCAGCCTAACCTACCTCACAGGGTTGTTGTGAGGAGAAAATAGAGGAGAGACAAAGGATGTAAACTGCTTTGGATCCCCGTTGGGGAGAAAGATGGGGTATAAACATAGAAAGTAAATAAAACAAATCTTGGGTGGTCCTTGTTTAGTGAAGAAGCAGGGTACAGGTGTTGTGAGCAATTAAAACAAGCCTTGTATTCTGATATCAAGGCTGTGATCCAGGGCATATATCTTTCCGAGTAATTGAATGTTGGGACCGTCTTCCAAGCAAACATGCCCAGGACTGGCTTGCAGAACTGCAGTTTTATTTGGAAGGAGGGTTAAATTCCACTGAAAGTACTGAGATGTACTTCTGAGTAAACCAGGTTAGGATCAGATTGGAAACACGTCTTTTGTCATTTTTGGTATTCTTGGTTTCCTTGTAAATGCAAGGGGGATATTCCCCCTTGGAACCTCTACAATACTCTTTAGGAAAATGTATGTAGAGTACTTTTATGTTGGTTCTGAATGAGGCTACCAGTGGCCAACCCAGGTGGGTTCCCTCTGAGCTGAGTTAGTGTGAACTAGCTCACAGTTTTTTTCCCTCCGGCTCACACGTTTTTGTCTTAGCTCGGGAAGAATGGCTCCAGTCCAGAGCAAACAAATCGCCTGCTTGCTCAGAACTTTAATGCTGGTAGCTTACAAAGTAGAATTTTTGCTCACCGGACTCCACAGCTTAGAGGGAGCATTTTCAGTTTTCTTATCCACTTTGATGTTGGGCGTTCAACTGAAGCTTGATGCAGAGACATGAACGGGTTTTTCTCTGAGTCAGTTCAAGCTTTACCTGCATCTTGTTGTTAAAAAGCACAAGACAGCTGGCAGCTTGATTTCCAAGACATTGATCAAGTCCTACAGGTGGCATTTCAGCATTTGCTGACACATTTGTGTGCCCAGACGATCCCTTTATATTTTTTTGTTTTTTTAAAAGGCTTGGCCTATATTGGAAACCATAACAGATATTTGCAACATATTAGAAATGGAACTCCTCGAACGTTTAGGGAGGCAAGGCAGTCCCACTCTGTTTTCAAGAGCAGCTCGAGAAAATCTTTGGAGGTAACTTTTTTGTAATAAAGCCTCAGTTTAGTCTACAAATATACCTGTCGTATTTGTAAGCAAAACAGGCTGAAATAAATGTTTATGTATTTTATTATTTATGTATTTATTTATGCATTTATGCTATTGAAAAAAGTGGCTTGGGTGATACCTGGCTTAATAATAAAGCGACTTGCTTTGTTTTAACGGTACAGCCTGGAGTCTCATAACTTCTTATAAAACTCTCATTAGTTTTCTAAAATGCTCTCCTAACTCTGTTTTTGATAAGCAAAAGATTCTAAGGCATCTCTTTTAATATGAAGCTAAACCAGGGTTACCATGTTTTGAAAAGCAAACTAGAGGACGTATTTCCCAACTGGCTACTTCAAACAAGTGATCACTATGGCAAATCACATTCCATATGCCCTCTACATTTTAAGCTGTGACGGTTGCTATTAACTAGGAATATTCCTACCCTTCTAACCCAAAAAAGGGGTCATTTTCATCCATTTTTTAAAAAGACCCCCAAAGATGGACACAAAAAAAGAGAACAGGTCCTAAAAAGAGAACATCTGGTAACCCTAACTGATTCTGTGGTGGTTGTGTCTCGCTGTCAAAAATAACACCCACAACATTCCCACCTCCCCTTTTGGTTAACTTTCATGGGCGACTTAAAAACTCATTAAGTTTCAGGTAGCTGTATTTGTCTGAAGCAGGACATTTGGATTCGAGGCCAATAGCAGCTGAAAGCTTGCACCTCTAAACTCTTGTTGATTTCTAAGGTTATAGAATATAACTGTTGATTTCTAAGGTTATAGAATATAACTGTTAAATAGGCATTGTGCCTTTTTTTAAATTAGAAAGTTTTTTTTTTAAATTAGAAAGCAGCCTCTACCACATTTCTTTTAAAATGAAATCATACTACGGGTTTCCCTGTAAGCATTCGTTTTCCTTTCGCTCTAATAATGCCCCGCATCTTCATTTCTGGCAACAATCATTACCAAAACATGCTCCAACCAGTGTTCCCTCTAAGTGAAGTTAGCGTGAGCTAGCTCACAGTTTTTTAGCCTCCAGCTCAGACATTTTTGGCTGAGCTCAGGAAGGATGGCTCCAGAGCAAACTCATTTATGCAGTAGCCCAATCGTGCGTGCTCACAACTTTAATGCCAGTAGCTCACAGAAGAGAATTTTTGCTCACAAGACTCCACAGCTTAGAGGGAGCATGAGCTGCAACCAGTGTTCCCCCTAAGCTGAGTCAGTGTGAGCTAGCTCGCAGTTTTTTAGCCTCCAGCTCATAGATTTTGGTCATAGCTCAGGAAGCAAACTAATTTATGCACTAGCCAAATCCCTCACTCACAACTTTAATGCCAGTAGCTCTCAAAGTAGAATTTTTGGTCACGATCTACAGCTGAGAGGGAACATTGGCTCCAACAGTTATGTAAAGTTTAAAACATACTACGAAACTTGAACATTGTTTATCGAGAGGTCTATACTTCAATTTAAAAAAAATAATAAACCAAACATTACAGGTGGCTATCTTTGATGGAGAAACAAAGGCGCAGCCCTTCCGCGATCGTCCAGAGAGCAAAAGCCGCGATTCACAACCGGATTCTTCCCCCATTTAAATCTAGCATCGCCCCGGGCACGCTTAAGCACCTCCCCACTCCGCATGCGCAGTACGATAAACGAAGCTGCCCGAGACAGCCCTTTTCCCTTTTTTGTACAAACGCGGACGGGGGGGGGGAGACGTCGGCGACTTGTCCCTCGCCGGCGCTCGTAAGTGGCGGATGCTCCTATTTTCGGTTTCCCCCTCCTCTCCGGGCCAGTTTCCTGTGAGGAGCGGATGGCTTAAGCTGGGCCCGGCTTCGAGGCGGTAAGCGCGGCGCTGTAGCCGGAGTCGGCGGTGTTCGGACTCGGCCCGGGTGCCTCAGGGGGGGCTCGCCGGTGGTCTGGAGGCCGAAGGGAGGAGCGGGCGGAGGTTGCGTGAGGGGCCGCCTGAAGGGACCCGCTAGGCCCGGAATGCCCCCCCCCCGGTTGTGGAAGAGTTAACGGGGGCCGGAGAGGGACAAGAAAGGCCGCGGCCGTTCCGAACGCTATCTTGGTTGGGGGATTTGGAAGGCGGATGGAACGCCGGGGAGAGTCGAGTCGGGCTGGCGTAGCGGTTAGAGTGTCGGGCTCGGCTTCGGGAGGACCGGGGTTCGAGTCTCTCCACTCTGCTCTTAACATCTTGGGCCGTCCCCTGTGGCCGTAACTCCCCACACGGGGTTGTTACGGAGATAAGATTGGGGACAGGGAGAGCCATGCAGGGTATTACGGAGATAAAATGGGGACAGGGAAAGCCATGCAGGATGATACCCTAAGAGGCTCAGAGCAGGGTTAAAAATATGATGGATGCAGCCGGGGGGGGATGTTCTTTCCCATCAGATGCGCTGGTTCTCTAATTGTACAACTAAATGGTTAATCTTGAGGAGCTCTCATCAGTGTTCTGAACGCTAATATCATATAAAAGTGATGTTAAAGAATTTAAGGCTTAAAAAGCTATTTTTAAAAATGCACTGGTTCACAGAAGCCTTTGTGCCGCAGTAAGTTAGGTGTTGAGTTGGTTATCTTGGCTGCAGAAGGCAGGTAGCCCTGTGGAATCTCTATCAAAGGGCTGCTCAGGGTGGCCTTAACTGACCTCGCAGGGCTGTTGTGTGGATGAAATGGCCGGGAGAGCTATGTAGGCTGCCCCTGAGCTCAGAGCAGGGTTAAAGATGTGATTGATATGATTAAAAAAATTCTCCATTAGATTGTGCTGGCTCACAAAGGCTCTTGAGCCGCAATGGTCTTTAAAGCACTTAGAGTCTTTAGTTGGTTATTTTGGCTCCAGAGCATGGCGTAGCCCTCTAGACTGACAGGGTTGCTGTGAACTTAAAATAGGGAAGGGGGAATTATGTATGTCTTTAAGGTGGTGTTGAATCTACCTGACAGGGTTGTTGTGAACTTAAAATAGGGAAGGGGGAATTATGTATGTCTTTAAGGTGGTGTTGAGCAGTGTGTGTTGGAGTAGAAAAGAGCAAGAGGCTTTTGGGAGTCACTGCTCAAGCTTCTTCAGATAGCGTGTGTTGGAGTTTGGCTGCAGCGAACTAGCAGGGCCAGCAGTCTACCTTGCAGCCTTGTTGTAAGGATCAAGTTGCTGAAAGTGGAATCAGGAGCTCCATCATAGAAGGGCAGGTTTAACGTTCAATAAATAATTAAAGCAGGTGGAGAGATTTATATTTGTCACTTTGCATTCCATCAAAGAAAAATACGCCGTTTAAAAAGATAAAACTACTAAGAGGGGTGTGTGGAACCATCAGTGCCAACCTACATTATTGGGGAAAGGGCAGGATAAATGACATGGGAAGTAATAATCTCTGTTGGATATAGGGACCCTTAAAATTGCTAAATTCTACAGTTAAGAAATCTAGTTTGTGAGACACACTGCAGGATCTTAAGCCAGTTTAGCGTATCTGGGGAATCTGTCAGCACAATGCTTCCGTGAACTTAGGCTTGAGTAAAACTGCATAGGACTGTATTGTGTGTTTTCCCTGGTTACTGGTGGCTGTTACCAATGGCCACGGTGCTTATACAGCTGACCTCTACACAGAAACATCATACCTTGGGCTATGTGCATAGCTTGACCGTTTGGCCCCACTGTTTACATTTTTTCTTTATGATGTTGTGTGAGCTTATATATATGTAGAGTTACTCCAGAGTCTGTTTGTTTAGGTTGGGACAGGAATAACTGCACAGAGATGTGCTGTTGAAGGTTTTAGACTGCCAAAAGACTCCCTTCTGTTTTTGAAAACAAGCTCACATTACTGCGAAGATTAGAAAGAGCTTTCCACTGATACAGGTGACCACAAGAGTCACAGCACATGGGAAAAACCACAGCCTGATAGTAAATAAACAGTAGAACTCCTGTCAATGTTCCCTCCAGTTGTTTTCCCACACTTAAGCACCACATCGGGTAACATCTCTTTACGGATTATAAAACTTTTAATTAACGATAGACAACATCCACAGCATGTAACAGGAAAATTCAAGGAGAATGACATAGTAAAGATGATGAGTTTATCTTCTTCCATCCAGTTAAAAATCGAAAGAGCAGAAAATAATTTTTTGAAGCTTCTGGAGGGAAGAGGAACTGTGGCTGTGTTTGGCTGCAAAATATCCTTTATTAATGCTTTAACTAGAGTTTTCTTGTGTATCACGTAAGCAGCTATGTATAAAAACTTCACAGGTCAAATGGAATACCGTCTAGGTATCAGTTGCTTTATAATCAGCATTCATTCTCCTAAAAGAGAAAGCCAGTTATAATAGTACAATTGATATATATTTTGTCTTGTGTATAAAGACAGCCAGAGTGGTTAAAGTGTCAGACTAGGATCTGAGAGACCCAGATTCAAATCCTCACTCTGCCATTAAGCTTCATTGGGTGGCTTTGGGCCAGTCACTCACTCTTTTAGCCTCACCTATTTCACAAGGCAGTTGTAAGGACAGACTGGAGGAAAGGAGAATGATGTAAACTGTGTTGGGTCCTCATTGGGGAGACAGGTGGAATATAAATTAGGTAAATAAATAAACTGAGAAAGAGAGGAAATAAGAGGAAGGCAGGAGAGGCACGTTACAGTTACATGTCCCATTGTTTGCCCGAGCAGTCAAGGAACGGGTCTAGATTTCAAAGTAAATTTCCTCTTTATTCATTGAACTGGCCAGAAGGGTTTATCCAATATTTCCGCTGTTCTTTTGAGAGACAGTAAGTTGCTGGTTGTGAACGTGGAACCTCAAACATTTTAGGAGAATTTTTGCAGACACCTCAAATTTTTCCATTTCTTCTTCTTTTTAATCTGACTGGATATATTTTTATCTGACTGGATTTTGCTTTTTAAAGCTATGCTTTAGTGTTTAGTTGCTTTGCTTGAGCTGTTTTGGTTTCTGACTTGTGCCAAATAAGAGGATAAATTCATAGTGAAGTCTGTATTACTTCTAGACATTTTTGTGGCATGTCATCAGTTACAAATGGCAGACAAAAAACTGTGAAAGACTTAAAGATCCTTTAACTCATTCTGGACTTGGGGGGCACTCGGAAAACGGTGAGAAATCTTGATTTCTGAGTGTCTGGAAGACTTGAGTGTAATGCCAGGGACAAAACTCTGTCTCTCACATGCGGCGTTATGAGTGATAGGTGACCACTAATTTAGGCTGGCTACCAAGACCTTTTTTGTTTGCTTTATTTCTTAATGAACATATATCCCAGTTTGGTGTAGTGGTTAGGTGCGCTGACTCTAATCTGGGAGAACCAGGTTTGATTCCCCACTCCTCCACTTGCAGCTGCTGGATGACCTTGGGCAAGCCATAGTTCTGTCAGAGGTGTTCTGACAATTTCTGTCAGAGCTCTCTCAGCCCCACCTACCTCACAGGGTGTCTGTTGTGGGGATGGGAAGGAGTTTGTAAGCTGCTCTGAGACTCTGAATGAAGGGCGGGGTATAAATCCAATCTCCTCCTCCTCCTCCTTTTTGTGCCAAATATTTTGAAAAAACACAGAGTTCGTAGAGAACAAATGAATTAATGTGAAGATTTCCTTTGATTTCAGAGCAATTTAAATAGCACTTTCACATAGTACATATGTTCAGATAATTGTTCTAATTAGTTGCGTGTTAACAATAAAGACAATTTAGTAGCCTGTGCATACACAGATGGAAATCGTTAAATAAATAAGTGGGCTCAGGACGGCTTACAATTAATCATTTATACACATCCAGAAACAACATGGTGCTTTATAGGGTAACATAAAATAAAAGTTCCTCTGCGGAACTTACAACTTAAATGTCTGTGGTAGCTTAGAAAATAAAGTGAAGGTGGAGGCAAGAGGAACAAACCAAGAAATGGGAGAATTCTGTAGCCAAATGCAATATGTTTACTGAGTCAGAAGGATGTTTCCCTTGATGTCCTTTTTTTAATTTCTTTTTAGAATTCGAGGACATTAGAGACGGTGAGAATGCACCATGGGAACGGACCTCAGAATGCACAGCGCCAGCTCCAGCGGTCCCGGTCCTTCACCGGCAGCGAGAGCGAAGATCAGCAGGCAAACCTGCCCCAGTCCCCCGCAGCGTCGTTTGCTCCTTCCGCCAGCCCATCCGCACCGCAGTCTCCCAGTTACCAAATCCAACAATTTATAATGAGCAGAAGCCCCGTGGCTGGCCAGAACGTTAACATCACCCTGCAGAACGTTGGCTCGGTAACGGCAGGAAACCAGCAGATCACTCTGACCCCTTTGCCCATCCCAAGCCCGACATCCCCGAGTTTCCAGTTCAGTCCTCAGCAAAGGAGGTTTGAGCATGGATCGCCCTCCTATATCCAAGTCACTTCGCCGTTGCCCCCTCAGGTTCAGTCCCAAAGCCCCACGCAGCCCAGCCCCGTGCCAGTTCAGTCCATTTCTAACGTTCGGACAGGTACCCCGGGGCCCGGCTTGGGCATGTGCAGCCAGAGCCCGACGCGAGGCTTCGTGGACACGAGCGTACTCGTCAGACAGATCAGCCTGAGCCCTTCGAACGGCGGGCACTTTGTGTATCAGGAAGGATCCGGCATCGCCCAGCTCTCTCAAGGCGCCGCGGCTCAGGTGCAACTTTCCTCTCCCGGCGCGCCTGCTACGGTGAGAGAGCGCCGGCTGTCGCAGCCCCATTCGCAGACCGGAGGCACCATTCACCATCTCGGACCGCAGAGCCCTGTCGCCAGTGGGGCAAACATCCAGCCTTTACCGAGTCCCGGTCACATTACAACAAATAACCTGCCGCCGCAAATTAGCAACATCATCCAAGGCATGCAGCAACAGCAGCAGGTCCTGCAAGGGCAGCAGCTGAGCAGACCCTTGGGATATGACAGGACCCCTGGCAGCCTGATCGCTGGCGTGGGAGGACCGCCGACGTTTGGGATGACCTCCCCGCCCCCTCCCACCAGCCCTTCCCGAGCCAGCATGGCGCAGGGGCTGACGAGCCTCCCCCTCGCTCCCTCCGTGTGTGCAGTGGTGAAGAAGCCCAAGAAGCTGGAGGAGATCCCCCCCGCGACTCAAGAGACCGCCCAGATGAGAAAGCAGTGCCTGGAGCACCACCTCAAGCAAATGGAGATCTTGAAAGAAACTTTCAAGGAGTACCTCGTCGAGCTGTTTTTCCTGCAGCACCTCCAAGGGAATATGATGGATTTCCTGGCATTCAAAAAGAAGCTCTGTATGCCGTTGCAGGCGTACCTGCGGCAGAATGACCTGGATTTGGAGGAGGAGGAGGAGGAGGAGCAGTCTGAAGTGATCAACGACGAGGTAAGACTCTGAACAGTTTTCAATAACGGGGAAGCATCATCCTAAATTTAGAATCGACACCAGATTCTCTGATTCCGCGGTCCTAGGCAACGACTTGGACCAGTGAAACCAGTTAGACTTCCAGTAAACATAGTTAGGATCGAGTTGTGAGTGACCATTGTTCCCTCTAAGCTGAGTTAGTGTGAGCTAGCTCACAGTTTTTTAGCCTGCGGCTCACACATTTTTGTCTTAGCTCAGGAAAGGAGGGCTGCAGAGCAAACTGATTTACGCAGCAGCCAAATCACTCACAGCTTTGATGCCAGTAGCTCACAAGGTAGAATTTTTGCTCACAAGACGCCACAGCTTAGAGGGAGCATTGGTTGTGACTCTTTCTGGCCATGAGATAGCTCACTGGCTGCTACTGCAGTGATCCTTAACTCTTTTTGTGGCAAACAGATGTTCTGGGAAAGTGGTTTAGGGTTAAATATATTCATTTTATTTACTGAATTTGTAGGCTGCCTTTCAACTGTGGAAGCTCCCAAGGGCCACCCAAAAAAGAAAAGATAAATCAGTTGTGGCGATAGGAAGCAGAACTGGGTTGCCTGGGATGGCCTGCTCAGGCCCATAAACAAAACTTGTAGAGAGTTTTACTGCATGATTGTGCTTTCGTCAGATGCAGAGTGTGTATATGAACTTTGTGGTTCTCTTGTAAAACTTCCAAAATGGCAACCTTAACTGTGTATTTTTAACATGTGGTGATAGAACTTCCATTGCGATGATGACGGGAAAGAACCTGGGTTTTAATTGAGGTTTCAGATTTCTGCAAATACAAATGTTATTTCTAAGATCAGGATCCAAGCAGTCCATGCGCCCCGTATTTGACTGCTGCATTTCAAACAACAGCCCCACTGCATCTCACACAAAATCTGCATGGGAAGTCGTTCTCGAACATCAGTTAAGTTTCGGAAACAGTCAAGGAAGAAACATTTTGTTTTTAAAATCCCACCGGGGCCTGAAGTTGCTCTCACTAAAGATAACAACCCTAAAGCCTGCCAGTTTTAAAAACAGTAGTAGATTAAAGTAATTTGAATACATATGTGAGCTTAGTAGTGAACTAATTGCGATCTGTCTCAAGCAGGGCTCGCAAGAGGCAGCATGGAAATATCCTAAATAAATGGTTAATCATCATCTCTATAGAATCTTATTTGTAATACCATCCTGGCTGGTGGTCCCATATTTTAAAGCCACAGGGCATCACGGTCCCACTGAGCACAATGGAGCAGATGTCTGTGGATAAGTGTTCTTTACTTGATGCCGCAGCTCCAGACTATTTTTTCAGAGGGTTGTGCATCAACTCAGTGTGGCAGCCCTTCCAGCATATAGCCTATTCCCAAATTCCAAACCCCATCCAGTTGTCTAGTTTGGAGCTGAACCGCTCACTCACGTTGTCAGAAGTTGTGGCCACCTACCCCATCGATGTGCATAGCCCTTTTCTTTCAGGGGGCTGTTTTAATTCACTGTTTATGGCTGTGCAGGGTAAAATATACCATAGAGGATTCACAGTTGATTTGCAAGATGTCGTTTCCCAGAGAGGTGTGTGTTTTGTTTGCAAGCTGTTAGACTTGGTACTTCCAGTTAAATATTGTAAATACGTTGCTGTTTTCAGTGGAATCTTGTGAAACTCTTTAATGGTGGCGTTCCCAGTGGATTAATGACTTATAGATTGTGAATGGATTTGCTTGGCATTTCTAAAAAAAGGGTAAATAGCAGGCTTGGTTAGGGTGATACGGGCTGTGGAGAAAGGACAATAGGAATTTAAACCTCTTTCCCAAGCTGCTTCCGTGACTTTGACTTGTATGTTGTTTGTTTTCCAGTGGGTTAAATGGCAGATCCAGGGGTCTAGTCAGGAGAGCAACAATTTAGTAAAGCATTTAATGTTTAGAGGCTGAGGCACTCCCATTAGTCTGAAAACAGTAGAAATTAAAGCCCATTGAAATCCAAGAGGGTTTGAGAAAGTGTGTTGAAGATCATCCAAGTAGGTCAGACGATCTATAAGAATAAATGATTTCCGTGGTCTGATTTTTTTTTTTTTTAGAAGTAGTCATTCCTGTGTACGTGCTAAATGGGCTGGCTGTAACATTAACTTTTCCCCCGCCTCCGTGATATTTTCAGAATGGTCAAAAATGATCAGTCTGTGCTTGGCAGTGCTGAGTATGACATACGAGACATTTAAAAGCTTTCCTTAAACCATGGCAGAGCTCAGCCACGATTTGTCAAATGTTTTTCACTCCTGTATCCCTGTTTGATGCTGTCATGCATAGGGCAAGGCATTTCCCTCTATGGTACTGGGTGAGCAGTAATTAAAGCTTTTTTTTTTTAAAGATACCTGATTCTGAGGTTTAACAATTTATATTATCAGTCGCGTGGAACACTTCTGCAGAATAATAAAATGAACTTCTTTGTGTCTTGAGCAGATTGCATTACCTTTTATTGCAGAATTGCTTCTGGGGTATCTGTAACCTCCTTTCTTCGTATTTTGTGGTCTTCCTCTCTTACCCCCCCATCACCTTCTGCTAAAGCAATGCACTTCATCCCTTGCCTGGGTGGGCTGATGACTATGGGGATTTGTTCAGGGGGCAGGGGGAGCGAATGCAAGCTCTGCTCATTGCTTAATAAATGTTTGGGCTCTTCTGAATGTGGACTGTCTGTCGTGCTAATTTTGTTGTCTGTCGAGAAAGCCAAGATGTCAAAGTCTTACCCGCATCATTGTCCAGACTAAAATCAAATTGAGACTTCTGATGGCGAGAGGTGACAGAACTTCCTGCTAGCCTGTCCCTTGTTTCCGTTCTGCCGTTTAATGGCAAAGCAGAACTCTTTAATATATATCTTTTAAGGTTAATGTTACATTGCACTGATGGATATACTGTTATAAACCCCTCTTCAAAGAGAAACCATCACAAAAGTGCCAAGCAAGGGTGCGTTGACCGGATTTCAAACACGAAAGCAAAAGAAAAAAATGATTTCCCTTTTTGTTTTTCCCCAAAATATCTTCTCTCAGGTAAAGGTTGTGACAGGAAAGGATGGCCAGACTGGTACTCCTGTTGCTATAGCAACCCAGCTTCCTCCAAATGTTTCTGCTGCTTTTTCATCCCAGCAGCAACCATTTCAGGTACTTTTCAATGGTTCTAAACTTGTAGTTTTCATCCCAGATTATTATTTCTTTTTTTCCTTCATTCAGATTTGGTATTGGATAGTGGAATTCGTATTTTCCCAAGAGGCCCATCCCTCTTCATCTCAAAAACAAAACTGAGCAGTAAAAAGAGCTTTAAATTTTTCAGATGCATGAGTGTTTATGGAGTGCTGAGGAAGTTTATTTTTTCCCTTGTCTC
The DNA here is from genome assembly GCA_029375565.1 of Gekko gecko. Lineage (NCBI taxonomy): Eukaryota > Metazoa > Chordata > Lepidosauria > Squamata > Gekkonidae > Gekko > Gekko gecko. Next base: position 66,197,303 of record JAPDNY010000012.1, on the reverse strand, counting down.
AAAGTTGCTGGCTTGTTTCATTAACTTTTCAGCTTTTAATGTATTTCACTTGGTTTGCCTGTCTTGATTTCTTTGTGCATTCTGCCTAGTAACAGCGTGGGTCCCTCTGTCTGTGCCATTGTGACTGTGGATTCCTTCTAAGATTCTGTTCTTTCCCCCCCTCAATTTGAAGGGTTTTTTTTTTTAAAAAAAATCAGACACAAGAAGATGTCAGATTTACGGCGACACCTTCTTTCCTTCTGGCGCATTTAAGCTACCATGATTTTGTATAAATAAGTAATCAAACGTCTTGCGGTTTCTATGTAGGGTTGAACATTTGAGCAGTCAAAGCAGGTTTGGTCTATTGATCTGTCAACTGTTTTTAGTAACTATCAGAACAATAAAAATACTTCAATCAATAGCAGGGTTGCTTCTTAACTGTTTTTTAACATTAGACAATTTGCCATGTTGGTAGGCTAGGAGTAGTGATGCAACATTTGTGGAAAAGTTGGACACAAAAGGGAGCAGCCTGGAAGCTTTTGGGAAAATGGTAATATATGTAATATATACGTTCTCATCAAAAGCCTAAAACTTACTGTACTGCACTAACACCATAAAACACAGCATTTAGAACTTAGTATGTAACGACTGCATATCACTTCACTGTAAGCCGCTTTAGCACGTATATCTTAATTTTAGCCATTTGACAGGTAGGGCAAAATGAAAGTTGGAAACAGTGTATTATCAGTAATCTATTCAGTAGAGTGTATTAACATCACATATTAATTGTCTGCAGAATTTAATCACATTTAAACAAATACATGTTTGAAAATACACAGTGCCTGTCTACCATATACACAGGAATTATTGTTATTGACACTTACCTAAAAGTCTTGATACAGTGCACTGACTTGTCTTGAAAAGCATTTCATTCATTCGAGAAGAGCTTTTTTCAGTGTTTCTTCCAGACTTCATCTGGGGAGAAATCACTGGAACCTCCTCCTGCTCCCCCTTCACCCAAAGTCTTCACATCTCTTGTCTAGAGCCTTTGCTAGCAAATGACATCACAATGAAATGAATTAAAAAAAAAGACAAATAGCCACTTACATAGTGGGACTCTTGACTCTGTGAGGTATTTAACAGTATTGGACTGCAGTCCAATAATGGGCAGGACCAGTCCTAGTTTCATTTTGTTTTCAAACGTTTACACTACAGATCTCGGAAATAGCGGGTTATGTTGTGGGTGCTGCAAATCGGGCTTCCTGTGAGTTGTCATGTTCAGCCCTGACGGGCGCAATGGAAATAGTGCATTTTTTTTTAAAAAAATCATGTATCGTTTACTCCCTGTGCAGTCAATAGGATTCTACTTATAGAACAATTTAACATCCTAATTATTTGTGAGCCCTGACCTGGATAGCCCAAGATAGCCTGATCTTGTCACATCTCAGAAGCAAAGCAGGGTCAGCCCCGGTTAGATTTGAATGGGAGACCACCAAGGAATACCAGGTCATGATGCAGAGGCAGGCAACGGCAAGCCACCTCTGAACATCTCTTGCCTTGAAAACCCTAGGGGGTTGCCACAAGTCACCTCTGACTTGACGTGTAATTTTCATTTGTAAGCATGTAGTAAGACGCTGAGCCGCAGACTGGAAGGTCTGTAGTTCAGCAGTTTGAGACCCAAGTGTCGCATGACAGAGTGAGCTCCCGTCTCTGGCCCCAGCTCCTGCCAACCTAGCAATTTGAAAGCAAGAAATTGCAAGTAGATAAATAGGTACTGCTTCGGTGTGAAGGTAACAGCATTCTATGTGCCTCGGCATTTAGTCATGCTGGCCACATGACCATGGAAATGTCTTCGGACAGCGCTGGCTCTTTGGCTTGGAAATGGAGATGAGCACCGCCCCCTAGAGTTGGATTCAACTAGCTTTTGAGCAAGGGAAACCTTTACTTTTACCTTAGTAGGACTTGATGCTTTTTGCGCAGGTGGCATGTGACAATGAGCTTGCTGAACTCTCAAGTATGTTGTAGAAACTTTTTTCATCCCTCAGATGTGGTCAAAATATAGTAAGACTTTGAGAGACGCTGTTTTAAAGTTTTTGAAATCCGTGTAATTTATTATAGAAATAAGAAAAAGAAAACAAATTTTCAGTATTTCAACTTTTTTTAAAACTCTCTTCTAACCTTCTGAAAGTTTTTACAAATCTAATAGTCTAGCAGTGCTGCATGGATCTCACATTTCTTCTCCTTCTGCAGTGAGCTGTATCAGTTATGTAAAGAAGGTTGCAAATTTTACCACTTGTCTGTTAGTTCCTTGAGATATGTCCCCTAAAATGGGAAGAAAAACCTACCAAGCTTTCTAAAATTCCTTCCTTAGGAAATTTGCAGGCAGTTCTTGTAGTCTGAGCTATACCTTTACCAGTGCGATAAGGACCGGTATATTTAAACCTCTTAAACGGCGGAAAATGTGAAGCCCTTTATATCTGAGCAGTATTAGTGATTGACGCTGGTAACAACAGAGTGATTGCACTTTATTTGACTGATAGAGAAAACTATTTATATCCTACCTTGGCTCAAGGAGTCTTAAATAGATGAAAAGATCTACTGAGAGGCATATGGCCAGTTAACCAAAGGAAGCTGTATACTGAAAACAAACTTCACCCCTAAAACAAAGACTCAGAATAGCCAAACAACCTCAGCATTCCAAACAAATTACTTACAAACCCCATAAAAAGCCCATCTGGATTGCACTGATTTACAGGACTTCATATAAAGGCCTGACTGTCCTCAGGCCTTGTCTTGGAGGCTGTTATGAAAAAAAGGGGTTACTATAGAAAAAGGTGACAGACAGACTGAGGCAGATCTCACAGCCCTGAAAGTTGGACTGGCCAACTGAGAGCTGTTTGGGAGGTATGTAGTGGTCAATATGGGTGCAGCACACAGACTACTTTAAAGAGAACAGGCCCTGAGGAGATGACTCTTGAAGTGGAGACGGAAACAGATAGCAGTGGTTGGAGAAGGAAGAGCAAGTTAAAAATGGTCTTAGGATCTGGGTGTTGGCCAGGTGAAGTCAGAGGGTAAATGATACCTATGCTGTCTTCCTGGGTTATGTCTGTCCAGCTTTATGTGGTTTCCCCCCTCACCTGGATAATTAGCCTTAGAAACCTATTCCAGCACATGAATGTCAGTTCCTGTCATTCTTATGCTAGACTAAACAGCTAGGAATAGAGATCTAAAATTTCTGGAACTTCTGAATCCATGGGGGGAAAACCCATAATTTTGGGGGGGAAATGAAATGTATGTACTACTTAATGTCCTATCAACCTAAACTAATTTTAATGACTTGACAACATAAAATGCATTGTTTATAACTTGGCATATAAAATTGTAATATTTGACATGTTTGTGGAACTTAAAAGTTACGTCTTAGTCTTCTATAAGCAATCTTGCTAATGTTCCCAGTGCTTGAGAGAAAGCTGTGAGCTGACAGACACTATGCTGTCTTAGGACACATACCGTAATTTTTGCTATCTTTTGCTATCTGATTAGCAAGAGCTCAGTTCTCAATGGAACAATCAGAATTTCTTCTGAGGCTTTGGTGCAGTTTCTGCCCCACCTCCTTTTCATCTTTTCTCTCTCTCTCGAAGGTAGGGCAATAAGCTACTTGATACCCAGTCTGTGGCTATGTGCGCCGTAGTGATTTGAGGGAAGGGTGAAAAAGTCAATCACAAGATAAGAGTCTGGTCAAAAGGAACAAAGAAGCAGAAGCTTTTCATTAGAGTCTAATGATGGCCATCTCGCTTTTCTTCTATGTAACATCAGGCAGTGGGTGTAGGTTCCTCAAAAAATCTTCTAAGATCTAGAGAAGGTGGCTACGTCCCCCGCCTTCAGCATGTGCCCTAGAAACATTCCACTGATTATACCAAGAAAGATCTTCAGGGGTGCTTTGCCAGTGCAAATCACCACTTATTTTTGTTTTAATTTCTACTGGCAGAAAAGCTTTTAGAAGATCCTGGTAAAGTCCATTTTAGCTTTGTTTTTCATCCTTGCTAAGGCATCTACCTAGGGGTGGGGTGGGGAAACGATTGTCTCTTCATATGCTGGGGAAAGTACAGTGGATTTTGGAGGTAATAAGAAGATAAGAAGAGCCCTGCTGGATCAGACCAGTGGTCCATCTAGTCCAGCATGGCCAACAACAGGGTGTAGAGGCCGAGGCCTTCATAAGAACGTAAGAAGAGCCCTGCAGGATTAGAACAATAGTCCACCTCGTCCAGCATCCTGTCTCACCCAGCGGCCAACCGGTTCTTCTGCAGATCCAACAAAAAGGGCATTGAGGCTGAGGCCTGCATAAGAGCATAAGAAGAGCTCTGCTGGACCAGACCAGTGGTCTATATAGTCCAGCATCCTGTCTCACACATTGGCCAACCCAGTTATTCTGGATGGCCAACAACAGGGCCTAGAGGCCGAGGCCTTCCTCTGATGTTGCCTCCTGGCTCTGGGATTCAGAGGATTAGTGCCTCTGAATGTGGAGGTTCCCCACACTCCCCATGGCTAGTAGACATTGATAGATTTACCCTCCATGAATCTGTCTAATCCCCCTTTAAAGCTGTTTATTTCTGTGGTCATCACTACATCCTCTGGTAGCAAATTCCACATTTAATCGCTCTCTCTGTAAAGCAGTATTTCCTTTTGTCTGTCCTGAACCTACTGCCCATTGGCTTTGTTGGATGCCACATCCCATATACTATTTTAAAGTTTGCTTTTAATGCAAAACAAAGTTATGATTTGATTATGCAGCCAAGCAGCTGGGGGTTTGGAGCTCTTAGAGCAAATTTTGCTCTAAAGAAGAGTCACCCAAAGAAAGGCAAACATATTTTTTCTTCCTCTGAATTTAAGTGTGTCATTTTAAACATAAATATTCTTAGTTTAAAAGTGGGCGTCATCTGTGTAAGTAATGAAAAGTTGGGCTAAGAGTATTAGGAAGTGCCTTGCATTTGATGTGCTGTAGATGTTTTCAAAAAATGCCAGCAGCTCTTGGACACTCCCCCCCCCCATGCAGCTTTAAAAGAGAAAAAGAAAAAAAGGGACTAGTTGTGAAAATAGACTCTGGGGGTTCTGTAAAAGAAAAATGTGTGGACTCTGCTAAATTTTAACTTTTCTGTTTTCTCTTATAATAGCAGGTGCATGCAGGGGCTCCAGTAACAGGAACGGTGAATACCATAGAAATTGAAGCTTTTAAGAGACAGCAAGCACTTTCTTCATCAGGTACGGTCCCTTCAGCAGAACCAAATTATCCTTTTAGGCTAATTCGAGGATCACCACTGTCTAGCATTCACTAAAAATGGTTGCTCCAAGTGTGCCAGTTTTGCCAAAGCCTTCAGGCTGTTTGTTGTGAATAGGAAGTCCATTGCTTGTCACGTGCTCCCCTCACAGCCAATAGACTGGATTTGGCAATAGCCCGTGTGTTTTGGGCGTCACCTCCCGTGATGCTGTCCTTGCACTGTAGAGTCATAGATATCAAAAGCTTGGGGCCGCTCTTGTAAACGTTATAACCTTGAACCCCCTTCCGCTGTACCGTGCCGTAAATGGAATTTGAATATCACAGATTCGTCTAAGAGACCACGAATTGAAGTGGGCCGTCATGGGATGGTTTTTCAGCATCCAGGCGTGGCTTCAGGAGTCCCTCTTCAACAGCTCATGCCAACAGCGCAAGGTACTGTGTCACCACACACCAGCCGCAGATTAATTAGCAGGCGGGATGTCGGTGCTGGAGCCAGAAATGTCGGAGCGGTGTTTTGTTTTTTGTTTGTTGAGGTCTCCTGTTCCGCCACGGGCTTCCCTCTTGTAAATTAATACTCGGTGTGAAATGCCTGGTTTGTGTCAGGAGCCGAGTGACGGGCTTCAGCGGTGCATGTGGGCATGCGAGAACCTGTTGCAGGAGTCGATGTGGACCTGGTTGCTACAGAGCCTGCCACCTTGCAAACGGGCGGCTCTTGGGTAGCAAGACGTGGTTCTAATTGAGTGTTAGTTATTACATTTCTGCTGTTTTTTTTTTAAATTATCCATCACCAACGTAGGAGCTGTTAGATAAGTTTTTTCCCCTCCCCCCCGTTCTGTGTATACTGACGCATCACAAACACCCATCAGTTTCTGTGCATGATAGACTGTGGTATTGATCCCCCACCCCCAACTTGTGAGTGTCTTTTGCCATTTATTCAAAGCAATGGTGTTGTGTGGGCAAAGTAAGTAGAATAGTCATCTCCTCTGTGTCCGCTGAGGTCTTAAGAGGCCGAATGGCTTTGGGGATTCACCTCTCCTCCTTCTCTTCTTGCCTTCCAGGAGGAATGCCTCCCACCCCTCAAGCAGTGCAGCTGACCGGGCAGAAGCAAAGCCAGCAGCAGTACGACCCTTCCAAGGGCCCCCCCGTGCAGAACGCAGCGAGTCTGCACACTCCTCCGCCGCAGCTGCCGGGGAGGCTGCAGCCCACCAGCGTCCCCATCACATCTCTCCCGGCTGCCCTACAGCTCACCCAGCAGCAGCCCCAGATCACGGACGCTCCGATCCAGCCTCAGGTTCACGTAAAGGCCCCGCCGCAAACCCTGTCCGTCAGCTCAGCTGTGCCGCACAGCCAGGTTCAAACACCACTGCAGCAGCAGGTACAGCCAGCGGCACACGTCCAGGGACCCATCACAGCACAAATATCCCAACCACAAGCTCCAGTCCAGCAGCAGGTATTTGGACATGTGTGAACCCTTTGTGTGTCTGGGAGGGGTAGGGGGTCCATCTGTCCCTAAGGCTAAGGACAGAGAGGAAAAAGTCAGATCTCCACTAAGCGAGAAGGGGGGGGGGAGGGAGGAAGTACCATAAGAACATAAGAGAAGCCAATGTTGAATCAGGCCAATGGCCCATCCAGTCCAACACTCTGTCACACAGTGGCCAAAAATACCAGGTGCCACCAGGAGGTGCAGCAGTGGGGCCAGGACACTAGAAGCCCTCCCACTGCTGCCCCCTCCAGCACCAAGAACAGAGTGCATCACCTGCCCCAGACTGAGAGTTCCTATCTATACCTTGTGGCTAATAGCCACTGATGGACCTCTGCTCCATATGTTTATCTAATTCCCTCTTGAAACTGTCTATGCTTGTAGCTGCCGCCACCACCTCCTGTGGCAGTGAATTCCATATGTTAATCACTCTTTGGGTGAAGAAGTACTTCCTTTTATCTGTTCTAACCCGACTGCTCAGCAATTTCATGGAGTGCCCATGAGTTCTTGTATTGTGAGAAAGGGAGAAAAGTACTTCTTTCTCAACCTGCTCTATCCCGTGCATAATCTTATAAACCTTGATCATGTTACCCCTCAGCCGTCGTTTCTCCAAGCTAAAGAGCCCCAAGCGTTTTAACCTTTCTTCATAGGGAAAGTGTTCCAACCCTTTTATCATTCTAGTTTCCCTTCCCTGCACTTTTTCCAATGCTATAATATCCTTTTTGAGGTGTGGCGACCAGAACTGTACACAGTATTCCAAATGAGGTCGCACCAATGATTTATACAGGGGCATTATGATACTGGCTGATTTGTTTTCATTTCCCTTCCTAATAATCCCCAGCATAGCGTTGGCCTTCTTTATTGCAGTTACACACTGTCTAGACATTTTCATTGAGTTACCATACAGCATTCCCGCTCATTAACACAGGAAGCCCCGCTCAGCAGCATTCTGGAGCCGCACAGAGGGTCTTGCACTGCCCATTGCCCATTTTAAGATTATAGCAGTTATACTCAGCCCAGGATGTGAACTGCTCCGCTCAGTAGGGGATAAAAATTAGAGGGAATCCCCGGGTAAATGGGGGCCATAGAGCCTACTCTCCAAAACAGCCTCCTGGCTTCCCTCCCTCACACCAGTCCCTCACAGGCCAGTTAAGAGCCCTGGATGGTCCAGTTCCAGCCCCAGGACTTTATGTTTTATACCCCTGCTCTAAGCTGTGCGTGTGAGCGGCTGCTCATTAACACGGGAAGCCCCGCTCAGCAGCAATCTGGAGCCATGCAGGGTTTTGCACCGTCCATTGGCCATTTTAAGATTACAGCAGTTATATTCTGCTCGGGATGTGAATCGCTCTGCTCAGTAGAGGGGAAAAATTAGAGGGAACATTGGTACCCGGTACTAAAGAGCAAGCTAGAAAAGCAGCATATTAGGAATATTGCTTTGAACATCAAAAGGGGCCAGTGAGAAAACTCACAGTGCCTGGAAGCAATAAATAAGAATGAACACCACACGGCCAAGTGCCAGTGATTCATATGTGAATAAATGAATATACATTATGTGATGAGAAGGAGCAGAACATCAGCCATCAGTAATGAAAGTGGAATGCACATCCATTGGCAAGAGTGACACTTTGTCACTGACAGAAAGCTAGCCGAGATAGTTTTTGATCAGTTATCTTTGTCAAAGGTGAGATCTGTATACAAGCACTTCCAGGATCACCTGGTACTTACGGTCTGGCTGTAATGTTATGGCGCAATATTCAGATTCACGGGCAAAATTCAAATGAATGTAATCACTTCAGTGCCCTGGAAGGCAGAACCGTATTGGCCAGTTTCTCATGTGCAAAGTTAGGTCAAAAGTGAATCCAATGTGTTGATTTTTAAATTGTAGGTATTATACATTGTACCCGTGAGTCTTTTGATATTTTCTGCGACATCAATACCCCGGTTTTATATTTTGGCCTCTAGTACATGGTGCTTACTACTTCTACGGATGAACTTTTTTGTGTACTGCAGGATATCTTAGGTATGGCAAGCTTTGCAATTTGCGTGCTCGAGTTCATATGGAGAGCAGGAAGCCGTGTGGATGTGCTTCAACTCAGAGCCTCTTAATTGAATCAGAGTATGAGATTCAAGTGCACAATCTGTGTGGCCTGTGTCATACTTGAAGAGTGTATTTTTAGTGACTTGCCTCTTTAAAATGGGCAGGGGGAGAGAGAGAGATGGCCACCCTTTCCCCAGTCTCGATTTGCGTGTAAAGAGAACACACACAGAAGACATACATACGTACATAATTCAAATATGCACCTATGGGATTGCCTTATGCTGGGTCATTGGTCCATCTAGCTCTCTACTGTAATTTCACCTAGAGTTTCAGGTAAGGGTTTTCCCAGCCTTGCTTCCTAAGAAAACTTTGACTGGAGATGCTAGGGACTGAACGTGGGGCTTCCTGCTTGCAAGGAATGGGCTCCTCCATTTAGCCATGTGTACTAGCAGAGTGCAAAACATGATGCGTGGTGTGTTTGTTATGCATTGAGATATGATACCCAACCAATGGAAGCAAAGGCAGAGGCTTCTGTTTAATCCACAGATAATGTGTATTCTTTGGAATCTTTAAGTAAACCCATTTCTCTCATGTCAGTGAGTGGCTCTTATGCACCCCCTTGGGAAAGTCAGATGAGGAATTTAGACACTGAGTTAGGTAGGATGGGGGTGAAACTTCTCCCTATCCATGGTCCAAGCTGGGTTGGCAAATGCCACATGGGTCTGGCACAAAAGTGGAAGTGACGTTATGATGAGGCACTGCTCTAGGATTCACCAAAGATTCAGTGGTTTAATCATAGAGTTTTGGGCGAATCCTACAGAATCGCCTTGATGGGATGACATCACTTCTGGTGTTCCATCTGAATGTATTTATTTATTTAATTAGATTTATTAGGCTGCCCTTCCCTGCAAGCAGGGTTCCGGGTTTGTCATGTCGCACACCGGGGCAGTGCTGGCATACCTGTCCCTACCATTCAGTTCCCCCCAGCAGGTTTCCAGCTGTGTCTTACAGATCCTACTGTGTGCACATTCCACACATCATGCTGATGGGCATTTCATACTTTAATGAAAGCTGTGTGCGAATCCGGATTGCCCATTTCTGGGATTGTCCTTGGGGTTGCAGAGCTCAGGATCGCTCCCTTTCCACTTGGCTGCTGCCCCCTGAAAGCTAGAGGGTGGGAGATTCCAGGCATCTGTGTTCTTCCTCCCCACAAGGTTATGCACAAACTTGCACTTGTATTTGGGGGGAATTGCTCCTTGGCCCCCGGCAGCAGGTATTGCAGATTCCCCATCTTCTTCCCCTTCAACCACTGAGCCCCAAATGCCCTCTGAGAAGAGAACCACAGAACCATGGGTCTCTGTGGCTCTGAGCTCATTGTCTGCTACCTTAACACTCTCCTCTCCCCCACTGCCACCTGGTTGTTGGCTCCCATATTCTGTGGCAACTGACCATGAATCAGATATAGGTGGTATGCTTTGTTTCCACATGGAGATTTTGCTTGGGATTCCAGAAAGCTAGCCTTTGTTAGCCAGTTTGATGTGGTGGTTAAGAGCGCGGACTCTGATCTGGAAGAACTGGGTTTGATTCCCCACTCCTCCACTTGCACCTGTTTGTGTGACCTTGGGTCAGTCACAAGTTCTCTCAGAGCTGTTCTCTCAAGGGCAGTTCTCAAAAGTGCTCTCTCAGCCCCACCTACCTCACAGGGTGTCTGTTGTGGGGAGGGGAAGGGAAAGTGATTGTAAGCCGCTCTGAGACTCCTTTGAGTAGCGAGGGGCAGGGCTATAAATCCAATCTCTTCTCTTCTTCTTATACACTATCATTGAACACATGAAACTGCCTTATAGTGAATCAGACCCTTGGTCCAATCAGAGTCAGCATTGTCTACTCAGACTGGCAGAGGCTCTCCAAGGTCTCAGGCAGAGGTCTTTCACATCACCCACTGCCAGTTTTTTTTACTGGAGATACCAGGGATCGAACCTGGGACCTTCTGCATGCTAGGCAGATGCTTTACCACTGCGCCAGAACCCCTCCCTAATATTCTAGTGCAACTGTATTGGCAGTCTGGTACTGCAACAGTAATATTTCCTTAGAACAGCCTGAATTTACATAGTTACATCTATATCTGATCAGTGCATATTGTACTGTAAGGCGAGTATAGATAGCATGTAACACCCCCCTCCCTTTAAAAAAGAAGCCCGCCTCTCAAAACGTGTGTGTCCTTTACAGACCGTGACCCTGGCGAGAACATCTGTGGACTCTGTCCAAAATTCCCACCGTCTTCCAGCAAGCACCCTTCCCCCGACCTCATCCAACCCGCCGGCAGCCATTTCCACGACGGCACCGCAGTCCACCTACCCAGCCCAGCCCAGCCGGACCTCGCCAGCCACAAACAAGTCAGCGTCGCCTATTGCCTCGAAACCCCCAGGCTTGGCAGTGACCTCAGCACCCAAGAGCCAGGGTTCAGCTCAGAATACGACCGTCCCGCCACAGGACAGCTCTCAAGAGAAGCTGGCAGAACAAGTGAAACTGGTAAGGATCCTTCGTTCTGAAGGCCAAAGCCTTCGCGTGCAAAAAAGTCTGACGCATGTGTAATTATTTGCACGTCTGGTTTCTTTTCTTACTCCAGCTCTATAGCAGCGGCTCCAGTGTTTTCTGCATCTAGCAAAGTTAAGCAAGGAATACGATTGGAGAGCATTGGCGAGTCTCTTGCGCAGCTTACCCTGCTTCTGCGCAGAGCAAAACTAGAAGTCGTTCAAACCTTAGCATAGTGGTTACACTGCCCTGACCTCACAGCATTAAAAGAGAGACTGTCGCACAACTGAGTAACATTTAGTGCTTGATAGATCGAGAAGTGTAGCTGTGATAGTCTGTCCGTAGCAGTAGAAAAGAGCAAGAGTCCAGGAGCACCTTAAAGACTAACAAAGTTTATGGCAGGGGAGGAGCTTCCGTGAGTCACTGCTCACTGCTTCAGATTTAGTGTTTGAGTGTGCAAAGTGCTATGGGTACATCGTCTTGGTAGCACTGGTGTCCACTACAGCATAGATGAACAGTTCATTTCAGAGAGGAGGGAGTGGCTGAGATGGTCACTTGCCGGAGACTATGTAATCTTAAACGAGAGTTCTACCTTTCTAAATCAGTTGACGTCAGTGAACTTAGAAGGATATAACACTACTTAGGATTGCACCCTAGTTCATACCAGCCTTGGAGGGGTTTTGTAAACTGTCCTTTCTATCTTGTTTTAAGTCTGTTTTTTAACTGTTAACGCTCCCCAGGTGTCAGCTATTGCAGTTTGTGGTAGGTTAATCAACATCAATTGTCGTCTTCAGATTTTTGAATGTTTAGTTGTAGTCCGCATGTCCCACCGATACTCAAGGTGGATTACAGGATATGAAATAGCACAGACAAACAGCATAAGACAACCAATGAACACTGCAAGAGGATTGGGATTGCAGAATTAGAGAACAGATAGTTCTCTACCTGGGGCAAGGTATACTATAAATAATACAGAAGAGGGATTGCAAGGTATAAGACAGTGCGGGAAAAGCAGGGAGGCACCTGCAATAATCACAGCACATTCTGTTTCCAACGAGACATTTCCCCCCCTCCTCTTTCTTGCATTGACAGGAAAACCAAATCCACCAACGAATAGCAGAGCTGAGAAAAGAGGGGCTGTGGTCTCTGAGACGGCTGCCCAAACTGCAGGAGGCCCCCAGACCCAAATCTCACTGGGACTACCTCCTGGAGGAAATGCAGTGGATGGCGACTGACTTTGCGCAGGAGCGGATGTGGAAGAGGGCAGCGGCGAAGAAGGTGCTGTGGGTTTCGTGGGCACCGCCTTGGCAGAATCTGAAATGGGACTGGCTGGGGTCCTGCGTTCCTGGGTGCTGTTTTATTTCTGGAGGCTGGAAGCTCGTTTTTGCCTCTGAACTGGACCGCTTCACCAGCGGTTGGGCATTATCACAAAGGCGCTGCCCTGTAGCAAGCAAAACCTCCCCATTATGAAATGCCTGCAGTTGGGCATAAAATTATTTGCATTGGCCTATAAAATTGAAGGCAGTGATTACATAGTCAAGTGTGACATCTCCCTGTATTCTTAACACTTTGAAAAGAGTTTTGTCTTCCTCATTAAAGGAACGACGGCCAAGTTTTTTCCATGCTTTTAACTGTCTTATATGTCAATGACATTCCTATCTCCTCCCTTCCTCCAGGAATCTGAGAACAGTTCTCCTCCTTCTCTGTTTTAGTCTCATAACCGCACTGATAGGTTATGTTAAGAGGCAGTGACTGGCCCCCAAGTCATCCAGTGAGTTTCGTAGGTTGCCGAGGGTGGGGGCATAATCAAACCATATTAGTGCACTGGATTTCTCTCTCTCATTTATTAAACAATTGTTTTAGGTAACATCTCTTGGGGCAATGCTCCCTTCTAAGCTGTGGAGTCTTGTGAGCAAAAATTCTACCTTGTGAGCTCCTGGCATTAAAGTTGTGAGCGAGCGATTTGGCTACTGCATGAATTAGTTTGCACTGAAGCCATCCTTCCTGACAAAGTGTGTGAGTCAGAGGCTAAAAAACTGTGAGCTAGCTCACACTAACTCAGCTTAGAGGGAACATCGCTCTTGGGTCAGTTAAAATGCCCCGGAGGTTCTGTCTGGCCTGCAGGCTGATCCTTGACCATCCTGGATCTATTCTAGAGGATCATTTTAATCAACTGGAGGCTCAGCCTTCTGGCAGTCAGGATTTTGTTGTCATCACTGATGATCTCATTCATGGGCCCTGGCCTTGGGTCAAGCTCAGCGTGGAAGGCCTTGCAGGATTAATGATGAAGTTCAAAACATGTCGTGTTTTCTGAAAGCTGGCAGAGCAAGGGAGGAGCAGAGCTCCGCATCAGTCTCCTTAGGGACCTTGGGTGGCAGTTCTGCCCTATAACTGGCTGCCTCTTCCTCCTGCAGCTCATTGCAATCTCCTCCCTGCCCCACAGGATTGTTTTCCTAGAGAACGGCGGTTGGCCATTAACAGGCAGTGTGGTGTACAGTAGTTAGTGTGTCAGAGTAGGGTGTGGGCGACCACTCTCCCGTGGAAGCTTACTGGGTGACCTTGAGCTCGTCACACCCTTTCAGCCTAACCTACCTCTGAGGGTTGTTTTGAAGATAAAATGGAGAAGGGAAGAGTGTAGTAAGTCAGTCTGGATCCCCCCTGGGGAGAAAAGGGAGGTTTAATATAAAGTAAATGTAAAAAATAAAATAAAAATTAACCTACAGGGCAAAGTTGGGGTTTGCAATCGGAAGGGAACCCCCCCCCAAATGGTGACAGAAGGGCCCTTCTGTCATTAGAAACAGACAGTAAGATACTAGACAACACGGTCAGATGTTTTGGGATTTCCTTCTTTTCTATCAAGTCAGTTTTTGCAAAAGTAAATTGCTTGATTTGCTAAAAGGGTTTTAGAAGCGACGCTGTAAAGGATGGTAGCCTAGTTCTCTAGGAAAAAAGCTCTTGTCGGCTATTTTATTTTGCCAGTTTGGTGTAGTGGTTAAGTGCGTGGACTCTAATCTGGGAGAACCGGGTTTGATTCCCCACTCCTCCACTTGCACCTGCTGGATGACCTTGGGCAAGCCATAGTTCTGGCAGAGCCGTTCTTGAAAAAGAGTAGTTTCTATCAGAGCTCTCTCAGCCCCACCTACCTCACAGGGTGTCTGTTGTGGGGAGGGGGGGGGGAAGGGAAAGGAGATTGGAAGCCGCTCTGAGACTCCTTTGGGTAGTGAAGGGTGGGGTATAAATCCAGTCTCCTCCTCCTCTTCTTATTTATCAGATGGTCCGAACTGTGGTTCGTTACCACGACGAAAAGAAACTGAACGAAGAGAGAGCCAAGAAAGAGGAGCAGAACAAGCTCAGGCGTATCGCCGCCTCGATTGCAAGAGAAATTGAGTATTTCTGGTCTAATATTGAGCAGGTAACTTCTCTATATACTCCCCACTTTCCTCCGCCAGCCGGTTGTCAAACATCCTTATCTTGTAAGGTTCTTGCTTTGTCCTCATCTGAAGATCCAGAGGGTGACCTCATCTCCATCCGTGTGGAGGCAGGATGTCTTTTTTTTTCAAAGAAAGATTTCATTTGGGTGGGATTAGGAGGCGCCTCCCACTTCCTCTCCAGAGGGGGCCTCTTTCCTGCCTCTTCAACCAATGGTCACAGGTTAAAAACTCTTTGCGACTGTGCAGAGAAACCATATTTTTGTACAGTCAGAACAAACGATTATCCGTGTAGTGAGCCAGGCCCTCTTTCCAAGGTTTTACACGGCTAGTGGGGAACGTGGGCTTTTGAATACTTTCTGGGGACCAACATTCAGGTAATCTGCAGCAGCAAGATTCGGGAGGTAATTGTTATGCCAGCGGCATCCTTTGTAAGACTGATTACCTGCCAGTTCTTCTTTCGCTTCCATTGCCCTAGTTTAAAGGTCTCAAATAGTTGTCTGCCTCATAAATGGGGCAGTGATGCTCTGTATTCTTGGTGCTTGGGGGGCAACAGTGGGAGGGCTTCTGGAGTCCTGGCCCTGCTGGTGGATCTCCTGATGGCACCTTTGGTTTTGGCCACTGTGTGACACAAAGTAGGTGGGCCACCGGCTTGATGCAACTTGGCTTCTCTTGTGTTCCTAAATACTGCCTTACGTGTTTCAGGTTGTGGAAATAAAGCTGCAGATTGAATTCCAAGAGAAAAGGAGGAAAGCATTAAATTTAAAGAGGCGTTCAAGGAGAGGTAATGATCTTATGCAGGTGGCGTTTGTCGAATGAGGCCGCAACATACAGTTGTTTTGATTTTTGCTTAAATATAAGACTCCAGACTGTTAACTACTGTATTCCAATATAAGGCGGGTGATAAACATCTTTTATGTTCTGTAGGAAGTTTAGTGGTGGGGGAAGGAGGCTGTTGGAGTTTCCCTGATTCCCCCCCCCCTTGTATCTATGAAGTGCTGGATTTATATGACACTTTTAATGCACACAGCGCTTTAAAGAGCATGTGAAGTGAAGTCCCAACTCTGAGGATCTAAAATTTGAGGAGAGGGAGATGAAGGCAGGGATAAACAGGAAGAAGATGTTTATTCCTCCTCTGTGTATTTAGTCTTTGTTTCAGTAGGGGAGGGGGGATTTAAGGAGTTCATTGCAGAGGATGAGAAGAGGTGGAGAACATTGCGTTTCTTTTACTTGTCTTGTGAATGGCTGCAGGAGAATGTATGTTGCTGACCATATGTACGCTGCTTGCTGTGTATAAACTTAAAAATAAGATCTATAAGCAGGACAGTGGTAAGGCAGAGGGAAGATGCTGGAAGTTGTCCCCACTGGCACCTCAACATCTCTTCAGGGTTTTGTAAACTCCAGTCCTTCACTGGGCCATTCCCTCCCCTCAATCTCCCTCTGTCCCCCGTCCCCCCCCGCCCTGGTAAGTGACAATTTGCAGCTCCCAGCAATCATTTCCGTCTGGAGCAAGGCTGATTCTGGGAGAACCAGCTTTGATTCCCCACTCCTCCACATGCAGCTGCTGGTGTGACCTTGGGTCAGTTACAAGTTCTTTCGGAACTGTTCTCTCTGGAGCAGTTCTGGAGAGAGCTCTCTCAGCCCCGCCTACCTCACGGGCCATGCTTCCTCTAAGCTGTGGAGTCTTGTGAGCAAAAATTTGGCTTTGTGAGTTACTGACAGTAAAGTTGTGAGCGAGCGATTTGGCTACTGCATAAATTAGTTTGCTCTGGAGCCCTCCTTCCCGAGCTGACAAAAACGTGTGAGCTGGAGGCTAAAAAACTGTGAGCTAGCTCACACTAACTCAGCTTAGAGGGAATACTGCTCACTGGGTGTTGTGAGGAGGGGAAGAGAGAGGAGATTGTAAGCCGCTCTGAGACTCTTTCGGATAGTGAAGGGCAGGGTATAAATCCAATCTCTTCTTCTCTTCTGCTTTTCTGCCCCCTTTGACTGATTTACAAAGTTATTTGTGGATCTTCCTGCCCCCCTTCCTGTTTGAGGGACTCCTGCCCACCTGCCTGTTAAACTACCTGTCCTTCCACTGGCTTGCTCAGCTTCCCCGCGGCTGTGGGGAGGGTGAGCAGGCCAGCTCTGACAGGGAAGGGGAGGCAGTTTAAACCACCTCTCCTTCCACTGGCTTGCTCGGCTTCCCTCGGCTGTAGGGAGGGTGAGCAAACCGGCTCTGAGAGGGAAGTTTAAACCGCCTCTCCTTCCCTTGGCTTGTGTGGTTTCCCCGTGGCTGCAGGGAGGGCGGGAAGAGGAGCAGACCCAGCACCCAGCCACTGGCACGCGAGTAGTCTTGAGTAGCAGCTGGGGCCAATGGCTGAGGGAGTGCATGGAATCTTGCCACTCCAAATTGCTTTTCTGTAATAGAAGAGATGTGTGTGTGTGTGTACCCCTGGAAGTCTTGGCAACCTCTGGTGACTGACCCCTACTGGGGGCCTAGAGGATATTCAGAGAAGTGGTTGAAGAAAGCCTGCCCCCGCCTCCTGACTGCTGGTATTCCAAGGAGGTCTCCCATCCAAGTCCTTGCCCAAGCTGACCCTGCTCAGCTCCCGGGATCTGATGAGATCAGGGGGTAATCTTACATTCAGGGTCATCTTCCTTTCACGTGAATATAGTTCCTTGGTTTGCTTTGCTAGAGGCCATGAAAGACACTGAAAGCTTATACTGAGTTGACTGCAGGTTTTGGGTTGGCTATCCGGCAAAGAAGATACCGTGCCCTTGGGAACTCGTGGGCAGTGTTGCCTGGAGCCACCATTCCCTCCCACCACATTTCAAATTAGGCCTTCCCGAATTTCACACAGCTGCCTCTGATTCGGAAGCTTGCCTCTTCCTTTGGCTTCCCTATTTAGTTGTTGTTTCGGTTGGGACTGAAAAAAAATTTTGGAGCATGCCGGGTGGTCTACAGGAAGTATAAAGCCTTCCCAATTTTACAGGGAAAGACACAAGGCATCTGGAAGAAATTCTGTTGGATAAAGAAAGTGACTTGGTAAGTCCATCCCCCCCCCCTTCTTATCTATTTTATGTTTGTTCTCAATTTTATTGGCATTGGAAATATCAAAGCACAGCAGGGTGAGTTCCCCCAGTTTAGAAATTTGAGCAAGGTATAAGAAAGCAAAGTTGGCTTGGCTATCGGTCACTACATTAGAGGATGCTAACAAGCGAACAGGAGGATACAGAAATGGCCATGAAATCAGGAGTGGGGATGTGAGGTCGGGAAATCCCTGCTTTGCTTCTCCGCCATTCAAGAGTAAAATGGAGGAGATAAAAACGATGCGCGCTGCTTTGGATCCCCATCGAGAAGTAAGGTCCGGGATATCAATGAAGTGAATAAATAAAAAAGGTAAAGCCAAAATGGGTCTTCTAAGAACTTGCCCTTCAGAAGGCTTCTGTTTGGGGGAACAGGCCCTTTTTGGAAGTACAGCCATTTTTCTGGTCCTAACAATCTTCTTTTTACAGAAATGCAATGCGTTAGTAGCTTGATTAAACCCCCGCACAACTGATCCCATATTTTCACTATCGAAGGAATAGCCATTTTGTAGCAAAGTAAAACAGACACCAAGTGGCATTTTTTTTTTAAGACTAGCTAAGTTTATTTCAGGAGCTGCGGTGGCTCAGGTGGTTAAGACGCTGAACTGCAGGCTGTGGAAGGTCAGTAGTTCAGCGGTTCAAGACCCATGAGTGCCGCATGACAGGGTGAGCTCCCGTCTCTAGTTCCAGCTCCTGCCAACCTAGCAGTTTGAAAGCAAGAAATTGCAAGTAGATAAATAGGTACAACTTCAGTGAGAAGGTAACAGCGTTCCGTGCGCCGTGGTGTTTAGTCATGCCGGCCACATGACCACGGAAATGTCTTCGGACAGCGCTGGCTCTTCGGCTTTGAAACGGAGATGAGCACCGCAACCCTAGAGTCGGATTCGACTGGCTTTCGAGCAAGGGAACCTTTACCTTTACCTTTAAGTTTATTTCAATATAAGGTTTCACGAGTCAGGCCTCACGATATGCATCTGTTGAAGTAAGATCTATCCCAAAATAAAATTGGGTAGCCTTAAAGGTGCCACTAGATTTCTGTTTCACTTCCCCACATTTTTGTTTACTTGAAACTTGCAGAATATAATGCGGATGGATGCTTTTGAGTGCTCTTACAATAGATTTGAAACGTTTATATTCATTTTTGTAGGGTTCTTGGTCGTCCGGAAGGAAGAGAAAGGCAAGCGCGTCGTTGACCGATGATGAAGGTTGGCCGCTTTCTCAGTCTAGTGGCTGGCAAGCTAAACCCCTGTTCCTCTTCTGCCAGGGCCATCCATTTTTCTGGAGAAATGCAAAGACAAATTGGTGGAGTGCATCTGCAATATCACCAAAACCCCACCCCCACCCCTTTCTCCTGAGTGTCACTTACACCCTTTCTGTGCAAATCAGTGGGGCTTGCATTCGGTTATAGTATCCCAGTTTCCTAATCTCCCCAGATTATCATTTTGAGGGAGAAAGAGTGGATCCTGAAGGTGTCTGTGGAAGTAATAGCACCTGACACCTGATGCTCAGCATCGCCTACTCTGGCTGGCTCTGGTTCTCCAGGGTCCCAGGCAGTAGAATGTCTTTCTCAGTATCTGCTCCCTATGACTAAAGATGCCAGGAATTGAACCTGGGTCCCTTTGCATGCAAGGCGTGCGCTCTGCCAACAAGCCGTGACCCCTTTGCAAACATGGTTCATGTGAAGCTACCTTACCAAGTTCAGTCGTTGCTCCATCCTGCTAAATATTGCCTACTCTGATTGGCATTAACTGTCCTGTGTCTCAGGTGGAGAAAACTCTTTCCCGACCCCTGTTTCCTGAGACCTTTTATCTGCAGATGTTGAAAATCAAACCTAGATCTGCAGAGAAGGTGCTTTGGTACTGTGTCACAGTCCCTTCCTTCTGTGTCTCCATTTTGGAGGGGAAGCCAAACAGACAGTGTTATATCTCTTTCTAATGTTCAGTCCAGTTTTAACCCATGCTAAATATATGACAGTCCCACTGATGTTAGCGGAACTTAAGCAACGATCAAGAGGGCTTTGCTTCCTGCACACACAATGCAAAATGGCTGAGTGTGCTTATGTTCTGCAGCTTGTTTTACGTTCTAGTCGTGTGGGCCCACTCCAGTGGATACCAAACTGTCCAATCAGGTAGTCTGGCTGGAACGTGCCATTTCCTACCCTTGATCTGACTGCCGAATGTGTGTTTTGGTGTTTTAGTTGAAGATGAAGAAGAGACCATTGCAGAGCAAGAAATGAAAGAAGGAAATGTGAACCATCAAATGGAGTTGTCCAATTTGGCCAAGGAAGGTGAGTACACACAAACTTCTACATGTGTCTGCCTGTGGTCTGAAGGAGCCGTGGCTCGATGGTAGAACATCCACTTGGCATGTTGAAGGTCCCGGTTTCAATCCCCAGTTGTCTCCAGCTAAAAGCGCCAGGCAGTAGGTGATGTGAAAGACTTCTGCCGGAGACCCTGGAGAACCTCTGCCCATCTGAGTAGACAGTGCTGACTTGGATGGACCAAGGGTCTGATGCAAGATAGGGCGGCTTCATGTGTTTAAACGTGAAAGGATATGATGGTTATTGTGGGCTTCTGGATCCTCCGATCTTTCTTTAAGCTGTTATTTTGAACATTAAGTTTCCTGTTTGTTTGGTGTTTTTTGTTTCTCTGGAGACAAGTGTACGGGACAGATATGAATTACCATTTATGTTGTACCGTTTTCATAGCTTTATTCTCTGCACACCACACTCTCTGATAATGTCAACTTACAGTGTATCTGTGAAGTACTTGATAGATCTGTGGAAAGTGTGTGGGGGGGATGAGCAGCGCACAAGGGTACCTCTTGCAGATGCTCTGTCCAGGCATCGTCATGTAGAGGGCAGGTGTGGCCGGCTGAGCAAGGAGCACTGAGCGCTCAGGCAGGGCCTTGCCCGTGCTGCCTCGGTTTCAGTGCTTGCCTTGGAATAGAAGGGAGGGGCAGTGGGAGAGAAGGACTGGCCCAGGAAAACACCGAGTTCCTTGCAGCATCTAGGTGGTTGAGAATAATAATGGTGTGCTGTCAAGTCATAGCCAATGCATGGCAAGGTGACTCCTCATGGGGCTTTCAAAGCAAGAGATGAACAGAGATGATTTGCCCTTGCCTGACCTCTGCCTAGCAACCCCAGTCTTCCTTGGCGGTCTCCCATCCCAGCACCGACCGTGGCTGACTCTGCTTCGCTCCCAGGGTCTGAAGAGACTGGGCTAGGCTGAGCTATTCAGGCTGCTAGCGGTGGGATTTTGACTCCCTCTCCTTTGGTCGGAAGCCGCTAATGGTGTTCTCTGCCTGCTCCAGGTGGCACGTTTTTTTTAAAAAAAAATGTTCTTCCCTTCCCAGGAGCTCAGAGAATCATATGTAGTTGCTTGTTCTGTCCTCAGAACTCTGTGGTACAGGTTAAGTTGACTGAGACCGGTCCAAGGTGATTCAGCGAGCTTCATAGCATTTGAACCTGGGTCTCCCTTATCTTAGTCCAGTGATCTAACCGTGTCACCACAATGTTGTGTGCTGCTCTGTGGTAAGCTTTCAAAAGCCCAATTTGATTTGAGACCTTTATTACGTTGGAATTCGATCAGCAAAGTGTCCTCGATAACCATCAAAAGGTCGTGTTCTTGTTTCCTCTCGCTCTGTTCGGTGTTTGGGTTATGCCGTCATCTCATGGTTTCCTTTTGCATCACGTGCAGCCGAACTGCCTTTGGACGATTTGGTCAAGATGTATGAAGGCGCCTTTGCTGACAATTTCCATTGGCCCCAGCCGAAGCGGGACAATGAGGAAGAGACTAGTGAAGAAGGTACACACTGCCCATAGTGTTTTGTTAGAAAGGTCCTTAAAAGGCACTAACTACACTGAGAAAGTGCGATCGCCAATTGCTCATCTTGCACTTGCTTTCTTGGTTCCAGGTGGCTTTTGTCCGTGCTCTTACGTCATTCTTGTCTACCTTTGCTGTCTTGAATTTAGTTTGCGGAATTTGTTAATGGGTTGGGTCCAGCCAGCTATTCCATCCAATCTTGCTCATTTCCCTTTCTTGCCACAGTCTGGGCCCCGTATGGCTTTTGTCCCTGCAGGTCCCATGATCCCCGGCATAGCCTATGGGTGGTCAAAGTGGACTCCTCCCTCCCTTTCCCGCCAGTGCAAAACCAGGTTCTAGCCAACCCAGTGTGTCGACTGTTACAAGTAAACGACAGCCTGTGCAAACTGATTGTCCAATGTTTGCTTGGCTAGAAATGGAAGACCACGCCAGTGAAAGGGAACATCTTCCAAAGGAGATCATTCTGATAGACTCCCTCCTCAGCATCGATCAGTACAAGGGTGTCGAGAGAGCGATCCCAACCAAGAAGCACGGAAGAGACATAGCAGAAGTGGCGGCTGCGGCTGAGACCCTTTTGCCAAAAGGGAGTGCCCGGATTACAACTGCTGTAAGTGTTCTCCGTTTCAGTAATGGCATGAAACTGTCCGTAATTAGAGGCATCTGCTACAGAGTTTAATTGTTTTCATTCTCACAGGCTCCCTAGGAGAAATTCTCATAGTTTTGTGAATGTGGTAGTGTTGCCAGGGGGGGATTCTCAGCACCTGCACGTCATGATTATTTAGCGCTTTGATGGCGGAGGCCAACTCAGTTAAAATGGCACGCTTATGTCAGTATACATTTCTCCAGTCTGTCGGTTGAATAGATTTTTAAAATCCTGCCCTTTCTCCAAAGAGCTCAGTGCAGCAAACGTGCTTTGCCCTTCTTCATCTTGTCTGCACAACAGCCCTGTGAAGCGGGTGACGGAGAGAGTGTGTGACTGGTCTACGGTCACCCAGTGGGTTTCATTCACGTTGTTGAAACTGCTGTGTTTTTGAAATAGTCCTTCTGTTTCCTTATGGGGCAAAGAGCTTGGAAAGAAAAAGTTTGCTCTCTTTTCTCAAGTCTCGACGGGGATTCTCCAGCATGCCTGTACTTCCCTTGGTGCCTGCCGAGCTTCCCAGAAAGCAGCTGGGGCTGTTGTAAAGCAGGGCTTGTTATTGGCTGCCCTAATTCGAATGAAGGTGTTTTCCATGAATAGCCGCCGTAGCCACTGGAGTATCATGAGGACTGCTGGTCACCCAGGCTTGTGATTCCATTCCCTCTTCTCTTTCTCCCTTGTCTCCCCCCCCCCATATGTGGGTGAAAGTTACCATAATTTTTTAAATCCCACTTCAGTGATTCTTTGGCTGAGCGTAGCATTGTTGGGTATCATTTTTGACTCCGCCTCCAGAGGCAGCCATTTTGTGTTTGGCCACACCTCCTGCAGCAGCCATTTTGGGGTTGTGCTCACCACCACCCCTCTCAAAATTCCAAAGGTGCCCATGGGTTCAAAAGGGTTGGGGACTCCTAGTGTAGACACTGGTCCTAAGGTAACATTTTTGCACCTTTGACTTTTTGATTGGCTTCCATTACCTCAGTTTTTTGTACCGTTTCACTTTTGCATCATGAAAAGGTTTGGAGTTGGGGCATCCCTAAGGCAACGAACCAGTTTGGCAAAAGTCTTTGGCTGCCCTTGATTCATCAAAGCAAAGCATAGTTTATATTGGGGTTTTTTTAAGCCCCCAGAGGGGATTTTTATTGCATTCTCTATAGACTACAAAACTACAACGAAAAAATAGGAAGGGGAGCATCTACATCTAGGGAGAAAGTAAAGACAACCACTAATAACTAAAACCCCAAGAACAGGAGATTGTTACATCAGCTTACATACATATTAGTCTAAAAAGCTCATATTACATTGAACATAGTTGAATAGGCTTAGTTATTTCTCTTTTAACCCATTTTTAACTGTTTAAAGACCACCCAAGAGCATCGCTTAGAACAAATGCTTTATGGGACCCTTCAAAGTTCTTCAGGCTTCACTTTTCTCTATCTTTTCTATTCCTCAGTTGGTATCCTCGTTTTGGGGCAGATGCCCCTTTTTCTGAAGCAGAGTCCTCGTCAGAAGACACAGAGTCCGATTCACCGTTAGATTTACTGTCCTTCCTTTATATTGTTGAAGGGCTGCCCTGCTGTCTTGGAAAGGTGAATCCAGATCAGAAACGTGTGTGTGATGTTGTTGCAGGTCAAATACAACACCCCTCCTCTTCTGTACGGCTCCCTTCGAGAGTATCAGAAGATTGGCTTAGACTGGCTGGCAAAGCTGTACAAGAAGAATCTCAACGGCATTTTGGCAGACGAGGCCGGCCTCGGCAAAACGGTGCAGGTCATCGCGTTTTTTGCACACCTGGCATGCAACGAGGGTAAGCTGCCCTTGCCATGCCCTCTGATCCGGCCCCGGTGCTTTAAATCATTCAGACCCAGAGTAGGCCGTCGGCAGCTTGTGCAGCAAGGCTGACCTTGGAAAGGTGGCATTTTTAAAAAATTCTTCTCCTTTCGGTTCCTTCACAGGTGATTGGGGTCCTCACCTTGTCGTCGTTCGGAGCTGTAACATATTGAAGTGGGAACTTGAACTGAAGCGTTGGTGCCCCGGGCTGAAAATTCTTCTCTATATCGGCAGCCAGCGAGAGCTTAGAGCAAAGAGACAGGTACTGCATTCTAGAGCCGTTGTGCCATTTCTCTCTTGAGGTCCAGTGGAAGAGCCTCTGCTTTGCATGCAGCAGGTCCCAGTTTCAATCCCTGGCATTACCAGGTAAAAGGGTCAGGCAGTTGTGGATGAGAAAGCGCCTCCGCCAGTCTAAGGACACAATACTGACTTCGGCAGAGCAATCCTCCAATTCTGTCTAAGGCAGTTTAGTCTGTGTCCATCTCTGTCTTAGCACTCTCCGGTTCTTAGTTGCATCTCCCACCCAACTCTCAGACTGCTGGTTTAGTCTCCCAACAACCTTGTGAGGTAGTTAGGCTGAGAGGTCCTGACTTGCCCAAGGCTCACCTACTGAGCAGCATAGCTGGATTTTTAACATAAGAGAAGCCATGTTGAATCAGGCCGGTGGCCCAATCCGGCCACACAGTGGCCAAAACCAGATGCCATCAGGAGGTCCACCAGCAGGGTAGCAGTAAATTATTGTAATGATAAATTACAATTTCATAGGACTCTCTTTGCATTCAAAGGTCTTGATAGAGCAGGAAGAGGGACTGGTTTCCTAGGCCTAGGAAACTCAAGGTCTCTACTTTCCCTTTACCAAGGCAAAGAAAGGCAGCAGGGCTCTTTTTGTAGCAGGAACTCCTTTGCATATCAGGCGATGTACCCCTAATGCAGCCAATCCTCCAAGAGCTTACAGTAGCCCCTGTAAGAAGAGCTCTGTAAGCTCTTGGAGGATTGGCTACATTAGGGGTGTGTCGCCTAATATGCAAAGGAGTTCCTGCTACAAAAAGAGCCCTGAAAGGCAGTATGTTCAGGTTGCCAGATTGTGCCCAGGGAAGGTGCTGTGTGACAAGAGCCATTTCAAGAATCCCCCTTCCCCATCCAGTCTGCCCTCCTCTTTCCAGCAATGGTTGCCCAGGTCATGAGTGGGAGGGCCGGAAAGGCTGAGGCAGATCGTGAGAGGGGAGGGCAGGAAGGGATGAGCCAGTGCTCGGCTCTCGTGGCCCTTTCTTATGTGCTCAGGGAAATGTCAATTGCCGCTTTGGGGTCGGGAAGGAATTTCCCTCCAGGCCAGACTGGCCCAGGGATCCTGGAGGTTTTTGGCCTTCCTCTGGGCATAGAGGTAGGGGTCATTGGGAGAGTAGGAGGGGAAGGTAGTTGTGAATGTCCTGCATTGTGCAGGGGATTGGACTAGATCAGGGGTGGCCAAACCGCAGCTCGGGAGCTGCATGAAGCTCTCTCACACAGTATAATTTAATGTTAATAAAGAGCAAATTTGCATATTTTCCAATAAAAAGTGTGTGTGTCATATCTGTTCATGTCTTGTGGCTCTCAGACATCTGACGTTTATTCTGTGTGGCTGTTAACGTTAAGCAAGTTTGGCCCCCTCCCGGACTAGATGATCCTTGAAGTCCCTTGCAGTCTCTGTGTTTCTAGGTTAGATGTTTCTGAGAAATGCTGGAATTCTGCAGTATTCTCTGAACCCAGAGGCTCTAGTTAGCCATCATGCCTGGAGAGCCCTGTAATCGATATGTATTTATACCCTGCCATTCCACAAAAGGCCTTGAAGGTATCTTGCAACAGAGCAGTAAAACATGAAGACTGAAATCAATAAAATGCCAGCATTAGAATTCATTGTGTTGTAGATTTGTGGATTTGCACTGCTGCATTAAATGCAGAATTTTTAAAATACGGGCTAAGGTGCTGAAATAGGCGGGGGGGGCAGTCATTGGAGAAGGTCAAGCCACAGGAATACTCTATGAGGTTGTTTGGAAGATGGTTCCTCAGAAAGACCACATCTCCCAAAAAGTCATTTTCCTTTAGTTTGTTCTGCTCTCCCCCATGGTGATGGTTGCTGCTTTTTCACATGCGGCTCTAGGCTCCGTAAGTTCTCCACCTGTTCTGAGTACTGTTTTTGTACAATAGGGATTTGTATTTTTTCTTTTTTCCTTTCGTAGGCATGGCTGGAACCCAACAGCTTTAACGTCTGCATCACCTCTTACAAGCAGCTTTTCAAAGGCCACCAGGCGTTCATGAAAATGCGGTGGAAATACCTGGTCGTCGATGAGATGCAGCAGATCAAAAACATGACTGAGAAGCACTGGGAAGCGCTTCTCTGTCTCCGCAGGTCCGAAGCCTCTGGAAGCATTACCTTCGCTGTCTTTCCTTCCCTCCCGCTGAGCTTTTGGATTTACTGGCTCTGCTCCGTGGGCCATGTTTCCCACAGATCTGGGCCACTGGCTTTTGCAGTGTTGCCTCTTAAGAGCATAGTTGTTGCGAGCCTGGTTTGGGTCAGGGATCTCTCTGTATGTATGGAATAAAGGTAAAGGTTTCCTTTGCTTGAAAGCCAGTGAAATCCGACTCTAGGGGTGCCGTGCTCATCTCCGTTTCCAAGCCGAAGAGCCAGCACTGTCCGAAGACATTTCCACGGTCATGTGGCTGGCATGATTAAACGCTGAGGCACACAGAACGCTGTTACCTTCCCACCGAAGTGGTACCTGTTTATCTACTTGCAATTTTTTGCATTCGAACTGCTAGGTTGGCAGGAACTGGGGCCAGAGACAGGAGCTCACTCCGTCGTGTGGCACTTGGGTCTCGAACTGCTGAACTACCGACCTTCCGTTCTGCAGTTCAGAGTCTTAGCCACTGCGCCACCACAGCCCCAGTGTGTGGGATATGTGTGGAATAGTGGATAGCAAATGGAGGGAGATACTGGGGCTGAATTCACTGATGCAGTTTTTACGGTCTGGATGGAGGAGGTGGAGTGTAGATGTGCACAGATCACTGGCTTGCTTTACGAAGCAACATCTAATGGGGCTCTTGAATGGGTTTCCCCTTTTAATTTATGGATTCTTTTTACCCTGATTTACTTGCTTCTTTTCTGGGGGTTCTCTCCCGTCCCACCATTAAGGCCCATGACGGACACCTGTAGAGAATTGGAAGACTGAACCGATTTAAATACATCTCTCTTCACAGTCAGCATCGCTTGCTCCTGATAGACACACCTTTGCACAACACCTTGATGGAACTGTGGACCATGGTGCACTTCTTGATTCCAGGGATCTCCAAAGCTTACCTGGATTTCCCAGTGAAAGCAGCCAACGAGGAGAATCAGGATTACTGCCACAAACTTGTCATAAGGCTTCACAGAGTGAGTCGAGCCATTCTCGTTTTGAATGACACAGAGCCCTCCCGGCTTCACTCGAATAACATTTATTTAACCGAAGGTGATTTTACCAGTAACTGGGATTTTCTTTCCCCCCTTCACCAGATGATCCAGCCATTTATTTTACGAAGGTCAAAGAGGGACGTCGAGAAGCAGTTGACGAAGAAATACGAGCACGTGCTGAAGTGTCGGCTTTCGAACCGGCAGAAAGCCATGTACGAAGATGTCATATTGCAGCCGGGGTACGCGTCTGACTCTCTGATTGTGGACTTTTAACTCCTCTTGAGTATTTAACCCAAAGGAATAATCCTTGGCTCCAGTTATGCGCTGTTTTGTGAATGTGGTTCATCTCTGGGATGTGGCTTCAGTCGACGAGATCATCCGTGGGAAAAATTGCACATTAATCCATGCCTGAGCACTTTCGCACTTACGCAACCCGTATTTAAACCAGAGGTTGCAGGTTTTCATTCTCTCTCTCCCTTTCCCCTCTCTCAGCTTTCCAAAGCAGAAGTATTAGATATTAGCAGTGATAACATGTAGCCCATCAGTCAGACGCTCTCTCCAGTGATGAATGACCCATTATGAGGCTCTGTAAAATTCTCTGAAAACTGATAGATTCCCCTGTCTTTTTTCCCTGGCAGAACACAAGACGCCCTCAAAAGCGGGCATTTTGTCAGCGTCCTTCATGTTCTGATGCAACTGCAAAAGATCTGCAATCATCCTGACTTGATAAATCCCCGGCTTTCCAGCTCATCCTACGTCTCAGACACATTGCAGTTTAGAACTGCCTCGCTGGTTTTAAAAGCACTTGAACGTGACCTTTGGAAGGTTAGTCAGCTGAATGTGGAGCTCAAAGAAGTTCCCTCTTCGATATCATAGTTTTTAAGTCCGGAGTTCTCACTTGTGGATCTAATATTACATGTCCATCCGCAGCATCCTATATGGTTAAAGTCTCTGGTTAGCCAACCACTTTGATTCGGGGTGGCTTCTTTGAGGTAGAGGTGGGTAATTAAGAACATAAGAGAAGCCAATGTTGAATCAGGCCAATGGCCCATCTAGTTCAGCACTCTGTCACACAGCGGCCAAAATATACCAGGTGCCATCAGGAGGTCCAGCAGTGGGGCCAGGACACTAGAAGCCCTCCCACTGCTGCCCCCTCCAGCACCAAGAATAGAGTGCATCACCTGCCTAATTGTAGGCTGGGGCTCTATATCTGTCCCTGGAGTGGACCACCTGCAAATCCCATGGTTGTGGTGGCTGCTACTTTTCTCCCTAAGTGGGTGGGCAGTGCTGTACTGGTCATGGGGCCTGGACTCGGCCCGGTGGCCAACTCATAGTTTCTAACAGAGGAATGTAGATCATGCCATGCAATCTTAAGAAGGGTCTTGTATGACTTGGAAGTTTGCATCCAACAATCCTAAACTCCACTTCAGAGGAGGTCAGGCTTCCAAAACTTGGCCAAATCATTCCACCTCAGTTTGTCTGCCAAGCGACTCTTGCACGTCCCAGAGGATTCTGGGGTATGCGCTAGAGTGTTCTCTAGGCCCAGAAGAAGTATGGGTGAATCCATCCAGGCCTTGTTGATAGCCTGTGAAAATTGAGAGCAGGCCCTGAAGCTTGCCCCGTGTTGCAGAGAAGTCAGGAAGGGCAGCCAAGCTGTGGATCTTGTTGCAGATGTGCCGCTGCAAAGATGGGGGGAGCACAGTATGAAAAACACTAAATGGGCTGGTTATGGCAGGGCATGGGAAGGCTGTTCTTATTGTGTCATGGTTGCAGCAGTCGCTTGATAACATGGTCAGGCATCGAAAACCATTGACATACCAGATAGTGGGCTGGATTCAACCAGCTTTTCCTCTGATGAAAAAGGAAGGAGGGGAGTTTCCGCCTTTTTAATTTTTTAAATTTGTTTTGCATTTTTTTATGTGTGTGTGTGCCCATGCCTGGAAGTCATGGCGACCTCTGGCGAATCCTACAGGGGCAAGGAGGATGCTCAGAGAAGTGGCTTGATAGCCTGCCGCTGCCTCCCAACCCTGGTATTCTCCGGAGGTCTCCCATCCAAGTTCTTGCCAGGATCGGCCCAGCTTAGCATCTGAGATCTGATGAGATTGTGCTTGCCTGGGCTATCCAGGTCGGGGTGGTGGTGGTGGGGTGTCCCCTTTTGACCACCAGAAAAGGCTGTCCTGGGAGGGTTGTACGGCTTGCATGGTTCTGGTTCTGACCTTCAAGGCCATTAGTGGTCAGGGACCTACATATCTCCAGGACTGCCTCTCCCGGTATGCCCCTGGAAGAGTGTTATGCTCAGGAAATGCAACTCCTCCTCCTTCCTGCCCCTGCAGAGTTTTTGTCAGTGAATGCCGGCGTGCCTGCTGTCAGCTGTGGGCAGATTTTGCCCCTACAAAAAAGTGTGTCATTCATTCATTGAGATGGTTTTCAGAAGGGTAGCCTTGTTGGCCTGCAGTAGCACCTTCGAGGCCAATGTCATTTTTGGGGTATGAGCTTTTGAGAGTCGAAGCTCCCTTCGTCAGACATGAAGGGAGGTCCGACTCTTAAAGCTTTCCAAATCTCCTTAGTCTTGAAAGTGCCACTGCGCTTGGATCTAGCTTTCATTCCTTTAGATGAGAGGGAAATAAAGGGGTGTGCCACAGAAGTGGGCTTTATGCAGGTTCTGTCACCCCAACTATTGGGAGTCAGATCTGTTCCTACCTGCACGGCATCGTTCCTTGTTCTGATAGGCTCATCCTGGGTTGCATATCTCAGTCTTGTGCCAGAGTTTTGTCTGGCTGGTACAGAATGTGGGTCGCTTTGGCTTTTTTTACGCGCACTCAGAGGCACCCTTGCCTTTTAAATTTCTCTGCAAACAACGCTTCAGGACACAGACCTGAGCCTCTTCGATCTGATCGGGCTCGAGAACAATATGACCCGGTACGAGTCACAGGTGCTGCCAAAGCAAAAGGTCACCCGGAAGCTCATCGAAGAAATCTACACCTCTCCTCCACCTCCCCCAAGACCCAATCTGGTAAAGCTGAAGCCTAGCAGGTATGTAGCGCTGCAAGGGGCCGGGGGGTGGGGGACGACAGCAACACAAGACAACGCAAGACCTTTTTGTTCCACTTCACTAGCAGTTGGGAAACGAGATGCAGTGCTCACTTGGGCAGCGCGTATACTAAAATTGGAATGATACAGAGAAGAGGAAGGGAAATGCAGTTTTTGCTGCTGCTGCTTCTGATCATATGCACACCCCTGCAGTCTAAAGCAGAACAGTCCAGACACGAGTCGATCAAGGCAGTGGGAATGAGACCTGAAGGAAAGCTGTGCCTCACATCCCCCTCCCCACTCTAGGAATCCCCACTTTTGGGAGGATTACCTAACACCCCATGTGCATTGATGGTGGTGTGTACATAAGTTGCACTAACAAAAAAAGAAATAATTAGTTGGCCAAACTCTGGTCTGGTTCAGATCTTGTAGGGCCCGCTCGCTGGACTGATTTGGTTATCAGGAGCTTGTGCATGTGCTTCTCTCATGCTCTTCTCCTGCAAGTTCACGGGCGCCTTTCCTCTGACCTTTGTGGTGTGAGATAACCACTGTCCATTTCAGGAAAATTATAGTTATCAGTAATCAGAAACTGACTCCATGCCAGGGTTTTTAAGCCTGGAATAGACTTGACAAACAATCGTTTGGCAGTCGGGCTCTGTGCCGGGGTTGCGGGGTATGTTTATATTACCACTAGGAATAAGATCCGTTGTGGGAAGAAAAACAGTGGGCTCTAGAAGGAAGCTCCAGGTGAGTGTCCCGGCTGTGGCTGGTGGGGCGGCAGAGGGAAGGGGAAAATAGAGGGAGGCAAGCCATGTTTATTTCCTTCTGCTTAGCTATAAGGCAGGGCTGTCTCAAGTCATTCTGCTGCCCCAAGTAGGTAGTATGGGAGGACAGCCTCATGGCAAGAGGTATGGTAAGAGGTATGACTTATGTTGATTTGGGGTTATGCTGTGGCAGCTAAGGTAGAAAAGCACCTCCTCCTATGCCATGTCTTCTGGGTTCCAAGGGTCTGGAAAGTGGTTCCATAGCCAGTTACAGGGTTGCCAACTCTGGGTTGGGAAATACCTGTAGATTTGAGGGTTAGAGCCTGGGGAGGGCAGGGTTTGAGGTGTGGAGGGACCTCAGCAGGGTATAATGCCATAGAGTCCACTGCCCAAAGTGGCCATTGGGAAATTTTCTGTAGGTGAAATGATATGCTGTGGCTGGGGAACACGGTAATTTCTGGGAGATCTCCAGGCCCCAAAGGAAGATTGGCAACTCCAATGACAGTTTAAGGGAAGATTGGGATACGTATTTTGGCAACTCCCGTGACCGTTTGAGGGAAAATGTATTTTACTTCAGGACACTTTCAGTGACTCCCAACAGCAACAGCAAACTATTTAGAATGTTAGAGGCAAAGGCCAATCAAGCCGCATATGCAAATGACCTCTGTGTTCTGACTGGCTATTGGGGGGAAAGGAACAGCAAACTGTTTAGAATATTGGAGGCGAGACTCAGGCAATGCAGCCAGTAGATAGGGACAGCTTCTGAGTGACAGATCACGGAGCTAAAGGCAGTGGGCGCGTGTGGAATGTTCAGGAGAGTCCATGATCAAAACAGAATTATTATATAGAGAGATACCTGTGTTTACTGTTCAGTTCTGGGAAATATTTCCATCATTCACCTCTGAACTTGAAAACGTAACACAAGAAGATTTACAACCAGTTTGATTTTTTTTTTGGACTTGCATTCTCTTTCTGTCTCTGAATTTTTTTGAGGGGATAATTAATATAGTGCCTCTTACATTGTCAGATTATTCCAACCGGTTCAATATGGACAGAAGCCCGAAGGCAGGATTGCAGCGTTTCCAAGCACTCAGGTGCAACGTTCAGCAGCCACGGCAACGGTGGCTCAGCAGGGACAAGTGCGAGGGAGGTCACCTGTAGCTACGGTGTCTGCAAATCAAGGTAATAAAGGTATTGTGATTCTTGTTCTCTCCTCTCTGTGTGTGCCGTACACTAGCCTCTTAAAATTTAAAAATCACCTCCCAATTTATGGTCACTTCTTTCAGCCAGCTTGCAACGTTGAGCATTGAGGGTTGCACTGGATGAATGGAGAAGTCCAGTATCTTGCACGGCAGTTTGACAGTTTTGCGTCCCTGTCTGCTCAGCTGGTACTCACGTGCACAAGACAATCATGCAGCAGACCAAAGTGGGTTGGCTGTTTGCCGTTGGTAAAGGTTGGTTGAGTTTAATAGCCAGGCACACTGTAAAGAGTTCGGAAGCCTGGCTCCACTGCCTACTGACTTCCATAGGGGTCCAGCTGACCCACATTCTGAATGTGCAGATTTGGCCATCTGAATTGCCTCTTAGTGGTCTAGATTTGCATACAGCCTCCCTAAGGAGAGCATGTCCCGACTCCACCATGTTGATTTTGTTTTGTGTCTTGGCTGGGCCAGGGGACAGTGTGCCGATTTCCCTCCCATTCCCCAGGTCATTGTAGTGACTATCTGGACTGACAGGACAGTGCCGTTCCTGATTTATGAATCCCTGTTTGGGAATGCTGCTTCCAGGCCCTTCCCATTCAACTCTGAGGTCTTGGTGAACTCTCATTTGGGAATGATTCTCATGGGACCATATGGGTTAATGATAGGGTTAGGGAATTATCAAATATCTGAATGCCTCTTCACAGCAAAACCACTGTGTGTGGAAAGCAAATGTTTCCAGGCTAACCTTTTTGCTGATGAGTTCTATGTGAGGACACCTCGATGTTGAACCAGTGGAGCAATTAAGCTGTTTCTCACCTGCATGGCCCTGGGAGGACTGTACCACGGACCCTTCCCTAAGTGTTTCAGTCTGTTCTGAAAGCGGGCAACCTATGTGAAGCTGCTGTGCATGCCGTCACCAGTCCATTCTAACCTACAGCATCTCTCAGGCAGGAAAGAAGATATTTTCTCAACACCTGCTACTTGGGTCCTTTAACTGAAGGCTGAGTCTGGGATCTTCTGAATAACAATCCTGTATTTGACGGTTGAGCTGTGGCCCATTGCTCATTTTGGTTTGATTAGAGTCTAGTAGAGGTTTAGTGACCAAGAAGAGTAATTAACACGTGGAATCCACTGCCGCAGAAAGTGGTGGCAGCTACAAGCATAGGCAAGGGATTGGAGAAACATCTGGAGCAGAGGTCCCTCAGTGGCTACTAGATACGAGGTGTAGATGGAACACTCTGTCTGGGGCAAGTGATGCTCTGTATTCTTGGTGCCTGGGGGGGAAGAGCAAGAGTGGGAGGGGCTTCTGGAGTTCTGGCCCTTCTGGTGCACCTCCGGATGGCACCTGGGTTTGGGCCACTGTGTGACACAGAGCGTTGGACTGGGTGGGCCATTGACATCATCCAACATGGCTTCTCTTACGTTGTAAGAGTTTCAGGGTATAAGCTTTCAAGAGCCGGAACTCCCTTTGTCAGACACGAGTGACTGATGAAGGGAGAGCTTTGATTCATGAAAGCTAATACCCTGAAACTCTTTTGGTCTTTAAGTTGCTCCCAGAGACTTGACTCTACTGCAGACCAGCACAAGCTACCCTCTCAACCGACTATTTTGGTTTGTCTCAGTAGTGCTGGGGGGTAGGGGGGAGAGTAAAATGTCTGAGGGTATCTCTTGGCATTCTTGCCGGGCTGTCTGATGCCAGCTGTTGGGAGCTCCCCCCTTCTAGAACACTAACGGCTTTGGCATCCAAACTAATAGCCAGTAAACGTGTGTATATCGACTGCCGCAGCGGGTCTCCCCATTTTGTGTGCAACGCACCGACCAGGCTAATTTGGTAACCCACGGAGTAACCCACGGCACAGTTTGTATTTAGCTCCTGATTTGGGGATGTGTGTGAATATAAAGTTTTGCAGGGAATTCATGCTTCCAACTTACAAAGAAAAAAAAAACACCACCAGCAATCCAGTGATACGTAAGCTCCAAACCGGGACCGAGTCTAACAGCTTCCACCACCCGACCTTATCGATTACAGCCGCCGCCGCACCCCAGTTTCAGACCTCTCAGGCTTCCGCCAGTGCTCCAAGACAGCAGGCAGCAGCAGCGACCTTCGCCATGGCAGCTAGCCCGGCCCATCCGGCCAAACCG
Source organism: Gekko gecko (assembly GCA_029375565.1). Classification (NCBI taxonomy): domain Eukaryota; kingdom Metazoa; phylum Chordata; class Lepidosauria; order Squamata; family Gekkonidae; genus Gekko; species Gekko gecko. The sequence goes on along the minus strand of JAPDNY010000012.1, from coordinate 66,162,646 downwards.
CGGGCCCAGACTACTGTGCAGGCCTTACAGCTAGGCCAGGCCCCCTCCACCCACACCATCCAACAGAGTGTGCTGCCTCAGAGGCTGGTATTGACCTCTCAGGCCCAGGCACGGTTGCCTAGTAAGTGCCACCGCCCCCCCCCGATTTCCCTTCCAGGTGTCTCCCCGCCTTTTTTATTTTTTTTAAACTTCCCTGAGGTTAAGTTACGAGGCACCCTAAAAATGTGTACAGAACAATTTTGTCGTTGTCTCTCTCTCCCTCCTTCCTCTTCCCGTTCTCCACCCGCCCCCCCCCCCGCCCCGTCTCCAACCGACTCTTCCGAGTAGCTCGCTCGCCATTCACGTTGCTTTATAGCACCGAGTCTTAAAAATTCGGATCAGAGAACAATGGAAATTTGCTGTGGACATACGTTAGCGGTGTCAACTTAATCTCCTCGTTTCTGCATGTTTTCCTCTGCTGGCCGGACTTCCTCTGGACCCGGAGACTTTATACTTTCAAAGAATCTTGTCCTAATTTTATACACTTCTCCCCTTCTTCTTTTTTTCTTTCTTGCTTCCCCCCCCCAAACACTAACCTCCATCCTGCTAAGATGTCCTCTAGACTTTCTCAGAGACGAGTTGCGACGGTCAGGCAGAAAGGGGTGAGCAGTCCCCCCCACAGGTGGCTTTGCTTCCGGCTCATACGCGCACTGCCTATCAGCATGTCTAGAGAATCTCCAGCACTGATGTACTAATGTTTTAATTCCTTGAGGGGGGGTGACGAAGCTGCCTTTGCAAAAGCGAAACATCTCCTAAGCTTGGGAGACAGATTCTCTGGAAGCTTAGATCAGTGTATCAAAGCACAGAGCAGTCATTCAAATTGAAAACATACGACTGCTGTGTTTCAAGCTGCCTCTTTACATGCACAGTTCTGAAAGAGGTAAAACGAAATCCGATTGTCGCATTTGGGAAAGCCATCGCAAAATGCTTTCAGCGGAAGTTCCAGGGTTTTGTTTTCCGTCCTGTCCTAGCAAATCTATCATTATCTGGAATTGTTGTTTTTTTGTCCTTAAAAATGCTGCTTTAGGAGCAGGAAATCACACATGACTTAATGGCTTGCTTCAGCTGCAAATAACCAGGCTTATTTTGGGGCTGGAACACACAAGAACGGCGTTCCGGCTGGCTCCCGAGTTGGCCATGCCCAGCAGGAACTCATTAGCATAATAGGCCACCCCCAGCAGCAGAAACTCATTAGGATTGGCTACATTAGGGGTGTGTGGCCCAACATGCAATGGAGTTCCCACTACAAAAATAGCCCTGAGTTTTGACAACAAACAAGGTAAACAGAATAAGAAGCAAAAGGTGGGTGTGGCTGGATGACCATACTTCTGGTGACACAGGGGTGTAGTTTAACATGCTAATGAGCTGTGCTGTCAGGGGTGTGGCCTAATATGCTAATAGTTTTCTGCTGTTGGGTGTGGCCTATTATGCTAATGAGTTCCTGGTGGGCTTTTTCTACCAAAAACGCCCTGCAAGTAACTAAACTCGAGTGTTCCCACTGGCACTCTTCAAGCTTTTGAGCTCCTGTAAATCTCTTGCACAGGTCCTGGGTCGCTTTTGAAAAGGCAGTTGAGGTTGACCTTTAACGACTTTCTGCTCTCTGGTTTCCACAAAGTGTCACATGAGTGTTGCCAGGTAGCTCTTGCCGCGCATAAAAATGGATGACTAACTTCTTTCCCCCTCCCCTCCTTTTCTGAACTGGTTTTTTTTTTTGTCTTTACAAACCAAAACCCATTTTTTGTTGTTGTTGTTGGATAAAGCTGGTACCTGTGTAATTTTTATATGACACTTTTTTTCTCTCTGTACTACACGCTCCTTTCTGCATGGGGCGGGGGGGGGGACGGACGATTTCCAGCATCGGTTGTACTAACCCAAGATGAGAAGGGGGCGGGGGGGGATGCCAGCCGCATCTGGAAGGACGGGCCCTGAGCGCGCGCTTCTGTCCTTCTCCTGCAGGTGGCGAAGTGGTGAAGATAGCCCAGCTGGCCTCCATCGCAGGGGCACAGGGCCGGATCGCGCAGCCGGAGACTCCCGTGACGTTGCAGTTCCAAGGGAACAAATTCACTCTCTCTCACAGTCAGCTGCGTCAGCTCACGGCGGGACAGCCTCTGCAGCTGCAAGGTAATGCGCATTCGCCCACCGCCACCCTTGTCTCCTCCCTCTTCCCCGTACTTGTTAGCGGTCTTTCCCCCCCTCTCTGGTTTTTATCGTGCTCTTCCTTGCAAGAGCCGTGTGAGACGGGATGAGCTGCAAGAGCTGACTCCGGGGGAGCTTCATGGCCGAGTGGGGATTTGAACCCGGGTTGTCGGCAGGGGCGAGAGTTCTAACTGTGGACTGACTTCCGGGTTTGCGGCCCCGCGAAGTTTAGAACTGAGGGGACTGCAGGAACCTCGGGCCGGAGCTGATTTTGCTTCACGTGTTGTCGTTCATCAGCACGAGCTCCCCAGCATATCGCGAGTGGAAGTTCTCTTTCTGACAAGATGACAAAAATATGTGTCCTGCCGCTGTCACACCTAAGATTTCCCGTTGCCATGCTCAAGATTTCCCGCCTCTTTCATTATTGTTGTTGCTTCCACTGTCTTCCGGCTCTTAAATTCTAGTCCTCCTACTTTACTTGTTGCGAAGCAGGAGTGCCGGGCACTCACTCTTCCCAAATGTGCGCTGTGGCTGTCAGCTTCTGCCTTGCAAGGTCGCCTCTTGCAAGTCAGGAGTGCCCGGCGCCCGCTCTTCCCGATTTTGCCTCTTACAAGGCAGGAGCACTTGGCCCTCCCCCCCGCCCCTTTTAAAGGGAAGTTTCCCTTTAAATGGTAGGGAAAAAGCAGGGATGTGGCGATGTCACGCAGAATGATGTCATCACACTGGGACTGGCCACACCTCCTCCTGGAAGGCCCCCTAATCCCTCTGGGGCTGGGGAAAAGATTGGACTTGGCAACCCTACCCCGCTGTCTGACTGAACTGTTTCTAAACTTGGTAGTCCATCTTGAGTCTTGTTGGGGAAGGTGGGCTATGAATGCATTGTCCCGGCAAGTCATGCAAATTGGGTGGCAGGTGTAGTGCAGTGGCTAAGAGGCTGAGCTTTGTATTGGGAAGTCTCTAGTTCAGATCAGCCTGTCACCGGTCCACAGGTGGCTTTCAGCAAGCTTTTCTCTATATATCTCTGCCTCCCCCCCACCTTCCATCTACAACATAATCAGGGATGATAATGTTGGGCTACTCCATAGGATTGTTGTAAGGCAAGGGTGTCAAACACATGGCCCACGGGCCAGAACTGGCCCATCCAGGGCTCTTATCTGGCCCACGAGCAACTGGTCATTACCTTTATTGCCAAATGACAGAGGCTGTGCATTGTGTCCCCGTATACTGTCCCAGTGCTGATGAGTAATGGGCGGTGGAAGTGGGAGGGTGGGCGTCAGGAAGACACTTCAAGGAAATACTGTAAGAGTGTGAATGTTTAAAGCATGTTTGTATTTTGAGTATAAGATAATATCATTACTTGGATTTGCCTCTTTCCTTTATAAAGTTTATATCTCCCATACCTGGCATTACATTTTATGGCACATGGCCTGGCCCAGCAAAGATCCAGCCCTTGTAACAAATGAGTTTGACACCTCTGTGTAAGGGCAGCAGCAAGAGAACATATTCCAGAAGGCCTTGAACACTTGAACGCACAATACAGATGCTTACTATTGGGATTATTATGACCACCACCAGGTTTCAAGGATGGAAATCTGACAACTTTTCCTTATCTCTAAGTGACATTTCTGTTGTTACAATAAATGAGATCCATACTGTTGATACTATGCTGTTTTTTAAAGTTGTTTCTCCACAAGGTTTCTTTCCTTATTGTGGGGATCCATTTTGTCTCCTCTTCTCTCCCCCACCTTCCCTGGCCACTAACTTGATAAAGAATTCAGGCTTCCTTTACTCTTGGCAGAAAATCTTGCATTTATAAGCATAGTCAGTAAATCAATACTGTGCTGTAGCACTGAGGATCAAATGCTGTTGAGATGTAGGAAAATAACAGTTTGGCTGCAATTTAAGCGGCTTATCGTAAATTGCCTTAATAAATTAATTGATAAATACCGGGAAGGGTGCAGAAGTCAATCTGAAGTTGCTGCGTCTACAAATGTGCCTGCTTTTTCCTTCCCCCTCCCCCAATTATATAAGAATGCAAAATTTAAAAAACCAAGAAAGGGGATTGTGGGTGGGTGCAATATTTGAATGTAGTAAAGAATTCTCCTCCTTAATTTACACTGATGGGCAGTAGGTTCAGGACAGACAAAAGGAAATACTACTTTACACAGAGAGTGATTAAATTGTGGGATCTGCTGCCAGAGGATGTAGTGATGGCCTGAAGAATAGACAGCTTTAAAGGGGGATTAGATAGATTCATGGACTATAGGTCTATCAGTGGCTACTAGTCATGGTGACTGAGGGGAAGGCCTCGGCCTCTGTGCCGTGTTAGCCTTCCAGAGGAACTGGTGGGCCACTGTGTGGGACAGGATGCTTGACTAGATGGGCTATTGGTCTGATCTAGCAGGGCTCTTCTTATGTTCCACAATTCACAGGCAGCGTTCTGCAGATTGTTTCCGCACCTGGGCAGCAGTACGTACGTCCTCAGGCTCCGGTCGTGATGCAGACAGTGTCTCAAGCTGGAACCATTCAAAATGCTCTGAACGCTTTGGGAAATCAGCATCAAGCCAGCTTGCCGACTTCAGCAATGACCCCTCAAAGTAAGAGCTTCCCCCCCGCAACAGCCCAGTAAATCTGTCCCTTGGACATTTTTTTAGATAGCCATTGGAGGCTGTCTGCATATGGTGCGTTGATCCAGCAGTAATTTCCATTGGTGGGATTTTTTGGCATAGGAGTGGAACCTGCTCACATCCCCCATCCTGCTGCTGCCCAAAATGCCGCTCTTGGGAGGCCTCTGGGAAGAAGCTGGGGGGGGGGGGAGAGTGTCAAAAGCCTTCAGTGGGAGGGGGAAGCCGGAGAAAGTGTCCATCCCTCCATCAGCGTAAACCAGCCAGTGTGTCCCAGGAGGTCCGGGGTGGCAGACTCTTGTTCCCTGGAGGGGCTGAATCGGACCCCCCTCAAGCAGCAGTTTGCAGTGCCTTTGGGTAAGTGACTCTTTGAAACAGGTGTAAACACCTGCTTTATTAAGTGTGTGTTCCAGGTAGAACAGTGGGAACTAATTTACCATCGGGGGACTCCACTTCCGCTTTGAAACCTGGCCTTCTCCACGGAGGACATTCACAGGTACGTCTGTCTCGTTGCAGAAACTCCCTTGTCAGATGAAGATTTCTTCCCTTTCAACTCTGGGGATGGCGGTGGAGGGGGGCGGGGACGCACACTCTTTTATCCACCTGGGTGGATATATATCGTCCTTGAGTTACTGGAAGCCCAGAGTTACTGGAAAAAACTGTAATGCTAGGAAAAGTCTACGGCAGCAGGAGAAGAGGAAGACCCAGCCTGAGATGGATCGACTCAGTCAAGGGAGCCATGAGGGCCCTCACTTTGCAAGGCCTGAGCAAGGCTGTTAACGAATAGGGCGTTTGGGAGGTCATTAATTGATAGGGTTGCCAGAAGTCCGAAGAGACTTGGCAGCTCTTAACGCGCACACACACAAACAATGGGGGAAGAGAGAGAGAGAGCTGGAGAAAGTAGTGACAAAATGGCGACTGCTTTTGTACAAAAAAGAAAAGAAAGAATGGCTTTTTAGAAGGTTGCACAGCGCCCTGACCCAGATAGCCCAGGCAAGCCCGATCTCATCAGCCCCCCAGAAGCTAAGGAGGGTCGACTCCGGCAAGTACTTGGATGGGAGACCTCCTTGGAATGCCAGAGGTGTGAGGCGGGGGCAGGCTTTCTTCAGCCCCCCGTCTGGGTATCCTCCAGGCCCCCAGTAGGGGTCAGTCACTAGAGGTCAGCATGACTTCCAAGTGCATGCACACCCACATGCACGCATGCACACATACATGCCAATCCGATTTCCAGCGCCCAGTCAGTAGCCCTGTTGGCGAAAAGCCTCACCAGGGCCCCCTCATTTTCTAAAAACATTTTGCGGCACCATGAAAAGTGTCAGCTGGCACCCGTGCTGGGGACCCCCTGACTTAACCTGCGAAAGCGCCACTCAAATCAGCGGGAGCCGTGCTGGAGCCTGGCGGCATCTGTCAGGTTTCCTGCAGATTTTGCGCTTGCAGCTGCAACTGCTGATAGTTCTGGATTAAAGGACTCTGGGGAGTTTTATTTCCTTTTATTTTATCGCCTTTATGGGAACAAAACATAAACACGTATGTCTCTGGCGTTCTTCCTGGCGAAAGGAATCGTTTGAGGAAAAGAACAGGCTTCTGAAGGAGCGCCTAGATAGGCTGTTTTCTTGCAACGAACGCCGCTGCTGGAGGGCGCCCGTCTACGGCCGAGACCTCGTGGGGGTGTGTTCGGTGGCGGCCGACAGAAGGAGGCCTCCTCAGTTCTCCAGCGGAGTCAGCAAGTGGAGATGGTCCGGCTTTGCAAACTGCTGCCTGTCTTTGAACGCCTCAGGGGACGGCCACGATCCGCTGCGGGAGCTGGTGCAGACGTTGGAGCGGCAGCAGGAGTCCCTGACCGACGCGGTAAACAGGTGACTGTAACTTTCACTCCTGATTTGCATTTTGGACCAAGGGCAGAGCTTTCAGGGCCGTCCCGTCACCATATTCCCGGAAGGGACGATCTCGGTGTGGGCGGGCGGCTTCCCAGTTTCCCATCCTGTCGGCTCTACAGAAGGTTCTTTCTCCTTCTCCGAAGCTGGCCTCTTTCCTTTACCTCCTCAACCTCTCCTTGCCGTTTCCTTCGTTGTCCCTCTTCTGTGTAAGAGCCGCAGACCGCTTTGCGAGGGACCCTTAGGCATGGAGGGCCAGGACTGCTCTCTCTCCCGCTCCCCCTGCCGAGCGAGAGAGCAGGGCCCGGGAAGCTGGTCTGTTGCAAGTGGAGCGAGGGTCTCTCACGTGCTGCTTTTGCCCCGGGGGAGCGAGGGGAGGGGTGATGCTGATGCCTTGTGCAAAGTTGACACGAACCCTGAGTAAGGTAAAGCGTGCCTTCAGGTCACACCTGATCCATGGTGACCCCTTGAAGCTCCACCTCATGGGGTTTTCTAGGTAAGAGAGGTTCAGAGGTGGTTGGCCCTTGCCTTCCTCTGCATAGCAGCCCCAGCCTGCTTTGGTGGCCTCCCACCCACATGGCTGACCATGTTCACCTTCCAAGCTCTGACGAGGTTGGGACAGCCTGAGCGACTCGGGCTGCTACAGGGATTCTGGGACTCCTTGCAGTTCCACAGGGCTGCTCTCTCCCCATTCATACGCCCCCGCCTGCCTCCCGCTGCACTTCCTTCCGTGCAGGAAGCTTAGGGGACGAGTAGAGGGGGACTGGCTCTCGAAGCTGACACTTGACCCCCCCATTCCTGGCACTTTGTCAGAGCCCCGAGTAAGTCAAGCCCAGCAACAGTCCTTCAGAGAAGTTCAGCTTTATTGAGATAGTTACTTAGGTCATCGTTCAACACACTCCGTGTCAGGACCGGGGGTCAAGCGGGAAACTGGACACTTATACGCAATTCATACAAGACCCCCCGATGTGGGGGAGCCAATAAGGAGGGCACCTGTGCGCGCCCAAGAGAAAACGGCTTGGGGCTCCCAGCGGGAAAAAGTGGGCGCGGTGGAGACGAGTGGAGCTGAGCTCCGGGGACACAGGGAGAGATCAGGGATGCACTAGACGCACATGCCAAGACATCCGGGAGGGGGAAGGCGATGCAGGAATGAGCAGGAGGAGGAAGGGAGAAAATGCGAAACCCAGGGCGGCGCTAGCGGCCACTGGATCATCAAACCTCTGGGGCGTGACCTTTTTTTGGGTCCTATTTTTGTATTTTTCATATGTGCATGTGTGTGTGCACCTGGAAGTTGTGGTACCCCTAGTGACTGTCCCCTACTGGGGGCCTGGAGGATATTCACAGAGATAGCTGAATAAAGCCTGCCCCCGCCTCCCGACTGCTAGTATTCCTAGGGAGGTCTCCCATCCAAGTGCTTACCAGGGTCGGCCCTGCTTAGCTTCCGAGATCTGACGAGATCGGGCTTGCCTGGGCTATCCGAGTCAGGGCTGGGTGTGACCTTTCTGAAGAGCTTGCAATGTTTTTTACTCTCTTTTCCCCCCCACCTCAGGGGGCTCTGCGTGCTGCCAGCAGCCGTGGCTGCCCCTCCCGCTCTGCACGTGGCGAAGCTCCCCGCTTTGTACAGCCACCGAATGAAGCTCCTCCGGTGCCGTCTGAAAGAGGAGGCCTCTCCTCACATGCACCAGCTGCAGCGGATCACCGTTCCCCAGTCGCTTCAGTTTCCTGACCTCCGACTGGTTCAGTGCGATGCAGGTAGTGAAGATCCCACCCCCCCCCCCCCGGACCGGGTCCCGGAGGCCTGTCCCCCGTTGAACGCCCCTGAGAAGGCGTTTCTGCTTCCTCCCTTCTGAAACGCAGGGAAGCTGGAAGCGCTGGCCATCTTGCTCCAGAAGCTGAAGCTGGAAGGGCGTCGAGTGCTGATCTTGTCTCAGATGATCCTCATGCTGGACATCCTGGAGCTCTTCTTGAATTTCCATTTTCTCACCTATGTCAGGATCGATGAATACGCCAATCAGGAAGAGCGCCAGGTAAGCCCAGCGTGGAGAGGGGCGTCTCCCCCGTACTCCGGTAAGAACAGGTGCTCTTCCTTCACACCGCTTTGCTCCGATCCAGTATCCTGAGGGTTCTGCCGCATATACAGGGCATCGCTCGAAACCGAGCCTGAGGATGCGCCGTACACAAAAGGGGGATTTGGGGTAGCCCCTGTTTGCATAAAGCTGGGTCTTCTGCAGCAGAATCCTTTGGACTGTTTCCCTCGTGCTGTTGCACATATTTACTTGTTTCCTTGTGTGCATAAAGTGCTGTCCAGTCGCAGCTGACTTGCGGCAACTCTGCAGGGTTTTCAAGGCAAGAGGCAAGCAGAGGCGGTTTGTCATAGCCCCTGCCTCTGTGTAGCAACCCCGGACTTCCTTGGTGGTCTCCCATCCAGCCACTATCCAGGGCTGACTCTGCTCCGCTTTGGAGATCTGATGAAGACTGGGCCATCCGGGTCAGGGGCGAATGAGGTCCTTTCCCCCCCTGCCAAAGAGCAGCATTTCAGTGTCCTGTCGAGGTGCTGAGTTTGTGGAAGAAGTTAGGTGCAGGAGCTCCGGGGAAAGGAGACTTTTCAGTATTATTTCTGCCTAAGTTGTGTTTCCCCCTCCCCGCCAAGGCCCACCTGGCGCTGACCTTAAGTGCCAAATGAAGCTTTTTAAAAACTCGAGTATTTCAGGACCTCCTTTTTTCTCACGGAGTCACGATCCTCGCTTTAATTTCTCAGATACGCAGGACTTCCTGTGTATGCCATTGTGTGCCTGCATAGTTATTGCTTTCATTGTGTTTAGTGTTGTAGTGTCTATTAAGTCATCCTGAGCCCCTCTGTAGATAGCTTATATGGCAAAGCAGAGGTGTATATATTGGGTTGGATCCAGACTACCAGTAGAGTAGAACTTTCCTGCCTTCCCCATCCCACAACAGCCTACTGAGCTCCACAAAACGTTGCTCCCGGGGGACTGGGGACCCTGAGGGACAACAGGGAGAAAGAGGGAATCAGTGGAAAATGCTGGTTTAGTCTGGATCCAGCCAGACTTAATGTGAGCTAGCTCACAGTTTTTTAGCCTCCAGCTCACACATTTTTGTCGTAGCTCAGGAAGGATGGCTTCAGAGCGAACTAACTTACGCAGTAGCCAAATTGCTCGCTCACAACTTTAATGCCAGGAGCTCACAAAGTAGAATTTTTGCTCGCAAGGCTCCACAGCTTAGAGGGAGCATTGGATCCAGCCTAAGGCAAATAAATATACAGTTGCATCCAGGGAGCTCTTCTGGTCCAATCCACAGTTTGAAGAAAAAAGGGGGGGGGCCCTTGCACCAAGGCAAAATGAAGAAAAAGAAGCAAATTGGCGCGGAGGGAAATGGAATGTTTAATAGTTCAGCAGCCCCTACACATTTCGTGTACAGATTCGTTGGGGGATCTAATGAAATAATTTAAAAAAGTATATTTAATACATAATTTTAAGACTTAATAAAACACAAGACATTTTCACAGAACATGTACAGAGTGCAACTCATAATAAGTTGTCGAGAAAACCAGAGCAACATTAACTTTGCAATTCGGGCTTCACTGTAGTAGAGTCTTACAGCAAACATCAGTCCTAAGCCACACAGGGGTCATTTTTCTAGATGAAGACTGTGTCACTGTCAAATCGTTTGGCAAGAGCTAAACGCCGTATAGTCCATTCCCCTTTTGCTTGACAGTTTTTGTCCCCCCCCCTCCTTTTCCTGAACAAGGAACTGATGAAGATGTTCAACAGAGACAAGCGCATCTTCTGCGCCATCCTGTCCTCCCACAGTCGTTCCACGGGGGTCAACCTTGTCGAGGCCGACACCGTGGTGTTCTACGACAACGACTTAAATCCGGTGATGGATGCTAAGGCTCAGGAATGGTGCGATCGGATCGGCAGGTGCAAGGACATCCATATCTACAGGTGATGCTCGCACCGGAGCTGTTTTGCAAGATGCTGCTGTTGGCTCTGTTTCCAAGGATGTTTTCGTGCTGCTTTCTGGGGCTGGGGACCACTGTACATTGGGAATTAGGTGGTGGGGGGGGGGGATTACAGCTCCCTGCACTTTCTGTGGCTTCCAGAATGTGTACATAGGTGTTTGCTGTGGCCAAACAGCAGTGGAGTCGTGGGAGCTGAGAGTAGAGAGTTTGTCGAAGTCGGGGTTGCACGTGTGTCTGTTTGGGAAGTGGCCTTGGCCAGTTGTGTAGAACTTGAACCTTTGGAAGGATGGCTTTGCAACCCCTAGCTTCGTGCTGCTTAATACAGGCCAGATCCATGCAGAAGCCTGTTATCATTCCAGGGCACTCAGTACCAAAAACAGTTCAGAACTTTATCAGAACAGAGGCAAGGCCCAGTCTGGGCCCCGCTAGGCCATAACCAGCAAGCAGTGTAACAAGTGGAAAGTGAAACGAAAGCAAAGACTTTTCCCGTAAGAGACCATGTTAAAATAACTGTACAATACAACAGGCCTGTGGCTACGGTGGGCTTTTGGGGGCTCCGCCCCCTTTCTTAAAGGCACAGCCCCACAAGAATTTCTCTTGTAAATGCTTTTTTCAATCACTTTAAAACACTTTTTTTTTAAAAAGAAAATTTTATTAGTTTCAAAAATAAAAAAGCAAAGAAAACAACACGTGTGTGTAAACTGCCATGAAGCCACAGCTGTCTTAATGGCAGTCCCCATCGGGTTTTCAAGGCAAGAGACAAGCAGCCGTGGTTTGCCGTTGCCTTCCTCTGCACAGTAACCCTGAACTGCCTTGGTGGTCTCCTATCCATGTGTGGATGATCCACCTAATGAACTAATAATCCACGCTCTGGCTTTTCTTAGCCGACAAGAGCTGGTTAGCCTGGGCCACCCAAGTCAGGGCCTTACACAAAGAGGAAAGTACACAAGCGGTTCTAGGCCCGGCTCATTGCCTCCTGTGCTGGTTTTCTTTCAGCAGATAGTTTTTTGAGATAGGGGAATGCTTAAAAAAAAATTATTTCCTTCACCCAGCCTCGCAGTGAGAAGTAGCGTTCTGCCACCTCCCTTCTTCAAGAATAGGCCAAGTCTCAGATGGAAGCCTTTACATGCGAAGGAGCTAGCCATAGTGACGATCTGTCAGGAGCCTTTAGGATGTATGTTCGCAGCACTGTAAAATGTGCCGCACGGGTGATCCAGCAAGACAGAACGGCACTGCAGCTCATGATGTGGGTGAGATGGCTGATAGGTTCTAAATATCCCTCTCTTGGAGCTCTCTGGGCCCCACCTACTTCACAGGGTATCTGTTGTGGAGAGAGGAAGGGAGTTTGTAAGCCGCTCTGAGACTCCTTTGGGCAGTGAAGGATGGGATATAAACCCAATCTCTTCTTCTTCTAAATACCCTGCCAGGACGTGGTCCGAATGTGCACGATTCAGCAAGTTTCTGTCTGGTCAGTTCCTGGATGGGGTGCCGCCTGGACCTTTTCTGTAAAAGAGGGTTCGGGGCCTCACAGAGGGGCAGCAATAGGGAGTTCTGTGAATTCTGTTACAGATTTCTGCCAAAAGTGATGGTTAGATAGATTTTAAAAACTATTTGTCATTGCCTGCCTTGGATTCCATATTTCTGAGAGAAAAGTGATCTCCAGCATGTTTGTAAATAAATAAATATCCATGCCTTGAATTCCATGGCAGAATAATGGCATGATAAAACAATAAATAGCTTAAGTCCCCCTTTTTTTGCGGGGGCTTCCAGTGTGGTCTCTCAGTGTGTCTGTGGGTCCCGTGCCTTAGAAATACAGCTCTGTCCCAGTAGAATCACCCTCTCTGTAAGAACATAAGAGAAGCCAATTGTGAGATCAGGCCAATGGCCCATCCAGTCCAACACTCTGTGTCACACAGTGGCCAAAAATGCTAGGGGCCATCAGGAGGTCCACCAGCGGGGCCAGAACTCCAGATGCCCTCCCACTGTTGTCTCCCAAGTACCATGAATACAGAGCATCACTTGCCCCAGACATGAGCATAAGAGAAGCCAATGTTGGATCAGGCCAATGGCCCATCTAGTCCAACATTCCGTGTCACGCAGTGGCCAAAGCCCAGGTGCCATCAGAAGGTCCACCAGGGGGGCCAGAACTCCAGAAGCCCTCCCACTGTTGCCCCCCAAGTGCCAAGAATACAGAGCATCACTGCCCCAGACACAGTGTTCCATCTATACCTCGTGGCTAATAGCCACTGATGGACCTCTGCTCCATATGTTTACCAGTCCCCTCTTGAAGCTGCCTATGCTTGAAGCTGCCTATGCTTGAAGCTGCCTATGCTTGAAGCCACCACCATTTCCCACGGCAGTGAATTCCACATGTTAATTACTCTTTGGGTGAAGAAGCACTTCCTTTTATCTGTTCTAAGCCTACTACACTTTAATTTCTTTGAGTGCCCACGAGTTCTTATGAGCAAGGGAGAAAAGTACTTCTTTCTCTGCCTTCTCATTCCCATGCATAATTTTGTAAACCTCTGTCAGGTCACCCCTCTATTGTTGTTTAGCTAAACCAAAAAGCCCTAATCTCTGTGCTCATTGACATACCCACATATTATTATTTTCTAGCGTAATTTTTTTTTTTTTTTTTAAACCCATCTCTGGGGAGCACCTTTCCGCTTTAAGATTTGGCTGATCTTTGGTTTCTCCAGGCTCGTCAGCGGTAACTCCGTAGAAGAGAAGCTCCTAAAGAATGGAACAAAAGATCTGATCCGAGAAGTCGCTGCTCAGGGAAATGACTACTCAATGGCCTTTTTAACACAGGTATGGTTATTATTGCTCCCTCCTCCAAACAGTCTTATCCAGGGCTCTTTTTGTAGCAGGAACTCCTTTGCATATTGGGCGACACACCCCTAATGTAGCCAATCCTCCAAGAGCTTACAGTAGCCCCTGTAAGAAGACCTCTGTAAGCTCTTGGAGGATTGGCTACTTTACGGGTGTGTCACCTGATATGCAAAGGAGTTCCTGCTGCAAACAGAGCCCTGGTCGTATCGCTGTTTCTTATTCTAAATACAGGCCAGCCGGTGGATACTTAAATCTAGAGACTGGAGCCGTCAACAGACAAACCAGATCTTTCTGCAAACTGGAGAAAAAAACCCCAAATTTGCAGAAAGTTCTGTGAAAAATACATTGGGATTCAGTGCCCTCAAAATAACAGGAGCAGTGCCTGTACCTTTACGGAAGGGGATCTTAGTAGCCATTGTGGGGTTTGCTGGGCACCCCCCAATGATATTGCCAGGCTTTGAATCTTGGTTTCTATCAGTAAAGGGAAGGGGAGAGGGGTGCCCTTTCCAGGGCAATGTTGATCTCCCATTCCACCACTACTCCCTTCCCTCGTGCCCTGGAAGGAGGACTCACTGGGGCCAGGCCCAGCTGCAGCCACTGCCAAGTTGTTACCATACACTTTGCACGAAGTAGCAACAGTGGCCACTGGACAACTTAGATGTTAATTCCATGGAAAGGCAGGATGTGAATTGGAGGGGGGATTTGCTTCAAGGTGCTGGTCTTGACCTTTAAAGCCCTATATGGTCAGGGGCCTGCTAACCTGAGGGACCGCCTTTCCCCCGTATGTCCGCCAGAGAGCACTGAGGTCAGGGTTGCAAAATCGCCTGACTCTCCCTGGTCCGAAAGATGCCAGACTGGCCATCACCAGAGCCAGGGCCTCCTCAGTGGCAGCTCCACACTGGTGGAACGAGCTCCCAGAAGACATCAGGGCCCTGCGGGACCTTTTACAGTTCCGCAGGGCCTGTAAAACGGAGCTCTTCCACCAGGCCTTCGATTAGGAGCTGCCACTGATGAATGAGGTATCGGAAACTGAACAATGTTATGGCCCTCGTGTTACAACTTTGGATGCTGGCCTTCCGACACCGGACCCTTCAATAGCACTCGCCATCCACACTTATTAGCACTTTATGTAAAATGTTGTTTATGTGAATTTTTACTGCATTTTATTATTTTTATTGTATTTTAACTTGTTGTACACCGCCTTGAGCCAGCTTGTCCTGGCAAGATGGGATATAAAGTGAAACTAATAAATAATGAATAATAATAATTAATCATAAACTGACAATTTCTAAAGAACACCACGAGGGGATTTTTTTTATGGGAAAGAGAAAAAAAACCTCCTCCTCCCTTGTTTCCCCCCAGCAAACCATTCAGGAACTCTTTGAGGTTCATTCCCCGATGGAAGATTCTGGCTTTCGAGTGAAAGCAGAAGAGTTTGTGGTGCTTTCTCAGGAGCCCTCCCCGGCAGAAACCATCTCTCCCAAAGTCGCGCGGCCTTTCATCGAGGTAATTAAGCACAAATCACGTTAACGAGAGCGGCAGAAGCTGGCAATTGCCCTGCCGGAGCAAACGTTGCCATTTGTCTGTCGAGACGTCCCCAACAGTCTGCGCTGCGGGATAATCTTGTCTTTATTTGCTGGATCTCCTCCCAAGGCACATTGAAGGTTTATGAAGTATTCACGGCAGTCGCACGCCGGGTTCCCCCGGGAGCCGTTGGAGCCTTTTTAAAAATGCAGATGTTCAATTTGTGTGTGGTCAGAGTATAAACAGGCCAATTTTCTTAACAAGTTAAGAAGATAAACTGGGCGATCTGTCCTCAGACAGAGACGTTGGCGTGCGCCGTGCAGCTTGGATGCGGCAGCGCAGTCAGAAGCTTAGGTGGGCTTGGGGCTGTTGCAGACTTTCAGGCTAGAAGGGGCCGCAGGGTTTGTAACCAGCTCGATTACCCCAAACACAAGCGCCCTGCGTATTTCTGCTGCCACTTCCATCGTCCACCATCAACATGCCACGGTGCTTTACCAGTGAGAAGCAGATGGGTCCCTTTCCTGAGGTCTAAAGTTTGAGAAAAGAACACTGGTGAAAGGGGACGGGGGTACTGCGTAAAAGAAGTGTGGTAGCCTGTGCTGAGGCTTAACTTCAGTGCTGAAGAGGGGCTGAGCTCTTGCTCCAAACCGCCCCCGGCGAAGAGGTCTGTCAGGTCTGATACACTTGACTGAGCGAAAGCCAGGGTGGTGTAGTGGTTAAGAGCAGCGGACTCCCGTCTGGAGGACTGGGTTTCATTCCTCACTCCTTCTACACATATGGAGCAGGAGTCCATCAGTGGCTATTAGCCACAGGGTATAGATGGGAACTCTCAGTCTGGGGCAGGTGCTGCACTCTATTCTTGGTGCTGGAGGGGGCAGCAGTGGGAGGGCTTCTAGTGTCCTGGCCCCACTGCTGGACCTCCTGATGGCACCTGGTATATTTTGGCCGCTGTGTGACAGAGTGTTGGACTAGATGGGCCATTGGCCTGATTCAACACTGGCTTCTCTTATGTTCTTATGTTCACATGAAGCCTGCTGGGTGACCTTGGGCCAGTCACAGTTCTTTCCGAATGCTCTCAGCCCCACCTACCTCACAGGGCGTCTGTTGTGGGGAGAGGAAGGGAAGGAGATTGTAAGCCGCTTTGAGACACTTGAGGCCTCCCGCGTGACCTTGGGCCAGTCGCTGTTCAGTAGGAATTCTCTCAGCCCCACCTACCTCTCAAGGTGCCTGTTGTGGGGAGAGGAAGGAAAAGCGACTGTAAGCCTCTCTGAGACTCCTTAAGGTAGAGAGAAGTGGGCTGTAGAGACCAGCTCTTCTTCATCTGCTGTGTGCACCACGTGCGTACTAAGCGGAATGCAAGGACGGACACAAGCGATTCATAATCTTGCTGCCTGCGCATTCCTCAAAGCTGTGGGGTTGGGCGGTGGGTGTGGCTTTCATCCTGAGCTGCTGGGCTTCCGTGTTTTTAAAAACAAGCCCACTCCCAAGATGGGTTTGAAAGCATATGGGCAATTGGTCGGTGAACTCGTGACCGCGAGAGGAGTGGCTCAGTGCGGGGAGAGCCATTGTGCCCTGCTGCCCTTGTCTTCTCCTTGCGAGTTACCTTGGCTTGCACGATGCATTGCGTAATTCAGTCCTCTCACACCTGCCGTATATCTCTTTCTGTTTCCCAAAGGCTCTCAAAAGTACAGAGCGAGAAGAAGAAGAGGAGCCCCACGGCCGCGTTGAGAACATGGAGACGGAATCGACTTTGGAACCTCTCGTTTCGGAGCTTGGCAGGTCCCGGTATCTGGACGAGCCCTCTCAGCTGCAGGAGCTGGTTACTGTCGTGGATCAGGTACCCTCCCTTCCCACCGGTACCCATCTAAGAAGCTTCCTGCTAGATTAGGTTAAAGGTCCTTCTGGACCAGCATCCCATTTCCACAGTGGCCAGCCAAGCCAGCCAAGCCGGGACAGAACAGCTTTTCTCTGCTGTTGATTCTACTAGCTGATACTTGTAGGTGCCCTGCCTCTGAATATTGGGGTTCTGTTGATTGACATGTTCTGAAGAAGCGTGCACGCACCTGAAAGCTTATTCCTCAAATAAGACGTTATTGATCTTAAAGGTGCCACTCTGGACTCAAACTATATCCTGCTGCTTCAGACCAACATGGCCGTCCACCTGAATGCGTCCTCCGTAGTTTCCTCTGGTCCCCTTTTAGAAGCTAGTGGTGGAGGGGCTGTGGCTCGGTGGTAGAGCGTCTGCTTGGCATGCAGAAGGCCGCAGGTTCAATCCCTAGCATCTCCAGTAAAAGGACCTGGCAGTAGGTGAGCTGAAAGACTTCCGCCTGAGTCCCTGGAGAGCTGTTGCCTATCAAAGTAGACGACAATGACTTTGATGGACCCAAGGGTCTGTTTCAGTATAAGGCAGCTTCATGTACGTATTCATGCATGTATGCATCATGTTCCGTAACTTAATTGTGCTAGGCGAGGAAGCAGGACTTTCCTTTTATCTGTCGAGAATCAACTCACTGAGTGACCCCAAATTCTGGTATTACGGGAGAAGGACAAGAAGTTCTCTACTTTCTTCACAGTTTGCATGATTTTTTTTCAAACTGCTATCTGAAGTCAACGTAGGAAGGGGGGGGGTTGTTCGAATGCACAGTCTCTGGGAGCTGGGAAATCCCCAGCACCCTTTATGCTCCATAAAACGGCCAATGGAGCTATAGGGAGATGTGCTTCTTGTGCTCTAAACTAAGCAGGGAACTAAAAACAACAGCAGAGACTTTCTACAGGTTTGAGGTTATTTTCATTCACTACCTGGAATCTGGTGCTCATCAGACATTAATAAATAATTTGCACCTGGCTCTCATAAAATCCTCTGCAGTGTGTTTCTCTATCCAAACAGTAGTAATTCTGAGGAAGACTATAAATTGCAAGCAATGGGAAATGGTATAATAAAAAACGCATTTATAATTAAAACAGTGCTCGCTGTGACTAACAGTGCAATCCTCTGCAAAGTCATTTCCGTTGAAATCAGTGGGCTTGCTGTGGAATAACTCTGCATAAGATTTCACTGCGAGTCCCATAGCATGCACACCTCCAGGCCGGTATAAATGGCGCAACTTCAGCTGATGGGAGCTAATCCTTTTAAATTGGTTAGATCATGATATAGTGGTACTGTTTAAAAAATTGTATGATGCTTGCCTTTGGTCCCGATCTTTCTCTGCTACAAGGACCGTCCTTTTTAAAGGCTGTTGTGACAGGCCCTTTCTGCCAACTGAGGGGACCCACACGGCCTCTTATGATTTGGGGGAACCAGGTTTGTTTAGGACTAGTATACGCCTTCCCCTCAGTTACCAGATGTTCTTAGGTTAGCTGGTGTAAAGGTTTTGGTTTCATGGCCGAGAGGTAAGTTTTGTGATGTGCAAGAAGAACACGGAGGTCAATAAGGCTGGAGATGTATGTAAATAACGAAGAAGAGTTATTCAGGTTGGTTGTAAAGAACAGATCCACAACACCAGGTCTCCAGGTAGTCAAAGGAGAAACCTGGCTGAGGCACATGAATTTAAGCTAGTTCTGGCTTCAGAGCATGGTTTGAATTCTCTTGAACGCTTGCAGGCTTTTGCTGACTAGCCACCCAGTCCGATTCTTTCACCCACCCAGGATTCCTCCCACACCAGCTTGCTCTTTCCCCGAGTCAGACTAAATGGTACAAGGTCTGCTCATATAGACCTAACAATCAGTCCCTTCCCAGAGGTAGATTAAATCACTCTGCTAGGCTACCAAGCAGAGCTGCCCATTTAACCTTCTGTCCTTTTACTGAGGCAGGCCCAAAACTCTGACTGCACTCTCCCCGGGGCAGCCCTGGATGAAACTGCCTCTGTGCTTCCCTCTGACATTCCGTCCCACCTCCGAAAGGCAACTGGATGCTGGAGCCGCACTCCTATAGGCTGAGGGATGAAGCAACTGAGTGAGTGGCTGTTTTCCCATTAGGGGCAGGACAGGCCCCTGTCCATCACAGGAGTTAAAAAAAGAAAAAGACATAGCACACATTGCAGCGTTCTTGCATTGTCTCCTAGCCTGGGGCTAGCAGTGTGGAGAGATGGGCTATGCCTCTGGACTGCTTGGCAGCTTCCTGCCAGTTTACCACAAATGTGTTACGTAGTGGGTTAGAGTGCTGGATCGGGATCATGGAGACCCAAGCTCAGTGAGAGACTTTGGGTTAGCCACATTCTCTCTCAGACTAACTTTCCTTGCAGAGTTGTTGTTGAGGACAAGACTGTGTGTGTGTGTGTGAGAGTGTACACCATTTGTGGGGTCCTCATCTCCTTGAAAGGAAGATGGGATGAAATTGTACCTATAGATAGACACGAGTCCTGCTGGATCAGACCGGTCGTCCAGCGTCCCGTGTCCCACAGTGGCCACCCAAAGGCCTGGGAAGCCTCCCAGCAAGGCGCTCTCATTGCCTCCCCACAACTAATGTTCAGGGACACGTTGCCTCCAAACACGGAAGCTCCATTTAGCAGAGCAACAAATAGGCATCGTCTGTCTCGGAAGCATAGAAAACAAATGAGAGAGATATTGCACTCTCTTTCTCTCTGTTTCCTGAGAGCATCTTCCTTTCTCAGACACGTGCAGGGTGGTTTTAGCAGCGGTCTCTCTCCAGGGGACATCAGTAGTAATCCAAATGGCGTGATTATCCTCAGTCCCAGAATCAGGCTGTTTGTATTCAGATTGCTTAGTAGGGCCATTATTTCTACGTATGTCCTGGCAGAACAAGATGGTCCCTACTGACCGTCTGTTGCTCATTCAAATACTTCAGGGGTCTGGAGAGGCACTTCTTAATTGTCAAAAACCATAGTTTCTGCTGCAGCTTCTTAACGTGCTTTTGGCTGGGTAGTTAACTTCTCTGTTTCTTCTCTTAGCTCACCCCGATTGAAAAGTATGCCTTGAATTATCTGGAGTTGTTCCATATTTCCACGGATGACAGTGAAACGAAAGACAATCAGGTATAATAGATACCCGTTTGGACCCTGCAAGAATTCATGGGGGGGTAAAGAAACAATTGGGAAATCTCTCCCCCAACCCATGTTTTCTCTAGAATACACTTTAAAGGCTTGACCGAGCCCTGTTCGCATCCCCCTGTGTTCCCCTCCCTTTTAGATGATGCTTACCTTCTGTCAGCCTTCCTCACCACCTGGAGCAGACACTGTCCTCGTCCGGCCCTTTGGGTGGAGGGTGGGTGAGTGAGAGGGAGACTGTGAAATATTTCGTGCCCCGAAAAATGCTTCGAGAACCATAAGACAGTTTCGGTCTGGGGGAAGTCGGGAGTGTCCCTCTGCACAGGGGTTGACTTTTAACTCTGCTGTCTAGATGGAAGCGAGAACTGCGAAAAAGGTGTGGGAGACTCATCACCTGAAGGAGCTGAAAGAACAAGAAGAGCGGGTGCTTTTGGGTGGGGAGGAGGAGGAGCTCCTCACCTACACTCGGGAGGATGCCTATAGCAAGGTAAACACACCTGTCCGCCCATGCTCCCTCTAAGCTGTGGAGTCTTGTGAGCAAAAATTCTACTTTGTGGTCTACTGGCATTAATAGTCGTGAGCGAGCGATTTGGCTGCTGCATAAATTAGTTTGCTCTGGAGCCGTCCTTCCTGAGCTAGGACAAAAATGTGTGAGCCGGAGGCTAATAAACTGTGAGCTAGCTCACACTGACTCAGCTTAGAGGGAACACACCTGTCCGCTTTCATGTGCATCAGTATCTCTTAAGACGAGTCCCGTCCACTAAGACTGTGGTCTCTTTTTCCCCATGAAGGAATACGTCTACGAAGGCCCAGACGGACAAACAGAAATAATGCCGGTGGGTCAAAGTTACTGTCTTGTTTTGCCTCTTTCTAACTTTCGGGATAAAAGGTCAGGAAGCAAGCAGGGATAAAACTCTCTTGTGGTACTTTGTGCAGCTCTGGACTCCCCCCACTCCTCCTCAAGACGACAATGACATTTATATCGACTCTGTCATGTGTCTGATGTACGAGACCACCCCGATCCCGGAATCCAAACTGCCTCCCGTGTACGTTCGGAAGGAGCGCAAACGCCACAAAACGGATCCGTCCGGTAAGTCCTCGGTTGGTTTGGGATCTGTGCTTGATAGAAAGGCACTGAGCTTTTCCTTACCCGTCCAGGAAAAAAGGAGTTTGTTTTTTTCCCCAGTAGAAAGCAAAGTTGATGATTTGGCTTTGGGATCAATCGTGAACTACAGTGGATTTATTTTAACAGTATGGGAAATGTTGAAAGCTGCCATTGGCTTGGGGTAGTGATGAATTGCTTAAATATCACCCAGTTGCGAGTAAAAAACAAACCAACCCTTTTTTCAGAGCCAACAAATGTAAGACATTGCACAGAAAGATCTCTTCAGCTGACGTGCTTCCATTGTTAAAGCTAAACAAGTTTCATCTCAGCCGGTGCCGGGATGTGAGACCTCTAAGGAACCTCTCATAAATGCTGAAGAATTGAATAAGGGTAGCAAATCAAATACATCAGTCCTTAATGGAGGAGTATGTAATTCAGATGATAAAGTACCATGAATGTCAAAAGATCTTGCAAAACCAATATGTTCAGCAGAACAAATAAGATCCAGCTCCGAAGAGGGTGACCCAGGTGTCCGTCAAATACGATTTCAGTGTTAACATATTATCCTCTCCCTGACATTACCATTTTCCCAGCTTGATTTGTTTCTTGAGGAGCCGCTGTGGCTCGACTGTAAGAGTACCTGCTTTGCATGCAGAAGGGGGTCCCAGGTTCAATCCCCATCACCTGCAGGATCTGATTAAGCAGCAATCGATGCGAAAGACGCGCCCCTGAACCGCTGGAGAGCCCCTGCCCGCCTGAGCAAGATTAACCTCGATAGACCAAGAGTTTGCTCCGTGCGTCGAATCTCAGCTGTCGCCTTGTGCCGTCCAACCGTATCGGAAGCACGTTGGGCACCCAGATTGCTTTAGAATCCCTGTTTTGTTTTCGCAACATCCATACGAGGCTATTTATTATTTATTCATTTTGGCTTGTAGTCCACCCTCCCCACGAGCGGGCTCAGAGCGGGTGACGACAGTAGGGGTTAAAGCATTTCATGATATGAGTTAAGACATTTCACAATAGATCTTTCATAACAAATAGAACAGATTAAAGCCGAGCTATAAAATCAAACAGGTGGCACGGCAGCTTGGTATAAGGTAAAGGTAAAGGTTCCCTTGCTCGAAAGCCAGTCGAATCCGACTCTAGGGTTGTGGTGCTCATCTCCGTTTCAAAGCCGAAGAGCCAGCACTGTCCGAAGACATTTCCATGGTCATGTGGCCAGCATGACTAAACACCAAGGTGCACGGAACGCTGTTACTTTCCCACTGAAGTGGCACCTATTTATCTACTTGCAGTTTCTTGCTTTCGAACTGCTAGGTTGGCAGGAGCTGGAACTAGAGACGGGAGCTCACCCCGTCATGCGGCACTCACGGGTCTTGAACTGCTGAACTACTGACCTTCCACAGCCTGCAGTTCAGCGTCTTAACCACTTGAGCCACCACAGTTGGTATAGTTGGCTGTAATTCCTGCCCTCCCTCCCATTTCATAACTGGGGAGCTGAGGTATCGAGAGAGCCTTGACGGGTCATTTTTGTGGACACCCTTCACACACCTGCACAGTTTCTCACCTCTGTTGAAACGCAGAGGAGTTCATAGGTGGGCAGTGGGACTCCCAAGCATCCTGAGATTCTCCTATAATTCGTAGGAATTGCCCACAGCAGTACAATTAGTGCTTGTTAAAAGCCATGAAATAGGGATAGGAACCCAGTCCTGGTACCTCTCTCTGCTCCAGTGTGCAGAGGTGCGCTGCTGCATCACGAGATGTCAAAGAGAGACCACAACACAGCTTCTGGCACTAGAACTGGTTCATTCTTTTTGGCCCCTCCTGTATCTGTTGCCCTTTTCGACCTGCTGTTCCTGAGCCTGGCATCCCTCTTCTATCTAGCCGCAGGGAGGAAGAAGAAGCAGCGCCACGGAGAGACGGTCATCCCGCCCCGGTCGCTCTTTGACCGGGCGACTCCCGGGATGCTGAAGATGCGGCGGGAGGGGAAGGAGCAGAAGAAGAACATCCTCCTGAAACAGCAGACGCAGTTCGCCAAGCCCTTGCCCACGCTCGTGAAGCCGGCAGCGGAGGCTGGCCAGGACAATCCGGAATGGCTCATCAGCGAAGACTGGGCCCTGCTCCAGGTGAGGTGGCTTAACTCTGCCCCCCCCCAATCCAGCAGATCTACTAGCCCAGTGGGTCCAGACGTGCATCGGGTGCCCCTCGTGGGACACTTCCCAGTGGCAGCCTGGTTACTGAGGAGGAGGTACGATGGAGCTCTTGACCAAGTGCCCCAACCTCTTCTCCATGGGAGAAAATGGCAGCTGCTTGTGTTTATATATGTGCTTTATTTACATCTTTTTTGTGCGCGTGTGTGTTTTGTGTATGTGTGTGTGTATACCTGGAAGACATGGCTGATTTCTGGCAACCCCCAGTGAGTCCTGGCCATTTCAGATAGGTGGCTTACTATTGCCTGCCTTGACATCCTGGCCCTGGTATTCTTGGGAAGTCTCCCATCCTGCTTAGCTTACAAGATCTGACGAGACCGGGTTTGCCGGGGCTATCCAGGTCAGGGGCTACTTTATTTACATCCCACCTTTCACCCCAGGGGGGGACCCAAAGCCGCTTGCATCATTCTCCTCCCTCCATTTTATCCTAACAACAACCCTGTGAGGTAGGTTCAGCCGAGAGTGCATGACAGGCCCAGGGTCACCTGGCGAGCTTCCGCTGGCACGAGTGGGGATTCCAGCCTGGCTTTCCCAGATCCTAGTCTGACACTTTAACCACTGCACCAGACTGCCTCTTGTGTATAGATGGGAGAATACAGCTTGTATACCTGAGGACACGAGCGTGCTTAAGCTTGCTCCCAGTGCTAGTGTCACTGGTTTCTCGCTGGGGAGGAGCAGGTTTCTCGCTGGGGGGAGCAGGTTTCGCCGGTTGCGGGCCACATTTTCTCACTAGAGATGCCATTGGAAGGTGGCCGGCCTGTCTTCTGCATGCCCCAATCCTGGATCTGTGGCAGATTAAGTCTTTTTCTCTGTCTACATATGTAAAGCAAGGCGGGGGCCTGCCTGCCAGGAATTTCAGGAATTTCAGTGCTGAGATTTTCCCCTTCCACCAATAGTGCAAGATGGCGGAGTATAACATCTCCGTAAAGCAGACTGCTGTGACTGAGCACAGAGTGAAAGGGAAGCACACCCTTTTCCCACTAGGATGTTGTAAGCTGTTAGGGCAGTGGTGTCAAACATGCGACCCAGGGGCCAGATCAGGCCCCCAGAGGGCTTCTGTCAGGCCCACAGTGGAACTGGCTGTCTTCTGCTTCTTCTTCCAGTTCTGCTGCTGCTGCTGCATCATCATAGGTTTGCAGCTTACAGGTACACCCCTGAACAGCATACTCCAGGATTGCAACAGCACAGGCATTTTGATGCAAGAATTCAGATCCAGAGGTGTCAGTTGTCAGACACTGTTAAATAAAATATTGCAAGAGTGCTAATGTTTTAAGCATGTTTTTATTTTAAGTTAAAAAAAACCCTTTGTGTTTGTGTCCTTCATAAAGTTTCTATCTCCACTACCTACATTTTATGACACGCGTGGCCCGGACCAACAAGGTCTCATTTATGTCAGATCCAGCCCTCATAACAAATGAGTTCGACACCCCTGGGTTAAGGTCTTTTGGGCCGGTTGTCCCTTGTGTCTCCCTCCCCCTTAATTTTATTGATTTATTTGCTTTATTTATAGGCCACCTTTATGGTCGAGACTCGTAATCAAATAGTGTAAGACGTCCGGTAAATAATGCAATAGAACGGGGATTACAAAACCAGAAGACACTACAAACAAACAAGCAAAAAAGTCTTAAGAAATAACATACCATGAACAATACAGGAAGTGAATTACAAGGAGTTTTTAAACGTCTGTAAGAGCAAGATGATGCAGACGATAAGCAGTGCAATAGGTGGCAGTCCTGTTCTCTTGGACAGTGGCCTCCCAAATAGTTCCAGTCTCCCTGTAATTGGCATTCGGAGAGTGCTTGACCGTGCATGAAAGGGGGGATATTTTCCTGCATACCTCCCTCCACACATGCACCTTGGGAAGCAGGGGCTCTACCTTGTCTGCCAGCAGCCCCACCTTGCTGCCTTTCCATGAGGCCTTCAACAAAGTTAAGTACTGAAGAGACTAATGATATTGCCAATAGCTGATCTCTCTGCCATCTTCTGTTCTCTCCCCATCCCCCTTTCTCCCATTTTCAGGCAGTCAAGCAGTTGCTGGAGCTCCCCCTCAACCTCGCCATTGTGTCCCCAGCCCACACACCCAACTGGGACCTTGTCTGTGACGTGGTGAACTCCTGTAGCCGCGTGTATCGCTCCCCAAAGCAGTGCCGCAGCCGCTACGAAAACGTCGTCATTCCAAGGGAGGAAGGGAAGGTGGGTGTCGTCGGAACTGCGCATCTGTCTTGCACCCTGTTTGGGGTCGTAAGCGGTGCAAGCTAGTCATATTAAAACTAATATTTTTTTAAAAAAATAAAAATAAAATCCTCCTGTTTTATAATATTTTATGTGGCACACTCTTTTTTTTTTTTAAATGTCCAACATGCTTGAGAGCCCTTACAGACCCCTGTGAGGTAGGGCACCACTGTGCCCATTTTACAGAAGGGGAATTGAGACACAGTGGTTTGTCCAAGGCCTTTGGCATGCTTCTTTTTTCCTCCCTGTGATCAGGGGTGCGACTGCCCCAGTCTCCCGGGCTTTCAGCCCTGCCCTCCATTCCACGCTGGCTCTAATAGAGACATCCTTTTTATGTCACTGATCTGCCCCCCGAACCCATCGCAGAAAGTCAAACTTTGCTTCTTATTTTACAGCTTATGTATGAAGCGAACCCTAAGAAGAAGACAAAAAGCATTTATAAGGTGTGCACTTATAAATTGTTGTTCCGATGCAGACCGTCTGGTATCTTTAAGCATCATCAGAGGTGGACACAAGGAGATGGGGACGGATTCGTCTTTTGAGTCCCAATTTGAATGCTGAAATCGGCCATTTTAAAGCCTTCGCGTTTCTTTTCGCGTCGGCGCGGTAGGGCATGGCGCCAGGCGTCCCTGCCTCAGGAAAAAGTTTGTCAATTGAAAGCGCGATTCTCCCAATGAGTCGCTTTAGCCAGTTTGAATTCCTCGAAAAAGAAAGGGGGAAAAAAAGCAGTTTGTCCACCTCCAAGAAATGCCACCTCATTCCGCATGATTATTTCGATTAGTACTTTCTCTTTTTTTTTTCCTAAACATTCTGTTGCTAGCATTTTTTTACTTTTCATTTTGAAATCTGATTGCTTTGCAGACCTTTAATGAATTAACCCCTGCAACGCCCCATCAGGTAATGTATCACCCCCAATTTTCAGCTGCCAGAAACGTAGTTTCAAAGTAGTGATAGTATTTGAAATAATCTTATGTATATCTAAACAGTATTCTCAAAAGCTGCAGGGTGGACGAAGGGGTGGGGCCAGTTGGGAGTAGTTCCTGCTTTTAACTCTTTTCCAGATCAGCAGAAGTACCTTTAGGGGAGAGTCCTGGGGGTGCTGCAGGTTAACATATGATGCTTGTTGGGAGGCCAGGCTAGTGGAGAGTGTATGCGCCTTTAGACTTACCCCGTACATGATCTAGGACCACTTGATTGGATCAGGCCTGAAGGGGGGAGACCAGGGGAAACTGAAGAGGCAGACTTATGGGTGTGAGACATCCCCCCCCATCTGATTATCTTCTTGCCCATGTCCATTTTGAGTTTCTCATAGTCTTTCATCAGAGGCGAACGCTCCCCTTTTGTCCCCCTACGCCAGGAATGTATTTTGTTCTCTCGGAAAATGAACAGTGAAGCCCAACTCTGTTTTAGCATCCTTTCGAGATTTGCCTCTCTGTTAGTTGGCCTGTAAAGATTGGTGCAGCCGTCCAGTTTCTTCCTCTGGGCGCTCCGGAGCTCCCCAGTTTGTCTGCTCTGAGCCTTTTTGGGAGAATGGGAGATCAGTCGAGTCAGTCATGGGCAGCCGGTGCGCTTATAACCCATGGGGCTTTGAGAGTCATCCTGTAGCATCTGGCTGGCCTGCTGCGATGGTGTGAGGCAGAAGCACCACCCGATCTCTGGTTTGGATCTGAGGATCCGTTCCGCCACTGCAAGGACACCTGGGAAAGGTGCAGGTGGTTTCTAAAGTATCGCTCCCTCCAAATGCTGTTGGTTAACGAGATTACAGATTCGTTCCTGTATGCCCCGTGACGTTGGTCACATTTCGATCGGCAATGTGCAGGCCTGGTGCCAGCTGTAACCTTTCCCAGTCTCTTAACTGCTTCTGTGATATCTCACCTTTCTCCCCAGTGGGGACTCAAATATGCTCATGTGGTTCTCCTCCGTTTTGTGACATCCCTGCGGGATAGGCTCAGCTGGGTTTCTATGATGGGGCAAAGTCACCCAGCAAGCTTCCGTGACAGAGCAGGGATTCGAACCAGGGTCTCCCAGGTCCTAGTCTGACCCCTGTACCATACTGGCTCTGTGGAGGTCAGGAGCCGGGGGTGGGCCACCGTTCTTTCCCCCCTCCTCCCCTTTTTTGTTTCTCTCCCGCCCCAGAGTTAGCCACAGATACAGCTGCCCTGATATCAGCACTGCTCATGTCGACGTTAAGTCTTAGATAAAAGTTTGCAAATCTGCTTTGAACTCTGGTCCCCAAAGCGGGCTCTCGCAGCTCATCTCGGTCAGTGTAACGCTGCACTACGATTGGCTTAGAAAAATGAAAAGAAAAAAAAAGAGGATAATTTTCGCAGGAGGTATTGGGGGAGTAGAGCATGCAAGTCTATGGCTCACTTCTCCCTTGTCTGGACCGTCTCTTTAAGAGACTGGGAATGCTGCTGCATTTGCACCGTGTCCCAGTCTCCCCAAAGGAGTACGCGTCCAGAGCAATGCTCCCTCTAAGCTGCGGAGTCTTGTGAGCAAAAATTCTACTTTGTGAGCTGCTGGCATTAAAGTTGTGAGCGAGCGATTCGGCTGCTGCATAAATTGGCGTGCTCTGGAGCCGCCCTTCCTGAGCGAAGGCTAAAAAACTGTGAGCTGGAGGCTAGAAAAATTGTGAGCTAACTCACACCAACTCAGCTTAGAGGGAACACCGGTCCAGAGTCTTTTTCTGACCCATTCTTAGTATTATTTGAACATAAGAACATAAGAACATAAGAGAAGCCAATGTTGAATCAGGCCAATGGCCCATCTAGTCCAACACTCTGTCACACAGCGGCCAAAATATACCAGGTGCCATCAGGAGGTCCAGCAGTGAGGCCAGGACACTAGAAGCCCTCCCACTGCTGCCCCTCCAGCACCAAGAATAGAGTGCAGCACCTGCCCCAGACTGAGCGTTCCCATCTATACCCTGTGACTGATAGCCACTGATGGACTTCTGCTCCAGATGTTTATCTAATTTGCACACAAAGTAGATTAGGAATTCTCCTACACAAAAGCAGAAGCACCTGAGAGTGTGTGTGTGTGTGTGTGTGGTTTTTCCCCCTTTCCCCTCGCAGCTCCCCATAAAACGTCCTTGTTGTGCATTCCCCTTTAGACAAAGAACAGCCGCCCGCTTCGAACCAGTCAGCTGTACGCCCAAGACGAGGGCGCGACGCACACCCAGCTGTACACGAATCATTTCGAGATTATGAAGATGATCGCTGGGAAGCGAAGCCCCCCGATCAAGCCGCTGTAAGTGTGTCTCCTTTCCCGCGTCGACACTCTCCGGGTCGGTAGCGGGCAGGAGTCGTCGCGTTGCCTTTGAATTCTGCAATAGCGTGTTTGTGGGCAGGGTGGGGGCCAGCGCTCCCTCTGAGCTGTGGAGTCCTGTGAGCAAAAATTCTACTTTGTGAGCTACTGGCATTAAAGCTGCGAGCGAGCAGTTTGGCTGCTGCATACATTAGTCTGCTCTGGAGCCCTCCTCCCTGAGCTGAGACAAAAATGTGTGAGACGGAGGCTAAAAAACGGTGAGCTAGCTCACACTAACTCAGCTTAGAGGGAGCACTGGTGGGGACAGGAAAGAGGCAGGCACGGGGCTGGAACGTGTCCACCGAGGAATCTGGGTGGCTGTTTCCGGCTCTAGGCAGACCTGAAGGTGGATGATGGACCCTTTAAAAAAATGAAAGAAATAAGTGACACCTCTTTTCCAAACCTGTTGACGCTCTCTCATCTATCTGCAGTGTACTTGTTAATTTTATTTTCAGCGAGGTTTGCCAGAAGGGTTGCGCACCGTCTGGGTTTTATTCATTGAGAAAGTGCACGTGTTGCCTTTTGTCACGTGGAAGTGTGCGTACACTTGCGCACGCAGGGGAGTGTGCTGCGGGTGTGCAGCCGGACGTCCAGGGTGGGGCCAGTGCAGTGCAATCTGGCTGCCCTCTAGAAGCACATTCAGCAGGGACGAAGGGATGGGCCCCGTGGAGCAAGAAAGGAAAGAAGGAGGATGGGTCATAGCGCAGGGGTTTAGCGTCTCCTTGGCCCCTGGTCCAGTCCCCGGCATCTCAGACTGAAAACATCGGGTAGTAGGTGATGCAGGAGACCTCTGCCTTGGGACCTTGGGAGAGCTGCTGCCAGTCTGGGTAGACACTACTGACTTTGATTGCACTGTGCCCTTTGTGCATGCCTCGTGAAGTTCTTTGTCATAAACAGGGATCTTTTGTAGAAAAAGCCCAGCAGGAACTCATTAACATAATAGGCCACACCCACTAGAAGAGACTCATATTAGGCCACACCCCCCCATGTTGCCAGAAGTGTGGTCATCCACCTTTTGCTTCTTATTCTGTTTACCTTGTTTGTTGTCAAAACCCAGGGCTTTTTTTTTGTAGCAGGAACTCCTTTGTGTGTTAGGCCTAATGTAGCCAGTCCTAATGAGTTTCTGCTGTTGGGTGTGGCGTATTATGCTAATGAGTTCCTGCTGGCCGTGGCCAACTCAGGAGCCAGCCAGAACTCTGTTCCTGTGCGTTCCTGCCCCAAAATAGCCCTGGGTATCTGACCAAGGGAGCTGGGACTCTTGAAGCCTCGTGCCCTGTGGGAATCTTGCTGGGCTTTAAGGTCCTACCGGACCCCATTATTGCTGATGACAACGGATGTTCGAAATGTTTGCCTTCCAACAATATTTTCTGGGTCTTGTTTCAGGCTTGGCATGAATCCCTTCCAGAAGAACCCAAAGCACACATCTGTGCTGGCAGAGAGGTAGGTAGCTGACTGGCAGCAGTTGGGCCCGGGGCAGGATCACTGTCAGTACCTTCCCTGGGTTACGAGACCGTGGAAACCAGGGTGGGTGAGATAAATACAACGGGGATTGAGTGTGCGTTCTTTTTGCTCTCCCAAGTTTCTAAAGCTACTCTGTTCCGCTTTCCTCCCAGTGGAATCAACTACGATAAGCCCCTCCCTCCCATTCAAGTTGCATCTCTCCGAGCAGAGCGTATCGCCAAGGAGAAAAAGGTAGGCTGGGCCAGGAGCTAACTTTGCCTGTTTCAGTTCAAAGCTTAAAACTGGACAAGATGCTGACAAATCCATGATTAGATCCTCTCAGTGGTTTGGGGTTTTTTAATGGAAAGTGCAAGAGAGCAGGGCTTTAACCATTTTGCCACCTCAAACGCTTTCCTCCTGTGCAAGAAACAGGAGGGACACGTGCTCAGCCCAGTTCTTAGATGGCTGGCTCGGGTCGAGTCTCATCTGGACCCATTTCATGAGGTTTTGTGGCAGCAATTAAACAATATGGTCGTTCAAACCCAGTACTACGAAGGCTGAAAAACGAGTCTGGCTCTTGAATATCTGGGTTGGCTCTTGGAGCCCAAGAAAATTTGTTCGGCCCTGCCTTAGACTGCTTGCACCGCCGCTGAATAAGGCACTTTCAGTATACTTTAAGAATCGTTTTGCAATTGTCTTTTCCCATTTCATAGTAAGTACTTCCCATAGTAAATACTAGTTGCAACATGCACTGAAAGTGGATATCTGGACAAAAATCTGGTGCTCTTCTGATTTTACATCACCCATAATTAATACAAAAACACAAATGTTCAAAATATTAACCCACCGGTATCATACGCCACTTAAAATTCCCTACATGACATCTTCTCAATCAAGACTTTGTTGGAAAAATTGTGGAGAGGTAGGCACGTCCACAGTCTACTGGTAGCAATGCACGAAAATTAGACCATTTTGGGTGGATGTACTGAATCGAATATGCTCAGTCTCAGGTTACTGTGTTCCTTTTACACCTGAAGTCCTGTTCTTGAGTTACTGGCCTGAACCGGCAATTCCTCAAATTAGAAAAGATCTGATCTTCACTTTACTAGTGGCAGCGAAAACAGCTATGGCATCTAATTGGAAAAGTAAGTCAGCTTTGACGCTGGCATTATGACACTATAAAATCCGGGAACCATTTGTGATGGAAAAAATATCAGCTCAGATACAGCATTATGAGCCACACTTTCCACGCTTTAATTTCACTGAAAAATGGTCTATTGCACTGGAATATTTGGCTGAACTAGAGGTTATTTCAAGTGAGCTTAAAGCTCTCAATTTACTGCACCCATAGACAAGTATAGGCACCAAGAAAACTGCATTGCTGTCACTATTAGACTAATATCCCACTGTACTTAACAATAAGTAATGGTATGATAACATGTAATTTACCTTTTCCTTTGTAGATATTCAATATATGCTTAAAACAAAAGCACTTACATATGTATGTTGACAATTACGTTGTATTCTGTTTTTACTTCTCTATGTTTGTTCAATTGAATGTTTTATTGATTGTTTGTGATTTGAAAATCTTAACAAAATGTTTAAAGGGGGGGAGAAGTGGATTGAAAGTGGACATTATTCAGCATGTGTGAAAGTGCTTTTAGAATACCTTTTTAATGCATCCGTTGGTGGGTAAAGCATAGTCCTCTGTCCAGGAAAAAATCTTCCTGAGGGTTTTGATGAAGGTACTTAAATGGCCCATTTGTCTGAGCGGAGCATCCGTCTTTGCCCTTTTCATTGCCCAGGCTCTGGCTGAGCAGCAAAGGGCCCAGCAGCAGGCGGGTCCACAGCAGCAGCAGCAGCAATCTGGCCAACCGCAAGCCCAGCAAGCCACCGTCCAGCAAGCCCAGCCGCAGCCCCAGGCCCAAGCCCAAGTGGTCCAGCAGCCCCAGGCCGTGGTGCAGACATCTGCTACCACCGTGGCCAACACCGCAGTACTGGTAAGACGCACTTGGAAACAAGTGTTTGTCAGAAATATAAATGTACCCATTACAGGGCTCTTTTTGTAGCAGGAACTCCTTTGCATATTAGGCGACACACCCCTAATGTAGCCAGTCCTCCAAGAGCTTACAGAGCTCTTCTTACAGGGGCTACTGTAAGCTCTTGGAGGATTGGCAACATTAGGGGTGCATCGCCTAATATGCAAAGGAGTTCCTGCTACGAAAAGAGTCCTGGAAGTAAATATCATTGTGGGTTATAGACAAAGTCCAAAAAACTTTTCAATGTAACGACGCTGGTGAGGAATATTATTCTGTGCTTTATATTTGGTTATATATGATACCTTTAATCATGTTAGGCAATCCTCCCTCCCCCCTTTCTTTATTTTCTTTATATTTTCTGTTCTTTCAAAAAATAAAAAAGATATAAGGAATGCTTGTCGGGTCACCTAGGGTGAACAGGATTCTGTATGGCCTGGGTGACTCCATCTTCGTTCCAGTCTGGTGCTTAGTTGACCTAAGTCTTGTGGAAGAATGGTGATTGGCGGCTCTCAAGCAAACTTGCTCTCTCTCGTGCTTGTTAGCAGAGTTTATTGTCAAAGCCTGCAAGAGCATCCGGCTCATCCAAGTGTTTGAGAGAGCTTCATTCATGATTATATGACTGGTAGCCAGCGTTTAGGGCATGAGGTGCCTAGTTTTAATTATGCAAGTGGTCTCGGATTCTGGCAAGCTTCTCTCTGTGTGTGTTGCGCTCGAGGCCCAGCTGATGGGAGCTCAGCCTGCATTTTCTGTAAGTTTGATGCTTTATTGAGAATCTCCATGTAAGCCAACCTGGATCTCGCGTATCATTTCCTTGGGATTTCTTCGAATCTGGAACAGATTCTTCCATAAGTGACAAAGTAGGGAAGATGTACAGAATGGGGAGGTTCCTTTAGAAAAGGTCAGGGTAGTGGATGAATAAGAAGCACTGTGACCTAAGAACATCAGAAGTGCCCTGCGTGATCAGACCAGTGGTCCCGTCTAGTCCTGCACACTGTTTCACACCGTAGCCAACCAGTTGCCCTGGAGGGCCAAGAAACAGGGCATAGAGGCCAAAAGGTTTTCCCCGATGCTGTCTCCTAGCTCTGGTATTCAGAGGTTTGCTGCCTCTGTGTAAAGAGGTTCCTTTTACTCACCACAGCTAAAAGGCATTGATGGACTTACTCTCCTTGAATCTGTCGTAACCCCCTGTAAAAACCATCTACGCTCGGAGCCATCAGGGCAGCCGCTAGCCGGGAATTCTGCAGTATTTGTTGAGTGAAGGAGCTTTTCCTTTTTGCCTGTCCTGAACCTTTTCACTGGGTGCCCCCAAATTCTAATATTATGGGGAAAGGAGAAAAAGCAATTTTTATATCCACTCCCCCCCCTAACCCATGCATTGTTTTACAAATCTCTAGCCCTCTTTTTCCTGTACGGAAAGACCCCAGACTCTTCATCCTTTCCCCCATAAGGTTCTGAAGCCTTTCGAGGTTTATCTTATTTCTGTTCATTTGCAAATACCTACAGCATCACTATCAGCCAGGATGATGGAAGGAACCTGTTATGTTCAGATGGAAGCAGGGTGTTGGGCTACATGGATCGCAGCTCTGATCCAGTAGCTGTCTTCTTACGTTATTTCCTCACTGCAAAGGCCACGTAGACAGGCGGGCTTTATTGCTGCCCATCTGAGTTCACAGAAGTGGCTTCTGCTGCTTATTTATTTAGATTTATATCCCGCCCTTTCCACTAGCAGGCTCAGGGCTGGTCGCGGCAATACATCACATCCATAGACAAATAACATTAAGCAATAAAAACAGTTAAAAAGATGGGCATAGCAGCAATACACGATGCACGTTCTGCATCCTAAGGCGCTTGTGGTTATGTAGTTCTGTGAATCTACACAGTATCAATTTGATTTCTCATTTGAGTTTGTCTGTATTTTAAACCAGGCTGGTACAATGAAAACATCTGTGACTGGAACAAGCATTCAGACAGGTGGGTGGAACCTGGTAAACCGGAGCTTGGTGGGTGACGAGGAAACGAAAGCCAGGATGCTTGTTCATGCTGTGGTCCCCAGGTGACCTTGGCTTTGCTTTCAGCTACCGTGAGTGGGAACGTTATTGTGAACACGGTGTCCGGAGCCCCTGCCGCGACCTTTCAGCCGATCAACAAACGGCTGGCATCGCCTGTAATCCCCGGGACGCTGGCGGTGAGTATCTTGAAATGTGCCAAGTGTCATTTCAGCATGTTAGAGTTAGATCAGTGGCAGATGGAGACGCTTTAAAGAAGTTAGAAAGGGGGGGCATGCAAAAGCTATTGACAGGGACATCAGTGGCCTGGAAACAGTCATGCACTGAAAACAGGACACTCCCTCAGTCGTGTAGTTGTTGAATTGGGGGCGGTTGTGTCACCTTGTAAGACTAAAGCAAACCTGGGATTCTCTTTTGGACCTGTATTGGCAAATGGCGGCTTCATGCAAGGAATCTATGATGTGTGTGTGCATCTATGCAGATGTGGTAGTCGAGGAGGAGGAGGACTGGTGATGCTGTATAGCCTCTGTAATCTCGTTCTGGAGTTTTGTTAGTCCCTGACGTCGAGTTGCCTGAGAGGGTGGCCAGCAAGCCGCTCCCAAGAGAAGGTTTAGATTCATTCTCTCCCAAGTTCTTATCTAGAAGAAGAAGAGATTGGATTTATACCCCGCCCTTCACTACCCAAAGGTGTCTCAGAGCGGCTTACAAACTCCTTTCCCTTCCCCTCCCCACAACAGACACCCTGTGAAGTAGGTGAGGCTGAGAGAGCTCTTGACAGAAACGGCTCTTTTTTCAAGAACAGCTCTTATCAGAACCATGGCTTGCCCAAGGTCATCAAGCCAGGTGCAAGTGGAGGAGTGGGGGAATCAAACCCAGTTCTCCCAGATTAGAGTCCGCGCACTTAACCACTACACCAAACTGGCTCTAGAAACCTGACTTGTTTTCCTCTCCCAATGAGTACCAGGTGCAAGATATGACTTGGCTTTTAGGGAGGTAGCTTGGATGATGATATTCTTGACTTGGAGCCAGTAAGTAGGGTATAAGGTGTTTAGTTTTAGCTGTGTATCTCATCTTGCATTCTGGCTAGCTTCTCTATGTTTGTTCAGGGCCCAGTGGATGGAAGCTTAGCCCGCTATCTCTGTAATTTTGATGACACTGAGCTCTGAACTTTGGAAAGAGCAAAGCAGACAAGCCGTTGTCTGTTTTTTGCACATGGAAAATGCAAGCTGTCCCTTGGTGTGATGTCTGAATTGATTCACTAGGAAGCTATGCGGATTCATAGCTTTCCTCCTCCCGTAGGCTTCCGGAGGTGCTGCCACGGCCCAGGTGGTACACACCCAACAGAGGACAGCTGCCACGCCTGCTGCCTCGGCAGAATTGGTGACCCTAGCGTCGACTCCAGGGGTCCGAGCTGTCACCTCTGTGACGGCATCGGCTGTGGTGACTACCAACCTGACCCCGGTTCAGACTCAGCCAAGATCTCTGGTTACTCAGGTTACGCCAGGTAAGAGTGTTAATTTTTCAGTATTTAAATTGCGATTTGAGCTAGAATGTAGCATCATCTGCCTGTTGTTCGTTTTCTGTTAGACTGACCATAAAATTTTCGTGTTTCAGTCTTTCTGGTTTTCAAGTGATACCAGTGAGCACAGTGTTTGCGGAGCTCTTGTTGCTTTGGAGTTTCTAAACAGGAAGGGAAAATGGGACCAAAACTCTTACATAATTAAGTGAATAATATCCTAGCTAGTCTCTCCTTTTGTTCCTGGAAGGCCACTGGGAGAGGACTTAAGTCCTCTTGTTCCTGGGTTGGGGAACAGGATGTCTGGAGGGGAGGAAGGAATGGCCCCCACCTTTTCCATCAAGATGAATCTTCAGTCCCAAAAGCCATCTCAGGAATCTGAATTAAAGACTTTAGCCACACCCAGAGGACAATTTTGAATTGATTTTATATCAGTGGAGCATCTCCCCGCCCCCCCCCCTTGGTCTTATTCATACCTCATTTATTTGTCCCATCCTTCAGATTGTTCCAGGTGGCATATTTATTGATTGATCTTACTTAATTTATGCTCTGTCTTTGCCCCCAGTGGGAGCCCAAAACAGCTGACATCGTTCTCCCTTCCACCAATTTATTCTCATAGCGACAAACCTGGGAGGTAGGGTTAGGCTAAGAGAGCGTGACTGGGCCAGGGACACCCGGTGAGCTTCTGTGGCAGATCAAGGATTCAAACCTGGGTCATCCAGATCCTAGGCCAGTCCTCTAATCACCACAGAACACGTGGTTCTCTGCCATCTTATGCTCCCAGCAACCTTTTGAATTAGATTAGAGAAAGAGAGACTAGCCATGACCTTCATGGCCTAAGCAGGGATGAGGGCCCTTGTCCAATACTCCGACCATTACACTGTACATATATGAGTGTAAGAGAAGCCATGTTGGGTCAGGCCATTGGCCCATCCAGTCCAACCCTCTGTGTCATGCAGTGGCCGAAACCCAGGTGCTGTCAGGAGGTCCACCAGCGTGACCAGAACCCCAGAAGCTCTCCTTCTGTTGCCCCCCAAGCACCAAGAACACAGAGCATCACTGCCCCAGATGCAGTGCTCCATCTGTACCTTGCAGCTAATAGCCCCTGATGGACCTCTGCTCTGTATGTTTATCCAGTCCCCTTTTGAAGCTGTCTATAAAAACATAAGAGAAAGCCATGCTGGAGCAGGCCAATGGCCCATCCAGTCCAATGCTCTGTGTCACACAGTGGCCAAAATCCAGGTGCCATCAGGAGGTCCACCAGTGGGACCAGAACTCCAGAAGCCCCTCCCACTGTGCCCCCCCCAAGCACCAAGAACACAGAGCATCACTGCCCCAGACACAGTGTTCCCTCTACACCTTGCAGCTAATAGCTACTGATGGGCCTCTGCTCCATATGTTTCTCCACTCTGAGAGCTCTGATTCTCCCCCATGCTTCTCTCTTTTCAGCCGCTCCAGCAGGCGTTCAGCTCTCGGGGAAGACGCTGTCCCAGGCTCACTTCCAGATCCTGCGGCAGCAGCAGCAGGCAGCAGCACAAGTCCAGGTGCCCCAGATCCAGGCCCAAGGCCAGGCCCAGTCTCCGGCCCAGATCAAAGCGGTCGGGAAGCTGTCACAGGTGAGGGTGACGTCCCTTAGGTCATGTTCCCGCAGTCTGGAGCGTTGGGTTCATTTCTCTGCTGGTGCTGCTTTCAAAGCTCAAGAGCTGGAGGAACGAAATCCTGATTGCTGTCCTCAGCTCTGTGTTTCTATTTAGTGCATTTTGATCTTAGTATATGGGTCCCTCATTCCCCTTTCTCGACCTCACAAACAACCCTGCAAGGCAGGTTAGGCTCTGGGAAGGACTGGCCCAAGGTCACCGGCTGAGCTTCAAGGCCAGTGGGGATTTGAACCCACGTCCTACTTCTGGTCCAGCCCTCCAAACAGTAGACCACAGCGCTTCTTTAACAGCTAGAGGCGATCAAAGAATGAATGGTGGTTTGGGGCTGTGCAGTGATTTTTAGGAAAACATATGTTGCTTCTCCCAGTTCAACTCATTCATAGTCTTGTATTTTGTGCTTGGAAGAGAAGGGGGAAACCCGCTTTGGGGGCGGAATACACCTGCCCAAATTCTGCACGAAGAAAATATGAATTCTGTGACCAGCTGTGAATTCTGGGTATCAGCTCAGTTCATTTGGCAGCTTCCATAACAGAAATAAGATGCTAAAACATAAGACTAAATAAAGAATATAATCTAATACAAAACATCAACTTGGCAGTGGGCCCTACAAACCTCCATGAATTCTTTCCTGAATTTTTGGATCCATGCAGCAAATCTGTGCTGCCTTTCGTGCTTCGTTCTGGCGTCGTCATGAAAAAAAACCTGTAGCTTGTTCCTGGAGAGAAGGAGCCTCCGAGTCCGCTCACGGCTCTCCAGCCTCTTTCACTTCCTGGGTTTGTTACAAACTGCAAATTGTTGTGCTGTCCAAATTCATCTCATAACCAACCGTGGTTTGTTCTTGCCTCTGTGCCTGGAAATTGAAACAGCTGTCATTCATTTGCAAGGTCTAAATCCCCAAGAACATTAAATGTGTAATAATTGGACAGTAAAAACCTTCAGAGCAGCCGAATTGCCCAGCCTGTCCCTGTTTCATCAGCTCTTGGAAGCCAAGCAGGGTCAGCCATGCTTCGTACTTGGATGGGAGACCACCGAGGAAGACCAGGGTTGCTGTGCAGAGGCAGGCAATGGCAAACCACCTCTGCTTATCTCTTCCCCATGGTCTGGGGGTTGTCATGAGTCAATTGCGGCTTAACAGCCCACGATCAGCGTTCCCTCTAAGCTGTGGAGTCTTGTGAGCAGAAATTCTACTTTGTGAGCTACTGGCATTAAAGTTGAGAGCGAGCGGTTTGGCTGCTGCATAAATTAGTTTGCTCTGGAGCCCTCCTTCCTGAGCGAAGACAAAAATCTGTGAGCTGGAGGCTAAAAAACTGTGAGCTAGCTTACACTAACTCAGCTTAGAGGGAACACTGCCCACAGTTATAAAAACCTTAACCATCATTCTGGTAGGGTAGCGTATTAGCCTGGCTCAAGAGGGCTTTCCCTACCCCAAGAGGCTGTTCTGCCACCAGCGAGCAGAAAGCCCCACTGCTCCCGGAACGTGTCCCCGAGGCAAGATCCTCCTTCCCCGACTCCAGAAGTAGGGAGCCTGCATGTTCGGAGCAGCTTCCAGTAGCCGAGACCCTCTTTCCCGGCCCCAGAGTCATGGATGGTCTCCTTCCAGGAGCAGCTGATCAAGTTGCAGAAGCAGAAGCTGCAGCTTCCCCAGCAGCAGGCCGCCCAGCAGCAGGGGCAGGCCGGAGCCCCGCAGCAGAGCGCGCAAGTCCAAGTGCAGCAGCAGCAGCAGCCCCAGCAGCTCACGGCGGTCGCGGCACCGAGGCCCGGGGCAGTCCTGACGGGCACCACCGTCACCAACCTTCAGGTCGCTCGCCTGGTGAGTTGCCCCTTTTTCCTCGGTGAGCATCTCCATGGGGTACCTCCCCGTGGCTGTAATTGGGGTGGTGGTGGGGAGTCGCTGCCCGGCTGACACCGTCGGCAGCAGAATGCAGCCTCTCAAAGGCACAAGAGGGTAATTCTAGTGGAGGACTGAGGCTTTAAACTTCCTTGGACCAACGTGTACCCATGGTAAGTTTCTAGACCTCATGGTTCAAGAAAGCAGCATCAAACCGAGAGGGTGGTTCCTTTGAGCTTTTAATGCTTAGTAACCAGGCGGAGGGAAGCTCTATGTCAACAGGCAGCACTCCTCCACATGGGATTTAGGTGGGGATTTCAGCTCCGTCCCAGTGCCATCCGTTCTGTCGCTTCGAAAGAAGTCCCCGATGCATATATCCTTTCTGAGTATTGCAGGGAGACTCACGCACATCGCCCTGCTGGAGAGTCAAGAGCTGTGTACTCTCGTGGGGCACGTAGGCTTCTCCTTGCATAAGGAGGACGTCTCTTTCATTCGGGCCTTCTCACTCGGTGCTGCCCTCTCCCACGGCCGGTGATTCTCCAGGGTCTCGGGCCCGGCAAGGGGTTTTCCTGGTACTTGAGGCCTTTTCACTTGGAGCCAGCACATTTTGAAGAGCCCGAGTCCCAAACACGGCATTAATTTTTGTTGTAAAATAAACATCCGACCTCTGGAGACATGAGCAGTGAGTCCTACCCTACCCTGCCACAAATTTTGTTAGTCTTTAAGGCACTGTGGGGCTCAGTCTTTCCTACAGCCTCTGGATTGTCTGTTCTCCATTAAGTGTCTGGGACTGAACACGGGGCCTTCTGTGTATGAAGCCGGGGCTCAAGCACTGGCCTCTCTCTCTCTCTCCCCACCGCTTCTTGTCTCCCGAGCGACTGGGCCTCTCCCCCGCATGCCTGTGCAATAATCTCAATTCCTTACTGCTTAGACTCGTGTTGCTGCCTCCCAGCTCCAAGCGCAAGGTCAGATCCAGGCCCAGACGCCGCAAGCGGCCCAGGTGGCTTTGGCGAAACCTCCGGTCGTGTCTGTGCCGGCTGCCGTGGTATCGTCCGCAGGAGTCACCACGCTCCCCGTCACCGTCGCCGGGATTAGCGTCGCTATCGGGCAGCCGCAGAAGGCAGCAGGTATTGCAACAGTTTCCTGAAATTCAGGGTGTTTGGGTGGGATGGAGAAGAAAAACGGAACAATTCTAAAGCTTTCCGCTTCCGTTCTCTTCTTCCCTGAGAGCAATGCCACAACAGCCCCATGAAGCAAACCTTGTTTTGTGCTGTGCTTTTGGGGGCAAAGACACGGATCGGTGGCAAGGAATTGGTGGCACGGAATAGTCTGCAGATAGCTGAACTTAAAACAGATTGAAGTCCAGCTTCTGTGAGGATAGGGGGAATGGTCACTTTGGCTGGGGTTAAAATATCGAAATGGAGGCAGGATGAGGACTCGGAAGTGGTCGGGGTGTGTGGGGGGGTGCTGGCTAAGGAGTGATGTAAGGGAAAGCTCAAAATATGGGATGGACTGAGAGTCAAAAAGCTGATGCAGGTTCGGTAGCTTGAGGGAAATGGTAGAGATAAGAAATTGAGGCAAGAAGGCACCAGCAAGAGAAGAACTGTGAATAAACGTCACAGCTCTTTAAAAATCAGGAGAGGGATGCCGGCATATATAGAGTCTAGCTTCTGACCAGAGGTTTTCTGCCAGCTGCATCTTCTGTTGTTTTCACGCCGGCATCCGGCAACCTTAAAAGGGAGAACAGGAACCACAAAACAGGTGATCAGAGGCCAGAATCTGAATGCCCCGTATCTGTTTGAACCAACCAGTCAGTTGTCGGGCTGCAGATCTCTAGTCAAGGTGAACTCCTCCTCTCTTCCTCCGAGTGTTCTGACATTGATCCCCACAGCTGATGCCTCACAGTCACAAAATCTGTGCTTAGACACAGAGCTGGACAGCATGCAGTGAAGGCGTGCAGAACGTCAGTCCCAAAGTGACTAATTTAAGAAGTTCTTTACAAATGGCCTTTCCTGGCATTGCCTTGGAACACCCGAAGCTCAGTATTCAGGATTAGAATCTCCATGGCCAAGGCCCTGCAGCGTCAAGGGCTTGGGTCCCCCCACAGCCGCCTGTCGGAAAGAGTCCTGCACAAACTCGTGGGGCGGGCTGTGTCCTTTCCCCATGGGTCAGTGGCTCATAAGCTTTGTAGCAGCACGAGTCATTAACTGTGGGTCCTGTGCTCTTTGCGGACGGACGCATTTTCTTGACATTCAGGCTGGTTGAGTTGGAAACTCTCTGAAAATCCTCCAAATCAGAATTCAGGGCTTTTCTACATTCCATTGCAGGAAGCGGTGTTTGGTAGCTGGGAAAAGGTTTGGCGCACACCACACTCTTCCCGTTCCCCCTCGCTTCCACAAATTCACTGTAGCTGTACACGTGAGCTGGGGGAGATGAGTTGGACTGGGGCAATTGTCTCTCGGTTTGTTTTTGGCTGTCATCCTGGAGACTGCAGTGTAAGAAATGCGCCCCCCCCCCCGGCAGCCATTGTCAGACCTGGGTGCCTAAAGAACATCAGAAGAGCCTTGCTGGATCAAATCAGTGGTCCATCTAGTCCAGCATCCTGTCTCACGGAGTGGCCAACCCAGTTCCTCTGGACAGCCAACAACAGGGCACAGAGGCTGAGGCCTTCCCTTTATGTTGTCTTCTGGCTCTGGGATTCAGAGATTTAGTGCCTCTGAAGGTGGAGGTTCCTCTCACGCACCAGGGCTAGTAGCCACTGATAGGCTTATCCTCCATGAATCTGTCTAATTCAGAGAGCCAGTTTGGTGTAGTGGTGAAGTGCATGGACTCTTATCTGGGAGAATCGGGTTTGATTCCCCACTCCTCCACTTGCACCTGCTGATGTGACCTTGGGTCAGTCACAAGCTCTGGCATAGCTGTTCCTGAAAGAGCAGTTTATGTTAGAGTTCTCTCAGCCCCACCTACCTCACAGGGTGTCTGTTTTGCGGAGGGGAAGGGAAAGGAGTTTGTAAGCCGCTCTGAGACGCCTGTGAGCAGTGAAGGGCAGGGTATAAATCCAATCTCTTCTCTTCTTCTCTTCTAATCCCCTTTTAAAGCTGTGTATTCCTATGGCCACCACTACATCCTCTGGCAGCGAATCCCACCTTTTAATCACTCTCTGCGTAAAGCAGTATTTCCTTTTGTCCGTCCTGAGCCTACTGCCCGTCCGCTTCATTTGGATGCCCTCGTGCGCTAGCATTTTGAGAGAGGGTGTCCCTTGGGAATCCCAGGCATTGCCTTGGAAGGAGCCCCACTAAGCACCCCCTTCTTCTCCTTTTTCATCCCATGCAGGAGGGCAGACCGTGGTGGCCCAGCCACTACACGTCCAGCAGCTCTTGAAGCTCAAGCACCATCACCAGGCAGCCCAGCAGCAGAAAGCCATCCAGCCCCAGGTCGGCCAAGGACAGACTGCCGTTCAGCAAAAGGTCTCTCTCTCTCTCTCTTTCCTCTTC
The DNA here is from genome assembly GCA_029375565.1 of Gekko gecko. Classification (NCBI taxonomy): domain Eukaryota; kingdom Metazoa; phylum Chordata; class Lepidosauria; order Squamata; family Gekkonidae; genus Gekko; species Gekko gecko. The sequence goes on along the minus strand of JAPDNY010000012.1, from coordinate 66,119,801 downwards.
CTTTTTCTATCCTTTCCCCACCTTCTCTTTCCACTTTCTCTCTTTGCCTTCTCTTTTTTTCTTTCCGCCTTCTCTTTCTCTCCTTTTCCTGCCTTCTCTTTTTTTCTTTCCGCCTTCTCTTTCTCTCCTTTTCCTGCCTTCTCTTTTTTTCTTTCCGCCTTCTCTTTCTCTCATTTTCCCGCCTTCTCTTTTCTCTTTCTGCCTTCTCCTTAGGATAAGGCTGCTGTTCAGTGCTGGCTGAAAGTGGAAACAAGTCCGGTTGATATCACTGTGAAATAAAAGTCGGGCGCCGCCTGAAAGACGAGGGATGTTTATTTCACTGTGGGCTTCCATAGGTCGCAGCCTGTTTCGTCAGATAGCTACATGATGGGAAATTGTGCTGGGGAACATTATGGGGCGGGATGGTGTGAATTAACACTACCTGCCCTTTCTACATCAACTCCTCCCCTTTCCCGCTTACATTGAGATTGACCCTTGAAAGGCTTATCCTATCATTCACACCAAACCTTCACTCATTTCCCGCCCCCTCGCCCCACAAAATTTCTCCGTATGATTTTTCCATCACGGGTCTGGCTGACGGGGTGGGCCGTGAACCACAAAAACTCATTAACGAAGCTTCCAGATTACATTTCTTCGTTTCCAAACTTCATCAGAAGTATAATTGATGCAGTCAGTGTTCAATAGAACATCAATAGTGTGTTGTCTCATTCAAGTGGTGCCGAAGGCTACAGGTTGCACCAAAGACTGAAGCCAACTTAATCTTCTGTGTTCTTCTGGTTGTTCACCGTGGAAGTTGACTACTCCTTGTAAACTTTGTTAATTAGCACCAATTGAATCTGGAAGTTTCGTTCATTTTTGGAAATGGTTGGACATTGTTGCTGCATATTGGTTTTCTGTAATTTTGATGAGTTCTTTGAGTGATTTTTGTTATAAATATTCCTGTTGAAAAAGCAAAAGCGTTGTTTAATAGTGTTTGAGTACTAAATCCCGACTGTTTTTCTATATTTTCATTGTACTGTTCAGCCGGTGGTCTCTTTATACTCTAACACTCAACGCTAGTCATTAGGGGCCCCCTGGATTCTCCTTTTGTTTTGCCACTTGGGACTGGCATGCCTCCCCCTTTGCCGTCTGACATAATTGGGGCTTCCTTTTGAAGTCGGTGCACCAGACCCACACCCTGGCTGTGCACCCCAGAGGTTTAGAGGGCCCAGGCCAGCCTGATCTCATCAGATCGCAGAAGCTAAGCAGGGTCGGCCCCTGGCTAATTCTTGGACGGGAGACCGCCCAGGAATTCCAGGGCTGCTGTGTGTCTGTTCATCTCTTGCCTTGAAAACCCTCTGAGGAGTCGCCATAGATGGGCTGCATTTGGACGGCACTTCCCGCGGTTGCGCCGTATTCAGAGGGCTTCTAGCCTTTGCACTGAGCAAGAAAAGGGGGGTTATAGTGGTGCCGCATCACGTCACCGATGACGAGCAGATTTAACTGTATTTTGCCTCTTCATATGAACCCACAGCAAGTCACGGTCCAGGCGCAACAGCAGACGTCGCAGCAGCAAAAAGTCACCTACGCCACGCAGCCGGCCATCAAAACGCAGTTCCTCACGACTCCCCTTTCTCAGGCCCAGAAGTCTGGTGGGACCCAGCAAGTCCAGACCCAAATACAGGTACCAGGAAACCTGGCCCTTCCCCCTTCCCCTTCTTTGGAGTTGGTGATCAGCACAGACTGTCCAGAATACAAGTGCCTCTGACGTATGGGGAAAGGACAGAGGAGGGCAACCAAGATGGTTGGGGGCAATGAAATTGCTGGGCAGCCGGGTTAGAACAGATAAAAGGAAGTCCTTCTTCACCCAAAGAGTGATTCACACATGGAATTCACTGCCACAAGAGGTGGTGGCAGCTACAAGCATGGGCAGTTTCAAGAGGGAATGAGATAAACATATGGAGCAGAAGTCCACCAGTGGCTATTAGCCCCAGGGTATAGATGGGAACTCTCAGTCTGGGGCAGGTGATGCACTCTATTCTTGGTGCTGGGGGGGCAGCAGTCAGTGGGAGGGCTTCTAGTGTCCTGGCCCCACTACTGGACCTCCTGATGGCACCTGGTATTTTTGGCCACTGTGTGACCCAGAGTGTTGGACTAGATGGGCCATTGGCCTGATTCAACATTGGCTTTTCTTACGTTCTTATGGGGTTGCAGCACCTTCCCTGCGAGAAAAGGCTGAAGAGTCTGGGGCTTTTCAGTTTAAGAAAGAGATGACTTCGGGGCGAGGTGTGTGGGGGGAGGTACACGTGATAGAGGTTTATAAAGTTAGGCTCGGGGTGGAGAGATTTGACGACGCAGACTTTTTCTCCCTCTCCCAAAATGCTAGAGCTTGAGGGCATCCAGGGGAGCTGACGGGCAGTGGGTTCAGGACAGACAAAGGGAAATACTTCTTTACGCAGAGAATAATTCAAATGCAGGATTCGCTGCCAGAGGATGTAATGATGGCCATAGGAATAAATGGCTTGAAAAGGGGATTAGATAGATTCATGGACGACGAGTCTATCAGTGGCTACTAGCCATGGTGACTGATGGGAACCTCCACCTTCAGAGGCACCAAGCCTCTGAATCCCAGAGCCAAGAGGCAACATCAGGGGAAGGCCTCGGCCTTTCTGCCCTGTTGCTGACAGTCCAGAGGAACTAGGTTGGCCACTGTGTGAGACAGGATGCTGGTCCAGATGGACCACTGGTCTGATCCAGCAGGGCTCTTCTTACATTCTTATGAAGGCCTCGGCATCTATGCCCTGTTGCTGGCCTTCCGGGGGACTGGTCGGCCACTGTGTGAGACAGGAGACTGGACGATACGGACCATTGGTTTGATCGAGCAGGGCTCTTCTTGTGTTCTTATGAAGGCCTTTGGCCTCTATGCCCTGTTGTTGGCCATCCAGAAGAGCTGGAAGGCCACTGTGTGAGGCAGGATGCAGAACCAGGTAGAGCCCTGGTCTGATCCAGCAGGGCTCTTATGTTCTTATATGCTGCACTGACTCAGCATCCTTTTCCCACCTCCCCCCAAATGAATCAATGTGGACCCCACAGCCTGAAAACAGGTATTTGTAGAACTGAAGTTGCGTCTTAACCCAGACCCTCCCCCCTTGTATCATTCTTAAAGGTCGCAAAGATTCCACAGGTGGTCTCACAGCAGGGAGCCGTGGCCAATATTCAGCAAATGGTGTCCGTTTCCCAGCAGGTAAGACGCACGGGAATTGTTTTGGTTAGCTGTGACCTCCACGTGTTCGCTGTCAGAACTGTGTAAATTAGGAGGTCTACAAAAGCTGTATAATGTCAGTTTTCTCCACCTCCTGGCAGTTGTAAATCGTTGATTTTGAATTGGTGGGTTCTTGTGTCTTTTACTGAGTTTCGTTGTGGTTTGCATCGTAAGCTGCCTTGAGTCCCTGTAAGGTTGAAAAGCAGCTAATAAATGTTTTAAATAAACAGTCAGATCCTAGAGTTTGTAGTGTTTGCTGCAGAATTGTTTGCATGTTCTGTTTATGTTCGTGTCATATCCGTGGTCCTGGATGCGAGATACACAACCCGAATTCCAGGACATCCAGTGTGACTGTTTCCCCCTTCCTAGTGTTTTGGGTCTGTGAGCAGAGAAGTGTAGCCCGTAGGAGAAGGATTGGGTGCCTAGGAAGTGAGCTATTTGCTAGTGAATTTATTTGTGTCATTTCCCCCCCCCGGACCCAGGTTCAAGCTCAGCCGCAGACAGTGACCTTGTCCCAGACGACGGCCGGACAGCAGCAGGTCCAGGTGATCCCAGCCACCACGGCTACGGCTCAAGTGGTCCAGCAGAAACTGATCCAGCAGCAGGTGGTCACGACAGCATCGCCCCAGATCCAGGGCCCTGGGGTACCCAACCCAGCCCCGGCCCCCGCCGACAGCCAGACTCAGCAAGCCAAAGTGCAGATGAGGGCCCCGGTCCGATTAAAGGCACCCAGCAAGCCCAGTTGAGCGTCAAGCCTGGAAGCGGGGAGCAGGGAAAACGCAGCTCCTTCGTGCTTTCCGCAAGCGTCGGGCGGGTTCCTCGCGAGACCCACCTCTTCCACAAGGCTGTGAGTCTTCTCCGTTCGTACGGAAAGATCTCGGACAGCGGCTGCTTCTGCGGTGATCCTCTTCCCCAGCTAGAATGCATCTGGGGAATCCTCGCTTCCGTGTCGTTCCAGCAGAACGCCCACCTGTTTTTCATTTGCTTGTTCAAACCGTATAGTGTGTAAAGATTCGATCTTTGCTTATTTCCACCAAAATGTAAAAATGAAATTGTTTTCAGGTGTCTGTAGAATTTTGTCTGTGTATTCTAGACGATGGTTGTCACTGCCGGAGGGGGAATCGCACTGCGAGCGTGGGCTTCCGGTGCCCTGAGAGGGCGGCAGGGGAAACCCCCCCCCCCCCATAGCACTTGGCCAACCTGTCCTCTCTCTCGTTCCTTGGAAGCTGCATTCTGAGCAGGCCTTTTGTCGGATGGGGAGGCGGGGCCGGCAAAAACGGACAAAGCGGGCGCATTCCCTGCGACGTTAGCCAATAAATGTGAAAGATTTGTAAATATTTGTAATTACAAACCATATTCCAGGCTCCATTTTTTTGGTAAGTCTTTTTAACGAAGCATTTGCTAGTTTGAATTTTTGTTGTTGCTTTTTTTTTTAATTTGGTGTACAGTTTTTTGAGTCCTCCCCCCCCCCCATCCCGTAGGCTCTCGTTTTCCATTGTTTTCACATAATGAATATTGTAGGCATGTGGGTTGTTGGAGAGACAAAACGAAGAAGAATACTGTGTGACCGTGGCTGTGTGTGTGTTGAATTGTGACTCCCCTCCCCCTCCCCACACCACCTTTATTTGTAAAAGAAAATGCTCGATGAATATTGCCAAGCGAGTGTGGGATTCTTTTTTTTTGTTGTCCTTGTTTTCTTTGGGGGGGCATCCCGACCTTGGCGGGGGAGGGACGAGGCAGCTCTCAGTCCGATGTAAGTTTTGCACTTGCCTTTTGTTCCACGTTTGCAGGTCCTCTTTTTTTTTTTTTTTTGGAAACGTCCAAGTTAACCCATTCTGCTCTGGAGGAAGAAATGGAAAGTTTAAGTCTAATCGACCCTTCGGCCGGGTAAAGAATAAGATTATTGCGTTCGGGGTTTTTTGGGCACGTATTTGAGTTGCTAATTCTGCAAAGTGGCGCACGTCACTGTCCCCAGTTGCCGAGCAGGCCAGGATCTTATTTAGAATAGCAGTGGCTTCCCCCCCACCCTCTTTTCTTTATACCGTACAGATCTGCTAAAAAGCAAAGCGCCTTTCTGGGCCGTGAACTGGACATTGCTCAGGGCCTCGAGTGAGTCCCCTGCTTTGGCCGCGACGCTACTCAGCAGGCCGGCAGCACAAAGAAGCGCGGGGTATTCAGCGTGTGTGTGTCTTTTTAATAAGCGGCTTCCTTGAATGGGGGAAATGGCTTTTATAATCCCCCCCATTTAGCAAGAGAGAGTCTTGTGAGATGACACATAAGTCCAAGGCCGTGATCCAAAAGAGAGGAGCCTGCAAACGCAATGGAACCGCTGAGCACAGTTGGAGGCTCGTTGGGCCATTTCTGCCGCAGCCTTTCAACAGATCGGGAAGGCGAAGAGCTTTGAACAATTAGACTTCTGTCCTGGCACGAGTCCCTGCCCAAAGCTCACGGTTCCATCGGTCATCCACAACTCTTGTAGATCGTGGTTGATCAAGTGTTTCATTGGTCTAGACGCGCAGTCATTGGCCTGACAGACCTACCGATGGTATCTGAGAGCCCGTCTTCCCCGCAGAGCTCCTACCCCTCCATCCATCGACACGTTTTCCGCCAGCTGCGTATTACTTTTCTCGGAGGCTCGTTTTTATACGGCTATCCCATTTGTGCTCGTTGGTTAGATTCTTCGTACCAGTGCTGTTTTCGAACCCAGTCCCCAAACTGTATCGCTTTGTGTTTTGGAGAGCTTCTGATATGTGGAGCAGTAAGTCCAGACAACTGCAGACATGGGGGAGAAACTGCTGGGAATGTCTCCTGTGCCAAGTTCCATGAAATGAAGGCGTCTTTGAACAGATTCAACACTGCTCCCCTTCATTTCAAGTGAGATGTGCTCAGGAATGCAACTCTCAATAGATTTCTCCCTGTTTCTGTCTGCTACACTGACATTCATCTGTTTGTTTTCATGTGTTAGGTAGCCCTGGTTTTACTGCTGATATTTTCTCTCTTAAAAAAAAAAATAAAATCCTGCATGAACGTAATGTAACGTACAAAGCAGAGGTCCACCCAGCCCCCTATTCCCCACCCCCACTGTTTGATAGTGTCCACGTTCTGTTTTTGATTACGTCGGAAGCCATTTCTGTTTCCCCATACAGAGAAGGTGAAAATTTAAGATTTCCTCTCCTCCTCCCTTTCTTCCTCCCTCCGCCTCCGAAGTGTGATAGAAACTTGTAAATACCTTTATGAACATAACACATTTGTACTTGACCCAGTAGGATTGTAAGGATTTGTGCTGTATCCTACCTGAAGGTGTAATAAAGTGTACATTTGTATAACATCCTCCGTGTCATTTGGTCTGAACCCGGGGTCCTTTGAACGACCGCTCTTCCCAAGAGCAGCTGACCACCCACACCAGGATATGAATTCGGGGGCATTCCTCTGTTGCACGCCCCACAGCGTTCACTATACTGCAGCAGAGTAGCCTGCACTGGATTCTGAAGTAGGTATGTTTAGCCAGGTGATGATCCAGGAGACGGGGCCTTTTCTGTGGTAGCACTACAGTTGCTAGGCAGTGCCTGGTAACTGGCAAGAGGGTTATGGGTAGAGAATTGGGGGGCGAGCTGCACCATTCTCTGCACCATTGTTTTACCATAGAGAAGAAGAGGAGGAAGTTGGATTTATACCCCGCCCTTCACTACTCAAGAGTCTCAGAGCTGCTTACAATCTCCTTTCCCCACAACAGACACCCTGTGAGGCAGGTGGGGCTGAGAGAGCACTTTCAAGGATTGCTCCTGAGAGAACAGCTCCGAGAGAGCCATCATACCAGCAGCTGCATGTGGAGAAGTGGGGAATCAGATCCGGTTCTCCCAGATACGAGTCTGCACTTCTGACCACTACACCAAATTAGAGAAGGCAAAGACATAAGTACTTTTCCCCCTTTCTCCCAATACAAGACCTCGTGGGCACTCAATGAAATTCATGAGCAGTAGGCTTGGAACAGATCAAAGGAAGTACTTCTTCACCCAAGGAGTCATTAACACCTGGAATTCATTGCCTCAGGAAGTGTTGATGGCTACAAGAGGGACTGGAGAAACATGGAGCAGAGGTCCATCAGGGGCTATTAAGCCAAAGGGTAGAGATGGAACACTATATCTGGGGCAGTGATGCTCTGTATTCTTGGTGCTTGGGGGGCAACAGTGGGAGGGCTTCTGGAGTTCTGGCCCTGCAAGTGGACCTCCTGATGGCCCCTGGGTTTTGGCTACTGTGTGGCACAGAGTGTTGGACTAGATGGGCCACTGGCCTGATTCAACATGGCTTCTCTTATGTTCTTATAGCTGCAACACTCTGCCTGGGGCAGTGATGCGCTGTATTCTTGGCGCTTGGGGGGCAACAGTAGGAGGGCTTCTGGAGTTCTGGCCCTGCTGGTGGACTTCTTGATGGCCCCTGGGTTTTGGCCACTGTGTGACACAGAGTGTTGGACTAGATGGTCCATTGGCCTGATCCAACATGCCTTCTCTTATGTTCTTGGGCTGGGTGAGTGACTGCCCCAAGTTCAGCCCACCAGCGTCATTTTCGGAGGGAGGGTTTGAGCTGGATCTCTCAGATCTTATCCTAGCACTTGAATCACAACAGCAAGCTGGTTTTCTCTGGTTTAACTCTTCCAGGTGGGAGGAGGGTGGTTTCTGCAGTGCTGTAGGGCAGTCAGGTGGCAGCCACAAAGCTATCAAAAAGGCACCCTTCACTAAACCCCAAAAGAGGAATAACTAGTGAGGGCCCAATGCCAGCGGAAGGACAGGGGCCATGGCTCAGTGGTAGAGCACCTGCTTGGCATGCAGAAGGCCCTGGGTTCATTTCCATTAAAAGGGTCCGATAGTAGGTGAGCAGACAATACGGATCTTAGGCCTGATTTTCAGTGGGCCAAGGCATAGGGCTGCCAAGTCTCCCCTGGCCACTGGCAGGAGATGGGGGGGTACTGTCCTATCTAGGTTGGGAAGCTCTTGGGAGATTTGGGGATGGAGCCTGGGGAGGACAGGCGACCTCGGTGGGGTAGGATGCCACAGAGTCCACCCTCCCAAGCAGCCGTTTTCTCCAAGGAAACTGAACTCTGGTCTGGAGATTACCTGTAATTCCAGGGGATCCCCAGGCCCCATCTGAAGGTCGTAACTGGGTCCGATTCAACACAAGTCACTTTTATGCAGAAATCTTGCTGTGCTTTTCAGGGGGCGTAGCAGGTTTACTTTAGTGAGATGCTGAGGCTATGCGATTATTATTATTTATTTGATTTATTAATCGCCTAGCTTGCGCCGGGCTCCGGGCGATGTACAACAGAGGCGCCCAGCCATAAAATGACAACACAAAACATTAAGAATTCAAAGTAACTTTTTTTTCATGTGTCCATGTGGTTGTTGTGTGGCCTCATTTCCGTGGCGTAAACCTGCAAAGCGAGGGGTTCCAGTACTTGGCACGCTTCCTCGAGAGCAAGGCCGCTGCGTTCAGCGGGACTGCCTAATTGCCGAGTGAACGTTCGCCCCCCAATCCTGCGCACATTTACTCGGGAGTAAGACCCATCGGGTGTAGTGGAACTGACTTCCGAGGATGCACGCCCCCTGCCCAGTTGGACGGGATTTGCAACGCAAAGATCTTCGGCCGCCAAGGAGGCAGCCAACGCGCCGCCGGGCTCCGTCGAAGGAGGGAGGAGCGAGCCGGGCCTGGAAGGCGGAGCCGGGCCGAGTTTCCTTCCGAGCACGTGGGGCAGAGGAGGCCACCATGGCCGCCGCGGAAGCCGCGCTGGGCGCCTGCCTGGAGGCGCTGCTGGGCAGCCGGAGCCACGCCAACCGCGTCTTCGAGATCCTGGAGCTGCTGCAGGTGGGCGAGGGGGGCGGGGCCCGGGAGGGTTCCTCTGGGCTCGTGCAGAGTGCCTTTGGCAGGAGGGATTTCAGCATACAAGTTTCTAGGGCACAGAGGTGCTCTGGAGCCCTCGCACCTCTTTGGAATGCCGGGAGCATCAGCAATGACGGGAAAGGTGTGTGTGTGTGTGGGGGGGCAGTACTAGGCTTGCCAACTCCAGGTTGGGAAATTCCTGGGGATTTGGGGAGGAGAGCTTAGTGGGTGACCGTGCCATAGAGTCTGCCGCTTTCCACGGAAACCGTTTCCATCAGAGAAGCTGATCTCTGTGGTCTGGAGGTCAGTTGTAATTCTTGGAGATCTTCAGGTCCCTCCTGGAGACTGGCAACCCGAGGACACTCTGAACATTTGCGGAGCATAGCTTCTCACGACTGGGGACTTCTGACTTGTTGTAGGCGTTAGCAGGACTTGGGACTCCCCGTGCATTAGAGATGTTGCCTTCAAGAGGGAATTGGATAAACATATGGAGCAGAGGTCCATCAGTGGCTATTAGCCACAAGGTATGGATAGGGACTCCCGGTCTGGGGCAGGTGATGCTCCGTATTCTTGGTGCTCAGGGGGAGGGGCAACAGTGGGAGGGCTTCTAGTGTCCTGGCCCCACTGCTGGACCTCCTGATGGCACCTGGTGTTTTTGGCCACTGTGTGACTCAGAGTGTTGGACTGGATTGGCTTCCCTGATGTTCTTAACGTAGCATAGCTGAATGATCTCTGTCTGGCTTGATTACGTTTGAGTTGTGTGCAGTTACGTTTTGCTTTCTGGTGCTCCGTTTCACGGTTCCTTAATCCTGCAGTTGTTGTGTGTGTATGTTTTTAAATGCCCCTATATTAATACATAATAAATGCCCCTGTATTAAAAATGGATGAAGTGAACATGAAATTAAGCAAACTCGGGAGCACGATGGAAGACAGGAGGGCCTGGCGTGATGTGGTCCATGGGGTCGCGAAGAGTCGGACTCGACTGTGCGACTGAACAACAACAACCTATTAAAACAACTGTGTAGTTAGGGTCCACTCCATGAAGAAGTGAGCTGCCATCCACTCAAGCTTATGCTGGGATAGATAGAACAAAGCTTGAGTCCAGTGGCAACTTTAAGACCAGTGGCGCTTTGTTGGTTTCAAAGGTGCCACTGGACTCAAACTTTGTTTTATAGCTTCAGACCAATATGGCCGCCCACCTGAATCTGGGATGACTGTTTGATTTCAGATGCCATCTCTTTCTTTACTTGCTGGGGTTTCCCAAGTGAATGCTTGTGGCACAAAGAGCAGTGTTGTAGGCGCTTCTTCCCTATGCTAGGAGCGCAAGGAGAAGGTACAGTGTGCACGTGCCCTCTGATCATGGGCAAGAGTGTATCTGTGGTGGTGCTTTAGGGAATCAGGGCTTCCAGATCAGATGGAGGGAGTTCGTGGCATCCTTGTGTCCCTACGCTTTCTCCCCCTGGAAGAATGCAACCCAAATAATCTTGTTCTAGAGCACCACTTGTGTTTTTTTTAGACCTTTCGCAGACTCTGCCTACAGTCTGTTGACTCCGTGGTTTGCATTCCCTCCCCTCTATACCTGTGCTGTATCTGCCAGGCCAGGATATTAACAGCACTTCCTGCAACAGGCTTGAGTCCACAGCAGTTCCTGTTGTAGTAAATCTCTAACGTTTTTAAGCCTGTCGCAAGACTCCCCTTTTGGGTTGTTTTTCTGCACCCAGCGGATATGGCTGCAGCCTTGGAATATGCTTTGCCTGTTTCGGCAAACGTGCTCTCCCGCACAAACAGTCTGATGGCACCTGAAAGACCAACAGGTTGATCGTGGCACAATCTTTCGTGGACTCGTGTCCTATTCGTCCGATGAAATCTATGGAAACTTATGCCACGAGGATCTCGTCTCTGTGCAAAATGATAGCCGAGGCTGATGAGTCTCATTTGGGCCTCTGCGTTAATATTTAGCCGGCTGATTTGTTAGTTTGGATCGAGATTTGACATTTTCTGCTGTTTGAAACTTAACTGCTCTGGAGTACTGAAAGGCAGCAGAAAGACATTTTAAAAGTGCAATCCTGAAAAGAGCTTGACCAAGGGGGTCAAACATGCAGCCTGGGGACTGGATCAGGCCCTCGGAGGGCTGCAATCCGATCCGCAAGGCCCTGCTTCCTTTCCCAGTTCTGCTGCTGCAATAACTCAGAGCGAGAGCTGTCAGTTATCGGAGTTATCAGAGACTGTTAAATAGACAAAATATTGCGAGAGTGCTAGTGTTTTAAGCATGTTTTATTTAAAGTTTAAAAAACCTTTGTGTTTGTAAAGTTTCCTTTATAAAGTTTCTATCTCCGCTACCGGGCATTACCTTTTAGGACACACATGACCCGGCCCAACAAGGTCTCATTTATGTCGGATCCGGCCCGCATGACAAATGAGTTCGACACCCCTGAGCTAGACTCTTCGAAGCCCGTTGACTTTCCTGGACTTGTATAACTCCACAAGTCCATTGAACTCGGTGGTCTTAGAAGGGTGTAGTTCCATTGATGACTGCAGTGTAAATCAGTGTGACTCTGGTTGGGGCCTTTATGTCACGGAGTGTTTCAGGTCGTCATAAAATCGGCCTTGTACCTTTGGCCATATGCTCCTCCACTTTCCTTCCTGCAATTTTTGGCTCCTCTTCCCAACAGGCTGAGGAGGAAGAGGTTGTGCTGAGCGCTATCCAGACTTGCGGTCGGCTCTTCGGGGCTTTTCTAGAGCGGGGAGAGCTGTTTGTGGGGCAGCTGCCTCCAGAAGAGGAACCTCTGCCAGGTGAGGAGTTCACGCGAGGCTCTGGCACTGGGCAATTTGGAGCCTAAGGGGAGAAAAGCCACCTCCAAAATCAAGGCTCTGTGAACGTAGCGGTATCGACGAGCACTACAGATTGGTGCCATGCAAACTAGGCGTGTGGGTTGGTTACACGGTTTTAATGAGCTATCAATCATGTGCACAGTTGTGCTGGGATGCTGTTTTGCCCCCCGGTGTCCTATTTTAAATCAGGCCAAGCACTGCACCTCCAAGGAAAATACATTTGTATTTTTTCCAGTTGCTTTTGAATGTTCGTTTACTGTTTAAGCCTCTTCTTTTTTTTTGCTTATTTGCAAAAATCTGTAACTGAGAAAAACAAAACTGTACCTCAAAAAAGATATTATAGCATTGGGAAAAGGTACAGAAAAGGGAAATATAATGATTGAGGGATGGAACCCTTTCCCTGTGAAGGAAGGTTAAAGAGGTTAAGGTTCTTTAGCTTAGAGAAACGATGACTGAGGGGTGACGTGATTGAGGTTTACACAAGAAGTACTTTTCTCTCTTTCTCACAATACAAGAACTCGTGAGCACTCAATGAAATCAGTAAGCCGCCAGCTTAGAACAGATCAAAAGAAGTACATCTTCCCTGAAAGAGTCGTTAGCACGTGGAATTCACTGCCACAGAAAGTATTGGCAGCTACAAGAAGTGACTGGAGAAACATGGTGCAGAGGTCCATCAAAGGAAGGACTTCTTCAACCAAAGAGTCATTAACACATGGAATTCACTGCCACAGGAAGTGGTGGTAGCTCCAAGCATAGACAGCTTCAAGAGGGGATTGGGTAAACATATGGAGCAGAGGTCCATCAGTGGCTATTACCCAAAAGGTATAGATAGGGACTCTGGGGCAAGGGATGCTCTGTATTCTTGATGCTTGGGAGGGGGGCAGCAGTGGGAGGGCTTCTGGTGTCCTGGCCCCACTGCTGGACCTCCTGATGGCCCCTGGTATTTTTGGCCACTGTGTGACAGAGTGTTGGACTGGATGGGCCATTGGCCTGATCTAACATTGGCTTCTCTTATGTTCTTAAAACTGAGATTCCAGCCCCCCCTTCCTATGCAGTGTATTTGATAGTCTGTTGGGAGAGAAGGGAGGCCAGTTCAGGTCGGGCTTTGTGCATCTCTCTCCCCTCCCCCCCCAGAGAGCCGCAGCGCAGAAGAGAAGTACAAAATCTGGATGCGACATCGATACAACAGCTGTGTCAACTGCCTCGTGGAGCTGATGGGCCATGAGTCTTTCCAAATCAAAGTGAGTCTGGAGGGGGTCTGGGTTCTACCATGTCAGGTGTGTGTGTGTGGGGGGGCTTACAAGTTCTTGATTACACCTCTGCCCTCAAAGAAACCACTTCCCTGCACGTAGAAAGTTAGCGGGTTTAACATTTTGCCTCTTCCCTGATTTGCATTCTATGTGCAGGGAGCTCATTTCTTTTTGACGAAGGCACTGTTGGAAGTGGTACAGCCGTCTCAGAGCAAATCAGGCCAGGGTGACCCTCTCATATCTGCAGTTGGCCAAGGTGTTCTATTAATGTTTTTGTATGAACGTTATTGGGCTCCCCGGTTTAGGCGCAGGGTGTCCCAGTTCCTTTTCCGTGGCTGTCCTGGAAAGCTGAGAGTAGGCGTCCCAGGGCAGCGTTGGAAGCACCCCAAAGATGCCATCGCGCCCGTGGAGACCACGTAAAGGGGATGTTTCCAATAGGTGTGTTGCATTTTCAGTTCTCTTTGGGTCTTCTGTTTTCAAAGGAGTGTTCCCTCTGCACCTTGATGACCTTTGTTGAGTTGGAAGCGAAACACCCCCTGGTCAAAGCCGAGTGGAGCTTCAACTTCCCACAAGAGCTTTTAAAGGTAGGTCGCGAGAGCTGCTGTTGGGGGTTCTTTGCAGCCTGGAAGGCAGAAGTTCAGGGCTGGTCTTCCTTCCTCTGTACCGGGGAGCAGGAGCTGCTCGGCACGTGCCTTTACGGCGAGCCTGCAGCGTTCAGGTCAGAGCTGGGCTTCCACTTGCCGCTAACCAAACAGCTGGGGAGCCCGAACCCTATGCAGGACTGCCCCATCTGCTTGTCTTCAGCACATAATATTCAAAGGTGAATTGCCCTTAGCCCTGGAGGTTCCACTCGAACTAGCAGTAGGTTACCTAAACCTCAAGGGAACAACATCCGCTGGGGAAATACGGGTGCTGTGGTGAAATGGTTTAATATTTACTTCCTTTAGGCTGTGGTCACACGCACTAAATAATCCACTTTCAATGCACTTTCAAACTGGATTTTACTGTGTGAACTGGCAAAGTCCAGTTTGAAAGTGCATTGAAAGTGGATTATTTAGTGTGTGTGACCACAGCCTTAGAGTCCACCCTTATGTCATGGAGACTCAAGGTGGATTACAACTAAAAACGATGCAGTAAGAGCTGGGTAATACAGACAGCCAGCATTTACCCCAGAGTCACTGTAAGCAGGATTAAAGCACACTGTGCCAAAATGCACAGTATAATACTGAGAGTAATGCAAGAATTGCGAGACTGGAGGAACGTGCAATACAAAATATACACGAGGCCGTGCGAGACGACTGGATCACAAAATCAGAAGATGATCTAGTAGAAACAGCATAATACTGCCCCTGAAGACTACCAAAGTCCGACATTAATTACATCCTTAATTCACTTTATAAAACCGCCCTTCAGAATAATTCTAACAATGCCCACCGTGCGCCTGATTTCCTTGCCAGTTGGTTGTGAAGGGCCTCATCTCGACGGAAGAGGATTCTTCCCTCCTGATCTCTCGCTTCCAAGAGTACCTGGAACACGACGACGTCCGGTTCTTCGCGATGAAGGCGGTGGCCGAAAACATCGGGAACGTCATGCAGAAGACCAAAGAGGTACCGGGAATCTCGTGGTGGAGAAACGGAGTTGTGCGGATGAGAGAGTGGAGCTGGCTTGGTGCCTAATGGCTGGGGTGGCCGGGAGCAGGTGTTGCATTTGACTACGGCAGAGTCCCTCTTCGTCCTGCCGGGGAGCTGGTTTGGCTTTCGGAGTCACGCTCTCTCCTTGGGGGCCGTAAGAATAGCCCAGCTGCATCAGAGCAGTGGTCCATCCAGTCCTGCATCTGGACTCACACAGTGGCCAGCCAGTTCCTCTGGAGAGCCAATGGCAGGGCAGAGAGGCTGAGGCCTTCCCCCCAATGTTGCCTTCTGCCAGTGGGATTCAGAGGTTTTCTCCCACTGAAAGTGGAGGTTCCCTTGAGTCACTGTGGCTGGTAGCCACTGATGGACTTCTCCTCCACGAAGGCATCTAGTCCCTTTTAAATGTCTGTGCTTGTGGCCATCACTACGTCCTCTGGAAGTGAACGCCACAGTTTAATCATTCACTGGTCCTCTGGCCTAGTGCTGGTTGGTCTGATCCGTCACTGGCAGATGTCTGGCGTGTGTATGCATGCGCACATGAAATGCATCTTTGTACGCAGAGGTTCACTGGAGCTCTGCAGTCCCCACAATAGACACCTCTTACCAACCACCACACTTGCCGTGGAGATGAAAGCTGTCCATGGCTGTATTGTCCAATTTAAAAACAGTTCCCAAGTAACAGGGGCACTTTGGCGCACAATTTAGGCTGTCTCCTAACTCCTGTGTGGTCTAGATGTTAAAACAGTCTGGTGAAGAGGGTCAGGCTAGTATCTGGGAAAGCCTGGTTCGAATCCTCCCATGTGCCATGGAAGCTCGCTGGGTGACCTTGGGCCGGTCACGCTCTCAGCCTGACCTACCTCACAGGGTTGTCGCGAGGATAAAACGGAGGAGAGGAGGGTGATGTAAGCCGCCTTGGGTCCCCACTGGGGAGGAGGGCTGGGTGCAAATGAAGCTATTTTTAAAAAACGTTCCTAGTTTCAAATGCACAAGGTCAATCAGCGGGCACCTCTGCTTTTTTGGCTCAGGCACTTGAGCCTCTTCCCCTGGGGCTGAGACGGGTGGGGCTTCACGTTTGTGCTGGTTTTTGTCCCTTCTCCCCAAACAGCCACTCCCCGTGTACCAGAAGAACGCCTTCACCTTCGTCTCGTCCATCTCCATGCCGGGCAAAGAGAGCGAGATCAAGAACTTCCTGGTGAAGCACGGTGAGGCAAAGCGTGACGGGAATAACGGTGGCGTTCAGCATCTGCAGAGAGCTGTCGGGATGGACGGTGCTTTGTGCAGGCAGCGTCGGGGAGTGGGTTAGAGTGTCGGGCTGGGATCTGGGGGGGGACCCAGGTTCGGAGCCCCCCCGTCACAAACCTTTAATGGGTGACCGTGGCCAGTTAGTCTCAGACTAATCTAACTCATAGGCTTGTTGTGATGATAAATGGGGGGGGGGGAGACACCATCTAGGGTTGCCGAGTCCAGGTTGGGAAAGTCCTGGAGATTTTTGGGGGTGGGGCCCTGGGAATGATGGGATTCAGGGAGGGGCCTCAGCAGGAAATAGTCCCATAGAGTCCACCCTCCAAAGCAGCCATTTTCTCCAGGGGAACTGACCTCTTTTGCCTGGAGATCAGGTAAAATACCAGGAGATCTCCAAGCCCTTCCTGGAAGTTAGCAATCCTAGGAGGAAGAAGAAGAGATTGGCTTTATACCCGCCCTTCACTTGGAGTCTCAGAGCGGCTTACAAATGCCTTTCCCTTCCCCTCCCCACAACAGATGCCCTGGGAGGTAGGTGGGGCCGAGAGAGCTCTTTCCAGAATTGTCCTTGAGAGAACAGCTCTAACAGAACTATGGCTTGCCCAAGATCATCCAGCAGCTGCAGGTGGAGGAGTGGGGAATCAAACCCAGTTCTCCCAGATTAGAGTCTGTGCGCTTAACCACTAAACCAAACTGGCTCTAGGAGAACTGTGTATGCTGCACTGAGCTCCTTGGAGGAAAAGCAGGATAAAAACATATCGGGTCAATGGTTTTATAACAGCCCTGCAAGGTAGGACAGTATCATCACCCCATTAATGGATTAGCTTGCTTTCTGGCGCTACAACCGGGTCCATCAAGGAAGTCCCTGCAGCTGCTTTTTAAAGTAAAAACAAAACACCACTTTTAAAAATCCCAGGTCTCCCATGTAATGTGCAGTGGAGCCCTTCGCTAGGGGCCTGGGTTTGGCCTGGGTTTTTCTTGCAGCATCTCCCATTGCTGTTTGGCTGGCTGAAAGGAGTGGTTGGTCTTCTGTGCAAACCCAACAACTCTGTTCTGAAAAGGAAAAAAAAATTCTGCCCCCCTTAAAAGCCGGATAGGACAACCTGTATAAATTTAGATATGAGAACTCTCCCCTGGAAATCTTCCTAGAAGACCAGCTTTTGAGATGTTAAGCAGCCTTTTCCCTCGAGCTTCCGAGTCTGTTTTTGCAAGCCTTTAGAACTAGAATTTTTCAAAAATGAAATCTGCAAAATGAAATCTGAGCTGTGTCCTGTTATCAAATATGACAGTGTGATTGTAGGCTACATAGAACTGTAGAGTCATAGAGTTGGAAGGGACCTCCGGGGTCATCTTGTCCAACCCCCTGCACAAACACAAGAATGGACTCGACTCCGCCGCTATTCCATTGCATTTCCTTTCTCTTTTTCCTCTCTGCAGCAAACCAGGAGGAATGGAAGGTGTCGAAACTGAAGGTACCTTTGGGTTGTCTGTTGTTTCTCTTAACCGGCTCAGTGTCGGGCTGCCATATTAGAAGAGCCCCGCTTGAGACTAGGGATCCGCTTAGTTCAGCATCCTGTTTCCGACAGCTGCCACTTAGATGTTTTTGGGATGCCCATGGGCAGGACAGGAGAGTTCGCATATCGGGTATACTGCCTCTGTACGTGGAGGTTCGTGGTCATTGATAGGCCTGGTCTGTCTGGATATGGAATGCCCAGGAACCAGTGGAACTGGGGGATATGTGTGTGTGTGAAGAGCTTTGCTGTGTCAACCATAGCAGAAGCAAGATGGCTGCCGCTCAGGGTTGCCGGCTCAAGATTGGGAAATTCCAAGAGATTGGGAGGTGGAGCTTGGGGAGGGCGGGGCTTGGGGAGGGGAGAGACCTCCGCAGGGTCTAATGCCCTGGATTCCGACCTCCAGAGCAGCCATTTTCTCCAGGAGAACTAATTACTGTAATCTGGAGATCTGTAGTCCAATCTTTGGAGATCAGTTGTAATTCCTGGAGATCTCCAGGTGCCACCTGGGGATTGGCAACCTGACTGCTGCGTGGTGCCCTATGTTCTTTTCTCTCCTTTGTCTTCAGGAGCACAGACGGGCCTTCGAGAGGATGTGGCTCGGGTTTCTGAAGCATAAGGTGACTGCGGGAGGCCTTGAGTTGCCATTGCAAAGTCCCGTTCCCCTCTGACTGCAGCCCCTGTGGCTTGGGATGCCTTGTGCCCCGGAGGGATTAAAAGATTTGGAATCCCTCACCAGTGAACTCTCTTTAAGTTCTCAAACGGCAGGCTGTTTCCCAAAAGTGGGCCACGACACCCTTGCTTGTGGGTTGCCAGCAGTGCTCCCTCTAAGCTGTGGAGTCTTGTGAGCAAAAATTCTACTTTGTGAGCGGGCGATTTGGCCGCTGCATGAATTATTTTGCTCTGGAGCCATCCTTCCCGAGCTAAGACAAATTAGCCGGAGGCTAAAAAACGGTGAGCTAGCTCACACTAACTCCGCTTAGAGGGAACAGTGGTTGCAAGGCTCTTGACTCCTGGGCCCTGGGTCCCGATCCTCCCAGCGGCGGGCTAAGGAGAAGAGAGAGCAGGGCTGCGGCAGTCCCTCCTTCACCCTCCACCCCCATTCATCCCCTGGGGTTTGGCTCACTCCCAGGCGCCAGTGGTGTGGGAGATGATGGGCGTAGCATGAGAAGAAGAGATCAGATTTATACCCTGCCCTTCACTACCCAAAGGATTCTCAGAGTGGGGTCAGTGGGTGACTGTGGAGCCGATGTGATTGGCCGGCCCATAGCGCCCTCTGGAGGTGGCTTTCCTTAGTATGAACGTGATCGAATGTGACGCCTGTCCCTTCTCTCTTCCCGCCATGCCTGCAGCTCCCCGGCAGCCTCTACAAGAAGGTCCTGGTGATCCTGCACGAGTCCATCTTGCCTCATATGAACGAACCCACCCTCATGATCGACTTCCTGACGGTCGCATATGACATAGGTGGGTCAAAAAACGCCCCCCCGGCATTCTGTGTTGGGATTACCGGTCCACCGAAAAGGAGGTGGTGGTTTGAAGACAGGTGAAGAGGAGATTGGATTTATACCCCGCCCTTCAATACCTGGAGGAGCCTCAGAGCGGCTCACGATCTCCTTTCCCTTCCCCTCCCCGCAACAGACACCCTGTGAGGCAGGTGGGGCCGAGAGAGCTCTTTCGAGGACTGCTCCTGAGAGAACTTGTTTATCTGAAGTTTATTTATTATTTTTCCAAGTTACAACAGACTTTCCTCCATTTTTAACTTTACAATAATATGTCTAAATTTCCCACATCGTGTTCACCCAAGTATAGACACGTGCCCATCTCACATAGAAGACATCATCGCTTTTGCCCTGTAAAGCCAAGCTTAGCTTGTCCGTTTCAGCCATCTCCAATAATTTGTAAATCACTTCTCCCTTGGTGGGGAGCTCATCTTGTTTCCGATATTTAGCTAAAAGTATCCTGGCAGTCGTCATAATATAGACCAACAAGTGCTTTTCTTTCTGTTTAAGGCTACCAGGAATCATATTTAGTAAAAATATTTCTGGGGATAAATTTATACTTATATTCAATATTTCTAAAATTCGTTTCTGTATCGTTTTCCAATACTTAAAGACTCTTCTGCAACGCCACCACATGTGAAAAAAGTCCCCACGTTTGATTTGCACTTCCAACAGTTGTATCAGGTGACCAATACCACCTATGGAATACTTTATATATATTTTCCTTGTAATTGGTCGCTTTCATATATTTTAAGGATTTCCAAGTCTCTGCCCATCTGTCCACATCCAGACTATGTCTTAAATCTTTCATCCAAGCTAACATCGATGAATTAATGACCTCTTCCTGCAGATAGTCCTCTAATAATAGCTTATACAGCTTTTGTATTGGTTTATCATTTGTCGACAACCAGTTCCTGAGAGAACTTGTGACTGACCCAAGGTCACTCCAGCAGCTGCGTGTGGAGGAGTGGGGAATCAAACCCGGTTCTCCCAGATTAGAGTCCGCGCTCCTCACCACTACACCAAACTGTCCATGTATCTAGTGAGCCTTCCAGAAGTTCTCCTTGCTGAATAGCTATGGTAGGGGGTCCCCAACCTTTTGGGGGGCCCGTAGGCATTTTGGAGCTCTGACGCTGCCCAAGGCGCAGTGGGTAACATGGCGGCCGCAGGAGGTGGAGCCAACCACAGAATGTTGGGGTGGTAGGTTGTATGGAACTCAGATCGCCCCTGCTCAGCATTTCAGCATTCAGCCCCTGCACCATTCAACAGCATGCCTTTTAATCCGCACAGCCAGTCGGAAGCCCTGCTGGGCAGAAGCCCCATCTAGCCCCTCCCACTTTCTAAAAGGACTTGCCGGGCACCACCAAGATGTTGGGGACGCCTGAGCGGCGGGGGCTGTCTGGAGGGATTTGCCACTTCTCACAGAGCCTCACAGAGCCAGTTCCCACAAGAGCCTCCAGTGGATGAATTCAGAATTTAAGTTGCCTAAACGTACAGCCTCCTTTGGGGCAGAGGTGTCAGTCTTCCTGGAGATGTTGCCGTCGTTTTGCCAGACGCTTGGACTTAGCCAGTTGTCTTTGGAAGGAAGCTTTCATAGCCTCTCCCTTGATATGAGAAGAAGACACAGTTAAAACTGCCCTCTAAGCGGCAACCTGCAGCTGTCCCAAGAGGTGTATTCATACAACAAGGGCCCTTTGTAGGTACAGACAGAGCTTCGTCATCTTACTTCGGCCGTCCTGATTTCCAAGGGCGTTTTCCCAGCTACTCGGGGAGGAGCTGTGGCTCAGCGGAAGAGCCTCCGCTTGGCATGCAGAAGGTCCCAGGTTCGATCCCCGGTATCTCCAGTTGAAAGGACCAGATAGTAGGTGATGTGAAAGTCCTCGAGCCTGAGTCCTTGGATGGCCGCTGCTGGTCTGAGTAGACAACACCTTGATGGGCCAAGGGTCTGATTTCAGTAGAAGGCAGCTTCATAGGTGCACCAGAATATACCAGTTCTGAATATTACTTGATTTATTTAAAACATTTTATACCACCTTTCCACTGGATCAGGATCCCCTAGGCTTGAATACGCACAAGCATCTGAACAATTAAAAAACATTTAAAATTCTAAAATCGTTAAAAAGACCAGTGTGAGTAGTTTCAGAGGAACACTGTGTGGGTCTGCCAGTAAAACAGCTAGATTTGAGTCCGGTAGAGACCAACAAGATGTCTTGGGTATAAGCTCTCGAGAGTCACAGCTCCCTTTGCATCTGACGAAGGGGGCGTTGAAGGCTTATACTGAAGAAACCTTGCTGGTCTCTAAGGTCCTGCTGGATTCGAATCTAGCTGGTCTGGGTGTATTTAGTAAGGGTCAGGATGACTGCTTGAGGTGTACCACTTGGAGAAAGCTTTAAATGTGTGAGTCTGCCCTTGCTGGTTCGTTTGTGCCTTTGCTGTCTCTTCCCGCCTGCTTCCAAGCCCATCTTCACACATGACAAGAGCTAGAAACTTAAGTTTTATTTCATATGAAATTTCCAGGTTGCTGAATTGGAGTCGATAGGAAATCCCATATTTGGATGCAGGCTTGTGGAATACAGTGTCCCCACACCTCTTTGTTACCAGCTACTACCAGGAGTGCCCCTGTAATACCACCCCAGGCATAGCTGGCCCTTGTGCCTGAACCGAGTATCAGCGTCTTCCCTGACTGTTCCTATTGCTGCCATGACCTTGACCTATTTCCCCCATTGAACTTGAGACTTAAAATTTACTTTGCTTCTCTTATAGGTGGAGCCATCAGTCTTCTCGCCTTAAATGGATTGTTTGTTCTGATTCTCCATCATAATCTGTAAGTTCCTCCCATTCTCCAGTAATGCTTCTATGGCCAGCTCTAATATAAATGTGAATAATGGACTGAGCTGTTTAATTAGTCTGTACCACTGTAGGCAGATAGTTACTTTTCTTTTTTACTGTATTTACTCAAGAAGGAAGACAAACTCCCCTTAGTTATACACGAATCTCTCTAATCTCTTTCTCTCTCTCTATCTGAATTAAAGCATATTATGTGGTCTGTTTTGTCTGTTCTCCTTGTGCAGGGAGTATCCTGATTTTTATAAGAAACTCTACAGTCTTCTGGACCCCTCCATCTTTTACGTGAAATACCGTGCCAGATTTTTCCGTTTGCTGGATCTCTTCTTGTCGTCTTCGTAAGTACGAGCACGAGAAAAAGGCTGTGAGCCCCGTTTAAACTCTGGGCTTTCCCACATGCTCATTTTCCTTGCTTGTGCATTCCTGTTGCTTTGTCTTTTCTCTTCTGCACGTGTTTTGATCCCTCTAGTGAACGATTCAGTATTACATCACTTTGTGTCGGACATAGTAACCTGCAATTCCAATCTACAAGGAGATGTTGGACGTAAAGTGATGTAATATCGAATCTACCACTAGAGGGAGCAAAATGCATGGAACAGAAAGAAACCCCTGAAGTAACAGGAACACACAAGCGAGGAAAATGGGGTTGCAGAAAAGGCCTTTGCTTTGATTTCCACAAGCAGGTGGACAGCTCCTTTGCTGCCTCCAGCCTCCAGTTTTGCTCTCAAAAAGCTGCTGTTATTTTTTTCCCAGGAGTGTGGGATAAAGGAGAGATGGCTTTGAAGACTTGTTTCCCCCCCATTGTGTTTTAAAAGAGCTATGCTGAAACCCGCTGAAATTGCTGTTTGACCGGACAGCAGAATAAGGTGGGAGGATGCTCAAGGGAGAGAAGAAACTACCACTTCAGGGTGCAAGCGTCTTTTTCAAATGCCCCTGCCTCTTTGCATGTAGAAAATTAGCACAGAAATGGCATGTAGATTTTCTATTTCCAGGAGGGTTTTCCCCTCAATTAGTCTATAATTTATTTTGGTAATAGACCATCATAATAAAGCATACGTTAGCAAAATAGTTACAAGGAGATATACGCAGCTTTACATTAAGAAGAATAAAAATAACAAATATATTGCACCACACCAGCAGTGTATCTCAGTAAACTCTGGCAGCTGCATAGAATCTGACAACTCTATCTGAGGTTCCTGATTCAAGGTCTGCTAAAAGAACGGAGGTATCCCATTCCTCTGATCTTTCCTAGAAAGGTCCCCCCCTTCTTTTTTTAAATGCCAGGAATGAGAATCCACCACTTGCAAACTGAAGTAGTGCTCAGATTATCATTGAAAGAAGTTACACAAGTTTCTGGAAGATAAGTGGCTGTTAGCCATGATAGCTAAATGGAACCTCCATGTTCAGGGGCAGTAACCCCTGAATATTGACGCTGGGGGGAAACAACATGCAAGACGTGGAGGCCTGTGCCCTACTTGCAGGCCTTCTGTAGGATCTTTTTAGCCGCAGTGAGAAACAGGATGCTGGACTGGACCGATCCCAGAGTTTGGTCCAGCAGGGGAGGGTGCCTTAATCTAAAAAATGATCTTAGTTTTTCTTGGATGACTTTCTTGAGAAGCTTTGAGGCACCGTTCTGGACTGGCACCACAAAGCGAAGCAAACGAGAGCTTTCCCTCCCCTTCTTTTGGTGAGCCAGTTTGGTATAGCGGTTAGGAGTGTGGACTCTAATCTGGAAGAACCGGGTTGGATTCCCCACTCCTGCACATGCAGCTGCTGGTGTGACCTTGGGTCAGTCACAAGTTCTCTCAGAGCTGTTCTCTCAAGGGCAGTTCTTTGGAGAGCTCTCTCAGCTCCACCTACCTCACAGGGTGTCTGTTGTGGGGAGGGAGAGGGAAAGGGATTGTAAGCCGCTCTGAGACTCCTTCGGGTAGTGAAGGGCGGGGTGTAAATCCAACGTCTTCTTAAAAGAAAAAAAAATCTCTTCCTCCTCCTCCTCCTTCTTCTTCTCCCCCGCCCCCCACCAGGCACTTGCCGTCATACTTGGTTGCGGCCTTTGCCAAGCGCCTGGCACGCCTCTCCCTCGCTGCCCCACCTGACTCCCTGCTGATGGTCATCCCCTTCATCTGCAACCTCCTGCGGAGGCATCCGTCTTGCCAAGTGCTCATCCACAGGCCTGGCGGCCCCGAAGGTAAAAAGAAAGAGGAAGGGAGACCCCTAGCCTGCCTCCGAAAGTCCAGCATCTGGGACATCTCTTCCTTGGGGGCAGTCTTTGCAGTGATGCAGTTTTGGGATGCAAGTGATGCAATCCACGCTGTGGGACTAATGCTCTGTACTACGTACTAATGCCCATGTGCTGCTGACTTGTGTGGATGCGCTGAGAGGACCATGCTGTGCATTTCTGTACATCTTTCACATAGGTGCCATGGAAGAGCCATAGCTTGGGGTGGGGTGGGGTAGAGCGTCTGCTTTGCGTGCAGAAAGTCCCAGCTTCCGTCCCCAGTATCTCCAGCTAAAAGAATTCAGGTGTTGGGGGGAGGTCTGTACCTGGCTGAAATCAGTGGTTTGACTCGGCATGTCCCGCATGAAGCTGCCTTATACTGAATCAGACCATTGGCCCGATCAAGGTCAGTGTTGTCTACTCAGGCTGGCAGCAGCTCTCCCAAGGTCACAGGCAGAGGTCTTCCCCATCACATGATCCTTTTAACTGGAGGTGCTGGGGATTGAACCTGGGACCTTCTGCAGGCCAAGCAGAAACTCTAACCCCTAGCCATGGACCCTGCCATGAAGCTGCCTTATCCTGAATCAAACCCTCGGTCTTTCAAGGGCAGTACTGCCTACTCAGACTGACAGCGCCTATCCAGGGTCTCAGGCAGAGGCCTTTCCCATCACCTCCTGCCTGGTCCTTTTTAACTGCTGGGGATTGAACCTGGGAGCTTCTTCATGCCGAGCAGATGCTCTGCTGGTCAGCCACAGCCCCTCCACCCAATACCATTCAGGGATATGCTCTTCCTCTCTTAATTCCCATCCAGACTACTGTCTCCCTCTGATGGTCTTTTTGGGCCTTGGCGTGGAAAGGAGATGCTGTGGCTTAGTCCCCATGAGGACCCTTGATTTGCGTTCCTGCTCCCTGGCCTTTTGTGGTCATCGCTTTCTCTGTCTTCTGTAGAGATGTCGGCTGATCCTTATGTGATGGAGGAAGAAGACCCTTCAGAGAGCCGGGCTTTAGAGAGCTCCCTCTGGGAGATACAGGTACGTCTCGGGAAGAATTTTCAGAGAAGTTTAAGGGGTCGTCTTAAAAAAATATGTCAAACGAAACCATGGTGTTCTGGGTCGCTGCACCCTTTCGGACAACGTGGAAGGTTGTGTTTTCAGACGCTTGTTCCAGTTTAGGAACACCGGCTCCTCCCTGTGTGTAGAAAAGTAGTAGCTCAGTGGTAAGGATTTTGCGTAGCCTTTCCGTCATGTGCTGGTTTACAACATTCAGATTGCTCTCTGCAGGAGACGTGCAGGATACCACACCTGCCATCTGTGGCCATAGAATTTGAAGTTGTGCTGCTGAACATAACATGGTTCTAAAAAGTTGTCCCAAGCAGGGAGGTGGGAACAATGACCAAGGAGAGTAGAGGCATTTCCCTAATTCCTTCCCTTTGCAAAGAGAGAACATTGCAAAGAGAGAAGCAAGTTTCTATGCGTGATTGAGGATTTGAACCCAAGACTCCAAAGTCCTAGGCTAACACTGTAACCACGACACTGCACAAATTATACTCTCTACAATTGAGCTATGGCCCCTCCATGTGAAATGTAGCCTAGGGGGCGACCATTTTCTTCTCCTCAGCGCAGCTGTGACTTGAACAAACCATGTTTTCCATTGTTCTTGGTGCCTCAGACTCTGCAGAGGCATTACCACCCGGAAGTAGCCGAAGCTGCTGCTTCAATCAATACAGCGCTGTCTGAGATGGAGGATGACTTGATGGAGCTCATGGAACTGACTTCTTATGAGGTAATGGCACCCCAAATGGGAGTGATTTCCTGAAGCATGACATTTGAGCTTAGCAGTAGAAGGTAGGAATGACTCCTGATGGGACATGAAATTTGTTTTTCTTTAACTCTCTTAACAATCCAGGGTTGGTTTTGCTTTGCTTCTCCAGCAATCCGGGGTTGGTTTTGCTTTATCTCTTCAGCAATCCAGGGTTGGTTTTGCTTTATCTTTCCAGTGGTCCAGGGTTAGTTTTGCTTTATCTTTCCAATGGCCCAGGGTAAGTTTTGTTTTGCCTCTCCAGTGATCCAGGGTTGGTTTTGCTTTGCTTCTCCAGCAATCCGGGGTTGGTTTTGCTTTATCTCTTCAGTGATCCAGGGTTGGTTTTGCTTTGCCTCTCCAGCGATCCAGGGTTGGTTTTGCTTTGCCTCTTCAGCAATCCAAGGCCAGTTTTGCTTTACCACTCCAGCAATCCAGGGTTAGTTTTGCTTTGCTCTCCAGCAATCTAGGGTCGGTTTTGCTTTATCACTCCAGCGATCCAGGGTTAGTTCTGCTTTGCTCTCCAGCGATCCAGGGTTAGTTCTGCTTTCTCCAGCAATCCAGGGCTGGTTTTGCTTTGCCTCTCTAGTGATCCAGGGTTAGTTCTGTTTTGCTCTCCAGCAATCCAGGGTTAGTTTTGCTTTATCTTTCCAGCAATCCAGGGTTAGTTTTGCTTTATCTTTCCAGTGGTCCAGGGTTAGTTTTGCTTTATCTTTCCAATGGCCCAGGGTAAGTTTTGTTTTGCCTGTCCAGTGATCCAGGGTTAGTTTTGCTTTGTCTCTCTAATGCCTGCCCCCCATTGATGTGCAGTTCCCTTACTAAAGAAAATGGGAAATCACCCTGACCTGGATAGCCCAGACAAGCCCAATCTCGTCAGATCATGGAAGCTAAGCAGGGCTGACCCTGGAGAGTATTTGGATGGGAAACCTCCAAAGAATACCAGGGCCGGGAGGCCAGAGGCAGGCTCTCAAGCCACTTCTCTGAATGTCCTCCGTGCCCCAGTAGGAGTTGCCAGAGGTTGCCATCACTTCCAGGCATGGGCGCACACACACACACACACACACACACACACACACAAATACCCCAAACCCCCAACAACATTGCTTTGGCAGCAGCTGCCACCACAACACAAGGATCTTCATTGGATGACTGGAGGTGAGCTGGGGCAACAGTTTTGAGAGCCAGTTTGGTGTAGTGGTTAAGAGCACGGACTCTACTCTGGGAGAACCAGGTTCGATTCCCCACTCCTCCACATGCAGCTGCTGGTGTGGCCTTGGGTCAGTCACAAGTACTCTCAGAGCTGTTCTCTCAAGGGCAATTCTCGGAAGAGCTCTCTCAGCCCCACCTACCTCTCACAGGGTGTCTGTTGTGGGGAGGGGAAGGGAAAGGAGTTTGTAAGCCGCTCTGAGACTCCTCCAGGTAGTGAAGGGTGGGGTGTAAATCCAGTCTCTTCTTCTTTTTCTCGTAGCTGTCTCTGCCTCTTGCTGCAGCCATTTTATGGCAGCCATTTTGGGGGGGACCCCCTGTTCCGGTCAGTGGGGTCTGCCGGCAAAGCAGTAATCTTTGTTTTGACTTTGCCAACTAGGCAGCGCCATTGCCCCACGTCAGAGGTTGGGGTGGCAGCGGACTGGACAGGAGCACCAGTTCAGCCTTAAAGCACTTGCTTCTCATGCAGCGGGTCCCTCATTCCGTCTCCGGCACTTTCAGTTTAAAGAGTCTCAAGTGCCGGGATGACAGCTTCAGACCTTGGAGAGCTGCGGCCAGAGTTACAGCCGGCCATACTAAGCTAGGTGGGCCGACAGTCTGACTTTGTGTGAGGCAGTTCTGTAGGCTCAGTGGCGTACGCTGTGCCGGCCGACGTGCCGTTTATTGGTACCTCCCGTTAAATAATTCCAGGGAGAGGGTGGTGGCAGTGTCTGCCTGAGGAACTGGAGCAGTCCTGCCAATCAGAGGAGACAGGACTGAGCGAGATGGGCCAATGGACTGACTTGATAGAGAGCCCCTTCAGAGGCCACCTGAATCAGGGGTTTCCCGGCCTGCGGCTCATATTAGTTTGGCCACTGCAGAATGCTGATCTTCAAGGGTAACGTCTGGGTGTCTAACGTGTACCCTCAAAATTGTAAACACCAGTGATAATGGCAACAAAAGTATAGGACCCCCTCCTGAGAGGCCTGAATTAAAATAACAATAAAATAGAATCGAATAAATAAAATGCGAGATGGGGAAAAGTTGCTGTTGAGGAAAACTGCAGCTGTAGAAACGAAGAAGGGTAGTCTGTCTTGGTCTGTGTGCCAGCTGCTCCCCTCTCAAACCTAAAGCTAATTAGGATAGACTCAGTATCTTATCAGAATGAACACAGGAGAAAGGAAATACTCTTCTTCTTCTTCTTCTTCTTCTTCTTCTTCTTCTTCTTCTTCTTCTTCTTCTTCTTCTTCTTCTTCTTCTTCTTCTCCTTCTCCTTCTCCTTCTCCTTCTCCTTCTCCTTCTCCTTCTCCTTCTCCTCTCCTTCTCCTTCTCCTTCTCCCTTCTCCTTCTCCTTCTCCTTCTCCTTCTCCTTCTCCTTCTCCTTCTCCTTCTCCTTCTCCTTCTCCTTCTCCTCTCCTTCTCCTTCTCCTTCTCCTTCTCCTTCTCCTTCTCCTTCTTCTCCTTCTCCTTCTCCTTCTCCTTCTCCTTCTCCTTCTCCTTCTCCTTCTCCTTCTCCTTCTTCTCCTTCTCCTTCTCCTTCTCCTTCTCCTTCTCCTTCTCCTCCTCCTCCTCCTCCTCCTCCTCCTCCTCACAGAGAGTGATTAAAATGTGGGATTTGCTGCCAGAGGATGTCGTGATGGCCACAGGAATAAACAGCTTTAAAAGGGGATTAGATAGATTCATGGAGGATAAGCCTATCAGTGGCTACTAGCCATGGTGACGGAGGGGAACCTCCACCTTCAGAGGCACTAAGCCTCTGAATCCCAGAGCCAGGAGGCAGCCACAGGGGAAGGCCTCAGACTCTATGCCCCATTTTTGGCTCTCCAGAGGAACTGGATGGCCACTGTGTGAGGCTGGATGCTGGACTAGATGGACCCCTGGTCGGATCCAGTAGGGCTCTTCTGATGTTCTTATGACCTGAAAAGAAAAGAAAGTTAAGCCTGCTGTAACAGCTCCCTTGAAACAAAAACAACGCAAAAACCCAAGCCGGCAAGTCCGAAAGAACAGATAGCAGATAATAAAACTGGAAAAAAGAAAATGCAGCGCCGCCACTCAGTCAATTGGAAATGGGGTCAACTGGCTTTTTCTATATTTTAGTAATCTGCTTAGAACCAGTGAATTAAGAAGCAGTCCGAGGTAGATAGGACATCTGGGTGTGCTGCAGACACCAAGTCGGCGGGAGAGGGTGTCCCAGAAAGAAATGTGAAAGACTTTTATCTCCCTCTGTCTCTTTCTCTCTGCTAGATCTTTGACAGAGACCTAAAGAAAAAAGCCACCACTGTCCCTTTGGAATATCAACGAGTCACGGGTCTGTTTGGCCAGAAGAATGATGTTTTAGCAGAATACTTTACACTGGAATGATGCGCACGTTCCCCGGTTAACATTGTATAATAAAACTTTTTTATTCAGCTTATGGCATCGACTTATTAGATGGTTCGTAATTACTGCACATCGTAAGAGCACTGGAAGAACCTAGATGGATCCAAGCCAGGGAGCACCTTGTTCCCCCTCCAATGTGTCTATCACATGCTTCTTGGAAACCCACAAGCCGGGACTGCTTTGCCCTCTCTCCCTTTTTCCAGTTGCACCCCCCCCCAAATAGTGCTCAGATACACTGCTTCTGACTAGGGAGGTTCTGTGTAATCATCTCAGCTTATAGACCTGTTCTCCTCCTTGAATTTTATGTCAGCCTCTTTTACAGCCCGTCGTCATGTGAACTTCAGATAGAAATGTCACAGGTTATGTGTGCCAGTGCAGGGTGGTGGTTGGAGTACTGGGTCGTGACCGGGGAGCCCGATGTTCAAATCCCCATTCGGACATAAAGCTCATGGGAAGGACCTTGGGCCAAGCACGGTCTGACCTACCTTGCCAGTTTGTTGTGAGGATAAAACAAAGGAAGGAAATAACCTGAACACCACCCTGAGTTCCTTGTATGAAGAGGCAGGATAAAAATGTGATAAGTCACATGTTTTGTGCTATGGGGGCTTTTAACTGACGACTGACACTTTCCATCTCCCTACACGTATCTATATCCATATAACTAAATATTGAGGTTTCACTTCATGCATCTGACGAAGTGGGATCTAGTTTGTGGAAGCTCCTGCCGAAATAAAGCTGTTATTCTTTCAGGCAGGGGGTCCCCAAGTGTGCTGCCCGTGGTTGCTATGGCACTGCCCAAGTGCTTTAGAAAGTGGGTGGGGCCAGGAGTGGCTTTTGCCCAGCAAGGCTTCTGATTGGCCACGGGAGATTTGATGGTCTGTGCAGATTTTTAAGAACATTGTTTCAGCAGCAGCTGCCACCACAGCACAAGGATCTTCCCTGTGTGGCTGAAGGTAAGCTGGGGCAGACATCCTGCGGCTGGCTTTGCCTCCTGCAGTGGCCATTTTGTAGGGGCCATCTTGTGGCTGAGCCCCACCACACTGTGGACGAACTCCAAAGGTGCCTGCTGGCTGAGCAAGATTGGTCAGGGACCCATGCTTTAAGGTGGCGCGTGACTCCCGTTTTGTCTTTGCTGTCACAGAGGGAGTGGCCACCTCTCTGGAAACCTACATCCTTCCCATGTGCATCCTCTTCCGCCCTTACCTTTCTTGGCCAGATTTTAGATCACAATATTTATGTTCAGAAGCTTTCCCATACCATAGAAACGTGTGCCATCCAGCAGCCTATGATCTTCGAGTAAAATCCATTCTCTCAGCCAAACCAAACTTGCTGCCCTATAGTAATTCTTCCAGTCTGGTACTCCAAATCCAGCACTATCTTTTGCATCCTGCAAGGCTTTCAATTTAATTCTTGGCTTTTCCCCTTGCCATATAGTGTGTTGTGTCAGTTTATTTAATTCATTATTCTTGGCCAGATTTTAGATCACAGGTCTTTGAAGGCCGGGACGTCATCTTCTGCTCAGCGTGCACATTGGTGGTGCAATACCAATTGATCCCGTTGACTTGGTAAAATTGTGTCCCCTTTGTTCAGAAATCGGCGCCAAACGACATCATCCAATCCACATCGTGGATCTCCCAGCCCCGTTGATTGATGACCGCCTGAGAACTCCTCTCCTTCTCTTTCCCCGGCTAAAACCGGCTTGCCCTTGAAACACAGGTGTGTGTTCTGCCTTCTCAAAGAGTTCAGCTTATCTTTCAACTTAGTTGCGGCGGGAAGGAGAGGCAGGCTTGACGCGTTCTCCTCGGATGCCCTGGAAAGCCGGCTGTTATAAATATTAAAAGTGCGGGCTGCAGTGACGGAGCGGGTCCTTATCGGCCCACGCACCCGCTTGCCACTACAGCTTCCCAGGTCTCTGCGGGCTTGAAGGTTATAGATGCTTTAATCATTCCTGGTATGAACGGCGAGGTGCGATGGAAGCGGGAGGCGAAGGGAAGCATAAATCACTTCTGCTGCGATTTTGATTTTTATCCGTTTTTTTTTTAAAAAAACAACAACAGAAATTATTATTATTGCACAAGAGGCACCTCTGTGGAAACGCTGCTTGGCCCCCTTTCGAGTCTCAGCGAGAAGGAGCTGATTTCCCTGCTAGGGAGGCATAGCTTCGAGAGGCTGTCAGCCGGGTCTCAGCTTAGATTTTTGGCCTGTCCCTTTTTCTGGGGAGCTCGGGGTGAGGATACGGTTTCCCGCCTCTGTGTCTCTTACATTTTTTATCCTGGCCTTCCTCCAAGCTTGGAGTCTAACCAAAAAGATAAAACAACTGCGAGGTCACAAATGCAGTAGCAATGAAGTTCTTGGGACAATTATGACTTGGTTGGCAATATTCAAGGACTAATAAACAGCTTTATTTAAGAGATCGTCAGATGCTGCCATAAGATAATTGTGAAATTAGTGAGTCATAAGAACAAGTTAAATATTCAAGGCCCCACTGCTGGACCTCCTGATGGCACCTGGTATATTTTGGCCGCCGTGTGACAGAGTGTTGGACTAGATGGGCCATTGGCCTGATCCAACATGGGCTTCTCTTATGTTCTTATGTAAATAAACAGTTTTGCTCTTATTTAAGAGATCATCAGATACTGCCAGGCCAAATGGCTACGATGGGGGCATTTTGGGGCCCAGCCCCCTGACTTCCTGCCAAGGCCCCCTGACTCTCTGGCAAGATGCGGGACTGCCATGAACTCCCCCTACGACTAGAGGTCGGGAGGCAGAGGCAGAACAGGGTGCTATGCTAGCAGTTCCGGAGGACTCAGGCAGGGGACCCGTCAGGGAAAGAGGCAAAGCGCACTCAGCATGGTCCTGCTCCTCCGCCTTGCACATTTAATTGCATTAGACTGTGCCCCCGGAGGAATTAAAATGCCCCCCCAACGTAGAGATTCCTGGCTACGGGCCTGGAGGCTGCCATAAGATAACTGTGAAATAAGCTCGTTATAAGAACAAATTATGAATCAGAACCTTGCGGCGCCTTAAAAGTCTAAACACGTTTCATCACGCACTGTTGTTGGCTAGAGACCACTTCTCCAGATGCCCTGAATGGATCTTCATTGCACAATCTATGTTATATGAGAGGTTTTGGGTTCAAGGCAAGAGATGGGACAGAGGTGGTTTGCCATGGCCTGCTTTTGGACAACAGCCCGGGACTTCCTTGGAGGTCTCCCTTCCAGGTACCAACCAGGGCTGACACGACTTAGCTTCCAGGAACTGATGAGATTGGGTTAGCCTGGGCCATTCAGGTTGGGCCACGAAAAGTGCTGGGTGTTGTGGCAGAACTATAAGCGGGATGGGGGCATTTCTGTACAGCAGCCTGAACCTGGCCCCACTGCTGGACCTCCTGATGGCCCCTGGTATTTTTGGCCACTGTGTGACAGAGTGTTGGACTGGATGGGCCATTGGCCTGATCCAACATTGGCTTCTCTTATGTTCTTATGGCTTAGGCCTCTCTGTTTGGTTCTCTCCCATAAGGCTTTGCAGGAGGCTCTTCAGCCTGACAATGCACCCTGCTCTGAAAGAACCGTTTACGTTTCTGAGTTGCAGCAGCCTCGAAGCCAAAACATCTGGATATGAGGATCTGTGGCTCTAAGCTCCTGCCTTGACAGGGAGGGTGTTTTTCAGTAGTTCAGCAGTTCAAGACCCGGGTGCCGCAAGCAGGCTGTGGAAGGTCAGTAGTCAGCAGTTCGAGACCCAGGAGTGCCGCATGATGGGGTGAGCTCCCGTCTCTAGTTCCAGCTCCTGCCAACCTAGCAGTTTGAAAGCAAGAAATTGCAAGTAGATAAATAGGTACCACTTCGGTGGGAAGGTAACAGCGTTCCGTGCACCTTGGTGTTTAGTCATGCTGGCCACATGACCGCGGAAACGGCTTTGGACAGCGCTGGCTCTTCGGCTTGGAAATGGAGATGAGCACCGCAACCCTAGAGTCGGATTCGACTGGCTTTCGAGCAAGGGAACCTTTACCTTTACCTTTATCTACCCTAGCCTAGGCATAGAGATTCACCAAGGTCAATCACATGAGAACCAACTCTTGGGGCACATCTTAAGGAATAATTATGGCTACTACTCCCATGCTCTCCAACAACACCCCCCCCCCCCAGGAATTCAAAACGACAAGCGAAGGGAAAGGAAATCAAAATTTAAGGAACCGAAAGTTAGGCCTGAGCTTGACACACGTACAGGTCTCTTCCTCCAAGACTGCATAAGCTCTCATGGGCTGAAACAGGCTAAGGCCGCCAAACCCCACCCCACCCATGAAAGGTAAAGGTAAAGGTAAAGGTTCCCTTGCTCGAAAGCCAGTCGAATCCGACTCTAGGGTTGCGGTGCTCATCTCCGTTTCAAAGCCGAAGAGCCAGCGCTGTCCGAAGACGTTTCCGTGGTCATGTGGCCGGCATGACTAAACACCGAGGTGCACGGAACGCTGTTACCTTCCCACCGAAGTGGTACCTATTTATCTACTTGCAATGTCTTGCTTTCGAACTGCTAGGTTGGCAGGAGCTGGAACTAGAGACGGGAGCTCACCCCATCATGCGGCACTCCCGGGTCTCGAACTGCTGAACTACTGACCTTCCACAGCCTACAGTTCAGCGTCTTAACCACTTGAGCCACCGCAGCTCCCTTGAGCACCCATGAAAAGGTTGACATAAATAAATTTATTCATGTTATATTTCTCAGTGGCGGTTATCCTTCATTTGCAAACAAATGCACAATCCCCGAGTACAGGAAAGCAAGTTTATTACATTTCCATAAAAACCAATGTATAAAATTTCAAGCATTTACTCTTTGATATGTAATATTTAATTTTTCACCTATCCGAGCGGTTGCACACTAAATTCTGCTAAGGCTCCCGTGACTGTTTTAAGAGAACATTGGCATTTCATGGTGTGTTGAACAAACGGCCAGACTGGGAAATCATATGCAGCAACCGTCCCATAATCTGGTGAGAGAACAGGGTGGTTCGTCATATATGGTTTAATATGGTCATTGAGGGGGGGGGATAAATGGTTA
The DNA here is from genome assembly GCA_029375565.1 of Gekko gecko. NCBI lineage: Eukaryota > Metazoa > Chordata > Lepidosauria > Squamata > Gekkonidae > Gekko > Gekko gecko. Next base: position 66,085,252 of record JAPDNY010000012.1, on the reverse strand, counting down.
GTTCTCATATTTCTTGCCTCGGTTGCGTAAACATTTCTGAGAAAACGGCACGTGCTCAAAATGATCAAATGTTGGGTTTTTAAGGAAGCTTAAGCTTTGTTTTCAGACCTTGGGCAGTGATTTCTCTCCTCCTTTTTTTCCCCCTTGCCTAAATCTTCTTAGCTGACTCTGGAGCTCCAAAAAGCAAATTAAGGAGGGGGGGGAAAGCTGGAACATGTCATAGTGGAACCAGGAAACTCCTATCAGACTAGGACAGTATGGACCGTGGTTTAGTAGCAGAGCATCTGTATTGAATACAGAAGGTCCCAGGTTCAATCCCCAGCATCTCCAGTTAAGAAGAAGAAGAAGAAGAAGAAGAAGTGATTGGATTCATACCCCACCCTTCACTCAGAGTCTCAGAGCAGCTTACAAACTCCTTTCCCTTCCCCTCCCCACAACAGACACTCTGTGAGGTAGACGGGGCTGAGAGAGCTCTTTCCACAACTGCCCCTGAGAGAACAGCTCTGACAGAACTAGGGCTTGCCCAAGGTCATCCAGCAGCTGCAAGTGGAGGAGTGGGGGATCAAACCCGGTTCTCCCAGATTAGAGTCCGTGCACTTAACCACTATGCCAAACTGGATCAGGCAGTCAGTGATGTGAAAAATCCCTCTGCCCCGGACTCTGGAGGGTCTGATTCCGTTCAAGGCAGCTTTATCTGTGTTCCTCTACAGCCTGTCTAGAGCCAAGACATGCTAAGTACGGAGTCATTGGCTGATTCTGCATTGGCTTTTCCCTCCGCTGGTTTACGAAACCTGTGCTGGAACAGAAATCCCCCCTCTGCATTGTGTGCTGTTTTCACTTCCTTTGATCATCGGATTTTATGGTAGCCTCCACACTCCGTGCCGCTTTTGCTTTCTTTGATCATTGGGTTTTATGGTAGCCTCTGCACTCCGCGCCACTTTCGCTTTCTTTGACCATCGGGTTTTATGGGAACCTCTGCATAGATTTCTGGCTGTTTTATGGCCGTCCAGGGGTGACTCTGTAGTCAGTACAGCACTGCCCCGGGGTATTTGAATGTGGTTTTGAGCTGCACTTTTCCCTCGCAGTTGAGAAAATGGGGAGCGAATGCTAGCTGCAGAATCGCCCGTTGTGTGGTTCCATTCCTTCTTCCTAGGAGATGTGAGAAGGGAGGTATTTCCTTTCGCTCTTCCTCCCATAACAGCCACTTTGCTCAAAGTGCCAAAGCTGCCCACCAGCTCAAAAATGTCGGGGTCCCCTGTTCTCAGGCCCGTAGCTAACGCAGGGCCCACGGGGCCCGGCCCCCTCGTATTTCTTCTGGGCCCCCTCCCACCCGGGCTGGGCCGCTTTCCCCTTCCAGCTGCTTCCCTCCCGGCTTCTCGATGTCCGGATCAGCTCAGCTGCAGAATGAATCAGCTTCACTCCTCCCAGCACCTTAGGCGACGCATGCGCTTTGGGACTTGGCGATTTAAAAAGCAGCAGAGCCAGAGATGCAACCAGCTGCCCCTCTCCTGGTTTAGGAAGGTGCGGACGCCCCGCTCCCCCCAACAAGCCCACCTCAAACACACGCAGTGCGGCCTGACTATAGGAGACATTGCTTGGAAATAAGACCTAGGGCGATTCTGCATCTAACATTCCCTCCACGTTTTCTCAACGGGGAGCTAAAAGTGCTGGCAGAGTCAGGAGCAGCGGGCCGGCGGGGGTGAGGTGTCCCAGGGGAGGCGGCCGTCTGGAGAGCCACCTCCTGTCTTTCCATGTCAGTCTACCCTGAGAGGGAGGGAGGTGGGGAAGCTCGGCAGGGCACTCGCTGGTGGCCAGTCGCCCAGGGAGGCAGAGGGAGAGTGCCCTGGTGCGCCCGCAAGACCCAAGGGTTCGTCTGCGGTGCGAGGGCTGTCCCTGCTGTTGGCAGCGGTGCTCTCCTCCCCCCTCGGTTGCAGCCAGTTCCAACAATTAAATCAAAGTTAATTGAATTAACATTGATTTAATTGGTTGGTGGCCCCCTCCCGAAAGACTCCTTAGCTAGTTCTAGTGGATGCACATGAGTCAGGGGGTGGCAGGGCCCGTCACTACGATTCCCCCCTTCCATGCGCACATTCTTTCAGCCTGTGGGAAGGTTCAAAATGGCAAGCCTTTCTCTGGATGTAGAGAATGGACACTGTTGTCGTTGCTCAGTTGCACAGTCGAGTCCGACTCTTCACGACCCCACGGACCACATCACACCAGGCCCTCCTGTCTTTTGCTGTCCTCCGGAGTTTGCTTAATTTCATGTTCATTGCATTGACAACACTGTCTAACCATCTCATCCACTGCCATCCCCTTCTTCTTTGACCTTCAGTCTTTCCCAGCATCAGGGTCTTCTTCTCCAGGGAGTGCTCCCTTCTCATTCGGTGGCCAAAATATTTGAGCTTCAGCGTCAGTCTCTGGCCTTCCAGGGAACAGTCAGGGTTTGAAATATACTGGGTTCAGAGTGATTAGCTCATAGTTTATTAGTGGTTTCAGCTCAAACTATAGACAACTCTAGCAGGGTCGGAGCCCTGCTTATAAGCCCGTAGAACGGCACACCCACCAACACACCCACTCCCAACAATAGGCTATTTACGGAGGGACTCCTGGGTGAAAGGTCCATCCCAGGATCCTGGCAGTCCCTTGTTCTGTGTCCCCAAGCTGGGGCTGACGAGATTAGGCTCAGTACACAACGGGGTTGATTTCTTTTAGGATTGTCGGATTTGATCTCCTTGCAAGTCGAAGGGACTTCTCCGGCGCCAAGAATGGACACTAGGGGTCAGTAATGGCTTTCCTAAGCCTTGTGCGATTGCAGCAACCCCCAAGGTTTTAGCTGCAAGGCGGAATGCGTTTTCAGAGAAAGCACATATTTTCCCTTGCCAGAGTAAATCATTTTCTTGTTGTGCATGTGTATGTGTGTGTGGGTAAATCAGGACTAAGGTGCAACTTATTCCCGGAATAACTGTCCGGCAGGGCCAGGGTGCAGAGCGTTTCCTGGGCAGCGAATTCAATCATTAGATGGCTTTTTCTGTCCCCACACCCGAAGAATTCTCCCCTGGTTTTCTCCTCAGGCAGACCGAGTAGAGGGAAGGAGGCTTTTCATGCATATGTTTCTATATAATGACTTTGGAGACTTTTGAAGAAAAAATTTAATTTGTGAAGTAATTAAGGCCCTCTCTTTGACCCACTGGTGCGGGGGTGGGAGGGGCGCGTGTCTGTCCCAGAATAGGGGAAATAGTGTAATGTGATAAATTTTATAACAGAATTGAATTTAAAAAACAGAAAAAAAGCAAAGAGGATGGATGGATGTTCTGGCAGTAAAACCAGACCTTAATTTGATTTAGGGCTGAAAGCGGAGATGCTAATTGCTCTAGCTGTTTTGCTGAAGTGTTCCACGGGGGGTCTTCTTCCAGGATCTCGGCTGCGGCTTCCAGACTTTCCGTCTTCGAAGAAAGAGCGAGGCTTATGTGAGAGCTGGGAGACTTTTTGGCAAAGGCAAAATTCGCATTGGGAATCTGACAGATCCCAGTTCATTCCTCGTTCTTTTAGAATAATAAGAAGAGAAGAGATTGGATTTATACCCTGCCCCGAAGGAGACTCAGAGTGGCTTCCAATCTCCTTTCCCTTCCCCTCCCCACAACAGACACCCTGTGAGGTAGGTGGGGCTGAGAGAGCTCTTTCGAGAACTGCTCGTGAGAGAACAGCTCTGAGAGAACTTGTGACTGGCCCAAGGTCACACCAGCAGCTGCATGTGGAGGAGAGGGGAATCGAACCCGGTTCTCCCAGATTAGAGTCTGTGCTCCTAAACACTACACCAAACTTGGGTGGAAAAGGTGGCTAAGGTTGGTTGCCTGGCCCTGCTTACAAAATCGTTGAATTGAATGGCTGGGTACCAGCAGAGGGGCAACTGCGGTTAAAATTTGGGTCAGGGAAAACAACACTTGATGGGTATATTTTTGGATGGACTTTGCTGCTGAACTGGCTCGCTGTAAAAATATTTTTTGAAACAACAGGCAGGTTAGGAATGCACATCCTCCTGGAGGGAGCCAGTGGTCCGTGAACACAGGAAACTGCCTTGTACTGAATCGGACCACTGGTCCATCAAAGTCAGTATTGTCTACTCAGACTGGCAGCTGCTCTCCAGGGTCTCAGGCGGAGGTCTTCCACATCACCTACTGCCTGATCGTTTTAGCTGGAGATGCTGGGGATTGAACCTGGGACTCTTTGGCCCTGGTCACACGGCAAGGTAATTGCACTTTGTTCCCGCTGTAATTTAATCGGGAACATTTTTCTTCGCATTGGGCTGACTAGATGCAGCCAGCCCCTCTTTTCCAGCACCCGCTTGCCTGCTGCTGCGCCGTCCCTCCAGGTGATCCTGCCGGCCACGGGGAGGTTCGGGCGACGGCTGCTCCTGCCGCCACTGTGCGTGGGGGTCCCCTGCTGCTGCCGCCGCCATTGCCCCATGAAAACAGGCTCCGTTGTCTCTGCCATCCTCCTTGCCGGCCCCGTCCAGGCTGCTGTAGCCCCCGCCTCTCGTTCCCGCCTCCAGGGCCATCTTTGTGCGTTTTTTTTTTAAAAGCTTCTGGCTTGAGCGCTTGACTAAACATGCGCTTAATAAATCCATTATTAAACGTTAAATGGATTTATTAAGCGCATGTTTGCTCAAGCGCTCAAACCGGAAGCTTTTTTTTTTTTAAAAAAAGCACAAAGAGCGTTCAGACAGCCCTAATCGCAATCATTGAGAAAGATGGGCTGTCCAGACAGGCGAAATCGCGCATTCAAAGCAGAAGCACCAGGAAAACACTTGATTTTCCAGGGGTCAGGAAAACCCGGCATCATTGCGGAAGTGAGCCTGCTTCGGGGCGGGAGGCGGATTGGCGCACGTGAACATGAAACTGACAAGCGCAAGGGAACAGCAGCGAACCCCGATCAAAACGGCAGTGTGACCGGACCCTTTGTATGCCGAGCAGATGCTCTACCACTGAGCCACAGACCCTCCCCAGCCCGTTCCTTGCAGTGTGGTTTATCCTATGCAACCTGGAACACTGACAAACGAGGCACGGAATCAACAGCCCTCAAGACCTGTCATTGCTCCTCAGCAAATGATATTCAGAGGGACCCTGCCTCTCAGCATGGAGGCTCCGTGAAGCGGTCACAGGTAGCAGCTCTTGGCAGATCAAAAGAAGAAAACGAGGAGGAGGAGGAGGAGATTGGATTTATACCCCGCCCTTCACTCAGCATCTCAGAGTGGCTTAAGAACTCCTTTCCCTTCCCCTCCCCACAACAGACGCCCTGTGAGGTAGGTGGGGCAGAGAGAACTCTGACAGAAACTGCTCTTTTTCAAGAACACCTCTGACAGAACTACGGCTTGCCCAAAGTCATCCAGCAGCTGCAAGTGGAGGAGGGGGGAACTCTACTCTCCCTGCCCTGAGTGATGGCTAACCACTTCGATGGCCTTAAAAGGGGAAAACAAGTACATTCCAGTTTGGTGCAGTGGTTAAGTGGGCGGACTCTAGAGTTAATTATGTCTTCGGTGTGCAAAAATTAATAATAATAATTGTACCGAATCTACTGCCCATCAACCTCAGTGGGTATGCCTGAGTTCTAGTATTTGGGGAAGGGGAGAGAAATCTCTCTGCCCCAGGCACAATCGTATAAACCCACTGGACTGGGCTTTTGAATCAGGCGCAGACACTGATGCGTGGCAGTTCTTAAAAGTCCAGGAGGGGAGAGCTTGCCAAGGTTTCTACCCAAGCAGGATTTTACCCCCCCCCAAAAAAAACCCCCCAGGATTATTAATTCTCAGTCGCTGAAAACTGCAAAAACCGGGGGGGGGGAATGCTTTTCAGACTTTGATACACTGTAGGTTTGCACAGCGCATGCCTGCCTACCGAAGCATTACACAAATGGGATCGGGTGCCGTGTTTGTACTGAGCGTGCCATGCTGGTGGCACCTGGAGAATGCATAAGCATGGATACCGTTCTCTGACCCCTGAAGCAGTGTTCCTTCATGAGGAGATCCCGAGGGGGCAAGGAAAGACTGGGGAGCAGAGGCTACTGGGTTAGGCATGTAAAAATTGTATCGTTTGCCTTGGAAGCACAAAAGCTTTTGCACAGTATCCCCCATCCTCCACATTTCCCGGTTAAGGGGAAAATGCCGTTCAGACAAATGACAAAGATGATCTGACTCCGATGGTAACAAGAGACATAAATTTTGCTTATGAAAACAGATGCGCATCTTACATGGCATATTTGTGTCAGTACATTTAACTCATTGTGACCAGATTAACTTCAAGAAAGGTTAACTTAAGAACATAAGAACATAAGAGAAGCTGATGTTGGATCAGGCCAATGGCCCATCCAGTCCAACACTCTGTGCCACACAGTGGCCAAAAATACCAGGGGCCATCAGGAGGTCCAGCAGTGGGGCCAGGACACTAGAAGCCCTCCCACTGTTGCCCCCTCCCCAAGCACCAAGAATACAGAGCATCCCTTGTCCCAGACTGAGAGTTCCTATCTGTATCTTGTGGCTAACAGCCACTGATGGACCTCTGCTCCATATGCTTATCTAATTCCCTCTTGAAGTTGTCCATGCTTGTAGCCACCACCACCTCCTGTGGCAGTGAATTCCATGTGTGAATCACTCTTTGGGTGAAGAAGGACTTCCTTTTATCTGTTTTAACCTGATTGCTCAACAATTTCATTGAGTGCCCACCATGAGTTCTCGTACTGTGAGAAAGGGAGAAAAGTGCTTCTTTCTCTACCTGCTCCCTCGATCATGTCACCCCTCAGCCGTCGTTTCTCCAAGCTAAAGAGCCCCAAGCATTTTAACCTTTCTTCACAGGGAAAGTGTTCCAACCCTTTTATCATTCCAGTTGCCCTTCTCTGCACTTTTCCTCAACGCTTTTGAGGTGTGGTGACCAGAACTGTACACAGTACTCCAAATGAGGTCGCACCATCGATTTATACAGGGGCATTAGGATACTGGCTGATTTGTTTTCAGTTCCCTGCCTAATAATCCCCAGCATAGCGTTGGCCTTTCTTATTGCAGTCACACACTTGCTACAGCTCCAAGCCCAGGTAAGAGAGAGAAGAAGAGAGATCCCATATGAGATGAAAAGAGAGGGCAAGCGAGGCCAAAGAGGCTCAGCGTCTAACCGAAGGGAGGGTGGGGCCAGCTGCCAAGTCTACCCCGTGAGAGACTTCTCTTAACCCTCTCCCTCCCAGTTCCTCTTGCACGCAGAGTTACAGCATCCAACAAAAACCGGCCTGAAAAAGAGCCCCTTGTCCCCCCATGGAGGGGGAGGGAAGAAGTAGGCTCACTGTTGGCTTTCCCCCTTCTCGCGCCTGCCTGCATTGTTGGGGCCACCAGCTTACATTAGCAGCTCCTGCTTGCCTTACACTGCGGGTGCTGCAGGCTTGGAGTGGTGGCTTGTGTCCCAGTTAGTTCACAGGAGGCCAGCCCTGGGTTGGGGCTAGGGTTGCCCACTCCAGGTCAGAAGATTCCTGGATATTTGGGGGTGGAGCCTGGGGACAACAAGATTTGGAGAGGGGTGGGACCTCGGCAAGGTACGATGCCATAGATGCCACCCTCCAAAGCTGCCGTTTGCTCCAGGGGAAACTGATCTCTCTGGTCTGGAGACCAGCTGTATTTCTGGAGATCCCCAGGCCCTACCTGGAAGTTGGCAAGCTGAGCTGCAGCAGCCCTGATGGGGCAGGCCCACCCCCATCCCAGGCATTGGCCCACTGGGACTTTCTCCAGTGGCCTTAATGGTCAATCCACCTCCCCCCTTTTTACACATGGGATTGGATTTTAGGATGGTATCCCGGAAGCAGAATGTGTGTGTTATAAGTTTGCATTGCTCTGGCTAGGGAAATGATGGCTAGCCCTCTGGGAGAGCCATTTTTCAGGGGGCCTTGGGTCCGACCGCACAAGTACGCACTGATCTCAGAGCTGCTGGATTCGCACCCCTTCTGCAGCGCGTGGCTTTGAGAGGCGATGCTCCAAACAGATTCCATCTGCGGCGACAGCATCGTCCCCATTTGGTGGAGTGCAACTTTGCCTTTTTGTTTCTCGGCATATTGACACTCTTGCAGGCGGCTTGGAATGAAACCGATCTCGTGATGAATGGCTGCATTTTCCGATTCCCTGGAATGTACTTGAAGATTGCGGCAAGAGCGTGGCATGATAAATGTCTCTATGCTAAACCGGAGTCTGTACTTTCTAGAACTGGCGAGGCATAGCCTGGCGGAGAGCAAACGGAGTGAGCTGTTTGTTCCTGTCGCCCGACGTTCCCTGGGTTTGTTTTACGTGAGTGATGGCGTCGCGTCGGCATTTCAATTTCGCTCTTTCTCATTTCTGCGCAGCCACAAACCCGGGCATTAGACTGGATGTATTGCAGCTACCAGTGGGTTGCAAATAAACTCAGTGTTGGGGGGGAGGAACTCTCTCTCTTTAAGTACAGAATTAATACATAAAAGTTAGGGAAGCTTGAAGCCCAATACACAAGGAATTGCAATGAAATAAAAATAAGGGGCATTACTGGAGGAGACCGACCAGAGTGGCAGCTTCAGGGTAAAGCTCTGCTTTTTCAGGCCTGTAAATGATGGGTGGCCACTTGGTGTATCGGTCCGGAGCATGGGTCCCCAACACAGAGCCCATGGGCGCTGTGGTGCCCACTGACACCTTGCCCGGTGTCCACCAGTGTCCCCTCTAAGCTGAGTCAGTGTGAGCTGGCACACAGTTTTTTAGCCACCAGCTCACACATTTTTGTCTTCGCTCAGAAAGGATGGCTGCAGAGGAGACTAATTTACACAGTAGCCAAATCCCTCGCTCGCGACTTTAAGGCCAGTCGCTCACAAAGTAGAATGTTGCTCACAAGACTCCACAGCTTAGAGGGAGCACTGGTGTCCACCAAGCGTTTTTAGAAAGCGAGGGGTCTTTTGCCCAGCAAAGGTTCTGATTGGCTATCGGAGATTTGATTGACTGAGCAGATTTTTTTTTAAGATGTTGCTATGGGAGCAGGTGCCAACCGCACTGCCTGGATCTTCACTGTGTGACTGAAGGTAAGCTGCAGGAGCCATTGTCTGGCGGGCGTCACCTTTCGTGGCAGCCATTTGGTTGCTGCCCCTGCAATACGGTGCTGGAATTCCAAAGGGCCCGCAGGCAGTACAGTGCTTACAACATCCCTGTAAGGTAGACAGAACTGCCATCCTCCGGGTGGTCAAAAATAACAATGAGACACACAGGCCGAGTTCAGACTGGCAGTACGAAGCGTGAGGGAATCATGGCAAAAAGACCCAGAACAATGTGTTCCGGGTATTCCTGGTCACACTGCACCGACTGATGCGGGAGTATACCGGGGAGGAGGCGCAAGGGAGCGTTCACACTGCTGGTCCGCCCCTGGCAGAGGCGTGGCTGTAAGCGGCTTTTTCTCACTCCGGTGACATGCGCCTAGGCACATAGGCACAGCAGCATTTATCAATGCGGCTTGTTCGCGTGGCTTTTAGCATTCACACTTCTGGGAAGCGGGATGAACGCGCTCTCCAGGATTTGCTACCACTTTCACGTGGGACTTTTTAAACTCGGGAGGGAAGCATTATGAGACGGGTTGAGTACGGCTGGGGAATGCCTGACAGCTGTGCCTGTGTGAACTGGCCCCTTTAATCCATTTGTGAAACTTGCCTCTATTGGGCCAAACTGTCAGTCTGAACTTGGCTACGGTATGTACGAAAAGAGAGGAAGAACTGTGTGCGGTGGTTGGAGAGCTCCTGCTATTAAAATTTGGTCTCCGGGTTACAGAGATCAGTCCCCCTGGAGAAAATGGCTGCTTTGGGAATTGGACTCTATGGCGTTCTGTCCCAAACCCCGTCTTCCCGAGCCTCCATCCCTGAAATCTCCAGGAATTTCCCAGCTCAGAGCTGGCAGCCCTAAAGGTAGACCGGGAGGTGTTTCCCACCCCGTGCTGCAGGTTCTGGAAGGGGAGGGTGCTGCTCAGAAAGGGCGGCTCGCCTGTGGCCTCCCACTGAGTTCGTGGCAGGATTCGAATCGTGGACATGCCCTGGTGACAGCCACAACTTCACAACTGTAATGAATAGTAACGAACAACAGGGGGCAGCCTTTCTTCTTTCTGACTAAGATGTTGGAGAGACTAAAGGCAGAGGACAAAAATGTGTTTTGTAATCTAGAAAGCTGGAGGTGGCAGAACACAGAACAGGCAGAGCCTGTTGGGTGAGCAGGAAGTAAGGTTAGCAACCTCCAGAGTTGTCACAGAATTACAGCCGATCCCCAGACAACAGAGATCTGTTCGAATGGAGAAAATGGCCGCTTTGGAGGGTGGACTCTATGGCGTTGTACCCCTCTGAGGCACAGTTGCCAGTGCCGGGTTTGGAAGTGACTGGAAATTTGAGGTGGAGCCTGGGAGACTGAGGCCTGGGGATTTCCGGGATTTATAACTCACCTCCAGACTACAGAGATGAGTTCCTAGGGTTGCCAACCTCTAGGCATTGGCTGGAGATCTCTTGCTATTAGAACTGATCTCCAGGTGACAGAGATCAGATCATCTGGAGAAAATGGCCACTTTGGAAGGCGGAGTCTCTGGCATTCTACCCCGCTGAGGTCCTTCCCCTCCTCAGGTTCAACCCCCAAATTCTCCAGGTATTTCCCAGCACAGAACTGGCAACCCGATGAGTTCCCCTGGAGAAACTGTCTTCTTTGGAGGACTAACTCTATGGCCTTCTACCTGGCTGAGGTCCCTCCCCTCCACCAGTCCTGTCCTCCCTAGGCTCCACCCCAAAATCTCCAGAAATTTCCCAGCCAGGGCTGCGATCACGCAACCTAAGAATCCACTTCCAATCCACTTCCAATGCACTTTCCAACTGGATTTTTACTGTGTGAGCTGACACAAATCCAACTCAAAAGTGCATCAGGAGTGGATTGGAAGTGGATTATTTAGTGTGTGGGACTGCGGCCCAGGAGTAGGTAATCCGGGATCACACGTAGCCACAGCCCAGGCTCATTTTGAGCCGTGTTGTCTAAGACGACCTCTGAAGTCAATCCTGTCAAGAGACCGGCAGCAAATGGACCTGAATGGCTGTACGGCGACTTCCATACAGAGATTCCAACCCCATGGTTGCCAGCTTTGGGTTGGGAGATTCCTGGAGATTAGGGGGTGGAGCCTGGGGAGGGGAGGGACCTCGGGAGGACAGAATCCCATAGAGCCCCCCCCTTCCAAAGCAGCCATTTTCTCGGGGGGGGGGTTGTTGTTGTGATTTCTGCAGCTGGAAGACCAGTGGTAATCCCAAGAGATCTCCAGGCCCCACCTGGAGGCTGGCAACCCTGATGGGGAAGCCCTCTCTGTTAAGGTGTGTCCAGACAACCTCAAGTCTCCTCCAGGCCTGACTTGTCTGGCTCCCATTCCCCACACTTTAAATGGAGTTGCCAACTCTGGGTTAGGAAATACCTGGACATTCTGAAGGTGGAGCCTGGGGAGGGCGTGGTTTGGGGAGGGGGGAGGGGCCTCCGTAGGGTACCATCGCAATACAGTCCACCCTCCTAAGCAGCCATTTTCTCCAGCGGAACTGATCTCTGTCGTCTGGGGAACAGCTGTAATTCTGGGAGATCTCCGGGCCCAACTCTAGGGTTGCCCGCTCCGGGTTGGGAAATAACTGTTTTGGGGAAGTTTTGGGGGTGGAGACTGAGGAGGGCGGGGTTTGGGAAGGGGAGGGACCTCAGTGAGGAATAATAATAATAATAAGAGATTGGATTTATACCCCGCCCTTCACTACCCAAAGGTGTCTCAGAGCGGCTTCCAAATTCCTTCCCCTTCCCCTCCCCACAACAGACACCCCGTGAGGTAGGTGGGGCTGAGAGAGCTCTGACAGAAACTGCTCTTTTTCAAGAACACCTGTGTCAGAGCTTGTGACTGACCCAAGGTCACACCAGCAGCTGCATGTGGAGGAGCGGGGAATCAAACCCAGTTCTCCCGGATTAGACTCCACACACTTAACCACTACACCAAACTGGCCATAGAGACCACCTTCCAAAGTGGCCATTTTCTCCAGGCGAACTAGTCTCTGTTGCCTGGAGATCAGTTGTAATTCCAGGAATTTTAATTTGGCTCAAAGAGGAAATTTGCAGAGTAGCCGTGGGGGGGGGAGGAGCATCCATCGGTTCCTCTCCTGTAACCATTGTGGGGAAGGAGCTGGCTCTGATCTTGGGGTTGCCAGCTCTGGGTGGGGAAATACCTGGAGATTGGGGGGCGGAGTGGGGGGTGGGGTTTGGGGAGAGGAGGGACTTCAGCAGGGTACAATGAGATCGAGTCCACCCTCCAAAGCAGCCATTTCTCCAGGGGAACTGATGAGAACATCAGAAGAGCCCTGCTGGATCAGACCAGTGGCCCCTCTAGTCCAGCATCGTGTCTCACACAGTGGCCAACCCAGTTCCTCTGGAGGTCCATCGACAGGGCAGAGAGGCCGAGGCCTTCCCCTCATGTTGCCTCCTGGCTCTGGGATTCAGAGGATTAGTGCCTCTGAAGGTGGAGGTTCCCCTCAGTTACCACCGCTAGTAGCCATTCGCCTGCCTAATCACCTTTTAAAACTGTTTATTCCTATGGTCACCACTACGTCCTCTGGCAGCAAATTCCACATTTTAAATCCCACATTTTAATCACTCCATGTGTCAAGCAGCATTTCACAGAATCATAGAATGTTAGAGCTGGAAGGGACCTTGCGGGCCGTCCAGTCCAGCCCCCTGCAGTCTGCAGGAGCATAGCCGAAAGATAGCCCTAACAGCATACCCGAAAGATGTCCACTCGAAAATGTTTCCTTTTGCCCGTCCTGAACCTACTGCCCATCAGCTTCATCGGATGCCCTCGAGTTCTAGTATTTTGGGGAAGGGAGAAAAAGTTTGCGTTGTCGACTTTCTCTCCACCCCATGCATAATTTTATAAACCTCTAATCCTGTCCCCCCCCTTAGTCATCTCTTTTCTAACTTGAAAAGCCCCAGACTTTTCGGCCTCTCCTCCTAGGGAAGGCGCTCATCATCTGGGCTTCCCTCCGCTGTACTTTTCCCAGCTCAGCAACGTCCCTTCTGAGATACGGTGACCAGAACTGTCCACAGTCTTCCAAATGAGGCCACTCCCTAGATCTACGCAGGGGTGTTACAATACTGGCCGTTTTATTCCCAATCCCTTTCCTAATAATCCCTAACACAAGAGGGTTTTTTTCCCCACGACATCCCTATTGTCTGGAGAGCAATTGTAATAGCGGGAGATCTCCAGGCCCCGTCTGGAGTTTGGCAACCTTGTCTAAGCTCCGTTTTCAAAGCTGGTGCTGTCAGCGCAACCGAGCTCACATGAAGGAAAGGCAGCCGAGACCCACGCAGGGCAGGAACAATCAAAAGTTTGCAGCGGTGGCCGTCACAGCTGAACAAGTCCACTTTCTCTTTCCAAAGGGGTCGTGTTGGTGGCGGCGGATGATACTATCTTCTCGGGAGCTGATGGACGGAAGACAACTTTAAAAAGGAGACGAAGTCTGAAAACGATTAACTTGCCAGGATGCGTATGCATTTAAATTGCTCATTCCCTTCCCTTTTCAAAAAAGTATTATGTGTATGTGAATTATGGTTCCTTTTTCTTTTTTTTCCCTTTTTGCATTTATAATTACGCAGCCGAACAGATGGCGGAGGCTTCTTTTGGATCAGCGTAACCATAAAAACGCCATCGGATATTCAATCCCTCTCAGGTGGGGCGCGTGTGAAAAAGAAGCGGGTTTCCCCCTCCTCTGCAATGACCAGACTGCCGTCCTCAGCTAATTTCTTTAAAGGCCGTGGGGGTGATAACATTTGTGCATCCAGGTAGTGCTTCCCCACCTCTACGGGCACATTCTTCTGCATGTGCATATGCATTTCTTTATGTGCACAGATTTCCAAGCACCCGGGCTGGCATTAAACATCAGCATGGTGGGGAAGAAGAAGAAGAAGAAGAAGAAGAAGAAGAAGAAGAGGAGATTGGGATTTATACCCTGCCCTTCACTACCCAAAGGAGTCTCAGAGCGGCTTACAAACTCCTTTCCCTTCCCCTCCCCCTGTGAGGTAGGTGGGGCTGAGAGAGCTCTGACAGAAACTGCTCTTTTTCAAGAACAGCTCTGACAGAACTATGGCTCTCCCAAGGTCATCCAGCAGCTGCAAGTGGAGGAGTGGGGAATCAAACCCGGTTCTCCCAGATTAGAGTCCACCCACTTAACCACTACACCTGCCAAAGCCCACTGTCTGCCAGAAGGGCTACCAAAGGCACCTCTCTCTCAAGGGCAGGATTAGCGGCTTCCAGTGGAGATGTTCAGATTACCTTCTCCAGGCTGGGGACAGGGAAGATGGCCTCTCTGTTGTATCTGAAGAGGGGAGGTGGGGAGGGGGAGAGAAGGGGAGTCATTAAATTGCAGAGAGGAAGCTGGGAAGTGGAGCCACAGGCACCCCATGGCTCGGGCTGACAACTTCCAGGTGAAGCCTGGAGTTCCCCCATAGTCATCAACAAATCTCCCACTTACAGAGCAGGGATTCCAGCCACCAGATGGGGCCTGGGGACCCCCCAGAATTACGGCTCATCTCCAGACTACAGAGACTGGTTCCTCTGGTGAAAATGGCTGCTCTGGAGGGTGGACTCTATGGCAATTGTACCCCACTGAGGTGCCTGTCCTCCCCAGGCTCCACCCCCAAACTTCCAGGAGTTTCCCCACCTGGATCTGGCAACCCTACCCCCCCATCCCCTGCTGGTGGCCAGGGAGGACTTAGCAACCTGACTTGCCCCTTCAGAGATTAGTTCCCCCAGAGGAAATGACAATTTTGGCAGTGAGTTGGATGACCTCCCATCCCTACTGAGCTCCCTCCACAAGCCTCCCCCCTCCCCAGACATGGCCTCAAACTATCAGGAATTTCTCCAGCCAGAGTTGGGAAATTTTCCCATGGACAAGATTCCACAGTTATCTGCAGCCTTCTCTGCCACGTGAAGTCCTCTGCATGCATCAGTTGCAATGCATGATCCACAGAGCCAGTTTGGTGCGGCGGTTAAGAGAGGTGGACTCTGGGTTTGATTCCCCACATGCAGCCAGCTGGGTGACCTTGGGTCAGTCACAAGTTCTCTCAGAGCTGTTCTTTCAAGGGCAGTTCCTGAGAGAGCTCTCTCAGCCCCACCTACCTCACAGGGCGTCTGTGGTGGGGAGAGGAAGGGAAGGAGATTGTAAGCCGCTCTGAGACTCTGAGTGAAGGTCAGGGTATAACCATAGAACCATAGAATGACAGAGTGGGAAGGGGCCATGCAGGCCATCTGGTCTGACCCCCTGCGCAATGCAGGATCAGCTTAGAGAGCATCCCTGACAACAAGGGTTTGTCCAGCCGCTGCTTAAAGACTGCCAGGGAGGGGGAACCTCACCACCTCCCGAGGCAGCTGATTCCACTGCTGAGCAACTTTTACTTTCAAAAAGTTTTTCCTAAGGTCCAGCCAGTACCTTCCCGCCCTTAATTTGCAAATCCTCTCCTCTGCTGCCAACAGGAACAGCTCCCCGTCCTCCTATAAGTGACAGCCCTTCACATACTTCAATGGAGCCATCCTGTCCCCCCTCAACCTCCTCTTCTCCAGACTGAACATTCCCAGGTCCCTCAGCCTTTCCTCGTAGGGCTTGGTCTCCTGGCCCCTGATCATCCTCATCGCTCTCCTCTGCACCTGCTCCAGTCTGTCCACATCCTTTTTGAAGTCAGGCCTCCAGAACTGCACACCATACTCCAGGTGCGACCTGACCAATGCAGTGTACAGCGGGACTGTGACATAAATCCAGCTCTTTCTTCTCCCTTGAATGCATTGAACCAATGGTTATACCTTGCCTGCACTCTCCTTTGAATGGGTAGACAGCCGTGCATGTACCTTTGTGCCCCTGTATCTTCTCCCTCCGATAAATGGGGTGTTCGTTTCTCCCTCCAATAAATGGGGCAGTCGCGTGTACGCTTGACCCAAGGCCTCCCATTCCCTCACCCCCCCCACTGGTGCTCAAAGTACCCAAATGGCAAACTAGCAGCATTTCCAACCTGAACACTGTTACACCCCCACGATTATCTTGGCCCTCCGGTAGATGATTCCAGAACAGGGAAGGCGAGAAGCTAATCAATTTCCTTACTGACACAAATCTCCCTTTCTTATCTGTGTTTACAGGCAGTAATCCCATATTTACATAGAAAACGCTGTCACGCTAGCCTGCTATCCCATAATATAATAGCTAGGCTTCAGGGATCAGCGCGGGATGATGGAAACCACTGAATATTCTAATGCTGCACATAATAACCCAAATATCTCGAAGGGTAGCTCTGTGGCGGAAAAAATAAGCAAACATGCTCAGGCTCCGTGCAAAGCGCAGGGGCGGGAGAAGGGGAGGTAGTGTTGGGGGACTTCCACTAGGAGGAAGGCGTTTTATTAAATTTATTACACGGGCTCAGGGCAGAACGGAGTTTCGCTGTGCAAAAATATGAAAGATCAAAAGATAAAATCTGTCTATAAAACGCTTTTTTAAAAGAAGCCCTGGTCTCGTGCGTTCTAGGAGGGCGTCCGGGAACGACCCCCAGGTGGGAACCGTGGCCGTGTGCCATCCGCAACCGTTTAAAGTGAAGCGCTTCAGTTCCCAATGTGGCAGAATTCGATGCGCTCCCAGTGCATGCTTTCAAGTTGTTGTTATTGCTGTTATTAGGAGATGTGTATCTGGATGAGTGTGTCCCACTGCGCTGAACGGGAATCAGGGAAGCGTGCATTTGACCCCGTTTTCATTCTTTCTGTTTTCTTTTCGAGCGCCGCTGCAAGCGTTCTGTGTCTCTTCCACTGTTGTCCCCAGTGTTCCAGAGTTCTTTCTTTTCATCACACCAAGGATCTCTGACGCGGTGCCCGCTAGGGTTACCAGCCTCCAGCAGTGTTCCCTCTATGCTGAGTTAGAGTGAGATAGCTCACCGTTCTTTTAACCTCCTCCAGCTCACACATTTTTGTCTTCGCTCTGCAGTAGCCGAATCGCTCGCTCACAACTTGAACGCCAGTAGCTCACAAAGCAGAATTCTTGCTCGCAAGACTCCACAGCTTAGAGGGAACACTGGGGGATCTGGGGATCTCCATTTTTACAACCGATCCCCAGCTGACAGAGATCAGCTCCCCTGGAGAAAATGGCTGCTTTCGTGGGTGGACTCTGTGGCTTTGTACCATGCTGAGGCCCCTCCCCTCCTCAACCCCCCCCCTCTCCTGGATCCACCCTCCAAAGTCTCCAGGTATTTTCCAGCCCAGGCCTGGCAGCCCCAGTGCCCACGGGCGCCGTGACGCTCACAGACATCTTTCCTGGTGCCCACTGGCTGTTTTTAGAAAGTGGGTGTGGCCAGGTGGGGGCCATTGGTCACTGGAGATCTGATTGGCTGCACAGATTAGAACAACATTATTTTGGTTGCAGTGGCCACCACAGTCCTGTTTTCATCTTCTGCCACTCCTCTTTCCCAGTCAGAACAGAGAAGAGGAGGAGATTGGATTTATGCCGCGCCCTTCACTGCCTGAAGGAGTCTCAGAGTGGCTTACAAACTCCTTTCCCTTCCCCTCCCCTCCCCACAACAGACAGCCTGTGAGGTAGTTGGGGCCGAGAGAAACTTCTCTTGAGAGAACAGCTCTAAATGAACTTGTAATCTACCCAAAGTCACACCAGCAGGTGCAAGTGGAGGAGTGGGGAATCAAACCCGGTTCTCCCAGATTAGAGTCCGCGCACTTAACCACTACACCAAACTGGCTTGACCAGTGTGGGGTCTGACTCGGTGCAAGGTAGCTTCGTATGCTCAAACGCTACAGGCGGGGGCAGCATTGACCAAACACGGAAGAGGGCAGATCGTCTCCCCTTTCTGGCCTTTCCGGTTACAGCCTGCCGGTGTCTGTTCCTCTGCCCCGCCTCCGTCTTCGATCCTTATGGAGTCAGCCCAACTAACTCCGGCCAGTGTTCTGAAAATACCGTTGGACTGTGGTTTTTTTATTTGTTGGCTATTTCATCTCCATTAGAGGCGCAAGCAGGCCCCGAAGCTCACTGCTAATCATGTACTCCGGCCTTTACCTGACCCCACAACCTGCGAATGGCTCTCCGGCATTCAGTTTCCTAACAAGACAGGGCAAAAATTAATAGGAAGCAGAAACTCGCTCGCATTTCCGTCGCCCCAGATCCAGCAAGGGGGAGGTCTGTGCATCAAAACAGGCTTCTGTGCATGCCATGGATGCAGATAGAGATGTGCTTTGGGGACGTGCAGTTACACTTCCGTGTTCCTCCAGGCCCCGTGGAACTGGGCTTGTGATTAATGTTTCTGTTAAGTATGGAACTCAACAACGTTTTGATTTCAGCAGGTGATTTCAGTTTATTCGTAACGGCAACTCCAACTCAGAACACCACAATAACACACCACAAAACAGTGGAGCACAGCTCCTTCTTTGAAACTCTCCCGGGCTGTCAAAGCCACTCCCATAATAAGTTAAGGACCAATGAAAATACAGAGACAAGATCCAATCACAATCGTTCCCGCTTTGATACATATTTACAAGATGATTGGTTCTGTACACAGGTTTCTCAGAAACCAGCCAATAGTAATGCGGCAGCTGAAGAGCCACGTTTGAAATCAAGCTTAACATGGGAATGTATAGCACAGATTCACAATCCAATACACAACAGTTTTCTATCCAGGGCCACTCCGTTCCCACATGATACCGGAGGTATGTAACTAAGAGGAGTAAAAGGTAAAGGTTTCCCTTGCTTGAGAGCTAATCGAATCTGACTCTAGGGGGCGGTGCTCATCTCCCTTTCCAAGCCAAAGAGCCAGCGCTGTCCAAAGACATATCTGTGGTCATGTGGCCGTCATGACTAGAAGAAGAAGAAGAAGAGGAGATTGGATTTATACCCCGCCCTTCACTACCCAAAGGAGTCTCAGAGTGGCTTACAAGCTCCTTTCCCTTCCCCTCCCCACAACAGACACCCTGTGAGGTAGGCGGGGCTGAGAGAGCTTCTGACAGAAACTGTCCTTGAGAGAACAGCTGTGCCAGAGCTTGTGACTGACCCAAGGTCACATCAGCAGGTGCGACTGGAGGAGTGGGGAATCAAACCCGGTTCTCCCAGATAAGAGTCCGTGCACTTAACCACTACACCAGGAGGAGGAGGAGGAGGAGGAGGAGGAGGAGGAGATTGGATTTATTCCCCGCCCTTCACTACCCAAAGGAGTCTCAGAGCGGCTTACAAGCTCCTTTCCCTTCCCCTCCCCACAACAGACACCCTGTGAGGTAGGCGGGGCTGAGAGAGCTTCTGACAGAAACTGTCCTTGAGAGAACAGCTGTGCCAGAGCTTGTGACTGACCCAAGGTCACATCAGCAGGTGCGACTGGAGGAGTGGGGAATCAAACCCGGTTCTCCCAGATTAGAGTCCGTGCACTTAACCACTACACCAGGAGGAGGAGGAGGAGGAGGAGGAGATTGGATTTATACCCCGCCCTTCACTACCCAAAGGAGTCTCAGAGCGGCTTACAAGCTCCTTTCCCTTCCCCTCCCCACAACAGACACCCTGTGAGGTAGGCAGGGCTGAGAGAGCTTCTGACAGAAACTGCTCTTTTTTCAAAGAACAGCTGTGTCAGATCTTGTGACTGACCCAAGGTCACATCAGCAGGTGCAAGTGGAGGAGTGGGGAATCAAACTCGGTTCTCCCAGATTAGAGTCCGTGCACTTAACCACTACACCAAACTGGCTCTCAGCTAAACGCCGAGGCACATGAAACGCTGTTACCTCCCCACCGAAGCAGTACCTATTTATCTACTTGCAGTTTCTTGCTTTCGAACTGCTAGGTTGGCAGGAGCTGGGGCCAGAGATGGGAGCTCACTCCATTATGCGGCACTCGAGTCTCGAACTGCCGAGCTACTGACCTTCCGGTCTGCAGTTTAGCGTCTTAACCACTGAGCCACCGCGGCCCCTTAGACTAAGAGCAGACCGGAGCCCAAATGTTTAAACTGCTGTCTAAGGAGCAATAGCATTTAGGGTTGCCAGATCTCCCGTGGCCACTGGCAAGGGATGGGGGGGTAGGGTTGCCAGATCCAGTTTGGGAAACTCCTGGAGATTTAGGGATGGAGCCTGGGGAAGAGAGGGATCCCAGTGGGCTACAATGCCGTAGAGTCCACCCTGCAAAGCATCCATTTTCTCCAGGGGAACCGACCCCTGTATTCTGCAGACGTGCTGCAATTCCAGGAGATCCTCAGGTCCCACCTGGAGTCTGGCATCCCTATTTGCATTGCACCCAAAGGATGGGGGAGGCAGTTGTCCCAGGGCCTCCAGGCTTTTACTATCTGCTGCTGATGTCTTAGGCTGGCTAGCAATGCTCCCTCTGAGCCGTGGGGTCTTGTGAGCAAAAATCCTACTTTGTGAGCTACTGGCATGGAAGCTGTGAGCGAGCGATTTGGCTGCTGCGTAAATTAGTTTGCTCTGGAGCCATCCTTCCTAAGCGAAGACAAAAATGTGTGAGCCGGAGGCTAAAAAACTGTGAGCTAGCTCACACTAACTCAGCATACGGGGAACACTGCTGGCTAGTGCAATGAATCCCAGCAACCTGGAAATGTCTCAGCAGCATCTAGTTCTGCAATTACACCTCCCTTCCACTGGGGGTGCTGTGGGTCCAAGCACTGGCTGCTTCAGAGGCGTGGCAGCTGGGCCTGGTGGATTTGAGGTCCCTCCCCAACCCCATGCTTTCCAGGATCCATCCCCAAAATCTCCAGGTATTTCCCAACCCAGAGATGGCAACCTTGGTATATCTGTAAAGCATAGTGATCTTCATACTGTATAATTTACCGAACAAAGGCTACATAGGGTGAGTGGGCATCTGGGTAGGGATACCAACTCTGGGTTCAGAAGTACCTGGAGATTTGGGGGCGGAGCCTGAGAAGGGCGGGGTTTAGGGATGGGAGGTAACACCGCACCGTCTACTTTCCAAAGCAGCCATTTTCTCCAGGAGAAACAGAATAAATGTTTCAAATACCTACAGTCATAATATACAATTTATGCAGTCTGGAGATCCGCTGTAATTCTGGGAGATCTCCAGCTCCCACCTGGAGGGTGGCAACCCTGCATCTGGGGGGGGGGCAGGCATTGATAACGTCCTCTAGGTCCTGACTTTGTCTCTTGTTGAAAACAGCAATGATGATCTGGTTCTATTTTCGATCTGAAATTCTGTCTCTGTTCCCCGGACGGCCAAAATCGGAAAGTTACCACCAGTGATGAATGGACTGTGTCTGGCTGACAAGGAGACGGGCGGAATCATTTCATACTTTGTTGGCTTTTGTGACAGCTTTTTATTTTCTGCCTTTCAGAGACTGCTATGGTCAGTGCAATATCCCTTATATGCACAATCTATGCTGTGGCGGGAAGGAAAGCATTGTGGAGGAGACTGGGTGGGATGTAAGAATGGAGGTTTTGTTTTTGTGGGATGTGGTGTAGGAGAGGGGTCTCCAACATGGTGCCCGTGGGCACTGTGGCGCTTTCTTGATGCCTGCCAAGTGTTTTCAGAAAGTAGATGTGGCCAGGTGAGGCTTTTGCCCCACAAGAGTTCTGATTGGCTACTGGAGATTTTACTACCTATGCTCCCTTTTTTAAAAAACGTTGCTTTGGCAGCAGAAGCCACCACAGAACAAGGTTATTCATTGT
Organism: Gekko gecko; assembly: GCA_029375565.1. Taxonomy (NCBI): domain Eukaryota; kingdom Metazoa; phylum Chordata; class Lepidosauria; order Squamata; family Gekkonidae; genus Gekko; species Gekko gecko. The sequence continues at coordinate 66,063,536 of JAPDNY010000012.1, read as the reverse complement.
GTGGCTAACAGGAAGCTGCAGCGGCCATTTTGTGGCTGGCTCTGCCTCCTGAGAGCCAGTTTGGTGTGGTTAAGACTGATCTCCAATCTGGGAGCGCTGGGTTTGGTGCCCCACTCCTCCACATGCAGCTGCTGGTGTGACCTTCTCTCTCTCAGAGCTGTTCTTTCAAGGGCAGTTCCCTCAGAGCTCTCTCAGCCCCACCTACCTCACAGGGTGTCTGTTGTGGGAGAGGAAGGGAAGGTGATTGTAAGCCGCTCCGAGACTCTGAGTGAAGGGCAGGGTATAAATCCAATCTCCTCCTCCTCCTTATGGCTGCGCCCTCCATACTATGTCAGAATTCCAAAGGTGTACACAGGCTCAAAAACGTTGGGGGCCCCTGGCGTAGGGGTTAGAGTATCAGGTTAGGAGCTGGGAGATCCAAACTCAAATCGCCTTATGGCCATGATGCTCTCTGGGTGACCTCCTGCCAGTCACTTTCTTTCAGTCCCACCTATCTCAAAGTGCTGTTCTGAGGATGAAAAGGAGAAGGGGAATCATGAACGCTATCCTTAGCGCCCTGGATAAGGATGCTAGCCTCCCCTGGAATTACAACTTATTGCCAGGCAACAGAAATCTGTTGCCCGGGAGACAATGGCTGCTTTGGAGGGCGGGCTCTATGGCATTGTACCCCACTGAGGTCCCTGTCCTTCCCAGGCTCTACCCCCAGATCTCCAGGAGCTTTTCCGTCTGGATCTGACCCCTATCTCCTGCCGATGGCCATGGGGGGGACGGACGGACTTGGCCACCTTATCCCTGGAGTGTGGGATTAAAACGTTCTAAAGAGAAAATGTGCCGAAATGACAACCCTATCCCGGCCCTTTTCACTCCCACACTCTCAGAGTACTGCCTGCCCCACAGTTAAACCTCATAGATCCCCTGTTGCAGAAACTTCCATGTACAGGCAGCTCCAGGTCGGTTTCCTCAGTGAGGCCAACAGTGACCCCCTGGGGAGTTTTGAGTCAGGAAAACGGCAGGGGAGGGAAGGCTTCAGTGCCCCACAGTCCTGATCTGAACTGGGCCCCCCGACATACATGCCCCGCTTCCAAACACGGAGCTTTCAGAGCCCGCCTGGTTGACAAGACCTGAATGGACACACTGGGGGACCGTGCGATGCCTTCGTTGACTGTTTAAGGCAGGCTGTGGAGAATCCAGATGAGACTGCTCGACTGGCTTTGTGATAGGGTTGCCAGCCTCCAGGTGTGGCCTGGAGATCTCATGGAATTACAACCGAGCTCCAGGCAACTGGGATGCATTCCCCTGGAGAAAATGGAAGCTTCTCGATGACATTATACCCTGCTGACCTCCCTCCACAGGCTTCACCCCCAAATATCCAGGAAGTTCCAAACCTGGAGTTGGCACCCTCACTTTTTGCAAAAATGGCAAATGGTTTCTCCACCCAATGTGGTGCAACGTGAAAGGCTGTCCCCCACCATCCTTCCTTCCCTCCCTCCCTTCTGGAAGTTCCACTCCAAACCATCTGCAGGCCTGCAGTTTGACGGCCATCAACTACACCTGGATGGTTTGGGAGAATGGAAATTACTGTGCAAGCAGGGACTGGTGGCGTTTACAGGAGAAATCATTATTATTGCCATGTTTTATGGGGGAAGAAGCCCTGAAGAATCTATTTTGAGGTGGTCGTTGAGACAGGCGTGTGATAACATTGTAAACCATAAAGGGGGCGGGGTGGGGGTGAAACAGCCACCAAACAACACCGAGGGGGAGCTAGGAAATGAATTGTGGCCTCTTGTCGTCTGGTGCTTTGCTGGGCGCATTATGTACTTGATCCAGGACCATGCGGACAGGCAATGACATAGGAAGGGAATAACTCCTGAGCCGGAGGGATGTTTGGGCACGCATAAAGGAAGCACGCAAAGAGCTAAGCAAAAATGCAATATGTCTTTGTGAAAGGATTTGATTCCTGCAAAATGCGTGTGCCTCTCTCTCCACCTGCCACTCAACCCCGTTCAGGATGCCTGTGATATAAGAGAAAACTGTCCCGCCATTTGGAATGGGGGCAGGAAGCTGTGCTCACCGAGTGTCTATCCTGCAGCTGAATCTGAAGGCCTACATGATGTCATGATGCCATCACGTAAGTGACAGGATCCCTGGCTGGCTGGATTGTGTGGCACCAAAGCAGCTGGCGAGAGGGACAGTAGACAGGAATGAGCACAGATAGAACATAAGAACATAAGAGAAGCCAATGTTGAATCAGGCCAAAGGCCCATCTAGTCCAACACTCTGTCACACAGCGGCCAAAATATACCAGGTGCCATCAGGAGGTCCAGCAGTGGGGCCAGGACACTAGAAGCCCTCCCACTGCTGCCCCCTCCAGCACCAAGAATAGAGTGCATCACCTGCCCCAGACTGAGAGTTCCCATCTATACCCTGTGGCTAATAGCCACTGATGGACTTCTGCTCCATATGTTTATCTACTTCCCTCTTGAAACTGTCCATGCTCGTAGCTGCCACCACCTCCTGTGGCAGTGAATTCCATATGTTAATCACTCTTTGGGTGAAGAAGGACTTCCTTTTATCTATTCTAACCCGACTGCTCAGCAATTTCATGGAGTGCTCTCGAGTTCTTGTATTGTGAGAAAGGGAGAAAAGTACTTCTTTCTCAACCTGCTCAATCCCATTCATAAGCTTATAAACCTCGATCATGTCACCCCTCAGCCGTCGTTTCTCCAAGCTAAAGAGCCCCAAGCGCTTTAACCTTTCTTCATAGGGAAGGTGTTCCAACCCTTTTATCATTCTAGTTGCCCTTCTCTGCACTTTTTCCAATGCTATAATATCCTTTTCGAGATGTGGCGACCACAACTGTACACAGTACTCCAAATGAGGTTGCACCAATGATTTATACAGGGGCATTATGTTACTGGCTGATTTGTTTTCGATTCCCTTCCTAATAATCCCCAGCATTATACATATCACAGAGCTCCTCCCCCTGATTGTATGTCTCTGTTTTTATGAATTCTACTGTTACAGTTTACTTCTACCCCAAAATTTTTATTTTTATTTCTTTTCTTTTGTGTGGAGTGATATGTATAATGTATTAAATAACCTTATAATTTTAAAAAAGAAACGGAGCTCGAAGGGACCCCCCAGGGTTATCTAGTCAAACCCCTTGCACAGTGCAAGAAAGTCACAGCTCCCTCTCCTCCACACTCCCCCAGTGACCCCCGTTGTATGCCCAGAGGAAGGCAAAAAAATCTCCAGGACCCCTGGGCCAATCTGGCCTGGAGGGAAATTCCCCCCGAGCCCAAAGTGGCAATCTGCATCTCCCTGGGCATAGAAGAGAGGACCACAAGAGCCAAGCACTGGCTCATCCCTTCCTGCCCTCCCTCCCACCATCTGCCTCAATTCATAGTGGGACGGGAAAGGCAAAACTCTGCTATGTTAACCAAACATCCCAATAATGATCCCCTTTCCTATTTGTTTTTACAACTTTTTTCTTTAAAAAAATCAAACACTGCTACCTGAATGGTGGTTTACAGGCACCATACATGGGCTGCAACTTGTTGGCATTTTCTGCCACCAGTGGTGTGTATGTTGAGATCAATGTAGAAGAAGAAGAAGAGGAGGAGGAGGAGATTGGATTTATACCCCGCCCTCCACTACCCGAAGAAGTCTCAGAGCAGTTTACAATCTCCTTTCCCTTCCCCTCCCCACAACAGACACCCTGTGAGGTAGGTGGGGCTGAGAGAGCTCTGACAGAACTGCTCCTGAAAGAACAGCTCTGAGAGAACTTGTGACTGACCTAAGGTCACACCAGCAGCTGCATGTGGAGGAGTGGGGAATCAAACCCGGTCCTCCCAAATTAGAGTCCGCTTTTCTAACCACTACACCAGACTGGCTCTCACTATACCAAACTGGCCTATAAAAAAAATAGGCAGGGTTCTTATGCCTTCACCAAACCCTCTTGAAGGCAGTTGCGAAGGGGAATCTGTCTCCATTCTACTCCGTTCTTTCCCCCATCACGAAGTTAACATTTTACTTGTGTATTTACTTCATTTGTACCCCGCCTTTCTCCCCAATGGGGGCCAAAAGCAACTTACATCGTTCTCCCCCCCATTTTATCCTCACAATAACCCTGTGAGGTAGGTGAGGCTGAGAGAGTCTGACTGGCCCAAGGTCACCCAGCAAACCTCCATGGCACAAGTGGCGATTCGAACCTGGCTCTCCCAGATCCTGGTCCAACACTTTAACCATTACACCATGCTGCTACTGAACACAAAGGACTAAGGAGTGGGAGACCTGCGTTTTCAAGGCCCATACAGCCTCTCTAATCCGAGAGAACCAGGTTTGATTCCCCCCTCCTCCACATGCAGCTGCTGATGTGACCTTGGGTCAGTCACAAGTTCTCTCAGAGCTGTTCTCTCACGAACAGTTCTCGAAAGAGTTCTCTCAGCCCCACCTGCATCTCTAGCACACAAGTGTCTGTTGGTGGCGAGCGGGAAGGGAAAAGGAGATTGGAAGCCTACTCTGAGAAGGGGGAGAGAGTATAAATTCAATCTCCTCCTCCTCTTCCTCCTTCTTCACCAGATGACTTTGGCCCGGTTGTTCCATTTCAGTTTAATTTACCTCACAGGATCAGGCCCTGCTTTGTAACATTAGAATATACATCAAGAAATCTGATAATGGATCTCTGATATACGCCCTCGGGCTGGTGCCTGAAGGCTAAGAGGGATGGGCCAGAGTTGGCCTCTCTAGGAAGCAAACTCCACAGCCTCACTGCCACCTGAGGAACGGGGCGGGGGGGGGGATAGGATCAGACCCTGTAACAAAACCAAGAAACACTGTAGTTCACCCTAAAAAGCATTCCTTTGTTAAACCCCACCGGCCTTGGAAACATTTTACCTCAGAGAAATCATAAGCAGGAAGACGTGGCTCAGAATGGATGAGAAATTGCTGCTTCATTTTACAGAGGCAATCACTACTCTCTGGCGAAGGAAAAAAGAAGAAGAAAATATAATAAAAAATGGACCGCCGTGCCATAAATAATGGAAGGGAATTAATTATCGATGGTTCAGGCCAAATGAACTTTGATGCAATATATCAACAGGGAGACATTAAGGCGAAAAAGTTGGCTCTTTTATCACGAAATGCTGATGCTATTAAATTAAAAAAAAATGAAGGCCTGTAAATAGGTGGGAAAATATTCCAAAGTCATGAGCTGGGCAATCTGCTTTCTGCAGGCTGTGCATAATGTGGTGCTCATCTGACAATCAAAGCGTTCACGTTTTGTAAAACAACAACAACCTCCCCCCAAGTTTCTAGTCCTCATGGTTCTGGAGAAACAATTGAAAATATCCCCTTTGTCTTTTGAGAACCCATTCAGTTCTATGAATAGTCATCAAAGAAGAAGAAGAAGAGATTGGATTTAAACCCCGCCCTTCACTCAGAGTCTCAGAGTGGCTTACAAACTCCTTTCCTTTCCCTTCCCCTCCCCACAACAGACACCCTGTGAGGTAGGTGGGGCTGAGAGAGCTCTTTCGGGAATTGTCCTTGAGAGAACAGTTCTGACAGAACTATGGCTTGCCCAAGGTCATCCAGCAGCTGCAAGTGGAGGAGTGGGGAATCAAACCCGGTTCTCCCAGATCAGAGTCTGTGCATTTAACCACTACACCAAACTGGCTCTTGTTCAAAGTGTTCCTGTTCAAATGCACTCCGTCCTATGCGCCTCTTCACTTGACTTCAGGTTCAACTTGGGAGGATTTCCAACATTTATTTCTAAACTGGTGCCAACGGCCACAGTTTTCATTTCGTGCCTTTCCCGTCTTCCAGGTTGCTGATGTGTGCCAGCGGATGTGCGCAAATGATTCCTCTGGCGCAAAAAGAAATCTCAATGTGACTGTCCAGTCACATCAGGGTTCCTTTTTGTGCTGTGGTCTAATCAAGGGACACATGCACAGACGGTCACTGGAAAAAATCCCCCGTCTGCCACGGAAACTCGCTGGGTGACCAGATAGAATATCGTCATATGACAAAGCAGGACATAAGTCTGGTGAATCTATACATTGGAACATACACAATCCCTTGGACTGGCTCCAAATTGCATCGGACAATTGAAAAGGAATCTAAGGTCAGCCAAAGCTGTATCCTAGTAAACACGTTTCTTCCACCATCCCGTGCTTCAAATGTCAGGGTCTCCTCCCTGCTCTCTCCCCGAAGGACAGTTCAGAAGATGTAATTCAGAGATTCCAGGAACCTTCAGGGTCATCGAGTCTGCAATAGCTTAATCAGACAAACAAGAGAGAGGGGGAAATGAAGGAGAACAGTAAAGAAGGATTTGAACTCGCCGTTCGCCTACACACTCGAGTGCTCCAGCAGGTTTTCAATTTGCTCCGGAGCGTCTGTGTCTGAACCGATGAACTTGGAGGGCTCGACTCTGCATCATCGGTGAGGTGGCCACCTTGAACTCAAAGTTTCTTTTCTTCTGAAACGGCCTCTCTGAGTCCCGGGGATTTCCAAGCCGCTGTCGTAGAACAGACTGCCGAACCAGTCTCCCCCCTTTACCCCTCCCTACTAGTGATGCTTGGATTTTTGCAAACAACGTTGCTTGAAAATTCAGCTCTTCAAAGTCATCAGGTGCAGGGCAGGATTTCCAGATTCTGAACAGTTAAGAGTTGCCAACCTCAAGCTGGTGGCTGGAGATTCCCCAGAATTACAACGGATCTGCAGGCAACAAAGATCAGTTCCCCTGGAGGAAACGGCTGCTTTGGAAGTTGGTCTCTATGGCACTATACCCAGCTGAAGTCCCTCCCCTGCCCACCTCCTCCTCAGGCTCCCCCCTCTAATCTCCAGGAATTTCCCAACCCAGAGCTGGCAACCGTGTCAACTGGGCCTGGGCAAAACCAAGTGAATGGGGTCACTTAGGAGGCAAAAGGCACAAACACGCAAGTCTAATGCTACATCCAGCTGGGGTAGAGTTGCCAACCTCCATGTGTGGCCTAGAGGCCCCCCAACATTACAACTCATCTCCAGGGTACAGAGATCAGATCCCCTGGAGAAAATGGCAGCTCTGGAGGGTGTGGCATTATGCCCGTGGAGGTCCCTCCCCTCCACAAACTCTGCCCTCCTGGGGCTTCACCCCCAAGTTCCCAGGAATTTCCCAAACCAGAGTTAGCAACTCTAACCTGGGGGAAGTTTGACCATCACCTTATCTGATGGACTTTGTAACATCTGTTCTTTGGGACCAACGTGGCCACCTTGCTAGATGACCTTGGGACAGTCATAACTCTCAGCCCCGTCTACCTCACAGGGTTGTTGTGTGGATACAATGGAGGAGATGATAATGGTGTCAGCTGCTTTGGGTCCTCGTTGGGGAGAAAGGAGGGGTACTAATAATGTAATCAAACAAACAAATAAAAACCAGCATTTACGGACATTGCATTGGGATGAGAAGCTGGTTGGAACAGTCCCAGCGCATTTCCTGCCGCTGATCTGCAGCCTAAACCTGCCCGGTCTGTTGCGTCGCTGTAAGAGGCGGCAGGATAGATCCCCCACAGCTTTTCCAGCGTCCCGCAGGGCCCTGGATGAGGTCTTCCGCCTGCCATTCTTACAAGCGTTGCTGAAGCCGACGCCTCCCCAACCAACCGCGACCGGTTTGCCGACCAGCTTGTGGAATGGCAGGTAAAGGTCAGGCTTAAAGAACGGGTGGCAGATTGAAACTTGTTCCTCCCGGCAGAACAGAGGGGGAAACGTTGTCGCCTGACACCACACGACAGGAGCGTATTCTCAAATATATTAGTGTACAGCCGGAAGGGGGAAACTGTTACAAATGTGACCCATCACGGGGCTTAGCATACTAATGTCAGAAGGTTTTTCTCTCCCCCTCCCCGCCTTTTGCAACTGCAAACAGCTTTATCGGTCGCTTTTGAATAGCCATCTGCCTCCTGTTCAGGGCAACACCAGGGATGGAAACAGATGCTGGGAACCATGGAATAGCCAATTACAGAGTACCGCATTTTCAGGGGGTCGGCGTGGTTGGCAGTCTGCCAAGGCCCACAGATGGCAGAGGGCCCAGCCCTCTGGCCTTGCTGGGTCACTCTGCCCGTCCTCAACAGCGGTGGAAGAAGCAGAGCACGATTCTCTTTTCTCGTCCTTAAGAAGATAAGAACATAAGAGAAGCCAATGTTGAATCAGGCCAATGGCCCATCCAGTCCAACACTCTGAGTCACACAGTGGCCAAAAATACCAGGTGCCATCAGGAGGTCCAGCAGTGGGGCCAGGACACGGGAAGCCTTCCCACTGCTGCCCCCCGGCACCAAGAATACAGAGCATCCCTTGCCCCAGACTGAGAGTCCCTATCTATACCTCGTGGCTAATAGTCCCTGATAGACCTCTGCTCCATATGTTTGTCTAATTCCCTCTTGAAATTGTCCATGCTTGTCCTTCCTGTGCTGCCATTGGGCATCCCTCCCAGCTTGGCACAGAGAAGAGGAGGAGGAGGAGGAGGAGATTGGATTTATACCCTGCCCTTCAGTCAAGGTCTCAGAGATGCTTCCAAACTCCTTTCCCTCCCCTCCCCACAACAGATACCCTGTGAGGTAGGTGGGGCTGAGAGAGCTCTGACAGAAACTGCTCTTTTCAAGAACAGCTGTGCCAGAACTATTGCTTGCCCAAGGTCATCCAGCAGCTGCGAGTGGAGGAGTGGGGAATCATACCCGGTTCTCCCACATTAGAGTCCGCACACTTAACCACTACACCAAACTACACCTTGCAGTCCCTTCGGCCTTCTCCTTTTAGCCCTACCGTGGAAGCACAGAATCACAGAGTTGGAAGGGGCCATGGAGGACACCTAGGCCAACCCCCTGCTCAATGCAGGATCAGCCAATACCAATAGGATTAAAAGGACCACTTCAGCTACGACCCCTGGAGTGAAATGTGGGTTGCCAGCTATTGTAGGACTCCCGCTATTACAACTCAACTCCTGGCAACAGAGATCTGTTCAGCTGGAGAAAACGACTACTTCGGAAGTTGGACTCTATGTTATGGGATGATATCTGTCTATCTAGTGCTGGGATTCCCCATCGTTTTAAACCTGTGGGCACATTTAGAATTCTGCCATGGCGTGGTGGACGCAGCAACAAGTTGGCCACAGGAGGCAGAGCCCGCCACCAAATGATGGCCACGACTTAACGTCAGTAAACACGGAACAGATTCTTGGGCTGTGGTGGCAGCTGCTTCCAAAGCAACATTAAGACTGTATAAGGAGGCGGAAGTCTGTAGTGTTATTTGTACAGTGTGACAGATTATACCAGGGATGTCGAACTCATTTGTTATGAGGGCCGGATCTGACATGAATGAGACCTTGTTGGGCCGAGGCCAGGTGTGTCATAAAAGGTAACGCCAGGTAGCAGAGATATAAACTTTATAAAGGACACAAAACACAAAGGTTTTCTTTTAAAACTTAAAATAAAAACAGGCTTAAAACATGAGCACTCTTGCAATATTTTGTTCATTTAGCAGTGTCCATATAGCAATAAAATTAAATTAAAGAAATTAAAAAATTGGTCTAAATTCATCTTAGGCCTCAAACCTTCCATCACCACCCTGAATTTCCCCCCACCCACAAGTTTCATTGCAAAGGGCATAACATTTCTGTTTAGCAAAACTGTTATTGAATGTGGTCGGAAACGAGGCTGCGGTTAAGCTTCAAAGATGCTCCCTTTTATAAAAAAGGTAACCGAAAAGATCCTGCTAACTATAGGCCTATTAGTTTACTAAGTGTCATTAGTAAACTATATGCTAAACATCTTCTAGAAAAATTTACACTCTGGCTGGAGCAGGACGATATAATGTTTCAGGAACAAGCCGGGTTCAGGCAGGGCAGATCGACAATGGATCATTGTCTTCTACTTTGGCATTTTATAGAAAAATATGCCCGCAAGGGACCTCCGTCTTTATATGCGGCCTTTATCGATCTTAAAGCCGCCTTTGACTCCATTTCTCGACCTATACTATGGAGTAAACTTGAAGCTTCTACAATAGATAGGAGACTTTTAGCCCTCATCCATGCCCTACACGAACAAACCTCCCTGAGGGTTAGATGTACTGGGTTGGGCCACTTGACAGATACAATCCCCACCCTCAAGGGAGTCAGACAGGGGTGTATGCTGGCTCCAGCTCTTTTTAACTTTTACATTAATGATGTTATTGGGTATCTTAATGATACAGATTTTCATTCACCCAAATTGGCCCAGCGCTCCATTCCCATACTTTTATATGCTGATGACGCTGTTATTCTTTCCAGAACCCCAATTGGCCTGAGAAGGGCATTAAAGAGGTTTGCCAGTTATTGTAGTGAGCAGAAATTGATTATTAATTATCAGAAGACGAAGGTGATGGCCTTTGGCAGGAGACCTAAATTAAGAAAGTGGAGTGTAAATGGGCAGAATCTTGAACAGGTAACTAATTTTCGCTACCTTGGCATGATTATCCAAGCCTCTGGCTCTAAGCTTGCTCACAGTCAGGCAGCAGCATGCACGGGTGATAAATCTGCCCAAGGTATACTCAAGTTTTTCGCTCTTCAGGGGGCCATTTTGTGCCAGCAGCTCTGAAACTTTTTAAGTCTAAAACATTAGCCCAGATGCTCCATGGGACGTTACTTGGAGCGCCACCCTCGTGTTATGCCCCATTAGAGTTGGTTCAACCGAAATTTTTGAGATCAGTGCTCCAAATTCCAAGGTGTGTTACCAACGCGATGGCACGGCTAGAGACTGGCATGTTGAAAGTTGAAGCCAAGATTACCTTGCACTCCATTTTTTTCTGGTTAAAGATAAATCTAAATCCATGTGGCCTAGTGCCTTTAATCCTGGCTGACAACTATCAATCTGAATGGCTGACTTCCACTATTCGGAAAATTACGTTATTAGGGCTTTCCCCTCAAGAGCTTTTGGAAATGGGTGGCGATCAAGCCAAGCTAGCAGTTAGGCAGAGGATTGAAGACACCGAACGCCAATTGGACCTACAGGCGTCCCCCGCCTTTATAGCGCCACATAGTAGCAAATATATTGTTGCTCAAGCCTCATATCTATCTGTTCTGGAGTCTAATAAACTTAGGAGGGCATATACTTTGGCTAGATGCTCCGCTCTACCGTCTGCAGTTCTTGAGGGTAAATTCAAGAAAATCCCCCGAAATGAGAGGCTATGCATGTGTGCGTCTGGGGAGATCGAATCTCAGGAACACGTGTTCCTGAGGTGTCCATTATATACTGAGGCTCGCACAAAGCTCATTGACCCTCTCTTGGTTGGCCTCTCAGATCAGGATAAGATAGAGAAACTGTTATCTAACTTTGACCATACAGCGCTGCATCAGATAGCGAAATTTTGTCTCCTGGTTGTAAAAGCCCATCAGCGTCCAGGCAGCCATTTGGGTTAGGATTACCCGATCCTAATTTTACTGGTTTTATTTTTTTATCATCGTTATTTTATCCTTTTTAAGATCTAATTTTGTCCCACATTTTATCGAACCTTTGGTTTTACTGATCAAAATGCTTGTGCAATTTTATTCTTATTAACCTTGTCTTATCTTAACAGTAAAAGCTCATCAGCGTCCAGGCAGCCATTTGGGTTCGACTACCCGGTCCTAATTTTATTGGTTTTATTTTTTTATCATCGCTATTTTATCCTTTTTAAGATCTAATTTTGTCCTATACTTCACCGAACCTTGGTTTTACTGATCAAAACGTTTGTACAATTTTATTCTTATTAACCTTGTCCTATCTTAATAGTTTTACCATCTGGGTACTATTTGTTTTTGTAATTTATTGACATGGTAATTACTTGTAAGTAGGGTTGTATACCGCTGGCTGTATGCCGTGACAATAAAATTCATTCATTCATTCTTCAAAGATGCCCAGGTGCAAAAGATGCTTAGATCTTAGAGCTAGCTTGTAATGCAAAATAAGAGATAGTGCTTCCGGATTGAAACGTCTTCTTGTAACAGGAAGAAAGAGACTGTGTAAAGGAAAGTTTCCATTGTCCTGCTTCTGACGCACACATTGTAAGGTATATCAGAGAACTAAATGCATCTGAAAGGGGTCAGCCCTTTTTGCTCTTGAAGCAAGCTGACCTGGCACCAATAAATTTCTCCTCTTACTGACCTGGTGTGGTTTCACTGACTGGATGAAAGCTCTCTTCTCCCCGCTTCATCCAATAACTGACACCTCTTGCTCTGAATTCTTGCATCAAAATGTCCGTGCTGTTGCAATCTTGAGTCTGCTGTTCAGGTGTGTATCTGTAAGCTGCATACCTACGATGACGCAGCAGCAGCACAACTGGAAGAAGCAGCAGCAGACAGCCAGTTCCACTGTGGGCCTGATTAGAAGCCCTCCAGGGACCTGATCTGGACCCCGGGCTGCATGTTTGAAACCCCTGGATTACACTGTTTATTTGTTTGCATAACTTCCAGGTAGTGGCGAGAGATCTAACGGAATTACAACTGATCTCCAGACTACAGAGATCAGTTCCCCTGGGGGAAAATGGCTGCTTTGGAAGGCGGACTCTATGGTGCTGTACCCTGCTGAGGTCCCTCCCCAAGCCCCACCCACTGAAGGCTCCACCCTCCAGGTCTCCAGGTGTTTCCCAACCCAGAGATGGCAGCTCTGCAGCCCTGGATCTTATTGTATAGCCACAGTTGCCGTGGGCGTGGAGAAAGGCAGGATGAGAAACGTCATGTACTAAGATGCTGTAAGATGGCCACGACCATGTGGATCTGGCCGTGTGGTCTGACGGACCTCTGAGCTTCAGTCCATAGACAATAGCCCCTCCAGATCCTAGGGCGCACCTATGAATTCGCCTGGATCCGAGGAAAGACCAATAGAACTAGAGACTTGTAAATAGGACCTATCACGGGAAATGGGTATGGTGTCGGTTACGAATATAAGCCAGCCTCTGGCCGGCTAGATGCTATGCTTGATCTGGAGGTGTAATCAAATAAACGTATTGCTGATTTCACTATGCCGAGCCTCCAACCTCAGTAGAAAAAGTAAGGGAAGAACAGATAAATGCCCCCCTCTCCCCGCCCCCACAATTCCATTCTTCATCCTGAGAAAGCAGCCACAACAAAGGAAGGGAAATCACCGTTCATCTTTTATTTTCCATGCCCTGCTCCGCGCAAAGAATAATTAGGTCTAAGACAATGCTGCGGAGTGACAACAATGTGATATTTCCGTACCTAAATCCGCATAAATAATACTATCTTGTGGGATTTTTTTTTAAAAAATAACTAGCTTCTGAAAAGCAAATTAATTCTCTCTCGGGACAGCCATTCTTCTGTATCTAACTCTGTAGCTGCTCTTTCCCATCATGCACCGTTTTCTTTTCTTGTACTGAATCCGGCTCTTTTAAATGGGAGACACGCCCATCTATTAAAAGGGGGTCAGCGTCTTCCCAAGAGCTCTTCTCTAGAAAAAAGACTGTGAAGATTCCCCCCCCCAATCTTTTCATTGTCAAAACACTTTTTATGAGTGGTCCCTAGCGTTGCCAACTCAGGCTTGGGAAGTTCCTGGAGAAATGGGCATGGAGTTTTTTGGGGGGGACCTCAGTGAGGTGCAATCCCAGAGCATTCAGTTTCCAAAGCATCCATTTTCTCCAGGGTTGCCAGTCTCCAGGTGGGGCCTGGAGATCTCCAGCAATTGCAACAAATCTCCAGGTGACAGAGATCAGTTCCCCAGGAGAAAATGGCTGCTTTCTGTGGACTCTATGGCACTGTACTCTGCTGAAGTCCCTCCCCAAACCCCGTCTTTCCCAGCCTCCACCCCTAAAATCTCCAGGAAAATCCCAACCCAGAGCTGGCAACCCTTGGGCCTTACTTATGAGTAAACATGCATAGACAAGAGCACTGTGTGAGAATGTTGAGTGGTTAGAGTGGAAATGGTTTGGTCTACTGGTTATCTCTTAAAAAAGAAATGGGAAAAATAGAAATGGAATACTGCCTGTTTCCACCTGGCAATAATTCTCCCCTTAGCTTTCGTTGTCACTGCAAACACAGAGGCATTAATGTGTTTTCCAAGCCTTAATCCCCCTCTTGAAGCTACCCCCTCACAACTAGAGGGATTTTTCACAAAACATTATAATCATCTATTACTCTCAGCTTTCTGTTTTTTTAAAGGTACATATTCATCCCTTTCCCCTTATATCTCCACAATGAAAAAGCTCAAAGTGAAGACAATAAACCAAGGATCAAGTCAGAGACACAAGTGTTGAGGGGAGTTTCTGAGGAATTCCATCCTAACCAGTAGAAAATATTTAACTTAATTGAAGCATTTTGCTTTTCTGGTTACCTGCTGTTCAAACATTCTAGATCATTGCATTTATTTTGTTTCCATTACAAAAGGAGCTCCCTGTACATAGCAGCTCTACTGTTCTAAGGAAATGAATGAGGAGGACCTGTTTGTGATGGAGTTCCATATGTGCTGGGGAGCTTCCGTACCCCTAAGGAATCCCCAGCTTGGATCACAAGACTCCCGGTCAAATCATTGCTTCTTTTAAAGCACAAGAAGTCTCCTGTCTCTGGTCTTACTTCCTCGATACACGTGAGCACAACTTGGATGATAAACCACCGGAGATTAACGATGCTGGGATATAGCCTGGCCTGCAGTTTAACAATTTATATTGCACCTGATTTATGGATGCCATTAGGCCTGGGAGTGGTATTGATCAGTCCAAACTGCTCAGACTGGTAGGTAGATACTGAAAAGGCAATACAATTCAGGGGAGGGAGGGACCTGACCTCAGGAGAATAAAATGCCACTAAATTTCTTCTGCATCCCAGCAAGGTGTACATTAATGCTCCCAAAGAGTGGATTTTCAAACGTATATAACTCCATTTCAAAGTTAGGGATGAGACGATTCCCTCCCATCCGTTCTTTTATTGTTCCAGAATTTTTCTCTGCATTGTTCCTCTCCCCTTTAATTCCACTTTAATTAGGAGAGTTTCTAACATTCAGTCTGGTATGGGCCTTGCATTTACCCACCCTGGATGGGGAATTACCCACCTCCAGCCTGAATTTCCTGCCTCCGAAGAACTAAAAAATGGAAGAAATGGCCTGCACATAACAGTGCTCTAGGAATCTTTCCCTAGCCACTATGGTAAAGACCATGGAGACTAGGGAAAATTCCTAGAGCATCACTATATGGAGGCCGTAAGACCATAGAGACTGGTGGAGACAGCCTAGAACAGCACCCAGATTTGACATCAACATCCTCTCCAAGCTCTGCCCTCCTGAGGCATCCCCCCCACAAATCTCCCAGGATTTTCTGAGGTCCCTGTCCTCCCCAGCTTCCAGCCTCAAAGGAGTTTCCCCACCTGGATCTGGCAACCCTACCCTCCCATCCCTTGCCGGTGGCTGGGGGGACCTGGAAACCCTACTACCAAGGCTCAACCCCCGAATCTTCAAGAATTTCCCAACCTGGAGCTGACAACCCTATATGGTGCTGAGGAAGGGTTTTTTTAGCTGTTTCCCGAAACTGTCTTATTTATCAACAAAACTCGGCCATCTGCTTTAAGCCCCAGGGATGGCGGGAATAGGCAGGAGGTCTTAAAGTAGCCAGGAGCTCTGATCCACTGCTCTGTATAATCCTTTTCACACATTATATCCATGCATGGCAGGCACCTGGCAACTGCAACGTTCCTGATATATGGAGTCACCGTGTTGTTCGAAGTAAGGACAGAGTGTGCATTTGGCAAGCTCATGCAGCTTTGGCGCATGCAAAATCCGGGCTTGTTTGTAGCACGTACTGAAGCTGAAATCATGCGTGCTTCTTCTGTTTAGATATGAAGAAGAAGAGTTGGCTTTTATACTTCACTCTTCTCTACCCTAAGGAGTCTCAAAGAGGCTTAGAAATCATCTTTCCCTTCCTCTCTCCACAGTAGGCACCTTGTGAAACATGTGGGTCTCAGAGAGTCCTGAGGGGACTGTGACTGGCTCTAAGTCACCCAGCAGGCCTCATGTGTCTCAGAGTGGCTTACAATCTCCTTCCCTGCCTCTCCCCACAACAGATGCCCCGTGAGGTAGTTGGGGCTCAGAGAGTCCTGAGGGAACTGTGACTGGCCCTAAGTCACCCAGCAGGCCTCATGTGTCTCAGAGTGGCTGACAATCTCCTTCCCTGCCTCTCCCCACAACAGATGCCCCGTGAGGTAGTTGGGGCTCAGAGAGTCCTGAGGGAACTGTGACTGGCCCTAAGTCACCCAGCAGGCCTCATGTGTCTCAGAGTGGCTGACAATCTCCTTCCCTGCCTCTCCCCACAACAGATGCCCCGTGAGGTAGTTGGGGCTCAGAGAGTCCTGAGGGAACTGTGACTGGCCCCAGGTCACCCAGCAGGCTTCATGTGGAGGAGGAGTGGGGAAATCAAACCCAGTTCTCCAGATTAGAGTCTGTCACTCTTAACCACTGCAGCTCTTTGAATGACCATGCATATCAGGAGGATTCTTGCCTCCCAATATGTGTGGATGTAACATCTGAAGAGGGCTTCTCTCTCTCTCTCTCTCACTCACACCCCTCTCCCCCTGTGGTTTCTTTTACGCATGCTGACATTAAGTCACAGCCAAGATACGGTGATGCCACGGGGTTTTCAGGGCAAGAGACATTCAGAGATGGTTTGCTATGGCCTGCCTCTGCAGGGCAACCCTGGTCTTCCGCAGTGGTCACCCATCCAAGTGCCAACAGGAGCCAACCCTGCTTAGCTTCTGAAATCAGATGAGGTCATGGTGGGCTAACCTGGGTCACCCACGTCAGGGCAAAGTGTTGTCAAGTCACAACTGAATTATGGCAGCCCCTCAGGTTTTTCAAGGAAGGAGGAGGAGGAGGAGAGGAGGAGGAGATTGGGTTTATCCCTCGCCCTTCACTACCCGAAGGAATCTCAGAGCGGCTTACAATCTCCTTTCCCTTCCCCTTCCTGCAACAGACACTCTGTGAGGTAGGTGGGGCTGAGAGAGCTCTTTTGAGAACTGCTCTTGAGAGAACAGCTCTGGAAGAACTTGTGAGTGACCCAAGGTCACACCAGCAGCTGCATGTGGAGGAGTGGGGAATCAAACCCGGTTCTCCCAGATTAGAGTCCGCGCTCCTAACCGCTACACCAAACTGGCAGCAGACTAACAGAGGTGGTTAGCCATTGCCTTCCTCTGCGTAGCAACCCCTGTCTTTCTTGCTGGTCTCCCCTCCAGGTACTGACCAGGGTCAACCCTACTCAACTTCCAAGATCTGATGAGATCAGGCTAGCTTGGGCCATCCAGCTCAAGGCTGTTTCATACATAAAGAGATCCAATGGCAGATCCGCATACTGAGCTGTAACTTTGGACTCCTGCACCTCCAGGTCTCTCTGCTGTGTAGAGGGACTTGTGTTATGCTCACCT
This sequence comes from Gekko gecko, assembly GCA_029375565.1. NCBI lineage: Eukaryota > Metazoa > Chordata > Lepidosauria > Squamata > Gekkonidae > Gekko > Gekko gecko. The sequence goes on along the minus strand of JAPDNY010000012.1, from coordinate 66,046,138 downwards.
GGAGTGCAGAGCAGACCCGGCCATTCGGAAAGGGAGAAACGATCCATGTTAAGAGATCTGGAGTTTGCACTCTAAACGGCTGAATTAACTTGCCATCTCCGTGATATATCTGTATAAGCGCCCTGGCATTGTGAATAAAGATTAGATAAACTCTTTAAAAGCCTGAGCGGCTGAATCATCACGTTTGTTAATTGTCCTGTCTCAATTTATCTCTGTGCCTTGTTTATTAGGAAACAGTCCCGGATACCTTAATAAAATGGCTTCAATAAGAGCGGGGGGGAGATCTTTGCCGACAACCCCCCTCAACCTCCCCAATTTAATTAGCTCGATTTAATTGAACCCGCCACGCGGCTTCCTTCTAAAAGAGGCTATTTTCTCCCCATCCCCTTTTCTACAAAAACGGCCTTGAAATTGTGCTCGGTTGAGGCTCTTCCATTTGTCAGTCGAGCGCGGAAGCCGTCAGCTGGGGCCGATCCCCTGCTTATGTCAGCGGAGGTCTTCCGGTAGGCCTCCTTTCCGAGTCTCGTGGAAACACATGCGGGTGGACCACGGAGGTCCACCCCTGGCTGGCACCTAGAGACCTCCTGCTATTACAATTCATTTCCAGATAACCGAGATCAGTTCCCCTGGAGAAAATGGGGTGGGTCCTGTGGCATTCTGCCCCACTGAGGTCCCTCCCCTCCTAGGGTTGCCAGGTCCCCCTGAGCTACCAATGGGGGATGGGGGGTTTGGGTTGCCAGATCCAGCTTGGGAAACTTCTGCAGATTTGGGGATGGAGCCTGGAGAGGACCTCCGTGGGCTACAGTGCCATAGGCTGAGTTCAGACTGGCAATTTGCCCCACTATAGCCACATTTCAGCCGCGTTTCCCAAGCGGATTAAAGGGGGCGTACACACAGGCACATCTGCCTGGCATGCCCCACCCGTAGGCAACCCGTGCTGTTCCGCTTCGCTCCCGGGATTAAAAGATACCTGTTGAAAGTGGTAGCAAATCCCGGAGAGTGCCTTTATCCCACTGCATTCCGCTTCCGGGAAGTGTGAATGCTCAGCCGAAAAGCCGGGAGCAACCCGCATTGCGCATAAGGCAGCAGCGATATGATTGGCTGTGCTCCGCTCTACCGCCCAATGTGGTGCCGGTGCAATGGGATCCCAATCGGCTATGTGTGTATGAGTGAGAAAGGGCTCATACACACATACATACATAGCCGATTTGCCAGGAAAAGGCCGTGCCTCCGGGCCAGCAGTCTGAACGCTCCCGCACGCCTCCTCCCGGTATGCTCCCGCATCAGTTGGCGCAGTGTGACCGGGAAAACCCGGAACAGTTTGTTCTGGGGCTTTTTTGCCACGACTGGCTCCCGCTTCGAACTGCCAGTCTGAACTCAGCCAAAGAGTCCACCCTCCGAAGCATCCATTCTCTCTCGGGGAACTGATTTCTGTAGTCTGGAGGTGAGCTGTAATTCCGGGGGATCCCCAGGTCCCACCTGGAGGCTGGCATCCCTACAATCCCTCTCCAAACCTTACCTTCCCCCGGGCTCCCCCTCCAAAATCTCCAGGTATTTCCCAACCTAGAGCTGGCAGCCCTAAGATGCATCCGTTTCCCTGAGTGGCGAGAAGTCCTAAGGGGCAATGCTCCTGGTTTTAGACTTCTTTGGATAAGAGAGTTCTGAAGAAGTGAGCGGTGACTCACGGAAGCTCCTTCCCTGCCACTAACTTTCTTCGTCTTTAGACTTCGTCTTGCTCTTTTCTACTGCTACGGACAGACTAACACGGCTCCCCATCTCGATCTGTCTTCAAAATGCAGATATCTGGTTTCCGAATTGATCAGTGGCCATGCAGGAAGGTCAGCTTACAACTGCTTTTTCGACTCTTCCTGAGATTTACAACACGGGATTCAATGGAAATCGGACAGCTCTGGCTTAGTACTCACAAGCAGCAGATAGGTAAAGGCCCGGGGGATGGGATACGGTTCCATCCCACCCCCCCAAATCCCGGTGCACGCAGGTAACAGAGCAAAGCGTTATGCACTCGCTGTCTTCCTGACATGTTGATTTTCTATGGACAGGGGATGTTCCTTTGTGGAGGACAGCTCAGCCCTCCCGTATTTATTTATTTAGATAGTTATACCCCACTTTTCCCACCCCAATGGGGACCAAAAGCAGCTTACAACATTATTCCCCCCTCCTTTCATTTTTAGCCTCGCAACAAACCCGTGAGGTCGGTTAGACAAAGGGAGTGAGACTGGCCCAAGGTCATGGAATCATAGAGTTGGGAGGGACCTCCAGGCAGGGTCATCTAGTCCAACCCCCTGCACAATGCAGGAAATTCACAACTACCTCCCTCCACACCTCCAGTGACCCCCTGCTTCATGCCCAGAAGATGGCAAAAAACAAGCAAGCACCCCTCCACGATCCCTGGCCAAACTGGCCTGGAAAAAAATTGCATCCTGACCCCAGAGTGGTAACCGACATTTCCCTGGGCAAGTAAGAAAGGGCCACAAGACCTAAGCACTGCGGCAACCCTTGCTGCCCTCCCTCACCCAGCAAACTTCCAAGGAAGAATGGGGATTTGAACCTGGGACTTCCAGATCCTAGTCTGATGCTCTAACTACTAGACTGTATTGGCAGAAGTGAATCTGAAGTGTTACAGCCCAGATCTAGGGTTGCGATCACATGCTCCGTTAGATCTGACATAAGTGCGATCTAAAGGGAGCGATCAGACAGCAACATCTGGGAAGCATCCCACAGTCATCAGCAACCCACGCTGCTCTGCCACGGAAGCAGAGTTAAAAGACACTGGGGAAAGTCCAGTGTTATCCGGATAAGGCGAGCCATGGGTGGGCTTTCCCCTGTCTGATCACTCAAGCACACTCTCATGCTGTCGGGATGGTCTGATCAGGACATCCCAACTCTGTGCCGTGTCCCCCCCTTCGCAGTATGTGCATCATCACATACTCCATAGGGAGCCCTCGGTGTGGAGGTGTGATTCCTCGTTTATGTGCAAAAGAACCAAATGGCAAAAAAACCCAACTCACCCACACTTGTGTCTGATCACACAATGATGGGCTGAGCCTGCAGTTTCTAAGGGCTGTATGATCTCGCCACTGCGTGTCAAATTCCTCCGGAGGGAATAGCCTCGCTTCCCCTCTGTTTCAACTGATGCATGTGACCGCAGCCTAGGGCCCTGGTTACGCGGGAAGATTTGCCCCACAAAATGGACGGGTTGAGGGCGCATCAAACAGGCGCGATCATACGGCAACATCTGGGAAGTGTAGCGCACCTGTCAGCCCAACCTGTACCGTCGGCCCGAAGAAGCGGATTTAAAAAGTACCAGCAAAAGGGTAGTAGCAACCGGAAAATGTGAGTTGCAGGTGAGTGCCGGATTGTGGAAGCAGAGTTAATCTGGTGCATCCGGCATGTGCATGCGTCCCGTTGCACCGGATGTGTTTTTCCCAAGGCTCCACAGTATGTGAAGAAATGTAAGAGTGTGCATGTGCAAGACCCTTTGATGCGCTTCAACATCGCCGTTGTTGATTGCTGACTATCGGCGCCTGCGCGGCATCTCGGGGACCCATCTGATCATGCTACCGTGCATCTTTTTGCTCTGGATCTAACTTGCCTCCCTTCAGCGGTGCAGTATCCCACTCGTGGGACCAGACCTAGGTTTACCTTCTCACTGGATCTTTGTGGGAGCCGGACAGCAATCCCCCCATGTCTTGCAGAGAAGCCGAGAGAGCCTGTGATAAAAGATCAGACGACGCTCATCCAGGAGCCATCTGTCTACACTTCCCTGGCTTCAATTATCACTGAAAGGACACCCTATTTCTCAATGAAAAGGCTATTTTTTTGGCCATTCAATATTTGTTCCTTGTCTTTTTTTCTTTTTCTTTTTCTGCTGTGATCCCCACCTTTCGAGTGATGACATCTTGAAGGTTATGGCCCCCTTTGGCATTGCGGGAAATCCATCACGCCCACTTCCTGTTTCTCAAAGCACAGCAAGGCCAAGTGTACCGTGTGGTCTGAGAGTAAATCAAAATCCAATCTTTATTTAGGGATGCTTCCAAAATTCTCTCCATCCAAATTTCCCTCTGGATTGTGGAGTTTCAAATTACTTAAAAGTTGAACCAGTGCTTAAAAAAAAATAATCCTCAGTTTTGTACAGAACACTGCGCATGTACTGTTTGTTGCACATTTCTGTTATTATGTCTGTTTCACCCTCCGCAATCCTGATGTGCAGTTACAACCTTTGCAAAAACACTACCTCCATGCATCCTTAGGTGCAATCGCACTGAGATTCCTTTGTGTGGCATTTCACGGCAAAAAAAAAGCAGTCTTGATGTGATTGTGTCTGTGGTTGTATGATGATTCTTTTTCGAGTGTGATGTTCTGCCAGGCACAGGAGTGCATAAGTGCATCAGTATAGCATCCTGTCCCCCCTCCAAAAAAAATGCCTTGAAGTGAACAACACATTCAAGACAGGTGTGGGGGTTTTTTTTGGAAGTGTTTGATCAGCACAGGTGCGCTCAGTGGTAACAAAGAGAGAGAGAAAAACCTTCATGTGAACTGCAGAGATTGAGAGCGGCTTTGAATTATGAATGCCCCAATTCTGGATTTAATTTTAGAAATTCTCCTAATTAAAGTGGAAATCAGGAGCAAAGGAATGCCAGGTGGGGTGAAATTAAGGAACAAAAATAAAATGGTGGAAGTGAAGTCCTTTCCCCCTCTTCCTTTGGTGTCTGCCACATCAGACGGCTGACTGAATCTTTTTCTTTACTGATACCTGCCAACATTTGAGCAGCATAAAAATAGTATACAGACAAAGCTTGAGCGACTTGGTGTTAAATGAGAGAATGCCACATACATATGGAATTCACTGCCACAGGAGGTGGTGGCAGCTACAAGCATGGACAATTTCAAGAGGGAGTTAGATAAACATATGGAGCAGAAGTCCATCAGTGGCTATTAGCCACAGGGTATAGATGGGAACTCGCAGTCTGGGGCATGTGATGCACTCTATCCTTGGTGCTGGAGGGGGCAGCAGTGGGAGGGCTTCTAGTGTCCTGGCCCCACTGCTGGACCTCCTGATGGCACCTGGTATATTTCGGCCACTGGGTGACAGAGTGTTGGACTAGATGGGCCATTGGCCTGATTCAACATTGGCTTCTCTTATGTTATGTTCACATTTTGCACACTGAACTAATTCTGCTGCAGGAGATCGGATCGCAGATAAACAGACCCCCTTGGGTATCCCTGAGATTTTTCTGAGGGGTAAATAAAGGTAAAGGTAAAGGTTTCCCTTGCTTGAGAGCTAGTCAAACCCGACTCTAGGGGGCGGTGCTCATCTCCATTTCCAAGCCAAAGAGCCAGCACTTTCCAAAGATGCTTCCATGGTCATGTGGCCAGCATGACTAAACACCGAGGTGCATGGAACTGTTACCTTCCCACTGAAGTGGTACCTATTTATCTACTTGCAATTTCTTCCTTTCAAACTGCTAGGTTGGCAGGAGCTGGGGCCAGAGACGGGAGCTCACTCCGTCACGCAGCATTAGGGTCTCGAACTGCTGAATTACAGACCTTCCAGTCTGCAGCTCAGCATCTTAACCTCTGAGCCACCTCGGCCCCTTTCTGAGGGGTGGGGCTATTCAAATAGGCACTCCATTGGAGACAGACATGGACTTCAGGTCTTGCTCACCCCAAATGGCAGAAATCCAATACCTGTGCGAATTTTAAACAAATTTATATGCTATCTTGTTTTGCATACATATAATTTTGCATAATTTATGCCAGTTTGGCTAATCATGGAGAGGGTGAAATGCTTGAATGGGGTTGCCAGCTCTGGGGAAGGAAATACTTGAAGGTTTGGGGGGTGGATCCTGGATAGGGCACAAACTGGGAAAATGTGGTTTGGTTTGTGGTGTGCCTGGTTCGTGAACCATGAACCATCACGAACTTTTAACTGCCAGATGAACCGGTTCGGTTTCTGAGGTTCGTGAGGTGGTAGAACAGTCTCCCAGCATCCTAGAGACACTAAACTCACAGGAAATCTCAGGCTGACTCTCCTGGATTTACAGGTTCTGAGTTACAGCCCAACAAAGAAGGTGCCTCCAGGAAAGTGCTTTCTGGGGAAATGACAGGCAAAGGTTCAGGAGGTTCAGGAGTGTACAGAACAGATCTTGCGCAAGCCAGAGACATCAAAGTCACCGGGGACCTCCCTTGGATGCTCCTTTACATGTCCTCCAAGTCTGCCCCCGGTTGCTTTGAAGTTGGGTAAACATTTAGATTGAGCAGAGACAGTCTATCTGGAAATGTATCCATTCACGAACTACCACAAACAGTGTGAATGTTTGTGCCAGTTGACCTTTGACAAACTTCACTTCGTGAACCACTGACTGGCCAAAATTCATCACGAACTTGAGTTGGTGAGCCAGTTCATTCCCATCCCTAATCTTGGAGAGGGCAGGGTTTGGGGAAGAGAGAGACCTCAGCAGTGTACAATGCAGGGTTGCCAGGTCCTCCCTGGCCACTGGTGGGGGATGGGGGTAGGGTTGCCAGATGCAGGTTGGGACACTCTTTGAGATCTGGGCTTGGATCCTGAGGAGTACCTCAGTGGGCTACAGTGCCTTAAAGCCCACCCTCCAAAGCATCCATTTTTGTCCAGGGAAACTGATCTCTGTAGTCTGGAGATGAGCTGCAATTCCAGGGGATCCCCAGGTCCCACCAGAAGGGTGGCACCCCTAATACAATGCCATAGAGCCCAAAGCAGCCATTTTCTCCAGGGAAACTGGTCTCTTTCGTCTGACGATCAATTGTGACAGAGGGAGATCTCCAGGCCCTACCTTGAGATTGGCAGTCTTAACCTTCCACCCCTGACTTTGAATGGGAGGGGCTGTTCAAACCTTGGGTTGTGTTGCAAAGGATTTTCACACTCCTTCTCCGGTGCCATTTTCTTCACCTCTGCTATCCCCGTCTACAACTATTTATCTTCCTAATAGAAACATACAGATTACCTGAATCTTGCCTCTATGTTTTCTCCAGTTAGGTAAATACCACCTGCAAGCTCAGGAGCATCAATTAGGGTTACCAACTCTACACTGGGAAATTCCTCGACATTTGGGGGCACGCCCTGACTCGGATGTCCCCGGCTAGCCTGACCCCATCAGACCTAGGAAGTTAAGCCGGGACATATTAGTTAGGCTAGTATTCGGATAGGAGACCACCAAGGAAATTGGGGATTGCTATACAGAGGGGATTGCTATACTCCCTCATGGATCACTGCCTTGTCGTGGCGAGGGGGCTTGCGTGGTTCAATGAGGCTGTGGGCTATGCCGTGGAGGGCCACCCAGGACGGACAGGCCACAGCAGAGAACTCAGACCAAGCGTGATCCCCTGGAGAAGGAAATGGCAACCCACTCCAGTATCTTTGCCAAGAAAACCCCATGGACAGTAACAAAAGGCTAAAAGATATGACGCCGGAAGATGAGCCCCTCAGGTCGGAAGGTGTCCAATATGCTACTGAGGAAGAGCAGAGGGCAAGTACGAGTAACCCCAGAAAGAGTGAAGCGGCTGGGCCAAAGCCGAAAGGACGCTCAGTTGTGGATGTGTCTGACGGTGAAAGGAAAGTTCGATGCTGCAAAGAACAATACTGCATAGGAACCTGGAATGTAAGATCTATGAATCAAGGTAAGCTTGACGTGGTCAAAAATGAGATGGCAAGAATGAACATCGACATCTTGGGAATCAGTGAACTAAAGTGGACAGGAATGGGCGAATTTAACTCAGAAGACCATTATATCTACTACTGTGGCCAGGAATCCCATAGAAAAAATGGTGTGGCCTTTATAGTCAACAAGAGAGTGAGAAAGGCAGTATTGGGATACAATCTCAAAAATGACAGAATGATCTCGGTCCGAATCCAAGGCAAACCATTCAATATCACAGTAATCCAAGTCTATGCCCCAACCACTGCTGCAGAAGAGGCTGAAGTGGACCAGTTCTACGAAGACCTACAACAGCTCGTAGAACGAACACCAAAAAATGATGTCCTCATCATCATAGGGGACTGGAATGCTAAAGTAGGAAATCAAAAGGTAACCGGAATAACAGACAAGTTTGGCCTTGGAGAACAAAATGAAGCAGGGCAAAGGCTAACAGAGTTTTGTCAAGAGAACACGCTGGTCATAGCGAACACCCTTTTCCAACAACCTAAGAGGCGTCTCTACACATGGACATCACCAGATGGGCAACACCGAAATCAGATTGATTATATAATTTGCAGTCAAAGATGGAGAAGCTCTATCCAGTCGGTAAAAACAAGACCTGGAGCTGACTGTGGCTCAGATCATGAGCTACTCATTGCAAAATTCAGACTTAAATTGAAGAAAGTTGGGAAAACCACAAGGCCATTCAGATTTGACCTAGATCGCATCCCCGATGAATATACAGTAGAGGTGAAGAATAGGTTTAAGGGACTAGATTTGATAGACAGAGTACCTGAAGAACTATGGACAGAGGTCCGTGACATTGTAAAGGAGGCAGCACTCACCGCCATCCCAAAGAAAAAGAAATGCAAAAAGCAAAGTGGCTGTCTGATGAGGCTTTACACATAGCAGAGGAAAGAAGGAAAGCTAAAGGCAATGGGGAAAAGGAAAGATTTGCCCAACTGAATGCAGATTTCCAGAGAACAGCAAGGAGAGATAAGGAGGCTTTCCTGAATGAACAATGCAAAGTAATAGAGGAAAACAATAGATTGGGAAGGACTAGAGATCTCTTCAAGAAAATTGGAGAAATCAAGGGAACGTTCCATGCAAAGCTGGCCATGATAAAAGACAAAACCGGTAGGAACCTAACAGAAGCAGAAGAGATTAGGAAAAGATGGCAAGAATACACAGAAGAACTATACAAGAAGGACCTCGATGTCCTTGACAACCACGATGGTATAATCACTGACCTCGAGCCAGACATCCTGGAAAGCGAAGTTAAATGGGCCTTAGAAAGCATTACTAACAACAAAGCTAGTGGAGGTGATGGTATCCCAGCTGAGTTATTCAAAGTCTTAAAAGAAGATGCTGTTAAAGTGCTGCACTCAATTTGCCAACAAATTTGGAAAACACAACAGTGGCCACAGGATTGGAAAAGGTCAGTTTACATTCCAATCCCAAAGAAGGGCAACGTCAAGGAATGTTCAAACTATCGCACAATTGCACTCATTTCACACGCTAGCAAGGTCATGCTCAAAATCCTACAAGCTAGGCTCCAACAGTACGTGGATAGAGAACTGCCAGAAGTACAAGCTGGGTTTCGAAGAGGTAGAGGAACTAGAGATCAAATTGCCAACATTCGCTGGATTATGGAGAAAGCAAGAGAGTACCAGAAAAACATCTACTTCTGCTTCATTGACTATGCTAAAGCCTTTGATTGTGTGGATCACAATAAATTATGGCAGGTTCTTAAAGAGATGGGAGTACCAGACCACCTCACATGTCTCCTGAGAAACCTGTATAAGGGTCAAGAAGCAACAGTTAGAACCGGATATGGAACAACTGATTGGTTTAACATAGGAAAAGGAGTTCGACAAGGATGTATATTGTCACCTTGCTTATTTAATTTATATGCAGAGTACATCATGCGAAATGCTGGCCTGGATGAATCACAAGCTGGAGTTAAGATTGCTGGGGAAAAGATCAATAACCTCAGATATGCAGACGATACCACTCTGATGGCAGAAAGTGAAGAGGACCTAAAGAGTCTCTTGCTCAGGGTGAAAGAGGAGAGTGCAAAAGTGGGCTTGAAGCTCAACATCAAAAAAACTAAGATCATGGCATCTGGCCCCATCACTCCTTGGCAAATAGAAGGGGAAGTCGTAGAAGTAGTGACAGACTTCACGTTCCTAGGATCCCAGATCACCGCAGATGGTGACTGCAGCCATGAAATTAAAGACGCCTGCTCCTTGGGAGGAAAGCGATGGCAAACCTAAACAGCATGATAAAAAGCAGAGACATCACCTTGCCAACAAAAGTCCGCATGGTCAAAGCAATGGTATTCCCCGTAGTAATGTATGGCTGTGAGAGTTGGACTATAAGGAAGGCCGAGCGCCGAAGAATAGATTCTTTTGAACTATGGTGCTGGAGAAGACTCTTGAGAGTCCCTTGGACTGCAAGGAGATCAAATCAGTCAATCCTAAAAGAAATCAACCCTGACTGTTCCCTGGAAGGCCAGATCCTGAAGCTGAAGCTCAAATACTTTGGCCACCAAATGAGAAGGGAGCATTCACTGGAGAAGACCCTGATGCTGGGAAAGATTGAAGGTCAAAGAAGAAGGGGACGGCAAAGGATGAGATGGTTAGACAGTGTCATCGATGCAACGAACATGAAATTGAGCAAACTTCAGCGGACAGCGGAAGACAGGAGGGCCTGGCGTAATCTGGTCCATGGGGTCGCGAAGAGTCGGACTCGACTGTGCGACTGAACAACAACAACAACAAAATACAGAGGCAGGTGATGGCAAACCGCCTCTGAATGCCTCTTGCCTTGAAAACCCCACAGAGTCACCATAAATCGGCTGAGACTTGATGGTACTTTCCATCCATCCATGGGGGCTAGGGTTGCCAGACCCCCCCCAGTGTGGGTCTCCCAGTTTTGGGTGCTCCCCCCCCCCAAATCACCCCCTCTTACCAGCAGGAACCTGGAAATAGTTGCAACGTGCCTATGAAAACTGGAAGTGAGGCAGGGACATTGGGGACGTTGGTGGAGGTGGGTGACGCTCTGGTTTTTGGGCAAAACTCGATGATTTGAAGTAGACTCCACCATAGAGTTTTGCCCAGAGGCCAGAGTGTCACCCCCCGACATCCCTGATGTACCTGCACTTCCGGTTTACATAGGCACATGGTGACGCTCCTCCCCAGTCCTGGAAAGTCCCTCCCCTGCTGGCGTGACGATCAGACCTGGCAACCCTGATGGGGGCACAGCCTGGGAGGGCAAACCTGGGGAGGGAAGGGTCCTCAGGAGGCACGTGATGGCAGCACAGAGGCCACATGCTGAAGCTGCCATTTCCTCCAGGGGAACTAACCTCTGTCAGTGGGAGATCAGTCGCCATTCCAGGAGAACTACCTGGAGGTTGGTGACCCCAGGAACTGAGGTTTGGTACACGAGGCAAGGCGAAGGGTTCCGCTTCTCCTCCAGATCTAAACTGGCATCCCAGGGCTCTTTTTATAGCAGGAACTCCTTTGCATATTAGGCGACACACCCTAATGTAGCCAATCCTCCAAGAGCTTACCGAGCTCTTCTTACAGGGGCTACTGTAAGCTCTTGGAGGACTGGCTACATTAGGGAGTGTGTCGCTAGCTAGGCAAAGGAGTTCCTGCTACAAAGAGCCCTGGATAAGGCAGAGGTCTTGGCTATGCAGCCCAGGAACTCCTTTGCATATTTTTTTGTAGCAGGAACTCCTTTGCATATTAGGCGATGTACCCCTAATGTAGCCAATCCTCCAAGAGCTTACAGTAGCCCCTGTAAGAAGAGCTCTGTAAGCTCTTGGAGGATTGGCTACATTAGGGGTGTGTCGCCTAACATGCAAAGGAGTTCCTGCTACAAAGAGCCCTGGATAAGGCAGTGGTCTTGGCTATGCAGCCCAGGAACTCCTTTGCATATTTTTTTGTAGCAGGAACTCCTTTGCATATTAGGCGCTGTACCCCTAATGTCGTCCATCCTCCAAGAGCTGACAGTAGCCCCTGTAAGAAGAGCCCTGTAAGCTCTTGGAGGATGGGCTACATTAGGGGTGTGTTGCCTAATATGCAAAGGAGTTCCTGCTACAAAAAGAGCCCTGGCCTTATCTAATTTGATCCAGGGATGAAAGATACAGGCGGCCAGACTTCACAGCGGTGCGACTGGTTGAAGTTCACAGAGCGGCGCGTGCCGCGTCCCACCACATCCTTAGCCATAGGCCTCGAGTTGTAACACATTTCCCATTGTTCTGCATCCTTTTTAGAAAAGAGAGCTGTACATCTCCATCTTGCTAGGCCTCTTTGCGGCGACATATGACCGAGATTCAGGAGACGCGCGGCAAGAAGCGCTCCAGGAGGGCGTGAGGCCTGGCCCCGCTTTTGACTGTCAAACGCATCGCTTCAAAGAGGAGATATGGAAACGGAAAGTGCCTGTGTCGGTGATGAATGCTGAGCTACATCCACAAAAGGGGTGTGTGTGTCGTGGAGGATGAAACACCGGGGCAAGGAAGAAAGCAAAGGAGAGAAAAGAATTGTGGGGGGACGTCAAGGTCCTGGCCCACACCTCCTCTGGCGTAAAGAACAGGGATTTCAAAGGGCAAAATCAAAGGTTATCTGTGCCAGTAGGTAAAAAAAAAAAAGAAGGAGGCTGAAATGCTGTATTTTAAAAAGGGCTCTCGGTCTAATGGTGGGTGTAAAAAACAGTCTCCTATTATTTCCCTCAAGGTGGCATTGTTTAGGGGACATTTTCGTTTTCTTACCGAAGAAATGTAACTACCACTTGTTCCGGAGGCGCCGGCCTCTCTGTAAAGCAACTTATATTTAAGACGGGAGTGCGTTACAAAGTCTTTCGCAACAGGGGATTCATCCAGGAGGCAGAGGAAGCACAAAAGAAAGTACCAGTTACAGGACTGAGCGGCGGGGTGTGTGTGTATCTAATAGGGTTGTCAATCTCCCGGTGGGGGCTGGAGATCTCTTAGAATTACAGCTGATCTCCAGGCGACAGAGACCAGTCCCCCTGGAGAAAATGTCCGCTTTGGAAGGGGGACTCTCTGGCATTATACCCCACTGATGCCCCGCCCCTCCCCTCCCAAAACCCCACCCGCCTCAGGCTCCACCACCAAAATCTCCAGATACCCCCTCAACCTGGAGCTGGCAGCCCTATAATCTACGGTGACAGATGCAAGATTACAAACCATAGATTAGGAGTTGTAACTTTTTCAGACTCGTCTCCAACTGGCAACGTTTATTTTGTTCTGTTTTATTCATACCCCGCCCTCCCTTGTGAGCAAGCTCCGGTGGTCACAACAGTCATCTCACGACACTGTCGCAAGAAGCAACATCATAACGACAACATTAAAAGATAAAACCAGTTCGAATAAGATGGCAGACCAGTCCCTGGGATTCCAGAGTGCCTCCTGTATGGGGCGCAACTAGATGGTCAATGGGCCTCCAGTTCGCCGGAGAGTGCTGTGCAGATCTCTGCAGCACCGAGGGGGCCGTTGAGTGGGGCAGTATGAGCAGGAGAAGCCAAAATGGTTGGACAGCCACTGCCTCAACCAAAGGAAGTCCTTCTTCACCCAAAGAGTGATTCACACATGGAATTCACTGCCGCAGGAGGTGGTGGCAGCTACAAGCATGGACGGTTTCAAGAGGGAATTAGATAGATGGAGCAGAGGTCCATCAGTGGCTATTAGCCACAAGGTATAGATAGGAACTCTCAGTCAGGGGCAAGGGATGCTCTGTATTCTTGGTGCTGGGGGTGGGGAAGCAGTGGGAGGGCTTCTGGTGTCCTGGCCCCACTGCTGGACCTCCTGATGGCACCTGGTATTTCTGGCCACTGTGTGACAGAGTTTTGGACTAGATGGGCCATTGGCCTGATTCAACGTTGGCTTCTCTTATGTTCTTATGTTAAAGGCCTGACAGAAAAGCTCCATTTTACAGAATTGTAATAAGTCCCACAGGGCCCTGATTTCAAGCGGGAGTGCGTTCCACCAGGCCGGGGCCGGGGCAGAAAATGCCCTGGCCCTGGTTGAGGCTAGGCAGACGTCTTTCCACTCAACTCACTTTCCGTTATTAACTGTACCTCAGTGGCAGAGCTCTGCGTGAAGAAGGTCCCGGCATCTTCAGCTAAAAGGATCTCAGGGAGGAGGAACTGGGACAGACTTTTCTTTGCCTGAGACCCTGAAGAAATGTTGCAAGTCAGAGTAGGCCAGAAGTCCCCAGCTTGGTTGAACCCCTGGGCTATGGTTGCCAGTTTCCAGGAGGGGCCTGGGGATCTCTGGCTTTTCCAACTGATCTCCAGCTGACAGAGATCAGCTCCCCTGAAGAAAATGGCTGCTTTGGAGGGTGGACTCTGTGGCATTGCGCCATGCTGAGGCCCCTCCCCTCCCCAAACTCCGCCCTCTCCTGGATCCACCCCCAAAGTCTCCAGGTATTTTCCAACCCAGACCTGGCAACCCTACCCTGGGCTGTTTTGAGGACAGGTGTCAGGTGTCACCACAAAATGGCAGCCGTGGGCTCTGGGACCCATATTGGGAGGTGGCATCTTTGTTGTTTTTCTGCTCCCTCACTGATTTCTCCTTCCTGACTGAGGTTCTGTCTCAGCACAGGATGGAGTAGTATGTCTCTGCATACCAGGTGCTCGGCGAAGGAGACCATGGAGGAAGGCATTCTCCTTTCTGTCCTGCTATGTGAGTGACCGCTAGAAGCTATCAAGTAAGACTTTGGGTTGCCAGCCTCCAAGTGAGGCCTGGAGATCTCCTGGAATCACAACTGATTTCCAGACATTTAGCAGGCCAATTCTGCTAAAGAAAATGGCTGTTGGAAGGGTGGACTACTGTGTGGCATTTATATGCTGCTGAACTCCCTCCCTTCCTGAAGAAGAGTTGCCGGCTGCTTCCAGCAGGAGATTGGGGGGTGGGGTTGCCAGTTCCAGGTTGGGGAACTCCTGGAGATTTGGGAATGGAGCCTGGGAAGGGCAGGGACCTCAGTGGGATACGAGGTCATGGAGTCTATCCTCCGAAGCAGCCACATTTCCCCCTGGAATTACAGCTCATCTCCAGGCTACAGAGATCAGTTCTGCTGGAGAACATAGGAGAACATAAGGGAAGCCAATGTTGAATCAGGCCAATGGCCCATCTAGTCCAACGTTCTGTCACACAGTGGCCAAAAATACCAGGTGCCATCAGGAAGTCCACCAGTGGAGCCAGGACACTAGAAGCCCTCCCACTGCTGCCCCTCCCCAGCACCAAGAATAGAGTGCATCACCTGCCCCAAACTGAGAGTTCCTATCTATACCTTGTGGCTAATAGCCACTGATGGACTTCTGCTCCATATGTTTATCTAACTCCCTCTTGAAACTGTCCATGCTTGTAGCTGCCACCACCTCCTCTGGCAGTGAATTCCATGTGTGAATCACTCTTTGGGTGAAGAAGGACTCCCTTTTATCTGTTCTTAAAGGAACATAGAAGCTTGGAAGCTTAAAGGAACATGGACTCTGTGGCATTGTACTCCACTGAGGTCCCTGTCCTCCCCAGGCTCCATCCTCAAGCTTTCAGGAGTTTCCCCACCTGGATCTGGCAACCTTTCTCCTTCGTCCCCAACCGCCGGTGGCCAGGAGGACCGGGCAACCTTAGCTACTCCTTTAGTTATCATCCGCCCAAACAGGGCTGTGACATCTGTGACAGAAGAGGAAATGTTCTCCCGGCAACTTCCATTGCATTTTGGAGTTCATTTTGGTTCTTCATGTGGACAATGAACAATCCTCCTCCTCCTCATACATAAACATGAGACCTCAAGTGCAGGCCAACGCGCTTAAGCAGCTAACGCAATGGGCGTTTGTGCCTTGAAGAGATGTCAAAACCCGTTCGCCTTCGCCGTGGTGTCTGAGTAATATAATTTCCTTTGCGGTGTTTATTAGGGCAAGAACGAAGCGACGTTCTTTGGCATAATTGAAGTGAAAACCCGGCAAGACAAAGAGGATAACAAAACCTTCTGCTCTTGGTGTGTCAGAGTCTTTTACCGGCAGTGTGCCAGGAACAAACGTAGTCCTTGTGCGGAAGCCACCAAGCTTGTTAACTCGTGATGTTGGGCAATCCCACCCACCGGTCAAACAGCAAGGGGCTGTGGGGTGTTTGCTTCCCCCAAACCCATCTTTACCAGAAAGAACTCAGCCCCACTTAATCTGAGACTGCAGAAACGAAAGGCACTCTCAGGTCTCTTTTTCCAGCCAGAGGATGAAGGACCGTCGAGCGAAGACACCAGCAAGCTATGGCCGGCCTGACCCCAATTAGATATGCATTCTCATGACCGAACTGATCTCTAGCTCCCCTGTTGCTTCCCTCCTGTTCCTCTCTGTGTTTCCTTAGTCCATAAATCTGAGAGTGGTGTGATATTTGTGGGCTCCAGTTTGGTGTGGTGGTTAAGTGCGCGGACTCTAATCTGGGACACCCGGGTTCGATTCCCCACTCCTCCACTTGCACCTGGCTGGATGACCTTGGGCAAGCCGTAGTTCTGATAAGACCTGTTCTTGAAAAAAGAGCAGTTTCTGTCAAGAGCTCTCTCAGCCCCACCTACCCCACAGGGTGTCTGTTGTGGGGAGGGGAAGGGAAAGGAGTTTGTAAGCTGCTCTGAGGCACCTTTGGGTAGTGAAGGGCGGGGTATAAATCCAATGTCTTCTTCTTCTTGTTCTCCAGTATAGAGACCAGAAGAACAAGAAGGGGTTCAAACAGTTTTAATCTAAGGAGCGACTCCAACAGGTTTATGTAGAGCTGTCAACCTTCAGGTGGTGCCTGGAGATTACCCGGTATTATAACTGAACTCCAGGAGACAGAGATCCTCCTCTTTGGAAGGTGGCCACTTTGGAAGGCGGGGTCTATGGCATTATGCCTCCAACCCCGCCCTCCTGAGGCTCCACCCCCCCCAAATCTCCAGGTATTTTCCAATCCAGAATTGGCAACCCTAGGTTTATGCAAGCGCTCTCAACTAGTTGAACCAGCTACTTGAACATGTGACCTCAGGGAAGGTCTTCAAATGGACATACTAGATTAAACTAAGGGAATATCTTGAAATTATAAGTTCTGTCACAAGAGGCGGTAGGTAGGGTTGCCAGCAGTGTTCCCTCTAAGCTGAGTTAGTGTGAGCTAGCTCACAGTTTTTTAGCCTCCGGCTCGAGCATTTTTGTCTTCGCTCAGGAAGGAGGGCTCCAGAGCAAGCTAATTTATGCAGTAGCCACACCGCTCGCTTACAACTTTAGTGCCAGTAGCTCACAAAGTGGAATTTTTGCTCACAGGACTCCACAGCTTAGAGGGAGCATTGGTTGCCAGACTCAGGTTGGGAAATTTCTGGAAATTTGGAGGTGGAGCTTGGGGAGGGTGGAGTTTGGGGAGAGGAGGGGGTATCTCATGCCACAGAGTCCACCCTCCAAAGCAGCCATTATCTCCAGGGGAACCGATCTCTGTACCTGGGAGAACAGTTCTAATTCCAGGTCAGCTCCAGGCTACACCTGGAGGCTGGCAACCCTAGTAGGCCATGTTGGTAGGCCCTAAGAGAGCCACCTTGGAAAATGTTGGTCTGCAAAGTGGGATCTCAGTAGAATGAATGACGTCAGACACGATTGCTGCAGCTTTTCCCTGCTCTTAAGTGGTTCTCCCCCCGGAAGAGGGGAATTCACATGGTTTGATATTTAATTCCATCTTTACCAAAAAGCTTCTTTTCGTAGTCTTTACCTAAGGATCCAGAAATATGTCACTACCAATGCTCCCTCTAAGCTGTGGAATCTTGTGAGCAAAAACTCTTACTTTGTGAGCTACTGGTATTGAAGTTGTGAGCGAGCAGTTTGGCTACTGCATAAATTAGTTTGCCCTGGAGCCCTCCTTCCTGAGCTAAGACAGAAACGTGTGAGCCGGAGGCTAAAAAACTGTGAGCTAGCTCACACTATCTCAGCTTAGAGGGAACATTGGACACGACCTAGCGATGCTTGCGACCTGGATTCCACTGCTCTCTTTCTCTCATTTGAGAAAACAGAACCATTTAGCAGTGTCCCTGGACATAGGGTTTCTACTGTGGTTTGGGTAGGGTTGCCAGCCTCCAGGTGGGGCCTGGGGTTCTCCTGCTTTTACAACTGATCTCCAGCTGACAGAATTCAGCTCCCTTGGAGAAAATAGCTGCTTTGAAGGGTGGACTCCGTGGCCTTCTACTATGCTGAGGCCCCTCCCCTCCCCAAACCTCCACCCTCTCCTGGATCCACCCCCAAACTCTCCAGGTATTTTCCAACCCAGACCTGGCAACCCTAGGTTTGGGGAATTCCTGGCGATTTGGGGCAGAGCCTGGAGAGGGTGGCATCTGGAGGAGGGAGAGAGCTGAGCAGAGAGGTGATGCCGTAGAGTTCACCCTCTGAAGTCACCATTAACTCCAAGGGAACCGATCTCTGTCATCTAGAGATTCATTTAGGCCCCACCTTGGAGAAGGTAACCATACCCTGGTACTTCTCACCACTCGGGGAAGTGAGAGCCGGCGTGGTTATAGTGGTTAAGAGTGGCAGACTCTAACCTGGAGAACCGGGTTTGATTCCCCACTTTTCCTCCACATGTGGCCTGCTGGGTGACCTTGAGCCAGTCAAGTTCTCTCAGAGCTCAGCCCCACCTACCTCACAAGGTGCCTGTTGTGGGGAGAGGAAGGGAAGGTGATTGTAAGCCACTTTGATGAGATTCCTTACGACACAGAAAAGCAGGGTATAAAGGCCTAACCTTCTTCAAAAACAATATTTTAAACCCTACCAAATTACTGATGTATGTCTCTAATGGGGGGGGAAAAACTAGACATGAAACGGTGTTAAGTCTTCCTTTCAGCTCTGTTTTCTGTCGTCAGAACACCATTCGTTCACCTACATGGTGAAAGAGAAGATGGAAAATGATCCCAGGAACATCTTTGTACTTTTCAGAATAATTGAAAGCAATTTTCTTCTGCCCGGCACTATTTAGGAGAGGTTTGCTTTTCTCCCACTGCGTTGCTATCAACTTCTATGTTTTCAAGATGGAATTAAAGAAGCCCAGCCATCCATTTGAACGTATTAATAAAAAGAGAAGTTTTTTTGGGGAAAAAATCTTTTCACCCACATGTTCAGAAACTTCAGGGGGAGAAAAGAGAAGAAAGGAATTAAAGGAGCAACCCATCAACTGAACAAGAGAGAGAAGTTAATAGATATTGACTATCCTTTGCTACAAAGTAGGTCATATTTCGGAGGAAGACTTAACAAATGCTGTCAGGCTGGGAGAAAGAGAGGAAAATCTTGCCAAGCTGAACAAACTTTTGAGCGCACGGTATCGAGCAGATTTAGCCCTGCTGATTTCAGAAACTATCTTCTTCTAAAATCTCTTTGCCATGTGCTGGCCATCTATCGACTGTCTCCTAATTCTAATCTCAAAGAGAACTCAGTTGATGGATGGGCATCGCTTGAATTGCTGTCAAGACGAGAACTCCCGGATAATATCCACACAAGCCGGAGATTAGCCCGCCTGATTTTCAAGGAATAAGTCTTCTCAAAGGCTGTTTATAGGGTTTCTCTGGTTACATTCCTTTACTTTTCAGCACCCCATTCATCCTCAATTCCTAGGAGAATTTTTTAAAAAAAACATTTGATTCATCCGCAACTCCCCTTCATTATCAATTCCTATCTGCGCATTTGTAAAACATTGCAAAAAAGCCGTCCTCATGTGTTTGTATGTATTGTCGCATCTGGATTCTTTTTTTGTGTAGTAGTCTACTGATGCATTTTCTAGCACACTAGAGGAAACGCCCTCCCCAGTTTGGTTGCAGGGGTCCCCAACCTTTTTTGAACACTTGGAAAGAGCAGTTACAAAAAACAAGGTGAGCCGGTGGAGATGGGGGTTTATTTCATACATTGTGTATTAGTAAAGATAAAGGTTTCCCTTGCTTGAAAGCCAGTCGAATCCGACTCTAGGGTTGCAGTGCTCATCTCCGTTTCCAAGCCAAAGAGCCAGCGCTGTCCGAAGATCATGTAGCTGGCATGACTAAACGCCAAGGTGCACAGAATGGTGTTACCTTCCCACCAAAGCGGTACCTATTTATCTTCTTGCAATTTCTTGCTTTTGAGCTGCAAGGTTGGCAGGAACTTGAACCAGAGATGGGATTATTGCACCATAATTGAAGACAAATGACTTCTTTCCTTCTCTTCCTTCAAATCCCTCCCCTTTACCTTTTCTGCACTGTGGATGGTTTCCCCATCAATTTTCACTGTCAACTGCAGACGAGCATTCCGTCGATGTAACAGCTACGCACATTTATTCCTTCCCTGCCCTTGTGAACAGGAGAAGATCCTGCTGGATTGAAGCAGTGGTCCATCTAGTCCGGTATCCTGATTCACACAGCAGCCAACCAGTTGCCCTGAAGGGCTGACAAACTGCGCATAGAGCTTCCCCTGCTACTGCCTCCTAGCACTGGTATTCAGGGCTTGGCTGCCTCTGGAAATGAAGGCCTCTTCAGTCACTATGGCCAGTAGATGTTGATGGACCTTTCTTCCATGAATCTGTCCCATCCACTTTAAAGCTTTCTATACTCATGGCCATTCACTACTTCCCTGGCCAATGAATTCCACAGTTTAATGACTCTTTTTAAGAAAGAAGTAGTTTCTTTATTTTCATATGCAGATTGCAAGATCTTGGGAGGCAGAGACCTTTCTAGTTTTGCCTACAGACTACTGCTTGTATGATTAGGAATATAATCACACATTTAATACAATAAAACAAGAATGATAAAAGGGTTGGAACACTTTCCCTATGAAGAAAGGTTAAAACGCTTGGGGCTCTTTAGCTTGGGGAAACGACGGCTGAGGGGTGACATGATCGAGGTTTATAAGGTTATGCATGGGATAGAGCAGGTGGAGAAAGAAGCACTTTTCTCCCTTTCTCACAAGACAAGAACTCGTGGGCACTCCATGGAATTGCTGAGCAGTCAGGTTAGAACAGATAAAAGGAAGTACTTCCTCACCCAAAGAGTGATTCACACATGGAATTCACCGCCACTGGAGGTGGTGGCGGCTACAAGCATGGACGGCTTCAAGAGGGAATTGGATGAACATATGGAGCAGAGGTCCATCAGTGGCTATTAGCCACAGGGTATAGATAGGGACTCTCGGTCTGGGGCAGGTGATGCACTCTATTCTTGGTGCTGGGGGGGGGGGCAGCAGTGGGAGGGCTTCTAGTGTCCTGGCCCCACTGCTGGACCTCCTGATGGCATCTGGTATTTTTGGCCATTGTGTGACAGAGTGTTGGACTGGATGGGCCATTGGCGTGATCCAACATTGGCTTCTCTTACGTTCTTATTTATTTAATTATAAAAAGCCTTTGGAGGAGAACTTGGTTTCCGATGGCCCTGAATGGGCTCCACCAACCCCGCCTTCTTCTCCGGAGGCAACGATCATTTTGTAGGTCATGCCCAGAGGCAGGCTCTATCATTTGCCTCCATTCAAGTCGGCACGTAGCAATTATCTCCCCTTGATCGGAGGAAGCTGACTTAAGAGCAATCCGTCGGCACCCGGGTATAAATTTAGTTGCCGTGTAATTAAGCCATCGTTACATAAGCAGCACAGAAATGTGTAATGAGATTTAGAGAATAATAGAAGGCGGCGATAAGGAATGTTCGGGCTCCTAATTGGCATTGAGCAAATTAACTGCAGCAAATTAGATATCAATGAACACTCCGCTTCTTCGCAGATGTCAGTTATTCATCGGAATATTAATTCGTGCCCGATCAATTCTCATTTCCCAGCAGGATGGGCCACCGGGATTTGTCTTGGCTGTGCCAACTCATAGCTTCCGGGATGTTCCGAAACACTTGCGTGGCCCAGAAATGTGGAGCACGCATGGGGTTACCAACCTCCAGGTGGGGCCTGGAGAGGTCTCCTGGGGTGACAGCTGATTGCAAGGCAACGCAGAGCAGTTACCCTGGAGAAAATGGCTGCTTTGGAGGGTGGACTCTGTGATATTGCACCCCACTGAGATCTCTCCCCTCCCCTTACTCTCCCCAGGCTCCCCTCAGACCTCCAGGAATTTCCCAACCTGGAGTTGGTAACCTGGGAATGAGACTGATCGGGATTGGAGGGGGAAACTGGCAGGAATTCATCAGAGAGGCAATGAGGTGCAATGGATGGAGTCAGGTCCATAGCCAGGATTTTTAAAAATTCGGATGGCCTTTAAATAAGTCAAGGGGGCACCCACACACACCACCAAGGGAGTGCTGGGCTGGATGGGGAGTCAGGGGGGCCTTGGCGGTAAGTCAGGGGGCTGGGCCCCGAGATGTCCCACTGTAGCTACAGACCTGGATGGAGTCCCAGACTAAGATCCGGGAGAGCCAGGTTCAAATCCTCACGTAGTCGTGGACGCTTGCCGGGTGACCACGGGCCAGTCGCTCTCCGTCTCAGCTTAATCTACCTCAAAAGGTAGTTGTGAGCATTAAACAGAGGCAGAGAGAATTATGCATGCCAATGAGCTCTTTGCTCCCTTGCAAGGCCTGTCCTGAAAAGGGTTACCAGCCTCCAGGTGAAGCCTGGAAATCTTCCGGAAATACGGGAATTATACCCCGCTGAGGTCACTTCCCTCCCCAAACTCTGCTTTTCCCAGGCTCCACCCCCTAATCTCCAGGAATTTCCCATCCCAGCAGAAAGTGAGAGGGGACCCCAGAAAGCTTTTGCAACACTGCAGGAAGCTCTGGGATGATCTCCTGTTTCAGGAGGACCTGGAGAGCTGGAGGACCTGGTTCCTGCACACTTACATGAGCCTTGCTGGGTCAGAAGGTCCTAAACCAGAGCAGGAAAAGGTGCCATGTGCTCTCCTGAGTATGTCTAACTGGGGAAAGATGAGCTATGGTCAGGGGAGAAGGCAGCTGCAATGGGATGGATGAGATGGGAGCAGCAAAGGAGGGCCCTGTAATTGAATTCATGGAATTCAGTGCTGCAAGAAGTGGTGGAGGCTGCAAGCATAGACGGCTTCAAGAGGGGATTGGAGAAACATCTGGAGCAGAAGTCCACCAGTGGCTATTAGCCACAAGGTCTAGGTGGAATGCTATGGCTGGGGCAAGTGGTGCTCTGTATTCTTGGTGCTTAGGGGGCAGCAATGGAAGGGCTTCTGGAGATCAGGCCCCACTGGTGGACCTCCTGATGACACCTGGTTTTTGGCCACTGTGTGACACAGAGTGCTGGACTGGGTGGGCCATTGGCCTGATCCAACATGGCTTCTCTTCTGTTCTTATGACTCCCTCTGCTCATGAAACTCTGCAGCCAGGCCTGGCCTAAGGCTTCAAGTTGTGTAGCCTTGCTAACTCCATCTTTGTTACGGGCTGGTGCTAATGACCTGAGTTAGCTGCCTTGAGTTTGGTGAGGGGACGGCTGTCAGTCCACTCTCAAGGGAATATTCCTCTCTCTCTCATGCTTGTTAGCAGCCCTTATCTTCAATGCCTGTATCGTTTCCTCTCACCTCTAGATGCCAGGTGCAAGATGGCCTGGCTCAATGTTTGAGATAGCTTGCTTAATGATTTCTTGACCAGTAGCCAGCATTTAGGGTACAAAATGCTTAGTTTTAGCTATGTATTTTGTCTCAAGGTCTGGCTAAATTTTCCTGTGTGTGTGTGTGTTCGAGATCCAGCGGATGGAGCTTGGCAAGCTATTTCTGTAAGCCTGATCATTGCTTGTTAAAATCTCCTTGTAAGCTAACCTGGATCCTGCATATCGTTTTTCTTGGGATTTCTGCAAGCCTGG
This sequence comes from Gekko gecko, assembly GCA_029375565.1. Classification (NCBI taxonomy): domain Eukaryota; kingdom Metazoa; phylum Chordata; class Lepidosauria; order Squamata; family Gekkonidae; genus Gekko; species Gekko gecko. The sequence goes on along the minus strand of JAPDNY010000012.1, from coordinate 66,022,658 downwards.
AATTCCTGGCCAGAGCCCCAGACACAGAGATCCAACTGTGTGGCCCCGAGTTGCCAACTCTGGGTTGGAAATACCTGGGGATTTTTTGGGGGAGAGAGCCTGAGGAGGGCAGGGTTTGTGGAGGGGAGGGACTTCCTTTTGGAAAAACTGGCAAAAGTACTCTGATATTCAGAGTTTGCAATGGATCTTTACTTCACTGGAGAGGAGGCATTTCTTTCTGTGTAAAAAACTTTATTTCTAAGGGGAGGGTTCACAGGAAGAGCTACAAAAATAACAAAGATAACTAGAACTACATCTTTACAACTATAAACAGACCGACCACATGGTCACACAACAATGGAGATTCTCTTTCTTCTTGATCCCAAGAAGGAAGTCAGCTGATTGCATTAACCAATCAATGTTACAAAACAGACTTCAGTTTTCCTGGGCTATCTTTCCATTGGCTCTGTGCCAGGTTTCCTTCCAGGTCAGGCTGAACAATAGCCCACAAGGTAACACAGATTAACCCTATAATGACTGAATCATAGACCTTGCAACTCACATATTTCCAACACTTCAATGGGGTACAAGGCCATAGAGTCCGCTCTCCGAAGTAGCCACTTTCTCCATGGGAGCTGTTCTCAGGCATCTGGAAATCAATTGTAATAGCGGGAGATCTCCAGGTGCCACCTGGAGGGTGGCAATCCGAGTGGGTCCTCCTCCTCCAGCCTTCTTGTACAAAACCTTGTCCTTTTTCTAAATTTAGTTATAATGGCCCTCGTTCTGCTATGGCTCTCAGTGGGTATTCCTCTTTCAAGGAGAATGTCTCTAAAACCTGCTGCTCAGCAGGAGAAAAAGAGTCTCTTTGGCCGCTCCATACAAAAGGCCCCCAAATGCAGAAAGTGGCTGGACCCAAAAATCACAAGGGCATTCAGTCAGAGAACAGTATGCTGATATGGGTTTAACCAGGGCTCTTTTTGTAGCAGGGACTCCTTTGCATATTAGGCGCCACACCCCTAATGTAGCCAATCCTCCAAGAGCTTACAGTAGCCCCTCGAAGAAGAGCTCTGTAAGCTCTTGGAGGATTGGCTACATGTGTCCAATTCTGCTAAAGAGCCTAAAAAGCACGACCCATTGCTTTATAAAAGCATTTCTTAAAATTACACAAATGCATACAGATATGATTGAATATCATGCAGGGTTTGCCAGCTCTGGGTTAGAAAATACCTGGAGATTTGGGGGGTGGAGCCTGAGGTGGGCGGGGTTTGGGGAGGGGAGGGGCTTCAGTGGTGTATAATGCCAGAGAGTCCCCCTTCCAAAGCGGCCATTGTCTACAGGTGAACTGATCTCTTGCACCTGGGGATCAGTTGTAATCCTGGAGATCTCCAGCCACTAACTCAAGATTGCCAGCCCTAACATCATGCCAGATGAGCTCTTCTTCTGCCAAGGATAATGCCCACCAAAGGGTTTGGAGACGTGCCTCAGAAGGTGAGCTGCAGCTAAGACGGTAGTTGAGGGTCAGCCATTTTTTCCTCTAGGATGGCTATGCCCAGGGCTATTTTTGGGCAGGAACGCACAGGAATGGAGTTCCGGCAGGCTCCCGAGTTGGCCACACCCAGCAGGAACTCATTAGCATAATAGGCCACACCCAACAGCAGAAACATGAGGATTGGCTACATTTGGGGTATGTGGCCTAACATGCAAAGGAGTTCCTGCTCCAAAAAAAGCCCTGGGTTTTGACAACAAATAAGGAAAACAGAATAAGAAGCAAAAGGTGGGTGGGGCTGGATAACCACAGTTCTGGTAGCATGGGGGTGTGGCCTGATATGCTAATGAGTTTCTGCTGTTGGGTATGGCCTATTATGCTAATGAATTCCTGCTGGGCTTTTTCTACAAAAAAAGCCCTGGCTATGCCCTTTTGTCTGGAGATATAATTCTAAGGAGGAGGAGGAGGAAATTGGATTTATACTCTGCCCTTCACTCAGAGCATCTTACAATCTCCTTCCCCTTCCCTTCCTCACAACAGACACCCTGTGAGATAGGTGGGGCTGAGGGAGCTGCTCTTGAGAGAACAGCTCTGCGAGAACTTGTGACTGACCCAAGGTCACACCAGCAGCTGCATGTGGAGGAGCGGGGAATGAAACCCGGTTCTCCAGATTAGAGTACACACTCTTAACCACTGCACCAAACTGGCTCTCCTGGTTCTGCCTGGAAGCTGGCGACTCGAAACCCATCCAGCCCAGCATCCCCTTTTCACTATGGCCAACTGGATGCCCCCAAATGGTCTACAAGCAGAGCGCTGGAGGCCGAAGTCTCCTCCACACGTGTTGCCATCACCAGCTGGTATTCAGAGGTAGACTGCCTCTTAATACGGAGGTATCATTTGAGCCATCATCCCTAACAGCCAGATAGATCTCATCTCCTCTTTCTCTACCTCCCGAGACCCTTGTCTCTGTCCACATTTACCATGTCCTATCACAGTTTTAATCTTCCCAGCCTCCAAAAACTTTTAGGAAAGCCTAAACATAGGTGTCCAGTGGCCACTTCCTTGTGGGAAGGGCTGTGGCTCAGCCCAGGTATCTCCCTACTCAGAGCTGGCAAGCCTAGGCTCAGTGCAGAGAACACAGAGATTTGGGACTGGGTGGCATCTTGGGCATTAGAGAGATTGGGGAAATGTGCCATCTTCGCACTGGGGTGAACGAATGCTCACACGCCTCAAGAGAAGCAGTACAGCAGCGTGGCAGTGGTGTGACCCATCAGTCGCTCATCTCCATTTCTAGAAGGGCCGCCCTCCCGTCATGTGCACAGCAGCGCTGAACATTGCTGAGCATCAAAGATCTCCTTCCGTGGCCTTCGATACCCCTGAGGGATGACTGGGACCGTGACTCCACCGTGCGAAGGTCGAAAAGTTCTGCAAAAACGATGAGCTGCATCCCAGCATGAATCCACAATCAGGTGAGACTGCAGCCGCCTGCTTTTCATCCAGATGTGCATTATTAAAAGGGCCATTTCTTATTTCTCAGGGTCGCCAACCAACAGGTGAGGCCTGGAGCTCTCCCAGAATTACAGCTGATCTCTGGGTGACAGAAATCCGTTCCCCTGGAGGAAAAGGCTGCTTTGGAGAGTAGCCGCTATGCCATTTAGGCTTGCCGGCCTTTCGGTGGGGCCTGGCGATTTCCTGCTTTTACAACTGTTCTCCATCTGACAGAGATCAGCTCCCCCGGAGACAATGGCTGCTTTGAAGGGTGGACTCTGTGGCTTTGTACCACGCTGAGGCCCCTTCCCTCCCCAAACCTCTCCCGGGTCCACCCCTCCCAAAGTCTCCAGGTATTTTCCAGCCCAGGCCTGGCAACCTTAATGGCATCACACCCCATTGACGTCCCTCCCTAGGATCCAACCTCAAATCTCCAGGAAAGTCCTGTCCCAGAGTCGGCAAGCTTATGAACACATGAACACGACTTATACTGGGCCATATCACTGTTCTTCCGAGTTCTGTATTGTCTGTTCTTACTGGCAGCAGCTCTTCAGGGTCTCAAGTGGAGGTTTCCCCCATCCCCTCCTACCTGAGCGTTTTAGTTAGAGATGGAGGGGGTTGGATCTGGGGCCTTTTGTTTCCAAGCAGACGCTTTACTAATGAGCACGGTCCCTGCTCTGCATTTTGGGCTGTGTAAGCTAGGGAGAGTTCAGGTAATACATAGCCCCGTACTTGGTAGAGATGTGGGGGGACAAGTCCTCTACTCATGATACCTCTGGCCATTCACACAGTGGCATGTTGTGTGAAAGGGACCTAATCTAACTCACATGGGTGCACCTGCTATGGTCATTTGGCATCCGAAATCCAAGATATAAGGACAGAGGGACTCACATTCTAGCTGTGTCTGAAGAAGTGGTCTGTGACTCACGAAAGGTCATCCCTGGCCACAAATTGTGTTAGTCTCTAAGGTGCCATGGGACTCTAGCTCTCTTCCGCTGCTCACCTGGGCTCAGTTCTTACAACCAGATTGGAGCAGGGTTGCAAAGGGGGCTCCGAGGTCTCCCAGAATTATGACTGCTCTCCAGACTACAGAATCGGTACCCCTGCGTATCAGCACCACCCATCACAGGTGAGTTTTAAATATTTAAACATTCTCTGGGTTAATTTGAAATACTTAAATATTATTGGGGTTCCTGAAGAGGGGTGAAGCAGTTTGCACACGGCTCTGAGTAACTCTAAAGGATCCTACAGCCAGCCAGGAAGAAAGCAGAGTGAGAGGATGGTGTGAGGCGACAGGTGGATGTGAGTCACTTGCAGGGCTCTTTTTGTAGCAGGAACTCCTTTGCATATTAGATGGCACACCCCTGATGTAGCCAATCCTCCAAGAGCTCACAGTAGCCCCTGTAAGAAGAGCTCTGTAAGCTCTTGGAGGATTGGCTACATTAGGGGTGTGTCGCCTAAGATGCAAAGGAGTTCCTGCTACAAAAAGAGCCCTGGTCACCTGACTCCACTACGATGGGTCTTCTCTCTCTCTCTCTCTCTCTCTAAAAAAAGGTTGGCTGGTAAACATTTAAATAAATACATGTTTCACTTTTCTCCACCAAGATGTTCAGGATGGCCTAGGTGGTTCACATCTCCCCCCATTTTATTCTCACAACCGCAGATGCTGGCTCAGGTTCTCCCACCGAATGTCGTGGGCGTGTGGGGATTTGAACCAGGATCTCCCCAGTCTGATATTTGAACCAGGACACCACACTAGCTCTCTCTCAGCAGTGTAGGGGCCATTTCTAGGTTCCTATAGCAGCAACAGAGTAGTGCGGGGATCCCCACCCTTTTTGAGCCCGTGGGCACCTTTGGAATTCTGACCCAGGGTGTTGGGTGCTACAAAATGGCTGCCACAGGAGGAAGAGCCGGCCACAAAATGGCTGCCACAGCTGCACTTCCAAGTTCCATCACACAGCAAAGATCTCTGTGCTGTGGTGGCAGCTGCCGCCAAAAGCAATATTTTTTAAAAACAATCTGCACAGCCAATCAGATCCCCAATAGCCAATCAGAAGCCTTGCTGGGCAAAAGCCCCACCAGCCCTGCCTATTTTCTCAAAACACTTGGAAGGCACCGGAAAAGGTGTCGATGGGTCCTGTGGTGCCCGGGGACCCCTGGAGCAGTGCATTGCTCTAGGGTCCTTCCTCCAGCGTTGTCCCCTTTCCGCTCAGTAATTTATGGACATTCCATTCTGGCTGTTCACCATGTCAGCGGTACAATCAAAGATGGACTTTAAGAGCTTAATGGGACTGTGGTGTAATCATGTAAAACTAGTCATCTGGTGTTTGACTACTAAATAAAAGCTCAGGAAACAGATCCCTGGTGTCTAATGGCTGCTGTAGACCGTTATTAGTTTGAATACCAATTTCAGTTTTCAGGAAAGAAAAAAACCCCCAAATTATTGTATTTTATTCTTTCCTCTCTTAAACAGGGTATTTACTGTTGCTTTCAGCAGCGCCTGACAGCTATTCCCCCTCCTCTGAAGCACATTTAACAGGCTAAACCTAGTGAGAGAAATAAGTCCTTCTTCGAGGAAGGGTGTGTGAGGAACATGGCCTAGATAGAGGTCCCTAACATGGTGCCTGTGGGCTTTTTGTTGTTGAGTCGCATAGTCGAGTCCGACTCTTCGCGACCCCATGGACCACATCATGCCAGGCCCTCCTGTCTTCCGCCGTCCTCTGGAATTTGCTTAATTCCATGTTCATTGGATCGATAACACTGTCTAACCATCTCATTCATCCTTTGCCGTCCCCTTCTTCTTTGACCTCCAGTCTTTCCCAGCATCGGGGTCTTCTCCAGTGATGGCTCCCTTCTCATTTGGTGGCCAAAGTATCTGAGCTTCAGCTTCAGTCTCTGCCCTTCCAGGGAACAGTCAAGGTTGATTTCTTTTAGGACTGACTGATTCGATCTCCTGGCAGTCCAAGGACTCTCAAGAGTCTTCTCAGCATCATAGTTCAAAGCATCTATTCTTCGGCACTCGGCCTTCCTTATGTTAGGCTCTTATAGCAGGAACTCCTTGCATATTAGTGACACTCCTGATGTAGCCAATCTCCAAGAGCTTAGACTGTAAGCTCTTGGAGGCTACATTAGGTGTATCACCTAATATGAGTCCTGCTACAAACCCTGCTATGGTCCAACTCTCTCAGCCATACATCACTACTGGGAATACCATTGCTTTGACCATGCAGACTTTTGTTGGCAGGGTGATGTCTCCACTTTTTATTATGCTATCTAGGTTTGCCATTGCTTTCCTCCCAAGGTCCAGTAGCCGTCCCCTAAAGATGAAGAAAATCTGTGGCCGGGGAGGAGCTTTTATGACTCACCTCTCACTTCTTTGGACACCTGAATTTGTAGAAGTCAGCGGTGACTCACGGAAGCTCCTCCTCTGCCAAGGTGGGGCTGAAAGGTGGGGCCTAAATGCATCTCTAGACGACAGAGATGGGTTCCCTTGGAGCTAAGGGCAGCTTCAGAGGGTGAACTCTACGGCATCACCTCTCTGCTCAGCTCTCTCCCTTGTCCAGGTGCCACCTTCTCCAGGGTCTGCCCCAAATCGCCAGGAATCCCCCAAGGTGCTCTTGGACTCTTGCTCTTTTCTACTGCTGCAGACTGGCTAACACAGCTACCCGGCTCAATCAGTTTCCAAACTAGGAACAGTTCATGAAAAAAAATAGCGAAGGGCAATTTTACGTACTTTCTTTCACTGAGACTTTTTTAGTATTTTTATTTAAAGATATATCAGCTGCATCTAATTATATTTGAGGCGACCTACAATATAAAATAATTTAAAAGGTGCAATCAGTAAAGTTGCAAAAGGAAAAAAAAAAGAATGCCAAGGAGAGGAAAGAGCAGGAAGAGAATACATCAAAAAGCCAGAGAAAGAGCCCCAAACCATCATCACAGCTGCAGTCTAAAACAATAAAAATAGCACAAATAGCTAAAAACAACTGTGGGTAAAGGTTTCCCTTTCTTGAAAGCCAGCCGAATCTGACTCTAGGGGTGTGGTGCTCATCTCCATTTCCAAGCCAAAGAGCCAGCGCTGTCCAAAGATGTGTCTGTGGTCATGTGGCCAGCATGACTAAATGCCGAGGCGCACAGAATGCTGTTACCTTCCCACCAAAGCGGTACCTATTTATCTACTTGCAATTTCTTGCTTTTGAACTGCTAGGTTGGCAGGAGCTGGGGCCAGAGATCATGCGGCACTTGGGTCTCAAACTGCTGAACTACTGACCTTCCGGTCTGCAGTTCAGCATCTTAACCACTTGAGCCACCGCAGCCCTAGAACAAAATGAAACAAAAACAACAACAACAACTGTAGGAGGAGCTAGAAAAATGTAGAACAAAAAATCTCTACCTGGTGCCTAAAGTAACGTAGATTTGGGAGCTCCAGAGCATAGGCATTGTAACTGAGAAGGCGCTGTCCTTAGTGCTTACCCACCTGGCTTCAGACTGTGGAGGGGTGGGAGATGCACAGAAGAGCCTTAGATGGTGACCTCAACTGGTGAACAACTATATATGAGAGGAGAAGGAGGAGGAGATTGAATTTGTACCTCACCCTTCACTTGGAGTCTCAGAGTGGCTTACAAACTCCTTTCCCTTCCCCTCCCCACAACAGACACTCCCCACGCAGCCCCACAACAGGTGGGGCTGAGAGAGCTCTGAGAGAATATCTCTTGAGAGAACAGCTCTGAGAGAACTTGTGAGTGGCCCAAGGTCATCCAGCTGGCTTCATGTGGAGGAGTGGGGAATCAAACCCAGTCCTCCCAGTTTAGAGTCCACACTTTTAACCACTATACCAAGAAGGCAGTTCTCCAAGTAGACCACATAAGATCATGGGCTAAAAGACATGTATCTAAATAACTCATTGCCCATGCAAATGAATTCTGCTTAGAGAAAGAAGGCTTGATGATTATAAAATGCCGCAATCACGCCATCGCTTCCGGCCAGCTGAGTGTGAATTCATCAAGCGTTTTGATATTGAAACCCACTCCAGCAGTGATGAATGCTTGCCTTCATCTCTAACTGTAAGCCGAAGAAGGAAGAGAGCAGGGAACTCCAGGAAATTAATGACTACCCGGCTGGGTTCTGTATTAAAGTTTCTGATGATGGAGGAGGTCACGATCCGGCAACGGCGAAAGTATGCCTCTTCCTTTCTAGGCAGGCTAAGATAAACAAAGCCTATGAGAATGTTGGCTGGCTTGGGAGCCGGGGTGGAATTGCCTGAAATTGGAAGCCGCTGGTCCGAGAAATTTGCAACCTTTGCTAGAAGTCAGAGAGAATTTTGGGATAATCAAACCAGCCGTTAATAAAACCCAAACACGATTGTCTTGTGCCTGCATGTGTGTGCTGATATCACTGCAACCAAACAGAGATCTTGCTCTGCCTTGCATCCCAAATTGCAGCATGCGAACAAATGAAGCTGCCTTATATTCAGCTGGTGATGTGAAAGACTCTAGTCCCTGGGGCCCCGGAGAGCCGCTGCCAGCCACAGTAGTCAAAACTGACTTCCCACTGCGAGCCAGTTTGGTGTAGTGGTTAAGAACGACGGACTCTAATCTGGAAAACCAAGTTTGATTCCCCCCTCCCTCCACATGAAGCCAGCTGGGCGACCTTGGGCCAGTCACAGTTCTCTCAGAGCTCTCTCAGCCCCACCTGCCTCATACGCCATGCTCCCTCTATGCTGTGGAAACTTGTGAGCAAAAATTCTACTTTGTGAGCCACTGGCATTAAAGTTGTGTGAGCGAGCAATTTGGCTGCTGCATAAATTAGTTTGCTCTAGAGCCATGCTTCCTGAGCGAAGACAAAAATGAGTGAGCCAGAGGCTAAAAGACTGTGAGCTAGCTCGCACTAACTCAGCTTAGAGGGAACACTGCTCACAGGGTGTCTGTTGCGGGGAGAGGAAGGGAAGGAGATTGCAAGCCACTCTGAGACTCCTTTGGGTAGTGAAGAGCTTGGCATAAAAACCAACCTTTCTTCTTCTTTCAATTTAGCTTTGGTTGCTCTGGCTGGCTCCAAGATCTCAGGCAGAGGTCTTTCACATCACTGATCACCAAAGCCTTGTTGAAAACTAGAGAGGCCAGGGAACTGAACCAGGGACCTTTGGCACTGACTTGTGGCTGTCCCCCTTCTGGGATTTCTTCGTCTCTACTGCAGGCTCCCCCAAACCACTTTAAGTAAGACCTTTTGTGAAAGATGGTACACAAAGCAGGCTTGGGACAAGAGTGGCCAGGAAGGTGCAGGTTTCCACACCTCCCTGCTAGTGTTGCTATTTGGTGTTCTGCAGCTGGTAAACGCCACCCTCAGCCCTAGTCCCTTGCCCTGGAGAAATTAAGGCATTGGCTAGAAAAATGGCCTCCATAGTCATTCTCTGGAAATATCCCCATTCCTTCCTTCCTTCCTTCCTTCCTTCCTTCCTTCCTTCCTTCCTTCCTTCCTTCCTTCCTTCCTTCCTTCCTTCCTTCCTTCCTTCCTTCCTTCCTTCCTTCCTTCCTTCCTTCCTTCCTTCCTTCCTTTCTTTCTTTCTTTCTTTCCTTCCTTCCTTCCTTCCTTCCTTCCTTCCTTCCTTCCTTCCTTCCTTCCTTCCTTCCTTTCCTTCCTTTCCTTCCTTTCCTTCCTTTCCTTCCTTCCTTCCTTCCTTCCTTCCTTCCTTCCTTCCTTCCTTCCTTCCTTCCTTCCTTCCTTCCTTCCTTCCTTTCCTTCCTTTCCTTCCTTCCTTCCTTCCTTCCTTCCTTCCTTCCTTCCTTCCTTCCTTCCTTCCTTTCCTTCCTTCCTTCCTTCCTTCCTTCCTTCCTTCCTTCCTTCCTTCCTTCCTTCCTTCCTTCCTTCCTTCCTTCCTTCCTTCCTTCCTTCCTTCCTTCCTTCCTTCCTTCCTTCCTTCCTTCCTTCCTTCCTTCCTTCTTTCTTTCTTTCTTTCTTTCTTTCTTTCCTTCCTTCCTTCCTTCCTTCCTTCCTTCCTTCCTTCCTTCCTTCCTTCCTTCCTTCCTTCCTTCCTTCCTTCCTTCCTTCCTTCCTTCCTTCCTTCCTTCCTTCCTTCCTTCCTTCCTTCCTTCCTTCCTTCCTTCCTTCCTTCTTTCTTTCTTTCTTTCTTTCTTTCTTTCTTTCTTTCTTTCTTTCTTTCTTTCCTTCCTTCCTTCCTTCCTTCCTTCCTTCCTTCCTTCCTTCCTTCCTTCCTTCCTTCCTTTCCTTCCTTTCCTTCCTTCCTTCCTTCCTTCCTTCCTTCCTTCCTTCCTTCCTTCCTTCCTTCCTTCCTTCCTTCCTTCCTTCCTTCCTTCCTTCCTTCCTTTCTTTCTTTCTTTCTTTCTTTCTTTCTTTCTTTCTTTCTTTCTTTCTTTCTTTCTTTCTTTCTTTCTTTCTTTCTTTCTTTCTTTCTTTCTGAAAAGAAATTTTATTATCTTTAAACAGTAAACAGCCTGGAAAAAAAGAAACAACAATTACAGTAAGGCAGAAAAAGAATTAAGTGCTGGAGTCTATACTCTACATTTACTATAAACCATATGCTTATTTCAAAGCATTTTCATGTTTATCATTTCTTGATTATTATTAAGATCTATCCTTTAAATTACCCAGGTATTTTTGCAACCATTTATAAAGTCTCTCCCATTTCAAGGTCACTTTCAGGTTTTTTATGTAACTGTAACGTTAATTTATTCATTTCTGCTGCATCCGACAATTTGAATATCAATTCTTCTTTTCTTGGGACTTCTTCTTTCTTCCAATATTTTGCATACAAAATTCTAGCCGTAGTTGTACAACTTGTACAATCATTTGTATATCTTGTGTGTTAAACTCTTTGCAGCACAATATTCAATTAAAACATTGCTAGTATAAATGGCATATTTTTATCTAGTATTTTTTGTATTATTTCATGCACCTATATTTTTTAACTACATCACAAGTCCACCACATATGATAAAATGAGCCAGTTTTAAGTTTACATTTCCAGCATACATTTGACATATTTGGATACCATTTAGCTAGTTTCTCTGGGGTCATATACCATCTATAAAACATTTTATACAAATTCTCTTTATAAGATGACGCTTTGGTAAATTTTATATTAACTTTCCAAACTTTTCCCCATTGGTCTAGTTGTATATTCCATTTATTTCTCTATGGTCTTTACAGCAGAGATTAGCAGAAATTCCTCCAGTGTCCACCAGAAATGACATCATGTCCTCCCCAAATTACACCCTCCAGAAACCATGCCGCCCAAATCTCCTGGCATTTGTGGACGCAGTCCTGGCAACCCAACTCCTTTGCCAGGATCCAGCACCATTTCTCCACGTGCCTGTCTTCTCTTCCACACACCTTGCTGATGGTCTTTTTTGCTGATTTTAAGAGACTGATTAATAGGTATATGGGCATAGGGTTGCCAACCTCCAGGTGGTAGCCGAAGATTTCCCGGGTTTACAACTGATCTCCAGGTGACAAAGATCAGCTCCCCTGGGGAATATGGCTACTTTGGAAGGTGGACTCTATGGCAGTTTGGCGTAGGGGTTAGGAGCGCAGACTCTAATCTGGGAGAAGCGGGTTTGAGTCCCCACTCCTCCACATGCAGCTGCTGGTGTAACTTTGGGTCAGTCGCAAGTTGTTTCAGAGCTGTTCTCTCTAGAGCAGTTCTCGAAAGAGCTCTCTCAGCCCCACCTACCTCACAGGGTATCTGTTGTGTGGAGGGGAAGGGAAGGAGATTATATGCCACACTGAAACTCCTTCGGACAGGGTATAAATCTAATCTCTCCTCTTCTCTTCTTCTTCTCTTTATTGTATTCCATTGAAGTCCAAACCCTGCCCTCCCCAGGCTCCAGCCCCAACCCCCCAGGTATTTAATGCTAATGGTTAAGTGCGTGGACACTAATCTGGGAGAACCGGGTTTGATTCCCCACTCCTCCACTTGCAGCTGCTGGATGACCTTGGGCAAGCCATAGTTCTGTCAGAGCTGTTCTCCCCAGGACAGTTCAGGAAAGAGCTCTCTCAGCCCCACCTACTTCTCAAGTTGTCTGTTGTGGGGGGGAAGGGAAAGGAGTTTGTAAGCTGCTCTGAGACTCCGAGTGAAGGGCAGGGTATAAATCCGATCTCCTCCTCTTCCTCCTCCTCCTCCAGCCGGGAGCTGGCAACCCTATATATGCTATAACATCCTAATAATATAGTGATGGTGTGATGGTGATGGAATGTGCTGTCAAGCCGAATTGATTAATGGCCACCTGTTATGGCGGACATCCTCATGGCACCTGGGTTTCGGCCTCTGTGTGACACAGATTGTTGGACTGGATGGGTCACTGGCCTGATCCAACATGGCTTCTCTTATGTTCTTATGTAGCCCACAGGGTTTTCAAGGGAAGAGCGCAACTGAGGCAGTTTGCCATTTGCCTGTCTCTGTGTAGCAACCCTGGGTTTCCTTGGTGGTCTCCCATCCAAACACTAACCAGGACTGACCCTGCTTAGCTTCCGAGATCTGACGAGATCAGGCTAGGCTGGCCCACGCAGGCCAGAGCAGAGCAGGTGAGCTAGGCCCAAAGAACCTTGCTGGCAATGCCTTCCCGAGCCCCTTCAAATAACCCTCCTCCTCGGGCCATTTATCGAAAGATACGGCACTCGCTCAGGCAGACGCGGTGAGCGCACGGCTCCGGCCTATCACTCAATGAGAAAATGACAAGGAGAGTTAACTGGGGTCTTTATTTGCATTAAGGAATGAAATCCTTCCAGATTTGTGCGTTTTGGCCCCAGGAGATAAACCGGAGAATTACATTTCGATTGACTTTCTCCAGCCCTTTTGTTATCTGAGGAAGCTTTTAGAAAATTGGAGCGTTTAATTCAAATAGGCTTCGAGTCAATATATTTACTATGTCCTGGCATGTGTTTCCTCCGTCCCCTGGGGGCTTCGTGCCTCAGAAAGCCGTTGCCCTCTGCTCTTTTGTATGCAGAGAATGAGAAGTCTGCAGCGGGTGCCATGAACTGACACCAAATAGATCTCTGCGGGCATCTCAGTGCAGCCCTTGGAGTCCCAACACCGTCCAATCCCATTAAATAGGCTTTGGAGCTGAATTTGCCGTCCTCTGGTTCCACCCGTCTCTTTAAATCCCCTCCGCAGCGCTCAAGGATACTCTGAAAAAAGCTTTCCCAATCAGTCCCGATACCTAGGATGAACCAAGCATGTAGGGTCATTTTCAGTTCGAGGGGGGCTCCAGCTAGACTTGAATTCTAGCCAATAAAATGGGGAGGTGGGTGGTGGCGGGCAGGGAAGAAAACAAAACCGGCCGTTCATTTCTCTGTTAGGCAGGAAATAGAAAGTAACCTTGAGACGCAATCATGCATCTGGCAAATCAGATGCGATAAAATCACGGCAATCTAGTTTTATCGTACAGCATGGCCAAAGGGGGACGGACGTCGGAAGAAGTCAGCTGCGATTCACGAACGCCCACCCCCTGCCACAAATTGGGGTTAGTCTTTAAGGTGCTGCAGGACACCTGCTCTCTTCTGCTGCCACGGGCACGGCTACCCGTCTCGATCTTTCCCATTCTGTTGGCATGTCTCACTTATGACAATATGGGGTGTCATTTAGGCTGGGATGAGGCGCTTGGCAGTGAACAGGGCACTTCCCGTATTGTGTTTTAATGAGCAAAGCTGGGTGCTGTTTGGAGGGGAGAGGCCACAGCAGGGAGGGAGGCTGTTTATTTTATTTATTTATTTATTATTAAATTTATACCCCACCCTGCCCGGATGGGCTCAGGGCGGCTAACATAATGCCGAGATTAAAACAAGTAAAAACAGGATAAAACAAGCAATAAAACAATCATTCACATAAAAAATACAATTGCTCTAGATGCCACAAATAACAGATGGGGTCACACATGACGAGGTGGTCCCAGAGCGACACGGGAGACTCCAGGTGGTACAGCGATCCGTCCTTCCTCCCAGGGCCGTCTCGTTCCCCGATGACACCCACTCCATTTAGTGGTGGTGGTAGGGTGATGGTATAGTGATGGTGGCAGCTCCTACTCAAAAGCCTGGCGGAAGATGTTAAGTAGGCAACCCAACAAGAGGCAGTGATTTCAGCAAAGTGATTCAGCTTTATTTGTAAGGGCAACAAGACGATCAGACAACGACGACAACACACAACAACAAGTGGAGCACAGCTCCCCTTTTAAATAATCCGGGCTGTCTAAGCCACGCCCATAGGGAAGTTAACAACCAATAGCATAACAGAGTTAAAGACCAATGAGGTCTGTTCCCTCCACAAACATATTTACAGCGGTGATTGGTTCCTTTAAACAGTTCCATAGGAGCGACCAATAGAAATGTGACAGCTTACAATCCATTCCTTGCATCAAGCTCAGAATGGAAAAGAATAGGCTCAGTTTCGTAGTTAGGACATAACAGAAGAGCTCCGCCTTTCAGGCCCTGCGGAACTGCGCCAGGTTGTCAACTTCAATGGGTATGGGGAGGGGGGTATGGGTGGTTTATGTGTGACATGGAGCAAAAAGTTCTAGTCACTGTAAATTCTCCTGCTACCGCCCACCCAGATAGTCATATTGTATGGTTGCAAATTCTGGGTTGGAAAGTACCTGGGGATAGGGGGCGGAGCCTGTGAAGGGGTGGAGTTTAGGAGGGGAGGGACCTCAGCAGGGTATATTGCCATAGAGGCCACCCTCCAAAGCAGCCGTTTCTCCAGGAGAACTGATCTCTGTAGATCCGGTTCACATTCAGGCTGCAGTTAAAACAAGGGAGAGAACCCTGATCCAAAGAGGACTTTTCCTATCGCAAATGGCCAGCTTGCCTGGCATTGTGTGTGTGTGGGAAGACGAGGGCACTGTCTCTACAGGAGAGGCCTGCGGAGGCATGTGTCTCCATGGAAGGCCATGTGACCAGAGTGAGAGGACAAAGGCTCTGGTCACACTGCAAAGGTAATTGTGCTTTGTTCCCGCTTTGTTTAAATCGGGAACATTTTTCTTCACATTGGGCTGACTAGATGCAGCCAGCCCCTCTCTTACAGCACCCGCTTGCCTGCTGCTGCGCCGTCCCTCCAGGCGATCCTGCTGGCCACGGGGGAGGCTCGGGTGGCTGCTGCTCCTGCCGACACTTTGGGGGGGGGTGCCGCCGCTGCCGCTGCCACCACTGCCCCACGAAAACAGGCTCCACCGTCTCCGCCGTCTCCGCCATCCTCCTTGCCGGCCCCATCCAGGCTGCCGAAGCCCCCGCCTCTTGTTCCCGCCTCCAGGGCCATCTTTCGTGCAGTTTTTTTAAAGCTTCCAGTTTGAGCGTTTGACTAAACATGCGCTTAATAAATCCATTATTAAATGTTAAATGGATTTATTAAGCGCATGTTTGCTCAAGCGCTCAAACCGGAAGCTTTTTTAAAAAAGCACAAAGAGCGTTCAGACGGCCCTAATCGCAATCATTGCGAAAGATGGGCTGTCCAGATAGGCGAAATCGCGCATTCAACGCGGAAGTGCCAGGAAAACACTTGATTTTCCAGGGGTCAGGAAAACCCGGCATCATTGCGCGAGTGAGCCTGCTTCGGGGCGGGAGGCGGATTGGCGCGTGTGAACGTGAAACTGATATGCGCAAGGAAACAGCAGCGAATCCCGATCGAAACGGCAGTGTGACCGGACCCAAAGAGAGAGAGAGAGGAGGGGTCAGAGGGCAGCTCCCAGGTCAAGACAAAGAGAGGCGTCCTGTTCAAACAGAGAACACCTGTACATACTTAGAGTGATGTAAAGGTAAATGTAAAGGTTTCCCTTGCTCGAAAGCCAGTCGAACCTGACTCTAGGGTGCAGTGATCATCTCCATTTCCAAGCCGAAGAGCCAGCGTTGTCCAAAGACTTTTCCATGGTCATGTGGCTGGCATGTGGCTGCTAAGACCCCTGGTGGGGGCAGGGAATCTCCTTCCCCCAATTCCTATTGCCCTAGGGAAAAATACTACTACTACTACTACCACCACCACCACTACTACTACTACATGATTTTTCTTACTGGAACCGACAAAGGGTAGCACTAGGACTCATCAGAAACTCTATGGTTTTACCACAGAGTTTTTGGCTGGTGATTCCTAGAGCTACTATCTGTCATTTCCAGGTTTTTTAAAAAAAAACTGGAAGTGGCATAGTGCAGCACATGCTGCTGTGCTTCCATTCCCCCCTGACCTACAGTCCTTCCGCTGGTTGCCAAACACTATCCGGCAGCCCTAAAACCAGGTAGCTTTTCTTGGGAGGCTGGATTTAGCGGACAGGTTGCCAGTTGCCAACTCCTGTCTGAAATATATTCCATTTTTCGCCTCTTTCCTTTTGTACTTCTTAACACAAGAGTGGTTAATTCAGGTTCTTCTCCCCCCCTTAAAGTCAATTAGATCCTTTCCCCCTCAAGAAGTTTTCCACCTCAAATCTCCCTCTGAAAGTATTTTGTTTTAAATGTCACCTGCTCAGCTGTCCTTCGTTTCTGACCTGCCCCGAGTGAGGTCCTAGAACACAGTTTGGCGAGCGTTTAAAGCCCAGCGATGCCCCAATTCTGCACTATCAAACTGGAGCGAGCTCCGGCAAGGAACGGAGGGAGCCCATTATTTCCCTCGACCTTTCGAGAGCACAATCTGCAGGGAGCTGATAACTTTTGACAAAATGGGGAAGGGGAAGGAAGTCCCTTCCACGCAAATGGAGCGGATGAGCAGAAGGCGGACGGCGTGAACTCAGCACAGGCACTTCTGTCCTGTCATAGCCTCCCAAGGACTTCACAGAACCGGGCAGCCATTCTTTCTGGGCTGAACTGAGCTGGATGGGTATTCATACAAAGCCCAGCTCCAGGGAAAGCAGAGAGATTGTTTGACTTTGGGCTTTTTTGCATGGTGCTTCCCCCCCCCATAGATTGTGATCTCACGCTGCTTCGGTTTATCCCCTGCTATCTACACACATTTTTGTGCCTTTATACAGGCTGAGTTCAGACTGGCAATTTGCTCCGGTAGGGACCCGGGCCAGCGACGACTCAATCCCGGAGTAAATGGAGCGTTCACACAGGTACATCTGCCTGGCGTCCCCCACCCGTAGCCAACCCGTGCTGTTGCGCTTCACCACCGGATTAAAAAGATACCTGATAAAACCCATAGCAATTCCAAAAGCCCGCGTGTGTTGCGCGTTTCTCCGCTTCCGGGGAGTCTGAACGTGCAGCCGAAAAGCCGGGAACAACCCACGTTGGGCAGAAGGCAGCAGCGGTGTGACTGGCTGTGCTCTGCTCCACTGCCCAATGTGGTGCCGGTGCTGCGGGGTCCTCCCCCAATCGGCAGAATGCGCTTATGCGCATGAGTGCTCATGCGCACATACACCCATACACCCACAGCCGAATTAATGGGGAAACGGCGAATATAGCACGCCTCCAGCGCGGCAGTCTGAACGCTCCCGCGCGCCTCCGTCCTGTATCTTCCGGCAGCGGCCCCCGCTGTGTGAACGGGAAAACCCGGTATAGTTTATTCCGGGGCTTTTTTGCTACGACTGGCTACCGGAGCAAACTGCCAGTCTGTACTCAGCCACAGACTAACATGGCTATCCATCCTGAGCTCTCTTCATGGCAGCTTCCTTCAGCGTCCAACTTTTATGACCAGATGTGGGGGTGGAAAGGGCCGTCGAGTTGCAGCCGACTCATGGCGACCCCGTGGGGTTTTTGAGGCAAGATTCAGAGTTGGTTTGCCACTGCCTTCCTCAGTGTCATGACCCTGGTATTCCTTGGAGGCCTCCAGGGCTTTTTTTTTCCCGGGGGAACATGCTGGAACGGAGTTCTGGAACTTCTTCGACAAAATTCTTTTAAAAATGTTTAGAAGTTCATGAGTTTCCAGTGTACAGATTAAAA
This sequence comes from Gekko gecko, assembly GCA_029375565.1. Classification (NCBI taxonomy): domain Eukaryota; kingdom Metazoa; phylum Chordata; class Lepidosauria; order Squamata; family Gekkonidae; genus Gekko; species Gekko gecko. Next base: position 66,004,840 of record JAPDNY010000012.1, on the reverse strand, counting down.
ACTTCATTTCCCTCTTGAGAGTTCCAGTGCCTCTTTTTCCATAAAAGAAGCCCTGGAGGTCTCCCATCTGAATACTAGGCAGGGCCGACCCTACTTAGCTTCCGAGATCTGACAAGATTGGGCTAGCCTAGGCTATTCAGGTCAGGGCTACACCCACATATAGGGTGGGGAACATAAGAACATAAGAGAAGCCAATGTTGAATCAGGCCAATGGCCCATCTAGTCCAACACTCTGTCACACAGCGGCCAAAAATACCAGGTGCCATCAGGAGGTCCAGCAGTGGGGCCAGGACACTAGAAGCCCTCCCACTGCTGCCCCTCCCCAGCACCAAGAATAGAGTGCATCACCTGCCCCAGACTGAGAGTTCCCATCTATACCCTGTGGCTAATAGCCACTGATGGACTTCTGCTCCATATGTTTATCTAATTCCCTCTTGAAACTGTCCATGCTTGTAGCTGCCACCACCTCCTGTGGCAGTGAATTCCGACGGACAGACATCACCCTTCAGTCGCTCTGCAGACTCTGCCTTTATCTGTGCTTTTTGACACCCTTCTAGTAGATTAAGCTAGCTGATCTGGCTCTATTTGGTCTAATTGGATCTGAACCACTAGACTTTGGACCCCTTTGCACTCTCCAGTTAATGGCTGGATCGTTTAGCTTCTGGACAATACAGCAACCGTGCCTTCGAGAGCTGTATAACTCCCACTCCCTCTGAAAGACACACAGAGACAAAATTGGAAAGGAAAAGCAACCGAGAAGGCATTCACATTCACCTTGGACATTGGCCAAACAGTCGCGCATTGATGACCTTTTGCTGAGGGAGCCAGTAAGTGACATTTCTTCTTCTTTTTCCTCTCCCAATACATTTATTGCAATGGGGAGTACTCTAGTATGAATTATCTTGATCTTGGCTCACCAGCGACATATCCTCACACTTGAGAATCTTTTCTAGCTTGCCCTGACCTGGATAGCCCAGGCAAACCCGATCTCATCAGACCTCGGAAGCTAAACAGGGTCGACTCTGGCAAGTACTTGGATGGGAGACCTCCTTGGTATACCAAGAGTTGGGAGGCGGGGGCAGGCCACCTCTCTGAATATCCTCCAAGCCCCCTGTAGGGGTCAGTCTCCAGAGATCACCATGACTTCCAGGTGCATACAGACGCACACACACATGCACATATAACAAATACAAAAAAAATACCATAAAAAGCAGTCTCTTTTCTAGCTCCTTTGTAGCTGCCCTTCTCTCCCTCTCCTTCTGACTTCTTGGTTGCAGTCTCCCATTTGGTTGCAATAGTGGCTGGCTCCCCTCTAAAACTCTGCCCTCCTGGCTTTCAAGTTTCCAGGAACCCCCTTAGCTAGAATTGGCAACCCTCATTCCCGACTCTTCCCGACTGCTGCGTATGACCCTGGCCTTGACTGGAAATTTACCTGGGATTTCATTTCCCCCCTCCCCTCTGTTCCATTTGACCTTAAGGTAAAAAATTCCAGACGCAGAAACAAATAATCTGATGGAAAGGACTGTAGCCACTTTACCACAGAGCAGTGTTTAATGGCACATTGGTAATTGTATTTTATACCGATTCCAGAAGAATAGCCGGCATATTATTAACGATATGTGAACATAAGTGGCAAGGCTAGATTTATGTTCCGAGCAATTACATTTTACTAGCCCAACTTGAGCAAGGACGTAATTAACAAGAATAACTAAAAGCGCCACCTTCTTATAAATCATCGTTTTTGTATGGGGAAAAAAACAAAACAGAACGAGAGTAAATAATAGAAAGGTGGCACACACAAAAAAATGGGATTAAGAGCTGAGTCCTGCAATTATTCACCGGGTTGAGAGGAAAAGGGCGGGCTTAATTAGCGAAATGGCAGCTCCCGTGTTTCTGTTCTGCTAAAATAATCTTGGTGTTTCCTCCGTCAAGGGGAACAAACGGGACAGCATACAAATGACAGCATCTGCCTTTTCGAAATCCTAATCAGGGTAGGAAATTCTCACGCAAACAAGGGGAACCCAGAAGGTCGGACCAGAACCAACGGGTTGACATTAAATCAGAAGAGTTTTGGGCTAAACATTAGGAAGAACTTCCCGACAGTTAGAGCGGTTCCTCAGTGGAACAGGCTTCCTCGGGAGGTGGTGGGCTCTCCTTCTTTGGAGTTTTTCAAGCAGAGGCTAGGTGGTCATCTGACAGTAATGTGGATTCTGTGAACTTGGGCAGATCATGAGAGGGAGGGCAGGAAGGGCTGCCTCAGTGCTTAGTTCTTGTGGCCCTTTTTCACACACCCAGGGAGATGCTGATCACCACGTTGGGGTCAGGAAGCAATCCTGGAGGTCTTTTGTCATCTTCTGGGTGTGGAACAGCGGTCGCGGCGGGTGTGGAGGGGGAGGTATTTGTGAATTTTCCTGTATTGTGCAGGGGGTTGGACTAGATGACCCTGGAGGTCTCTTCCAATTCTATGATTCTATGGAAAGGAACATTGGTGACCATATTAGATGGGGGCAGGGAAGACGTTTCAGGCCACTGACCTAATTATGCAAACATTTTGTTGTAATGTTGTGTGAGGGGTAGAGGGAGAATGACCTCGCTGGGTCGGGTTGCCCGCCTCCCACTATTATGGTTGACCTCCAGACGGCAAAGATCAGTTCCCCAGAGAAAAAGGCCACTTTTGAAGGTATTGCTCCCCACTAAGGTCCCACCCTCTCCAAACTTCTCCTTCCCCAGCCTCCCCTCAAATCTCCAGGTATTTCCCAACTCAGAGCTGGCAACTCTGTCAGTAGGTCACAGTCTTGAAGGGGCTTTTAGGGCTGTCACCTGGCTTGGGAAATTCCTGGAGAATTGGGGGCAGTGCCCAGGGTGGTGGGACTTTGGGAAGGGAGGGAGTTCAGTAGGGATGTGATGTCGTACCGTCCATCCTTCAAAGCTGCCACTTCCTTCTTCAGCACCTTTCAGACTGTGGGTGGATACAAACTAGGGTTGCCAACCTACAGGTGGTACCTGGAGATCTCCCGTTTTTACAACCGATCTCCAGAGTACAGAGACCTGTTCCCCTGGAGAAAATGGATGCTTTGGAGGGTGGACTCCATGGCATTTTACCCTGCTGAGGTTCTTCCCCTCCCTGAGACACCCTCCCCTGCTCCAGGCTCCACCCCCCCCAAATCTCCAGGTATTTCTCAATCCAGAACTGGCAACTCAAATACAAACTGATTTGCCCTTTTGCTGAGGTTTCAGCTCAGTGTGGTGCAAAAAGATTTCAGATTCCTGTGGAAAGGTAATGGCAGCTTTTCTTTTCAGAAAAAAGACCCCCCCTTCCCTGAGTTGGCTGAATTTGTCTCTGGAAATAATCAGAGCTCTTGGGCCCCTTGTAAAATGGAGAACGGTGATGAAGAAAAATGATGGCTGCTTTTATAATATTCACTGAGCGGGAGATTCATTTTAGATAACTTCCTGTCCGCGAACTCACAGCTTTCTTTCCATTGCTCTACAGATTATTATTTTTAAAAATAAACGCTTCGCCACACTTCTCTTTCGAACAAGGAGCAAACCCACCAAACAAAAGAAGTTCCCAAAGAGGCAGAACAGAGAAGTCCCATCTAAATGCCTTAGCCCGGTTGCTCTAGATGATACATCAATTTATGGATTTCTTAATTATCAGTGAAAAAGGGGTTTTAAAAAGGCTGTGTTGCAAGGAATGAAGCAAACAGAATGCAGAGAAAAGGAAACCTGAAAATAATGAGGAAACAGAGATGCTACCTTGAAGACAGAACACACCCCATCCAAGAACGAAGTCTTCTGCTAAGGACCTGGTTGCTGCTGCTGTTGTTATCTGGCAGTATGTGTAGTACAGCCAGGAGATCCAAAGATTATCTGGCAGCCAGAAGTCCTAACTCTTTAGCATTATGCAGCACTAAGTGGGCAAGCATGGATTCTCATTAACCTTTTAGAGTTCTTTGAGGGGGTAAACCAACATTTGGACAAGGGTGACCTAGTAGATGTTATTTTCCTTGACTTCCAGAAAGCTTTTGATAAAGTTCCTCATTAAAGGCTCCTAAGTAAACTCAGCAGTCATGGGATAAGAGGACAAGTGGCCTTGCGGATTAAAAACTGGTTATTAACAGGAAGAGAGGGAGTACAAATGGGCAGTTTTCACAGTGGAAGGTGGTAAGTGGTGGGGTACGGCAGGGCTTGATACTAGGTCCAATGCTTTTTAACTTGTTCATTAATGAAGTGGAGTTAAGAGTAAGCAATGAAGTGGCTAAGTTTGCAGACGACACTAAGTTGTTCAGGGTGGTTAGAACCAGGGAGGACTGTGGGGTGCTCCAGAGGGATCTATCAAGGCTGAGTGAGTGCGTGTCAATGTGGCAAATGAGATTCAACGTGGGCAGGTGCAAAGGAATGCTAAGTTTGCGGATGACACTCAAGCTGGAGATTCATTTTAGATAACTTATTTCCGTGAACCCATGGCTTTCTTTCCATTGCTGTACAGATTATTCTAGCAAGAGTTCAACAGGCAAGAGTTCAACAGGAAGCCTCAAATGGTTGCTGGACTCTCGGGAGAAGATGAGCTTTGGCAAGAGTTCCAGAACTGTTGTGTGTTGCTTCCTGTTCCATTTTCCAAAGAGGCCTGGGGGGAGTGGGGAGGATTGTCTTCTCTGGCTCCAGGTAGGGTTTGTGGGTGGCTGAGACAGGTAATAGTTTCAGCAGCCTCATTATAGAGTGGTCCCTGGATCTTTGAGACCACCAGAAAGAGGGAAGGGAGGAATGCATGAAGCCGCCTTGTACTGAAACAGACCTTGGGCCATCAAACTCAGTATTGTCTGCTCAGACCGGTGGTGGCCCTCCAGGGTCTCAGGCTGAGGTCCTTCATATGACCTACAGCCAGAGCCTTTTCGCCGGAGATGCCAGGGACTGAACCCAGGATCTTCTGCATTAGTGCAGAGAAACAGGCCATACCAAGGGCAACCAAAGAATGTTGAAAGAGCTAGAGCACCTTTTGTATGAGGAGAGTTTAAAGCTTTGAGACAGATTTTTAAACTGGGGATTCGAGATAGGCATGAACCACATTTTTGCATGGCCGAACCACAAACCAGAACTTGAACTGATACGTTGGTTCGCAAAAGGGTTTGTATCGGTTCATGACCCCTGCTTTTGGCTCCTCGCTGCTCAGCTGTTTTTCATGAAGATCAGAAAGCAGGGGATCTGAATGGCTCTGATCCATTTAAACTTCTGCTTTCTTCTCTTCACGAACAACCATGAATCACCACGAACGGCCTTAAAATTCATGGAAGTTCGTGGCAGCTCGTCAGTTCATGAACATTGCGAACCACGAGCTGGCCGAAATTCATAACGAACTCTAGTTCGTGAGCCTGTTCGTGCCCATCTCTACTGGAGATGCCAGGGATTGAACCTGGGACCTTCTGCATGCCAAGCAGATGCTCTGCTACTGATCCACAGCCCCTTCCCATGAACCAGCCGGTCATCCCTCTCTTGTTCCAAGTCTGGCTGGTAACCAACGTCCTCTCTCCTGGTCCTATGAGAAGGTCGGGAGAGGTGATGGAACACTCCTACATCGTGTTTGGATCCATCTTCATCTCGGGAGGAGGGAAGGGAGAAGGCTAGGCATCCCCTCCATCGTGTTTGGAGCCAGTTAGTGGGGAATCTCTGTTGGCACATCCATAATGGATTTTAATTTCAGTTGAATTGGGAGATGGATTGGGAGCCCCTTTTGGCTGAAAAGCCAACTCAAAATGCAGCCAATAAATCAAAACGTTTGCTGGTTCAGCAGCCAAAAGGCATATTTTTCTTCCCTTCTGCGCTTCTCCCCCACTCCACTGGAGACTTTCTAGGGTCTCCGTGGGCCCCTAAAACTCGCAACCGACTGGTAGGAAAGCTTCCAGTCTCAACCCATCTGCAGTTCTGCACAGCTGGTGGCTCCTTGAAGCCGGAGTTTTAATTTTTTTTAAAAAAATTATTTCCTATCGGCCAATTCTGCAAACTCCTCTACTGAGACAGATATATCTGGAAGAGGAAGCGGGGCCACCATCAATCACAGGAAAAGGAGGCAGAGCGAAAGATTTGGGATGCATCTAGAGAGAAGTTTTCTTGCCAAGCCGCTGAGATGAGTGGGAGGTGTGCGGCCAAATTAGTAGTGCAAAGAGAAACGGGCCGTACTAAGGACAACCACAGAACGCCGAAAGGGCTGGAACCAACTTCGCTATGGGGAAGGGCTAAAGCTTTGAATTTAGGGGGAAGAGACTAAAGGGGAGACATGACTGAGCAGGAGTGTCCAACATGGTGACTGTGGGGACTTTGACACCCACTGATACCCTTCCAGTTTGATGTGGTGGTTAAGTGCGCGGACTCTAATCTGGGAGAACCGGGTTTGATTCCCCACTCCTCCACTTGCACCTGCTGGATGACCTTGAGCAAGCCATAGTTCTATCAGAGCTGTTCTTGAAAGGGCAGTTCTGGAAAGAGCTCTCTCAGCCCCACCTCCCTCGCAGGGTGTCTGTTGTGGGGAGGGGAAGGGAAAGGAGTTTGTAAGCTGCTCTGAGACTCCAAGTGAAGGGTGGGGTATAAATCCAATCTCCTCCTCCTCCTCCTTCTCTTCTTCTTCCTGGACTAGTGCCCACCAAGTGTTTTTAGAGAGTGGGCAGGCCGAGGTAGGGTTTCTGCCTAGCAAGCCTGATGGTCCATTGGAGATATAATTGGCGGTGCAGATTGTTTTTAAATGCTGCTTTGGCAGCAGCTGCTACGATATTTATTTATTTATTATTATTTATTACTTTCGATTTATATCCCGCCTAGCCAGAAGCTGGCTCAAGGCGGCGTACGATAGTTAAAATGTCATAAAACAATAAATACAGTACATACCATAAAATTCATTAACAACAGATTACAAAAAGTGCTAGTGTGAACAGAAGGCGATTCCTATATTGTGCTCCCAGCGTCATGTGGGCAGCGAATCCAACGTTATGACCAGGTCCGTAGGATGTTCCGTTTTCAGTGCCTCTTTCATCATGCACTTTCAATACGATGCACTAGGATCTTTACCGAGTGGCTGAAGGTAAGCTGTGGCAGCCATTTTGTGGCTGGCTTTGACTCGGAGCTGCGGTGGCTCAAGTGGTTAAGACGCTGAACTGCAGGCTGTGGAAAGTCAGTTGTTCAGCAGTTCGAGACCCAAGAGTGCCGCATAACGGTGTGAGCTCCTGTCTCTAGTTCCAGCTCCTGCCAACCTAGCAGTTTGAAAGCAAGAAATTGCAAGTAGATAAATAGGTACCACTTCGGTGGGAAGGTAACAGCGTTCCGTGCACCTTGGCATTTAGTCATGCCGGCCACATGACCACGGAAACGTCTTCAGACAGCGCTGGCTCTTCGGCTTTGAAACGGAGATGAGCACCGCAACCCTAGAGTCAGATTCGACTGGCTTTCGAGCAAGGGAACCTTTACCTTTACCTTTACCTTGACTCCTGCAACAGCAGTTTTGGGGCAGCCATCTCTGTGGCTGTGCCCACCACACTGTGTCAGAATTCCCAAAGAGCCCTCAGGCTCAGGAAGGGTTGGGGGCACTTGTGACAGAGGATAAGAACATAAGAGAACACAAGAGAAGCCAGTGTTGGATCAAGCCAGTGGCCCACCCAGTCCAACACTCTGTCATACAGTGGCCAAAAATACCAGGTGCCATCAGGAGGTTCAGCAGTGGGGCCAGGACACTGGAAGCCCTCCCACTGTTGACCCCCCACCAGCACCAAGAACACAGAGCATCCCTTGCCCCAGACTGAGAGTTCCTGCCTATACCTTGTGGCTAATAGCCACTGATGGACCACTGATGGTTCAAGTAATTTTTTTTTCATGGTATGGAGAAAGCTATTGGGATGAAAGGCTACGAGGAAAGGCTAAGGACCTCGGGAATGTTTAGTTTGGAGAAGAGGAGACTGAGGGGGGACATGATTGATCTCCTTAAATATTTGAAAGGCTGTCATTTGGAGGAAGGCAAGAAGCTGTTCCAGTTGGCAGCAGAGGAGAGGACCCGAAGCAATGGGTTTAAATTACATGCAGAAAGGTATCGGCTGGATATTAGGAAAAACTTTTTCATGGTCAGAGCGGTTCAAAGGTGGAATCAGCTGCCTGGGGAGGTGGTTGGCTCCCCTTCACTGACAGCTTTCAAGAAGAGGCTGGACGAATATTTGTCAGAGGTGCTTTAGGCTGGTCCTGCGTTGGGCAGGGGGTTGGACTAGATGGTCTGTATGGCCCCTTCCAACTTTCTCTGCCCTGTCATACTGGACCTTTGACTCACAAAATGACATGGAGTGTCCTTCACTCCATGTCAGGATGTATAAAAAGAAGTTCTTCTAGGGCTGCCAGCCTCCAGGTGGGACCTGGGGAGCCCCTGGAATTATAGCTCATCTCCAGACTACAGGTAAAGCTCCCCTGGTGAAAATGAAAATTTTGGAGGGCAGACTCTATGGCATTGTACCGTCCTTAGGTCCCTGTCCTCCCCGGGCTCCATCCCCAAATCCCCAGGAGTTTCCCAACCTGAATCTGGCAGCTCTACTGCTGCTGGCCAGGGGTGACCTGGCATTCTTCATACAAAACATAGTTAACTTATGGAACTCCCCGCCATTGGGTCTGGTGACAGCCACTATCTTAGATGTCTAATCTCCTTTTAAAATTCAGTTCATGGTCTATCAGTTTGGTGTAGTGGTTAAGCCAGTTTGGTGTACTGGTTAAGTGCGTGGACTCTAATCTGGGAGAACCAGGTTTGATTCCCCACTCCTCCATTTGCACATGGCTGGATGACCTCGGGCAAGCCGTAGTTCTGATAAGAGCTGTCCTTGAAAAAGAGCAGTTACTGTCAAGAGCTCTCTCAGCCCCACCTACCTCACAGGGAGGGGAAGGGAAAGGAGTTTGTAAGCCACTCTGAGACACCTTTGGGTAGTGAAGGGCGGGGTATAAATCCAATCTCTTCTCTTCTCTCTTCTCTATCAATGGCTACTAGGATGAACAGAATGGAACACCCATTTTTTCCCCCAGAGGGATGGGCTTATTTGGATACAGGTTGCTCGAGGGGAGGGGGTACCACAGAGACAGCTATTTTTGCCTGGCTTCCTGGGCTTCCTGGAGGCAATTGGGTGGCCTCTGTCGGAAACAAGACCCTGCACCAGATGGACCTCTGGTCTGATCAAGCGGAGCTCTCCTAATCAGAATCTCCTGCCGGATTCTGCCCTGACAATCCTGGACCACGCGAAGATCTTACGGATGAACGTTACCTCGTTTTAACGTTTCTAATAGCGGCGTGCCAGGTTCGTACTTTATCCCCCAACTCTCCTCCAAGTCGATGTGCCTGAACTGGTTCTGTGCTTCTAATTACATCGGCGAGCCTGCAAGTGACACACACAGGAGACCTAATTATGTACTCAGCAATCCCGTCCGTCAACCTCAATCTCTTTGTCACTCCAGTTTAAGACTTCCATTGGAGATGATGCGATGTATTAAATTGGATCTCTGGTGGATAACGGTTACAAGCGCCTTTGATGAATCTGCTGCAGGCTCAGGCATGGAGAGCAATATTTGCATCGCTCTTTTTGCGCACCTGCCAACACTGGAACATCCCAAATAAGACAGACGCTCTGATAGATAGGATGTTCTTCGTCTGGATCTACATCCTGCAGAGGATCCAACAGTCTGTCATGTGCGTCTTATTGACGCCGACGCTGCTTCCTGCCAGCTTTAAAGAGCCGTACGAATAAAAAATGGGAATACTTTTAAAAACGCAAAAGATAACGACGAACCGTAATTAGAAAGTATAACATCAGATACTGTCGTGTGGCGGTAATGGCAGGAATGTACTCAAATTGGTTCAAAATATCTGAGGAAGCCGAGCAAATCTCACGGAGGAACACGTTCTTGAGAGAACAGCGCTGAGAGAACTTGTGACTGACCCGATGTCACCCAGCTGGCTGCATGAGAAGACGTGGGGAATCAAACCCAGTCTGGCGCTCTTAACCACTACACCACACTGGCTCTCTTGGCACGGATGTGATACTACAGAGTCCATCCTCCAAAGGTACAATTTTCTCGAGGGAAACTGTTCCCTGTCGTCTGGCGACCAGGTGCAATTCCAGGAGGGCTCCAGGACCACCTGGGAGGCTGCCAACCCCAGCCCATGCAGAGGCCTGTCACAGGAGGCAGCAAAGGATACTCAGTTACCTAGTCCCATTGAGGAGGAGAGCTCTAAGTCTTGACAGGACCACAGGAAGAAGGAGGCCGTGAAGTCCTATCAGGCTTCTCTGTTGGGAAGTCTGACCTTCACTAGTTCAACACACTTTAAGATCAGTTTGTGATCCAACCTGGACTTCTTCCCTGCAGAGCGGTGGTGGTGGTGGAAAGTGCCATCAAGTTGCAGCCGACTTACAATGACCCTGTAGGATTTGCAAGGCAAAAGACATTCAGAGGTGGTTTGTCATTTCCTGCCTCTGCCTAGCAACCTTGGACTTCCTTGGTGGTCTCCCATCCAGAGACTAGCCAGGACCGACCTTGCTTAGCTTCTGAGATCTGACTAGAACTTCGACAGCTTCTTCCATTCATGATTCCTGTGGACTGCTCCAGCACCACTCCATTCCAGTTACCAGATTTTCCAACGGTCCCTTAATTGTGAGTCCCTTGTGAGTCCCTTGTTTGGTTGACGGCCTCAGTCAGCCCACAAGGGGCACGCTGATCTTGCAGCATATGGGCCTGTTCATGTGTGCTGTATGGGAGTTAGCTATGTGTGGCAAAATGACCACCCATCCTCACAACCTGCCATTTCGGCAGAAGAGTTTGAAACGGGTGATCACAAACTGTTGGACCATTACATTTTTGTTATCTCTCTCTCTCTCTCACCCTGCTTCTTAACTTCTTAGTTTTAAGCAGATTGCTAAAATATAGGAAAAGCTAGGCCCCATTTGAATGGCTGCGAAAATCTATTACAGATGCATAACGTTTTGCAGCTAAAAGAGTGATAGGTCTGCTTATTACCTTCTAATAAGAGAGGTAATCTCTCCATGTGATCTGTATTTTGGAGCAAAGGAAGAATTAAAAAGATTTCTAGGCTCGGAAAAAGTAATTACATCCAAAGGTCGTGTGATACAGGGTGTCCACAATTGCATATTCTATCAGAGTATCTTACGATACCTCCCCAGAAAAGCTCTAGATGATAGGGCATTAAGGCGATTACATTTTTGTAGTATCCCTGACCTGGATAGCCTCAGGCTAGTCCCATCTTGTCAGATTTTGGAAGCTAAGCAGGGTCGGCCCTGGGTACTATTTGGAAGGGAGACCACGGAGGAATACCAGTCATGATGCTCCCGCTAAGCTGTGGAGCTGTGTGAGCAAAAATTCCACTCTGTGAGCTACTGGCATGAAAGTTGTGAGCAGGCGATTTGGCTGCTGCACAAATTAGTTTGCGCTGGAGCCCTCCTTCTTGAGCAAAGACAAAAATGTGTGAGCCGGAGGCTAAGAAACTGTGAGCTAGCTCACATGAACTCAGCTTAGAGGGAACACTGGTCATGATATGGAGGCCAGCGATGGCAAGCCACTCCTGAATGTCCTTTGGCTTTGGGGACATTCAAGACCTCTCGCCGTGGGAGACAGAAGCTAAAGCATTTACTCCGCAATGGGGACTATTGTGGAATATATCGGGAGTGGGAGGGGAAGAAGCGGTAAAGATAGGATTTTGCAAATGTGGTAAGCTGTTTGTGCTCAAAAAGTGGGATGTAATTGCCCTGACCTGGATAGCCCAGGCAAGCCTGATCTCGTCAGATCTCAGAAGCTAAGCAGGGTCAACTCTGGTAAGTACTTGGATGAGAGACTTCCTTGGAATACCAAGTTGGGAGGACAGGGACAGGCTTTATTCAGCCACCTCTCTGAATATCCTCCAGGACCTCAGTAGGGGTCAGTCACCAGAGGTCAATGTGACTTCCAGGTGCACGCACACATAAAAAAATACCAAACAAGGGGGCTGTAATTCATGTATGCAGGGCTCTCTTTGTAGCAGGAGCTCCTTTGCATATTAGGCGATACACCCCTGATGTAGCCAGTCCTCCCAAGAGCTTACAGCAGCCCCTGTAAGAAGAGCTCTGTAAGCTCTTAGAAGATTGGCTGCATTAGGGGTGTGTCACCTAATATGCAAAGGAGCTCCTGCTACAAAAAGAGCCCTGGGCGACACACCCCTAATGTAGCCAATCCTCCAAGAGCTTATAGTAGCACCTGTAAGAAGAGTTCTGTAAGCTCTTGGAAGATTGGCTACATTAGGGGTGTGTCGCCTAATATGCAAAGGAGCTCCTGCTACAAAAAGAGCCCTGCATGTATGTAATAGCTATGAGTACTGTTACCTGGATAGCTTAGACTTACCTGATCTTGTCAGATCTTGGAAGCTAAGCAGGGTTGGCCCTGGCTAGTATTTGGATGGGAGACCTCCAAGGAGGGCCAGGGTCATGACACAGAGGCAGGCTATGGCAAACCACCTCTGAACGTCTCTTGCTTTGAAACTGCACCGGCGTCACCATTAAGTCCGGTGTGACTTAACAGCAAAAAAATAAAATCGATCTCTTGAACAGCCGTCTTGCTTTAAAATCAGGGAAGGGCGGGTGGGTGCAGAAGAAATAAATGCACACCTTACAGGCGGGCACTCAAAGAATGTGCTGGACTTAGGTGCACCTGGTCAAATTATTTCATCCTTGTGACTGCAAATGTTGCTTCCCCACTGTTCTTGCTCATGGGCATGGAGCCACAGAAGACAGGCTTCATGCCCACATTATGGTATTTGCATCCTGATGGGCAGAGTGAAGCCAGTGAGCTCCATCTGGTGTGGGGGCAGGACCAGGGCATGTGACCCGCCCTGTGTACATTGCTTGGTGAGTCCATGTGTCTAAGACTAGTGAAGCAAACCATCCCTTGATAGTTCCCCCATCAAGGGATGAAGACTATGGAGACGATCACCTTCTGCAAGCTTTCTGGTTCGAATCTGCTATCCACATTTCCCTTCTCCCTTCTTTTTAAAAATCATCTTCTTACAAAAATATACACAGTATTCAGTGTTCAGTACATATAGGGGACACACTGGGATGAGGAAGCCCCGTCCCTTTGCTCTTTCCTCTCTTGCTCTGGGCCTTAGGAAAGTTATTTTAGGTTGCCTCGGCAACCAAAACGGCACTGAGATCTCACAAGGTAGTCTCGCAAGATCTTGGATAGGTTTCTTGGTTGCCTAGGCAACTCTAAAGGACAGATGAGACCTCATGAGGTAGACCTGTGAGATCTTGGCATGCTTATCATTTTTTCAATTTTACCCAATCTCACTTTTTAAAAAATCCCATATTTGTCTGAAAATCTGAGCGTTACCCCAGATTTGCAGAACCTACACTTTGGCTCTGGGTAGCTTCTCCTTGTGGATTATTTTTATCCGTAGAGGAGTTGCCATTGGCTTTTTCCCCCCTGTCAAATCATAGCCGATTTATGCCAACCCCATACAGTTTTCAAGGCAAGAGAGGAACAGAGGTGATTTGCCATGGCCTGCCTCTATGTAGTGACCCTGGACTTCTGTGGTGGTCTCCCATCCATGTACTAACCAGGGTTGACCCTGCTTAGCTTCTGAGAGCTAACAAGGTCAGGCTATCTGGGTCACAGGGCTCATAGCTATTAGATACAGGAATCACATCCCACTTTTTGATCACAAGCAGCTTACCACATTTTCAAATTACAATCTTTACAATTTCTTCCTCTCCCTTTCTCAATATATTCTATAGTAGTCCCCATTGCTGAGTGAATACTTTAGCCTCCTTCTCCCATGATGAGATGTCTTGAATAGGGATGGACACGAACTGGGGAAATGGAGGTTCGTACAGGTTCATGGTTCATGCCACGAACCAATTCGGACCTCCCCAGTTCACAAATCAGTTTGAGTTCGTTCCGCTTCCGGGGAGGTGGGGAAGCAATAAGCATTTAAATGCCTTCTGAGCTCACTTGTGTCACACTGCCACAGTGGCATGACTCCCAAGTTAACTCAGAAGGCATTTAAAAGCCTTCTGAGCTCACTGGCGAGTTCCACTGTGGCAGCACAGCTTCAAAGGGTTCTCATTCATTGCCTCTGGTGCCAGCATGTCTGGCCCACAAACCAAATGAACCTCCACAAAAACTATGGTGGTTTGTGGACGGTTTGCAAACCATGCCATTGCACAAACTGAGTCTGCAAACCATGAACCGGGTTTGTGATTTGGTTTGTGCCCATCCCTCATCTTGAATGTCTCAAAAGGCAAGCAGGGAGATGCCAGGTGTGCTCTATGCCCTGTTGTTAGCCCTCCAGAGGAACTGGTTGGCCACTGTGTGAGGCAGGATGGTTTACTAGATGGACCACTGATCTGATCCAGCAGGGCTCCTGGCTTTCTGTCAAGGATGAACAACTGAATTATTCAAGAGAGCTTTTCTACAAAGGCAATAGAGTTGCATTGTACTAAATGATTTACAAAGTTACATGGATAAATAAATAAAATATTGGGCTAGAGACACACACTTTCAAAGCCTCACCTAACTCACAGAGTAGTTAGATTGTAAGAACATAAGAGAAGCCATGTTGGATCAGGCCAACGACCCAGCCAATATAACATTCTGTGTCCCACAGTGGCCAAAACCCAGCTGCCATCAGGAGGTCCACCAGTGGGGCCAGAACTCCAGAAGCCCTCCCCCTCTTGCCCCCCAGCACCAAGAATACAGAGCATCATGGCCCCAGACAGAGTGCTCCATCTATATCTTGTGGCTAACAGCTGCTGGTGGACCTCTGCTCCAGATGTTTCTCCAATCCCCTCTTGAAGCTGCCTATGTTTGTACCTGCCACCACTTCCTGCGGCAGCAATTCCATGTGTTCATTGTGAGGATAAAATGGAGCAGAGGAGAACTGTGCAAGTGTCAGGTCCCCAGTTAATACGCTCTCCACAACACTATTTGTAGTGGTGCTTTATTAGTGATGTGCTTACATCAGGAACTTGATTTTTTTGTCAGGACTAAAGAAAGCACGTGAAAACTCCGGGTTATAGGTAAAACCAAATACATCCCCCACCCCATGCATTCGTCAGCAGTCAGCCCCTCGTGTGACTATGGCGACCCTGAGATATATGGTGCCTTATCTAAGCTAGCAAGGCAGAGAAGTCTCCAAGGTCAAATCTTATGAGAAGAGGCCGAGGAGTGCAACTTAGGAAATGGTTGTGGCTACTACTAGCATTCACTCTAACAACACATCCACTCCCCTCAGGAATTCCCTCCCCCCTAATACATGGCAAGGGAAGCAGTGAAGCAAAACAAAGTGAAGCGAAACTGAAACCTTGACAGCAAGCCACCTCGGCTCCTCACTGGGAATGAAGGCAGGGCGTAAGCACAGTAAACCAATATGTGCCTGTCAATGCTCCCTCTAAGCTGTGGAGTCTTGCGAGCAAAAATTCTACTTTGTGAGCTACTGGCGTTAAAGTTGTGAGCGAGCGATTTGGCTGCTGCATAAATTAGTTTGCTCTGGAGCCATCCCTTCCTGAGCTAAGACAAAAATGTGTGAGCCGGAGGCTAAAAAACTGTGAGCTGGCTCACACTAACTCAGCTTAGAGGGAGCACTGGTGCCGGTTGTCCCTGTTGCTGCCAATGCAAACAACCAGAGAAATGGACAGGCCCGTAGCTACAGAGGGGCATCTTGGGGCTAGGCCCCCTGACTTACTGGCAAGGCCCCCCGACTTCCCATCCAGCCCAGGGCCCCCCCGAGTGGTGGCAGGTGCAGGGAAGGAGATGGGTATTCCTTTAATTTTATTCACCAGTCCCCCCTATGGAATTCAAACGCCCCCTGACTGAAACAAATCCTGGCTGCGGGCCTGGAAACGGACCACCTGACAAGAGGAACAGCAGCCGCAGCTCCCTCACGTCCCACCCTGCTGAATTCTTGTCCTAAGCAGAGTTCCTGGGAAGATAATGCCATCACTTTCTCGCCACGGAATTCTGTTCACCAGGAAGTGTTCCTTGTGCAATTGGTTGGACCTCTCGAACTACCCAGCAATCACCAGGCATTGTTTTCCAAGGGGTATAACTGGCAAGGAAGCCGATGATTATGTTGTTCTAATTGCCTTTAGGGGGAAAAAACCCTTCTTGTTTCTCACCTTCCATACTGAGCTGTAATCAGCTGCCCCCTCTGTTCACCAATTATGTCTGATCGTGGGGAACGTAGGGGACGGCCTCTCCCTCTAAAAAAAGCTCGTGCTGAAAAGATCCTCACAATGTACTGTAATGCACTAGTCACAAACAGTACTGCTAAAATGTCAAACACAACTGCTCGGGCCTGTGACGAAGGGAGACGGTGTACTGATGCATGCTCGGTTTTGACAGACATTGTTCATTCCCGGTACTTGAAAGCTTCTGAACTCTGGGGTTGTGGCTCATAATTAGGGTTGCCAGCTCTGGGCTGGGAAATTCCTGGAGATTTGGGAGTGCAACCTGATGAGGGTGGAGTTTGGGGAGGGACCTCAGGAAGGAAAAGGCATCATACCGTCTTCCCGGCCATTTCCATACAGCGGAACTTGTCTCTGTAGTGAACACTGGAATCAGTTGTAATTCCAGGAGACCTCCAGCCCCCAACTGGAGGTTGGCAACCCTGGGCTCAATGGTAGAGCATTTGCTTTGTATGTGGAAGGCCCTAGGTTCAAAACCCAGTATCTCTAGCTGAAAGGATCAGGGGATGTGGAAGACCTCTGCCTGAGACCCTGAAGAGCTGCCAGTCATGGTAGACACTACTTCACAGGTACATGACTATAAGCCAGTGTGGTGTAGTAGTTAAGAGCAGTGGACTCTGATCTGGAGAACCAGGTTCGATTCCCCACTCTGGGCTGGGTACCCTTGGGCCAGTGACAGCTCTCAGAGCTCTCTCAGTACAAAAAAAAAGTCTAGCTCGCCACCTAGTGGTGCATCAAAGCAAAAAGAGCTTGAACTTGTGACTGCCAGACAATCTTAGGCTCTCCTGGCTATACTGTACCCACTGCCATACTTTAATTATTAATTATTATTACCTTCACAGGCCTTCTTAGACCAATGCTCTGTTTCTGGATAAGGCTGCTTCCTGTGTCTGTACATGAATAATGCTTAATCCACATGTACATTTCTGATGTTAACAGTTCATGCACACTAAATTATAAATAGGTCACATCCAATGCTCCCTCTAAGCTGTGGAGTCTTGTGAGCACAAATTCTACTTTGTGAGCTACTGGCATTAAAGTTCTGAGTGAGCAATTTGGCTACCGAATAAATTCGTTTGCTCTGGAGCCATCCTTCCTGAGCGAAGACAAAAAATGTGTGAGCCGGAGGCTAAAAACCTGTGAGCTAGCTCACACTAATTCAGCTTAGAGGGAACACTGGATGTCCAGGTCTCTCAATAAGGCCTCTTTTGTCCGTGACTGGCATGAGAATGTTACTTTTGTTCACACCTTGTCAGGTGGGATTCAACCATGCTTTAGAATCCTAGTTTGTCAATCGGGTTTCCAAGCTACGGGTGGGGACTGGAAGTCTTCTGGAATTACAACAGACCTCCAGACTACAGAGGTCAGTTCTGTTGTCAATAATGGCTGCTTTGGAGGATGAACTCTGTGGCATTATATACCCCACTGGGGTCCCTCCGCTCTCCAAACCCCACCTCCCCCAGGCTCCACGTCCCAGTTCTCCAGGTATTTCCCAACCAGGAGCTGGCAACCCTGCGGGTACAAACTCCAGGTTGCCCAGGTCCCAGCGTCCAGACATTGAGACAAATTGTAGCTGGGAGGCTTCTGAAACCAGCCAGTTTTCAGGCACTTTCCATGCATAGGAACAAGGAGCAGGGGGTGGGGCGGTTGAACAGGAGAACAATCGGTGTGTTTGTGCCCATAATGTTGTAATGTTTGAATGTGGTAGAGCTGCCAGCTCTGGATGGGGAAATACCTGGAGATTTTGGGGGTGGAGCCTGGGGAGCAGGGATGCCAGCCTCCAGGTGGGACCTGGGGTTCCCCCGGAATTATGGCTCATCTCCAGACTACAGAGATCAGTTCCCTTGGAGAACATGAATGCTTTGGAGGGTGGACTCTATGGCATTGTACCCCACTGAGGTCTCTGTCCTCCCCGGGCTCCATCCTCAAATCTCCAGGAAATCCCCAACCTGGATTTGGCAACCCTACCACCCAGTCCCCTGACGGTGGCCACGGGGTACCTGGCAACCCTTCTGGGAGGGCAGGGTTTGGGGAGGGGAGGGCCCTCCGTGGGGTACAGTGCCATAGCGTCCACCCACCAAAACAGCCTTTTCTTCCTCCATCATCTTGAGATCAACCGTAAAAGTGGGAGATCTCCAGGCCCCATCTGGAGGTTGGCAACCCTAGAATGTGGTCATAGATCTCTGGGGAACAGCAAGAGTGACATTGTTTAGGCAGCTTCTGTTGGCGGTGAGAGAACAGACGGCCTCCCGTCGTGTTTGTGTAGGGCAGCCTGGAATCCTGAGCAAGACCGGTTGGCGATGGACTTGCCTGTGAGCATGTCTCTTCAGAAGTAATTAAGCAGCTACCTCTTTGGAGTAGAGAGCTCTTTTGTAGCAATAATGGGACTCGTTTGCTTCCACCAATATAAAATTATCCTTCCCCATCAAATCAAAGAGAGAGCTTCCAAATGGCTCTGTAAAGCACTTTTCTGTGGATTCTACAGGGAGGGCTTTTGACCGACGGAAGATGTTGAGAAACAGCCCAGATCGGTCCTTCCTTTCCATAAAATTAATAAATTGCTCCCTCAGGAGGCCAGAGAAATGCTGAAAACATGCAAACCTTAAGCCGTGGATTTCGTGTTTAATGCTTGTAAGAAGCTTCTCCTTCAGATTAATGCCCTCCCATAGATCTCCCCCATACTTTTTTGGAGACGCAGTGAAAATTGCTTATTTCTAATAAAATGTAGCAACTGTACCCCGAGGAAAAATTACGGCATTATGAAATATTTCCCCCCTCCCCCCTCGTCTCCTACAGTCAATTTAGTTTTCATTTAAAATTCAATATCTGCATCATATTCGGAATCTTCCAAGACTGTCGTAATGATTCTGGAACCAAAAAGATGGGCAGTAAACAAGGCAGATTAGAAAAAGCTTTATGGAAGTAATCCCTTCCCCCTTACCATAGAGATACAAAGAACCGAAAGACAACAATCTGTAAAAGGGATCAAGGGCATTAACTTATACTCCGAGAAACCGAGAGAGCCGTAATGATACGTTACAAGGGATGTCAGTCCTAGGTCTGCTTTCCTCAAGTTATGGACTTATTTACTGGTTTACTTCATTCGTACCCCACCTTTCTCTCCCACGGGGGATCCAAAGGAGCTTATATCCTCCCCCACTCCCCCTTTTTATCCTCACAACAAAAAGGTAGGAGAGACTGAGAGTGTGTGCAGAGCCGGCTCGCTCACTAGGTGAACTAGGCATTCGCCTAGAGCGCGACAGCCCTTAAGGGGGCCAAAACCTCCCTGCCTCCCACCAAAACCCCCGCCAAACCTCCCCGCCCCTTCCCTGGCTTGCTGTCAACTGGGCAAATTAGAGGTGGAGATACATTTTCCCTTAAGAGGGGGGTTGTTTGGGCGCCTCTTGTGGCGCTGTTCCACCTCCTGGCCCCAGCATCCCCTTCAGCTTTGTGCTGCGGGGAGACTTCTTCCCCTGGTACTCCCCCGTCCCCGCCTGGAGGTTGGCAACCCCGTAATTGGTGGGCATGTGGGGGGCGTGCCAGAAGGTAACCCCGCCTAGGGCGCAAAAAACCTCGGGCCGGCCCTGTGTGTGTGACAGGCCTAAGGTCACCCAGCAAGCTTCCGTGGCAGAGTGAGGATTAGAACCTAGTTCTCCCAGAACTGCTACACCACACTGGTTCTTCCTCATCCAAATTTCTCCTCAGTTTCCCCTCAGATTTTGAAGTTAGAAATATAAGAACATAAGAAGAGCCCTGTTGGACCAGACCAGCGGTCCATCTAGTCCAGCATCCTGTCTCACACCTCTGGAGGTCCATTGACAGGGCATAGAGGCCAAGGCCTTCCCTTGATGTTGCCTCCTGGTACCGGGATTCAGAAGTTGACTGCATCTGAACATGGAGGCTCCCTTTAGTCACCATGGCTAGGAAGCACTGAGGGACCTGTCCTGCAAGAATCCATCTTTTAAAGATGTCTATGGCTTTACCACATCCTCTGGCAGCCATCACCACATCCTCTGGCAGCGAATTCCACATTTTAATGTGAATTACCCGACTTTCCACATTTAAATCTTGAATTACCTGAATTACTTGGAAAGGGCTCTGTAGCAGCACCAGTGCATAGGGAATTCTCCATCATCCTGACTTTTAAATATTCAAAACTTGGTACAGAGCACGGTGCCTGTGCAGTTGTGAACATATCTTTCCCTTTTATCAATTCACTGGCATCTGTGTTCCCCTTCTGTGTCTCCAGGGTGCATGTGGCCATTGAGAAAACACCACATGAGCTGGTGTTAGGCTAACTTTTTATTTATTTAATTCATTTGTGCCCTGCTTTTCTTACACCGGTCACCTCCCCTCCATTTTATCCTCAAAACAACCGTGTGAGGTAGATTCGGCTGAGAGAGTGTGACTGGCCCAGGGTCACCCTGTGAGATTCCATGGGGATTTGAACTTGGGTCTCCCAGATAATAGTCTGACACTTTTATCCCATACACCACACTGGCTCTCACTTTGTGGAACTCATGCCTTATCTGTAAAATGGCACGGGTATGGGATTGCCTACTCTGGAGATTTGGGGCAGGCTTGAGAACAGGAGAGTTTCAGGAGGGGAGGAAGTTCAGCAAGTATGTGATGCTATTCAAAGTGGCCATTTCCTCCTGGGGAACTGATCTCTGTCGCCTGGAAATGAGATGGGATTCTGGGAGAACTCCAGTCCCCTGCCTTGAAGTCGGTAAGCCTACCTGCTAGGGTTACAAAGCCATGCCTGCCAACTGGGAGGAGGCTGGGGGCGGGGACATGGGGGATACTGGTGTCATGTGCATCATGATGTCATTTCCTGGAATACCCAGAATGGGTCAGTCTTCTGGTTCCTTCCTGCTCAGGCCTTGCAGTCCCTCGCATTTTCCCAAGCTTCTCATGATGCGTCAAAGCCTTCCCAGGCTCCTAGGCCTGCCTGGTCACCTCGGCAACTGGCCAGAAGCTTTCCTTGAAACTGAGTTCTGCCAAAAGGGGAATGGATACCATGGCAACCGGCTCTTCTCTCGGTACCCTTTCTTAGTGCTCTGCTCTCCACACCATTTTGGGTTCCTGTCCTGTCCCCAACACCACAGAACTTGGTTGCTGAGATATGCTTCCCTACCAGAACGGGGTGGTGGTGGAGCTGTCACGCTACAGTTGCCAACCTCTGGGTGGGACCTGGAGATCTCCTGCTGTCACAACTGATCTCCAGAAGGCAGAGACTGATTCCCCTGGAGACAACGGCTGTTTTTGGAGGGTGGACTCTGTGACATTCCCTTTCCTCCCCAAACCCTCCCCTCTCCAGTCTCCACCTCTGAAATCTCCAGGTATTTCCCAACCCAGAGCTGGCAACCCTACAAGATGAACCCTCCCCCAACAGTCTTGCTCTTCCCATAACACCATTTAGCCAAGACCTGATGAATTAGTGGCACCTCCTCCACTGAAGCTCCGCCTCCCAAGTAGGGTTGCTAACTCCAGGTTCAGAAATCCCTGGAGATTTGAGGGGTAGAGCTTGGGGAAGTCGGGGTTTGGGGAGACGAGGGACCTCGGTTGTCCACACAGTCCACCTTCCCTAGCAGCTGTTTTCTCCAGGAGAAGTAGAACACATGTTTTAAACGGACAAGTAATCAATGAATGAGTGATTCATGTAGTCTGGAGATCAGTTGTAATTCCATGAGATCTCCTGCCCCCACCTGGAGGTTGGCAACCCTACCAAGCTCTGCTCTCTCTTTTCCCTCCTTCCCTCCCGAGGTGAGGTGGGTGGCAATCCAAGACCTGGCTTTTTCAGTGGTGGCCCCTGAACTTTAGAATACCCTCCCCCTTCAGGGTTGCCTGGCAACAGTACCGTCTTTTATTTTATTTTTTAAAATTTTATTTATAATTTTTCAACACTTTATACCGTCTTAGCAGGTTTACACTTACATTATCGTGAGTCATTTTTCCACACCATGTTATTCAACCATAAATACATTTTTTCCCATCTTATCTCATATACATCCTGGTCCTTAAACTC
Organism: Gekko gecko; assembly: GCA_029375565.1. Taxonomy (NCBI): domain Eukaryota; kingdom Metazoa; phylum Chordata; class Lepidosauria; order Squamata; family Gekkonidae; genus Gekko; species Gekko gecko. Next base: position 65,982,574 of record JAPDNY010000012.1, on the reverse strand, counting down.
AGCCTATCCATTTCTGCCAACCCCAGCAGGTTTTCTATCAATTCCTCTTTGGAGGGTATTATGTTTGATTTCCAACATTTTGCTAACATTATTCTTGCCGCTGTAAAAATATATGTTATTATATATAAATTTTCCTTATTACGTTGTTCTGGAAATAAATTTAATAAACACACTTCTGGTACAAACGGTATTTCAAGTCCTGTTATTTCTTTCACTATTTCATATATTTCCCACCAATATTTTTGTATTTTCTCACATCACCACCACGTATGAAAATATGTGCCGACATTTTTTTTTACATTTCCAACAATTTCTATTTCCATTCCCATAACATTTTGCTATTTTGTCTGGTGTCCAGTGCCACCTATGAAACATTTTAAATATATTCTTTTTATATGGTATAAAGGTAAAGGTTCCCTTGCTCGAAAGCCAATCAAATCTGACTCTAGGGTTGTGGTGCTCATCTCCGTTTCAAAGCCGAAGAGCCAGCGCTGTCCAAAGATGTTTCTGTGGTCATGTGGCCGGCATGACTAAACACCAAGGCACATAGAATGCTGTTACCTTCCCACCCAAGTGGTACCTATTCATCTACTTGCAGTTTCTTGCTTTCGAACTGCTAGGTTGGCAAGGAGCTGAAACTAGAGACGGGAGCTCACTCCGTCATGCGGCACTCTCGGGTCTCAAATTGCTGAACTACTGACCTTCCACAGTCTGCAGTTCAGCGTCTTAACCATTTGAGCCACCGTAGCTCCTTACATGGTATAGCTCTCATCAATTTAGCTGACTTCCATATTTTCGACCAGCAGTACTTTCTTTTAGATGCCGGGCCAAAACATTTGTTTTTACCTAGACTTGTCACTAAGGTTCCCCCCAGTTTGGTGTAGTGGTTAAGTGTGCGGACTCTTATCTGGGAGAACCGGGTTTGATTCCCCACTCCTCCACTTGCACCTGCTGATGTGACCTTGGGTCAGTCACAAGCTCTGGCACAGCTGTTCTCTCAAGGACAGTTTGTGTTAGAGTTCTCTCAGCCCCACCTACCTCCCAGGGTGTCTGTTGTGGGGAGGGGAAGGGAAAGGAGTTTGTAAGCCGCTCTGAGACGCCTTTGGGCAGTGAAGGGCGGGGTATAAATCCAATCTCCTCTTCTCTTCTTCTTCTTTTTATATTCTGCTTCTGGTCTGAGAACTGTTTTATGGATATTTGTTGTGTTCTCTTTGGGGGCTTGATGCTGCCCCATAAAGACTAACACAATCTGTGACAGGCTAGGAGCTTCCGAGTCGCTGCTTGCTTCTTCCGGGAGCTTCCTCCCGCCCCAGGCTCGGCTCAATGTAGATAGGAGAGACGTAGCCTTGGAGTGATAGAACTGAGCCCAGCTGTTTCCTTGCCTTGCTGCTGTCATCTCAGGATATGGCAGGCTCCGTGTTAATACAGATATTCTGAAAAGGGTCTAGCAGTTGCTGGTTGTCTGCCTGCCAGCCATCCACCGCTCTTTTTTGGGTATTTGTGTGCGCATGCGCGTCTGCGCTTGCATGTCCGGAAGTCATGGTGACTTCTTGCAACCCCTAGTGGGACCAAGGCACTTCAGAGAGGTGGTTTGCTATTGCCTGCCTCTGCATCCCAACCCTGGTATTCCTTGGAGGCCTCCCTTCCAAAAGCTTGCCAGGGTCGGCCCTGCTTAACTTCTGAGATCTGGTGAGATTGGGCTTGCCTGGGCTACCCAGGTCAGGGCCTGTCCTCTGCTCTTTTCAAGGGCAGAACTGCCGAGATCTTGGTAGGGAGAGGAAACTGCAGCCGGGACATCCCTCTGCCATGCCTGGATGCAGGTTCAGGTGAGAGCCTCCCCCTCCTAGCTGCTAACTGCAATTGCCCAGCCTATGAGACAGAGGAAGAAAGAGAAGCAAGAGCCATCATGCCTGGATCTAGGCGTCTTAAAGCAGAGAGCTCTTGATTAGCAGCAGAGGCCAGGAGACCTCGAGGATTAGGGAGAAAATGCTACAGAAATATCTCTGCCCACCAGCTGTGTGTGTATGATTGCGATAATTTCAATGGCTTTTGGAGCTGCCATGAAATTTGTATGTATATGATGGAAAAGTGCTTTTAAACAGTGAAAGAATGAAATGGTGTGGCATCATGGAATGCTCACGAACATCCTGACTGCTGAGGGGAGAGAGTTGGCCAGCCACGGAATATCAGTGAGGGCAAGTCGTAGAATTTACCCCGTGCCTAAAAAGAGGCCTAGCTGTGTTCTGCATGAGAGAAGGATGAGAAGGGTAGCAGCTACAAGATACATAGAGGGGGTGGCAAAATGGCTGAGCAGGGAGGGATTGGAACAGTGGAACACCTGTTTCACTTTCAATCCACTTTCAAGGCACTTTGCAACTGGAATTTACCATGTGAAATGGCAAAATCCACTTGCAAACGGTCACTGAAGTGGATTGAAACGGCACTGTTTAGCATGTGTGAACGCGCCCGGAGATTGTGGGTCTCCAAAAGCTTTTGAAAGGGGAATTACAGCTCTGCGTGGTCCTGATCTGCATTGGGACCATGTGAGCAAGAGGCTTGAGGGGGTTTAATCCCTTTCACCCCTGCAGATTGTTGAGAGGCAGATCGGTGTAGTGGTTAAAGTGTAAAATGAGGGTCTGGGAGACCCAGGTTCAAATCCCCACTCTGCCATGGAGATCTCTGGGTGACCTTGGTCCAGTCCCATGCACTCAGTCAGGACAGTTCTCAAAAGAGCTCTCTCAGCCCCGCCTACCTCACAGGGTGTCTGTTGTGGGGAGGGGAAGGGAAAGGAGTTTGTAAGCCGCTCTGAGACTCCTTTGGGTAGCGAATGGCAGGCTGTAAATCCAATCTCTTCTTCTACAGGTCACATTTGGTGTAGTAGTCAAGTGCGCGGACTCTAATCTGGGAGAACCGGGTTTGATTCCCTACTCCTCCACTTGCAGCCAGCTGGGTGACCTTGGGTCAGTCACAAGTTCTTTCAGAGCTGTTCTCTCAGGAGCAGTCCTCGAGAGAGCTCTCTCAGCCCCGCCTACCTCACAGGGTGTCTGTTGTGGGGAGGGGAAGGGAAAGGAGATTGCAAGCTGCTCTGAGCCGCTTCTTCGGGTAGTGAAGGGCAGGGTATAAATCCAATCTCCTCCTCCTCCTCCTCCTCCTCCTCCTCCTCTTCTTCTTCTTCGATTTTTGATTGAGTCAATCCATCTTAAGCTAGGTCTTCCTTTTTCCCTGCTGCCTTCAACTTTTCCTAGCCTTATCGTCTTTTCTAGTGAGCCTGGTCTTCCCACAATATGACCAAAGTACAGTACAGTAGCCTCAGTTTGGTCATTTGAGCTTCTAGGGAGAGTTCAGGCTTGATTTGATCTGGAACCCACTGATTTGTCTTTTTGGTGGTCCATGAGATCCATAAAACTCTCCTGCAGGACCACACCTCAAATGCATCAATTTTCTTCCTGTAAGCTTTCTTCATTTCTTCCAGCCTTCACACCCATACATAGTAATGGGAAATTCAATGGCACGAATTAAATTGATCTTGGTGGCCAGCGACGCGTCGGACTACCAAACAGGGAAACGTTGCATCAGAGGATGAAAATAATCTCTCGTCATTTAAAGATACCGTCTGAGCTCCTGCGTCCCTTAATTGCTTTGTGAAGAATTAATTTTCTGCCTCGCTTTTCGAAGAATTAAACAGTGAATTCACTGAAATGGGTGCGGGGCAGAGAGAGTCACTTGATAGAAGTGATCATTTAAGGATAATCTAATGAGGACAACAGTCTCTCTCTCCTCTAGACAAGGTAGACAAATCCTTTATTAGTTGCTGTAGATTTTCCGGGTTGTGTGGCCGTGGTCTTGGCCTTGTAGGACCTGACGTTTCGCCAGTAGCTGTGACTTTATTGTTTGAGGAAAATCACCTTAAAAACATTGCGGATGCAAGGGATAAATACCAATGGGTTGGAACAGTGCTATCAGTAATGAACACCTTTTCCTAGGGGACAACTTGGGGAGGGCAAGAATGTGATTAACATCCACATTTTCCATCCAGGAGAAGTGAAGGTCTTGATAAATTGCAGAGGTGAACCCAGGTTTGGCTGTCACATACTGTGGATCCAGATGTTTCGCCAAAGCTAACCTATGGTCTGAAGGTACACAATGTAGCCAGCTTGCTGCCAAGAGTCTAATCTGTGCCTTGAAGAGAGGTTGTCTGGGAGTCTTATATTTGCCATCTTAAGTTCCAAGGAAGACAGGTGGAGTGTGAAAGACATTGCCTAATAATAAATAAGGTGGGTTACATGTGTGATGGATTGACTGCAGAAGCCAAATTCCCTGCATCACCATTGACTCACCTAGTAATTTCAGCCTGCATCTTTCCCTTTGTAACACTGCAATGTTACAAAAAAGCCTAGAGATGTATTTTTTAATAATGAAAGATGGGGACGTAATGCTGTCACATCCTTATAGCATTATAGCAATCTAGTAATTACCCGTTCCAATCCATGCAATGACAGAAGAAGAAGAAGAAGAAGAAGAAGCAGAAGAAGAAGAAGAAGAAGAAGAAGAAGAAGAAGAAGAAGAAGAAGAAGAAGAAGAGGAGATTGGATTTAAACCCTGCCCTTCACTCAGAGTCTCAGAGCAGCTTACAATCTCCTTTCCTTCCTCTCTGCACAACAGACACTCTAGTGAGGTAGGTGGGGCTGAGAGAGCTCTGAGAGAACTGCTCTTGAGAGAACAGCTCTGAGAGAACTTTGACGGACATAAGGTCACCCAGCAGCTGCATGTGGAGGAGTGGGGACTCAAACCTGGTTCTCCAGATTAGAGTCCACTGCTCCTAACCACTACACCAAACTTCCTCTCAAAGGTGCATTGACTACCATCATTCCCAAAAGGTTGTACCAGTTCAGGTTTGGGAAACACTGCACAAAAGTGAGGGACAACATAGAAGCAGAATGAATTCTTTGGGCCTAGAACTGTGTCATTGAGTCCCAGAGAGAATATGCTACAGTTGCAAAGTAACCAGACAGAGCTTTCTTCTTGCTTCAGTTTGATGGAACAGGTTTTGCACAGAGAGTCAGACTGAGGCCCAGCTGAGTCTTCCTGTATCTTCTTCAGTGCTGTACTTTATAGCAGTTTTACAGCAGTTTTCAACACAAGATGCGCACTGCTTTCAGGCAGCAGCCAGTTGCTGTTTTCAACCGGAGGACAAAGGAAGAGCGAGATACAAAGAAATACTTTTCAAAAGATTATCTAAAAGCATCCTCATATGCATTACTTTGCTAGGCAGCATTGAATTTCCCCACTGGTCCTGCCCCCAGGTTGCCACCCTCCAGGTGATGGCTGGAGATCTCCTGGGATTACAACTGCTCTCCGGGCGACAGAGATCAGTTCAATTGGAGAAAACGTCCACTTTGGAAGGTGAACTCTATGGCATTGTACCTGCATTGAAGTCTCTCCCCTCCCCTCCCCAAACCTAACCCCCCTCAGGCTCCTCCCCCCAAAATCTCCTGGTATTTCTCAGTCCGGAGCTGGCAACCCTATCCTGCTGTCTTGCCTCTTTTACATTCTTATGCTTGCTGTTAGTGAGGGAGAAATAAGATGACTCAATTACCCTCCCCAACACTCGCTATCTTCTGGAATTTTTCCTGATTAAAAAAAGAGCACTCAAAAAAAAAAAAAGAAAGAAAGAAAGAAAGAGAGAAAGGGGGGGGGAATTGATCACACCAGGCTAAATCAACAAGCAGTTAATATTCTGAGCTAAAGGAATACTGTTCAGTTAGATTAATCAAACCCCCTTCTGCTTGCCAAAGCCTAATTATCCTTTGATCCACATTAATGACTTCAAAACTCACAGTACACCTGGTGGGAGGACTCAGTGTGGTGCGTTTTCCGCTAAAAGGAAGAGCCCCCCCTCCCTCTCCCCCTTCGCACAAGCCAAATCTAATTTGCTGACATCAGTCGACTCAATTGTCATCCTCAGATCTGTGTGGCTCCCGCAGGAACGGTGAGACCACAGCGGAGGGGGGGGAGAAAGCGCACCGTTTTATCTGCGGTTACAAAGCCAACCGCTGTCGCAAATGGCAAAGTCCCTTCCGGCTCCACTTTTAAACAGCCTGTCGTGTTGGTCAGAATGTTAATTTTGTGTCGGGTTGCGGCCCCTTGGTGCGGCTGAGTGGGGCGCACCGCTAAAAAGTACTCACAACACTGAGCTACGTGGAACACCTGTAGGCCCATTGCTAGCTCCGCCTTATGCCAAAGAAGTCCAGATCTGCATGTCTGCCACCTACAATCTAAAGTTTTTGTTGGGGGGGGGAGCTGTCATCAAGTCACAGCTGACATGGTGACCCTGTAGGGTTTCCAGATGTTCAGAGGTGGTTTGCCAAGGCCTGCCTCTTCATCATGCCTCTGGTATTCCTTGGTGGTCTCCCATACCAAGTACTAACAAGGACCAACCTTGTTTCACTTCCAAGATCTGATGAAAGATCAGCCTGGCCTGGGCTTACCCAGGTCAGGGCACAGCCTACAGTCGCATACGCCAGTAAGGGCTCCAACCCATGATTTCCTGAAGTCTGCTTCTTGCAATACTACTTTGGGGGGGGGGACTGGTGTGGCAGTGCAGGAAGTATGAGGCAAACTGGAAGGTTCCAGTGTGTTGGCTGCCCCCTTGCCAAGGTAGCTGCTTCGGGGGCTCATGAGCAGAGCCTTGCTGGAATGTGCTAAAAGTTCCTCTAGCCCAATGTCCTAATTTTCATAATCAAATGCAACTAAGAAGCTCCTTTGCGGCCTGCTCTATGGTTTTACCATAGAGTGTTCAGTGATTCCTAGAGGGGCATGACATCACTTCCAGCTTTTCCTCCCAATGGTGCCCTCCATATCCTTTCTCCCCTGGACTCTGGCTGGCCGGCAACCCTTCCCTGGACCAAAGCACAAAGGCAGCAGTCTTCCCCTTGCTTCCTTCTCCTCCCCAGCAACTGGTACTCAAAGGCAAACTGCCTCTGAACATGGAGGTTCCATTTAGCCCTCATAGCTAATAGTTGCTGGGAGACCGTTCCTCCTTGACAGAATTGCCCAGTAATCATTTAGACAAACCCCAGTGCTTAGAATGCGCAACTACAGTGAACTGAGTACACTTGGAAGATGACCAGATGGCTGCACGGGTAGCTGTATATATAATCTCAGATTTGCAATGGATGCTTTCTGTTGGTAGCCGGTCATACAGCCACTGTGGTCTGGTGTGGTGGTCAGAGTCTCAGAACCAAGTTCAAATCCCCATTTTTGCCACGAAGCTCCCCGGGTGACTTTGGACCCAAAACAAACCACAATCCACATAAATACAACAACAACATCAACAACAATAGCAGCTCCTGGGCCAGTCGTGCTCTCTCAGCCTAACCTGTATAATGTGGTTCTGGCACAGATAAAATGGATGATGGGGGAAAGGAAATGATTTAGTCCACCCTGAGCTCCTTGGAGGAAGACTGGGATAAAAAGATGTGCAAAATAATAAGAAGAGAAGAGATTGGATTTATACCCTGCCCTTCACTGCCCAAAGGCATCTCAGAGCGGCTTACAAACTCCTTTCCCTTCCCCTCCCCACAACAGACACCCTGTGAGGTCGGTGGGGCTGAGAGAACTTCTGACAGAAACTGTCCTTGAGAGAACAGCTGTGCCAGAGCTTGTGACTGACCCAAGGTCACATCAGCAGGTGCAAGTGGAGGAGTGGGGAATCAAACCCGGTTCTCCCAGATAAGAGTCTGCACACTTAACCACTACACCAAACTGGCTCTCTAAACCAGTAAGCCAATAAACACATTGAAACTGTACTTGTTGGCAGTGTAGTCCTATATCAATAAGATTTTATTTGGGAATGGTATTTTAATGAAAGATCTCTCTCACCCTGTTCCTCTAGAATTGCAGTGTTGCCTCTCTGGAATCCATGGAGACAACAGTTTCCTCTCTTCTCTCCCTACAGTAGTACCAGATCAACAGGCAGCAGCGGCCTCTGAAGGCGAAGTGAATTAACTCCCCTGCCCAAGTGAGCAGGGGTAGCTGCTAGCTGCAGCTGCCAACCATAGGTAGAGGACTAGAGGTGCTTTCCCTAGGGGAAGATGCTCAACTGAATGAGATGCAATCCTGATTAGGGATGGGCATGAATCAGGGAAATGGGGTTCGGTTCATTGTTTGTGGCATGTCTTCGTGGTTCATGAACCATCCCAAAGTTTTAAGAGACAAATGAATTGCTTGGGTTCATGGTGTGGTAGAATCCCCCCCCCCAGTTTGCAGTCCTCAAACATTCTGAGAATCTCCAGCTCACTCTCCTCTACCTGTCCTTCAAGTTCGGTGAGGATTAGGTTTACGGGGTCTGAGCTATGGTCCCCCCAAAAAGGTGCCCCCATCCTCCATTGTTTCTAATGGAGGGAAAAAGCAAAAACAAAAAACAAGGGCAATAGAAGCCCGCAGAACAGAATCAAAGTTCTGGAGAATCTCTGCATTAGAAACTGAAGGTGGGGGGAGGTATTTTTGCAAGCTCAGCAGAACCACTGCAATCTGCCCAGCAGAACCAATGCCACTGTGGCAGCACAAACCCAGTAGGACTAACGTCAAGCCAGAGAAGCTCTGCAGTTAAAAACTGAAGGTACGAAGCATTTTTTTGAGCTCAGCAGAACCAGTGCAATGTACAGAGTGCCCAGCTATACCAGTGCAATGAAAGAGTGCCCAGAAGAACCCTTTGCCATTGTGGCAATGCCAGCTCAACAGGACTGATGTGAAGTACAGAATCACAATTCAAGCAAGGGGGAATGGTTGCAAGCCCAGCACAACCAGTTCAGTTTACAGTGCCACTGGCGTTGCAAGCATAAAAGGACAGATCTCAAAGCACAGAATCACAAATCCAAGCAAGGGGGTGGTGGTGGAATTTTGCAAGCTGTGTGCAAGAAAATGAGAAAGGAACACAAAGGGACACAGGCAAAGAGGGGGTAACCTTCTGGAAACTGACATGACTAGTTTGACAAGATTGTTTCCAGTTCTGGGGAATTTCGCCTCCACTATTGCTTAGAAGTTTGGTAAACATTTTGTTTGAGTGGACAGTCTGTCTGGAAATGTATCCATTCATGAACTGGCACAAACCTCCACAAACTGCTTGAAAGTTCATGAAAAGTTTGTGAACCGTGAACCACCCAAAATTAATCATGAACTTTGGTTCATGAGCCTGTTCATGCCCATCCCTAATCCTAACTGGAAGGAACAGCTGTCATTAACTTGTCTGCCCTCTCATGGCCACACCTGGGACAGCAGTCCACTGGCCAGCATCTTGCCAACCACCCTCAAGCTTTTCAAATGTTCCTGGCTGTGTCAAAACCATTTCCATGAAGAGTGGTGGTGGGAAGTTCACCAATACTGGAAAGAAGGATTGGGAAGGGGCATGTGGCAAATTCAGAGTGACAACAGCTGGATTCAAATCCAGTAGCACATTGATGGTGGTGGTGGGATGTGTCGTCAAGTCACAGCTGACTTATGGTGGCCTCATAGGATTTTCAAGGCAAGAGACATTCAAAGCTGGCTTGTCATTGCCTGCCTCCACGTCATGACCCTGGTATTCCTTGGAGGTCTCCCATACACATGCTAGCCAGGGCTGACCCTGCTTTGCTTCCAAGATCTGAGGAGATTGGGCTAGCTTGGCCTAGCCAGGCAGTACCTTAGAGACCAACAAGATTTTGGGGGGTATAAGCATTTAAGTGTCAAATGCTAAGGTTGGTATTTGATAAAGGGAGCTTTGACTCTCGAATGCTTACATCCCCAAAGTCTTGTTGGTCTCTATGGTGCTACTGGACTCAAATATAGCAATAATAGTACCAAGTATCAGGATGCAGCTGATGGGCAACTGACCAGAATAAGATGCTTCAGGACCATGGAGAGCTCCCAGTGCCAGTAGGAGTTGCTCCAGCAAAACCCAACTAAAAGTCCTGATATTTCCAAGCCCAGCATGATGACTGCTAGAGCAACATGGAGTTGCTCATGCTCTGGCTTGGACGATGTATTGTGGCATAGTTCAATGATCTCTAAGGTGCTGCCAGACTTCTATGGCTACCTTTTGATACTGACTTCTGAGTGACAATAAAGCGCTTAAACACCAGGACTGTGGCTTTAAAAACAAACACTGTAAATATCGTTTGATTCCATTATACGGCGCACATATCTAGGAGTGGCTTTGCCAGCCACAGTTGTCTAGATTCATCAGCACCACAAAAGATGGATGGCTCTGCTCTTAATGGAATTAGTCCACTGGGGCTAGTGTTCCTGGGTATCCAGTTAGAGGGTTAGTCTAATCAAATTTCTGCGCACTCCGCTGTCTTTGCAAAAGAAGGGCTCAATAATAATTCAAATCCCCTGTTAAGCCACGATGAAAATATTGGCAGATGCCTGTAAAAAATCATGGCTCTAAAATTTTCCTTTCCACAACACCTTGCAGGCAAAGAGCTGGAGGCTTTCTGGATCTCAAGACTTGGGGGAAGATCCCTGGAAGAGACTTGGGTTTTGTGGATGAGAAAGGATGGAAACTGGGGAAAGATCTCTGCGTTCATCACCAAATGAGTTAATATTTGCACTTACAGTTCCAGAAGTGTGCACATGCAAGTCACTCATATAATGCGGGGGGGGGGAGATTCAATCTAATAAGGAGAATCTAAATTTGATCTCTTTTTCGCAAGCAAATTTGAACAAGTGGAACTGGCTATTAAACTGTTGAAACAGCTGCAGCTGAAAAGTAGTCAGTTGTACAAATTTGCAGTTTACTGCGCTTTATGGGAAGCAGGTAGGGTTGCCAACCTCCAGGTGGGGTCTGGAGATATCCCACTATTACGACCATGAAGTTCTCCTGGGGAAAAATGGCTGCTTTAGAGGGTGGGCTCTATGGCATTCTACCCTGCTGAGGCCCCTCCCCTCCCCAGGCTCCACCCCCCAAAATCTCCAGGTATCTCCCCAGAGCTGGCTACCCATGTTTTATACATGGAGAAACCAGTAAAGAGTAAACCTGAGACTTGCATCCAGGACTACAAGTAATGGGAATTTTTATCCTGAGAACTAAGCCAGAGCATGGAGCTAGAGAGTGAAAGAATCTTTTCAACTGGCTTCTGTACATTTAATATGAACATGTCCTTCACTGAGTTTGGTATAGTGGTTAGGAGCGTGTACTCTAATCTGGGAGAACTGGGTTTGATTCCCCACTCTTTCGCATGCAGCTGCTGGTGTGACCTTGGGCAAGCCACAGTTCTCTCAGAGCTGTTCTCTCAGGAGCAGTTTTCTCAGAGCTCTCTCAGCCCCACCTACTTCACAGGGTGTCTGTTGTGGGGAGGGGAAAGGAAGAAGATTACAAGCCACTCTGAGACTCCGAGTGAAGAATCTCTTCTTCTTTTCTAACAGCAAGAAGGTGAGGAGGGTGAGACTTTGGAAGGGGAGGGACCTCAGCATGTTATAATGCTATAGAGTCCACCCTCCAAACCAGCCATGCTCTCCAGGGGAACGGATCTTGATTGCCTGGAGTTAACTTGTAATAGTGGGAGATCTCCATTATCTTGATGTCTTCTTCTTCTTCTTCTTCTTCTTCTTCTTCTTCTTCTTCTTCTTCTTCTTCTTCTTCTTCTTCTTCTTCTTCTTCTTCTTCTTCTTCTTCTTCTTCTTCTTCTTCTTCTTCTTCTTCTTCTTCTTCTTCTTCTTCTACCAACAAGGTAGTTCTGACGTTCTTAATGTCACAGTCAACTCTTCTGTTATCCAAGCACTATTGAAAAGCCAAGTTGCACTTCTGAAAAAAGCAGGAATGAAAGTTACCGATCTGTGAATTAGATATATGAATTGTGCATCTGTGTTCATGGCAGAAAAGTTGAAAAATTACCAGGGCAGAAGTCAGAGGAAAAGATACACAGCAACAGAGAACCACCCAGCTTGTGGGCCCCTGAGCTGTCCATTCTGATTCCTTCCCCCAAAGACAGATGCTTTCAGATAACGGCATTTTGATAATGACAAAGTATTTGATCCCCCTCTGAAGAGTTTAGATGGGGATTTTGGTAAGACAGATGCTAAGATCAAAGCCAAGCGGCATCATGTTTTTAAGCACTGATGCACTTTGGGGACGCTGGAGGCATTAAGGCAATTTGAATTTCATGATCAGTCAGATGTGATCATAAAAAGAAAGCAAACCTGGGCATTAAAGGGAGATACATCCAGAGAAATCAGGTAACACAGGAAAAAAAAGCCTTCTACCAAGAGTCCCTCCAGAGGGGCAAGAGATCAAAAGGAGACAAAGGGAAATACGTTTGCAGTGCACAGTTTTTAACATGTAGACTGCACTGCCGCTGGTTCTAGGAGGGCCCACTAGTTGTGGAAGCAGACTAGGCACGTGGAGGAGTGGACTGTCAGTGGCTTGCTGGAACCTCCCTACTCAGAGGCACACATATAGGAACATACATGAAGCTGCCATATACTGAATCAGACCATCGGTCCATCAAGGTCAGTATTGTCTACTCAGACTGGTAGCAGGTCTCCCAGGTCTCAGGCTGAGGTCTTTCACATCACCTACTGCCAGATCCTCTCACTGGAGATGCTGGGGGATTGAACCTGGGATCTTCTGCATGCCAAGCAGAGGCTCTTCCACTGCTCCACAGCCCCTTCCCTCCACGTTCAGAGGCATTAGGCTTCTGAAGTCTGCTGGTTTCCAAGAAGCAGGTAGTGGAAGGGAGGAAGAAGAGAAGATTGGATTTATACCCCACCCTTCACTCAGAGTCTCAGAGCAGCTTACAAACTCCTTGCCCTTCCCCTCCCCACAACAGACACCCTGTGAGGCAGGTGGGGATGAAAGAGCTCTGAGAGAACTGCTCGTGAGAGAACAGCTTTGACAGAACGATGGCTTGCCCAAGGTCATCCAGCAGCTGCAAGTGGAGAAGTGGGGAATCAAACCCCGGTTCTCCCAGATTAGAGTCCGCTGCTCTTAACCACTACACCAAGCTGGGAAAAGAGAACTGAGCAGATGCAGCTGATCTCAGAGCTGAAACCCGCTTCTCAGCACTACAGCTCTAGGCTAACTTGGGCCTACAGTCGGGGTTGCCAGCTCTGGGTTGGGAAATACCTGCATATTTGGAGGGTGGAGCCTGGGGAGGGTGGGACTTGCGGAGGGGAGGGGGTACAATGCCATAGAGTCCCCCTTCTAAAGCAGCCACTTTCTCCAGGGGAACTGATCTGTGTCACCCGGAGATCAATTGTAATTCCAGGAAAACTCCAGCCAGAATCTGGTGACCAACACACAAAACTGGAAATATGGCGAATGCAGTTATGCAAGCAAACAGACAGAACACGCTCTGTATAAATCACACTTGAGACTACTGTCTTCCTACAACCAAAATCAATACAATACGTTGTCGAAGGCTTTCACGGCTGGAGTTCATTAGTTGCTGTAGATTTTCTGGGTTGGGTGGCCGTGGTCTTGGCACTGTCGGACCTGGCGTTTCGCCAGCAGCTGCGTCACAGCTACTGGTGAAACGTCAGGTCCTACAATGCTAAGACCACAGCCACCCAACTCGGAAAATCTACAGCAACTAAAATCAATACACATCACAAATAGTTTTGCCACCATGCACAGATGACAACTGCACCAGTTGAACAGTGACCTAATCAGGGCTTTTTTTTGGTCGAAAAAGCCCAGCAGGAGCTCATTAGCATAATAGGCCACACCCACCCAGAGAAACTCATTAGCATATTAGGCCACACCTGACAGCACCACTCATTAGCATATTAGGCCACACCCCCATGTTACCAGAAGTGTGGTCATTCAGCTACACCCACCGTTTGCTTCTTATTCTGTTTACCTTGTTTGTGGTCGAAACCCAGGGCTTTTTTTGGAGCAGGAACTCCTTTGCATGTTAGGCCACACACCCCTAAGGTAGCTAATCCTAATGAGTTTCTGCTGTTGGGTGTGGCCTATTATGCGAATGAGTTCCTGCTGGGCGTGGCCAACTCAGGAACCAGCCGGAACTCCGTTCCTGTGCGTTCCTGCCCCAAAATAGCCTCGGACCTAATAGTCCTTGAAAGTACAAAGTCTCTCTTCAGATTGATGCGGTCACCTTTCATGCAGAGAAGAGTTTCCAGATGAAAGCGTGCAGTAGACGGCATGAACTTAAGACCAGCTGCAGAGCAAACCAAAGGAGAGGCGATGGCACGCCCAGGCTGCTTCCCCGCATCCCAGGGCCTCATCAGGCCGCCTTACTTAGTGACGGAGCTCAGCCCAGCTCCAGCAAGATTCAAAATGACACCAAGTCTACCAGTATGTCCCAACCCCACTGTCGGTTCTCATTCGAAGTCTACATGACCACCTAAATGGAGGCCCTCCATTAAATCCAGAATGTCAAATTGCCTCATTACTCTTCAGTGCAATGTAAAATTTGGACTCAGAGTATGAGACGGTTTGAGTCCTGATGGGGGGGGGGCAGCACAAAACAGCCCTGACTCGGATAGCCCAGGCTATCTTGACCACATCAGATTTCAGAAGCTAAGCAGGGTCAGCCCTGGTCAGTATTTGGATGGGAGACCACAAGGAATACCAAGGTCATGACGCAGAGGCAGGCAATGGCAAAGCACTTCTGAAGGTCTCCTGCCAAAACCCCATGAGAGGTTGCTATGAGTCAGCCACGACTGGATGGCAAACAGCAAGACACACAAAGAAACCAAAACAACAGCACAGTCCGCAGGGTGCAAGCCTTACCGGATCTATTCAGAAACAAGTCCCGTATTATTCAGTGAGGCTTACGCTCCAGAGAGTGTCCTGAGGATGGCAGCCATAGGCTGCTGTCAGCTCCGGTTGTCTCTGGGAAATAAATAAAGCAATTCCAAAGGCTTCTTTAAGGGGATTTGCATATTGGCCTTAAAGTCACATTATCTCCATTTTCACTTATTTATTTTTTCGCTCCGTGTGCAATCGACTGGCTCGATGGGGGAAATTTTTTTGCAAGAGGACCGCCCAAGTGAAACCGATTCTCTCGATGCGATATGCAGATTCCTCTCCCAAGCGACCGGCCAAATGAAGAGAAATACGGATGGGCGATCCGGCATTTGCAAGTGCCTGCATGTTTCATCCCAAGTGCATTTCCCTTCCCTCTCGGAACTCATCAAATAATTGCTTTATTTTAAACAGATGCCTGCGCGAGAGAAGTTGCTGATGATGGGCTGGGAAATAAAATTAATTTGTTCATCGGGAAACGTGCGGGCAAAGCCGATATCCCCTTGAATGTTTTGCATATGGCGGTATGAAAATAAACAAGAGGAGAAACCGGGGAAGACCCGGCATCAGAAGGTGGCATCACAGGGTACCTGTCGAAGCCCATGCCCTAGAAGAGGGTCCACAGCCAACCCCTGGAGCTTCCTGAGCCTGCTGCTTCTCTTCACTGCCCAGTTCCTGCCTGCTCATTTGTCTTCCATGAGCAAGGGAGTAGAGACACCTCCAGTGAGGCAAAGGAGCAGCTATTGTGCCCAGGAAGTCGACTCTAGCGAGCTGACGGCAGCAAGGAGGGCATCTTGCAAAAATGGCCACAATACCTGGCATGGGCATCTTTTAGTGCAATGGTTTCCAAAGTGGGAGGTACTGCCCCATTTGGGTGTGGTGGGATTGCCTAGGAAAGTGCTAAGAGTCTGGTTGCCAACCTCCAGGTAGGGCCCAGAGACCTTCCAGAAATAAAACTGATCTCCAGGTGTCAGAGATCAGTTGCCCTGGGGGAAATGGCTGCCTCGGAGGGTGGACTCTGTAGCATTATACCTCTCTGAGGTCCCGCCCCTCCCCAAGCCCCGCCCTCCCCAGGCTCCACCCACCAAATCTCCAGGTATCTCTCAATCCAGAGTTGGCAACCCAACTAAAAGGCAAAGGGGGTGGCAGGGAAGCAGCTGAGGTGGGCCTCTTTGACTGCGTTGTTCACTCATTTATGATTGGCCAGGCTACAGCACCGTGCTGGCAAATGGCAGCCCAAGTTGCTACCTCTGCACAGGGCTGATATCTGATGGTAACCATCGGAATTTTTAGTGAATATGCCCCCAGAGCTTGAGCCAGGCCAGGATATTACATTCTGAGAAACTGTCATCATGACCTGTGTTTATGTCTCTGTCATTTTCTAAGTTTTTGTTCAAGATGGCTAGTCATGTTAGTCTGTCTGTAGCAGTAGTAGCTGAGGTGGCTCAAGTGGTTAAGACGCTGAACTGCAGGGTGTGGAAGGTCAGTAATTCAGCAGTTTGAGACCCGAGTGTGCTGCATGACGGAGTGAGCTCCCGTCTCTAGTTCCAGCTCCTGCCAACCTAGCAGTTCGAAAGCAAGAAAGCAAGTAGATAAATAGCTACCACTTCGGTGGGAAGGTAACAGTGTTCCGTGCACCTTGGTGTTTAGTCATGCCAGCCGCATGACCACAGAAACGTCTTCGGACAGCGCTGGCTCTTCGGCTTTGAAACAGAGATGAGCACCGCAACCCTAGAGTCAGATTCAACTGGCTCTCGAGCAAGGGAACCTTTACCTTTACTAACAGCAGAAAAGGGCAAGAGCAAGAGTCCAGTAGCACCTTAAAGACTAACAAAATATGTGGCAGGGTAGGCACAAAAGTGCATACCCTACTACAAGTTTTTGTTGTTACTGCTTTGAATGTAACCGTCTTCCTTACTGGGTCATGCAAACCGCTGTTCTGAATAATGCTTTTTATAGGGTAGTGCGGGATGCACTGGGGATGAGTTTATGGAACCAAGGGGGCGGTGGTCTGAACAAGTTTGGAAACCACTGCTTCAGCGCATCGGTCAGATCCTTTCAGTCATGTCCCCTAACTCACACATGAATGTACATGAAGCTACCTTATACCAAACCAGACAACTGAAGAGTAGAAGAAGAAGCGTTGGGTTTTATACCCCACTTATACCCAAAGGAGTCTCAGGGTGGCTTACAATCACCTTCCCTTCCTCTCCCCACAACAGACACCCTGTGAGGCAGGTGGCACGGACAGCTCTGAGAGAACTGTGACTGGACCGAGGTCACCCAGCTGGCTTCACGTAGAGGAGGAGTGGGGAATCAAACCCGGTTCTCCAGATTAGAGACCGCCGCTCTTAACCACTACACCATCAAGGTCGGTACAATACAATACAACAACCTTTATTGGCATTATGCACTAAGAAGTATACAACCAAGGCCAGTATTGTCTATTTAGACAGGCGGCAGCTCCCCAGGGTCTCAAGCCAAGGTCTTTCGCACCACTTGCTTCCTGGTCCTTAACTGGAGATGCCGGGGCCTGAAGCTGAGACTTTCTGCATGCCGAGCAGAGGCTCTGCGGCTGAGCCAAGGCTCCTGCCCTGTACCAAAGGACACATTTGCTATTGATGAACGTTACCCAAAGGGCTGAAGCCCAGCTTCTGGCAAAGGAGCTGCTCTCAGTACCATCTGTCTGGAGCAGCGGCAGCAGCAGCAACATCTGGAGAGAGAACCCTGAAGAACATCTGCCTGCCCGTTCTTCCCTTCGCATCTCCGGCTCATTGTAACACTTTTGACAGGAAGCAAGACTTGGTTAAGTTGGAACGTCATACTAATGAAGGCAGATTTTTGAAAGAGGAAACCTTTTTTTTTATGCCTCAGGGATTCTCTCAGATCGTCAGAAAACCTGTTTAGAAGCCATTTCCAGTAACGTTTAGAGATGCTTCATGGGATCCGCCATTGCTCCAAGGTTGCCCAAGGGGGGGACTCAGCTATAGGACCCCCATTAATGCAGCTGCATCTGGCAGAGGACCCATGAGAAAGCCTGTTCAACATTCTCTTCCTAACCCTTCCTCATATGGTTGCCAGCCTCAAGGTGGGGCCTGGAGATCTCCCAGAATGACAACTGATCTCCAAATGACAGAGTTCAGCACCCCTGGCTGCTCTGGAGGGTGGACTCTGGGTCACTGAATGTGGCTGAGGCCCCTCTCCTCTTCAAGTCGTGTCCTCCTCAGTTTGTTGTACTGGTTAGGAGCGTGGACTCTAACCTGAGAGAACCAGGTTTGATTTTTCCACTCCTCCACATGCAGCTGCTGGCATGACCTTGGGTCAGTCACAGTTCTCTCAGAGCTGTTCTTGAAAGAGCTCTCTCAGCCCCAGGTGTCTGTTGTGGGGAGGGGAAGGGAAAGGAGTTTGTAAGCCGCTCCGAGACTCCTTTGGGTAGTGAAGGGTGGGGTATAAATCCAATCTCTTTTCTCCTTCTTCTTCTCAAGCCCCGCCCCCAAATCACCAGGAATTTCCCAACCTGGAGTTGGCAACTTTGCTTCCTCCTCACAGGTTTTCGTACAGCTTTTAAAAGCATATTTCAGGAAGGCCTTTGAATCAGGCTCTTTGCCATCTGGGCTCTATCCTGTTTTAGGCTGTATGGATATTTGTTAAAATGATTTTATTGTTTATAGCGCATGTGTCTTACTTTTGTATGCCACCTTGTGCTTTGTTTTAGATGTGGAAAGATGGGCTACAGGTGAGTTAAATAAAACAGAACAAAAATGTTTGGGCCTTTGTTGTCTCCTTAGCCACTCATTCTACTGTCAACCCCTTTCTCAGAACAAGCAGGTTCCTTCTTCAAATACATATACCGTTTCCCCCCCTCAAAGCAGCTTACAAAATGCAAACTCCACACAAGATACAATACAACAATCTCATGTAAAAAAAAAATATACAAGCTAACTGGGCTGGCTTGATCTTGTCAGATCTCAGAAGCTAAGCAGGGGCAGTCCTGGTCCGTATTTGGATGGGAGACCACTGAGGAAGCCCAGGGGGGTGATGCAGAGGTAAGGTAAAGGTTCCCTTGCTCGAAAGCCAGTCGAATCTGACTCTAGGTTTGTGGCGCTCATCTCCGTTTCAAAGCCGAAGAGCCAGCGCTGTCCGAAGACGTTTCCATGGTCATGTGGCCGGCATGACTAAACACCAAGGCACACGGAACGCTGTTACCTTCCCACCGAAGTGGTACCTACTTATCTACTTTCAATTTCTTGCTTTCGAACTGCTAGGTTGGCAGGAGCTGGAACTAGAGACGGGAGCTCACTCCGTCATGCGGCACTCTCGGGTCTCGAACTGCTGAACTACTGACCTTCCACAGCCTGCAATTCAGCGTCTTAACCACTTGAGCTACCGCAGCAGAGGTAGGCAATGGCAAACCACCTCTGAGGCTGTAGTCACACACACCAAATAGTCCACGTTCAGTGCATTTCCCAACTGGGTTTTGCCAGTTCGCACAGTAAAAAATCCAGTGGGGAAGGGCACTGAAAGTGGCTTGAAAGTGGATCATTTACTGTTTGTGACCGCAGCCTGAATGTCTCTTGCCCTGAAAACCCTGCCGTGCAGTCATAAGACGGCTACAACTTGATGGCCGTTCCCCCCCCCCCCCATGAGAAATCTTAAAGAGGATGATGAACTGGAAAGATTCTCTGGGGTAGTTCTGGTTCTGTCTACATGTGGCCAACGCTTGTGAGCCACAGCCAAGCCCAGACTTTCTTACATGCCCAGAGAAATGCTGATCCCCGCTTTGGGGTCAGGAGGCACTTTTTCTCCAGGTCAGTTTGGCTGGGGATCCTGGAGGTTTTTTGTCATCTTCTGGGCAAGGAACAGGGGTCACAGGGGGTGTGTGCACGTGCAGGGAAGATATTTGTGAGTTTCCTGCCTTGTGCAGGGGGTTGGACTAGATGATCCTGGAGGTCCCTTCCAATGCTATGATTCTCCTTCGCCATTTTCCTGACCGAAAATGACCCCAAGGGGATATTCCCTGTCCCACTGTCACTACACGTGGAACTCCCCAATGGGGCAAATAGTAGCTGTTGGGAGGGTTGCCAGCACTGCCTGGAACAGGGGTCCCCGGCCTTTCCGAGCCTGTGGGCACCTTTAGAATTCAGACACAGCATGCCGGGTACAGCCCCAAATGGTGGCCACAGGAGATGGAGCCAGCCGCAAAACAGCCCCTGCAGCTTACCTCCAGCCACACAGTGAAGATCTGCCAAAGCAACGTTTTTAAAAATCTGATCAGAGCTCCAATGGCCAGTCAGAAGCCTTGCTGGGCAAATGCCCCACCCGGCCCTCCTCACTTTCTAAAGACACTTGGTGGGCGCCAGGAAAGGTGTCAGTGGGGGACCCCTGGCCTAGGTCAGTGCTGGGAGATTGGGGGAGCAATGTCTGAGGAGGGAGGAGTTTGGGGAAGACAGGAGGCCACTTCTGGGTGACGGTCTGAGAACCCCCCCCGATCATAGATAGAGACAAGCAGCTTCTTTCTTGGTTATTTGGCTTCCACTTTCCAAACACTGCATGGAAAAAAGTCCGCATCGCTTCTCTGCTAAGCAGGTGTCAGAGACAGTAATTTATGGACCTGTCACATTGCCCGAAAACTGCTTGAAGCAAAAAGTGGAATATTTCCAATAAAACAGAGTCCTCGCCGTTCCAGGCATCCATTGCTAGGAACACTGGGCTGCAAACCCCTTCCTTCTCGTTAATTCCCCCTGAATTTATGGCCACTAATTAACTCACTCTACTCTAACCAAAGGTGGTTCCTGTGACATTTTGCGGTGCTCCAAAAAGCATTTTTTTTTTTTTTAGAAAGGACGTTTGCAGCCATCGGCTTTCCGAAAACTTATTCTGGCCTCTGTGACCTGCGGGAAGTGCCAAAGGGCCTGACGCTTTTAAAAACAAGGAAACTTTCATGCCTGGGAGGCAGAATAATTCTATTTTTTCCCCTTTCAGCAGAGGATGTTATTGTCATAAACTATGAAAAGGAAGACCTGAAATCAGTCCAGCACACTCATGCTAGACATTAGTGAAGACCAGATAATGCAGGGTTGCCGCCTGGAGTTCTCCCGGAATTACAACAGATCTCCAGCCTCCAGAGAGCCGTTTCCCTGGAGGAAGTGGCAGCCTTAGAAGGCCAATTCTGTGCCATCGCATTCTTGTTGAGCTCCCTTCCCTCCCCCAAACTTTACCTTCCCCAGGCTCCACCCCCAAATCTCTGGGCATTTCCCAATCCAGTGTTGGAAAACCTAGTTGCCTGCCAGCAGCCAGTACCCAGAGGGTGACTGGGTAGGGGGGGGGGGCAGAGAAATGGGAAAGGTGTTGCTAAAACCATAGAGTTTCTGCTGATTCCTAGAAATGTGCTTGGAGACGCGGCAGGAGAAAAATAAAAATGCTGCTGGCACCTGTGCTGGTACATCACTTCCAGGTACAACCAGGAAGTGACACTGAGTAACTCTAGGAATCACCGGAAATTCTATGGTAAAACCATAGCGTTTCTGACAGTTCCTAGAGCTACCCATTTTCACTTCTGGATTGTATCCGGAAGTGACACAGTGACATCATTGCTGTCACCGACATATGCCTCCTAGTCTTCAATAGTCTGCCCTGCGCTGTTTTGCAAGGTCTAGGTGGTATTTGCTTTTCAGCTCACAGACATACAAGACAATCCATTACCCACAATTCAAAATGAGTTGTATCAATTCACAGATAGTGCTGAAGACTGTCCATAGGGAATAACTGGTGGGATAAAAAAAAAGAAAATGGTGAGAAAGTAAAGAATCATGGGTTCAGTTTGCACGAGCAGGAAGTGACATTGAAATTGGAATTTTCTTGGGGGGGGGTAAATAGCGGGGATGAGAAATTTAAAGTGACCCCTCTTCTCGGGCATCCAAGTGGGATTTGCTAATCTTACTTTTTCCATTGACCCATCAGCGGCAGAAGGCTTGGAGGAACCTTCCATGGTCTGGTAGCAGCCAAATCTCTCGGGCAGGTTGCAGTTTCCACCACCAAGTCCGAAGTGGGAAGAAATCTACTGTTTCCCTACCCAGTACTCAGAGGACTTCTTCCCTAGAGCCATTTTGATTCACAGTTCCTATTTATGACCTCTCTGCTGCCTTGACAAATGGCCAGTTATCACCAGCCCTTTGACAACACCTGCCCAGAGGAATATTCGACAAAAAGAATAAGACTGTCACAGGGTGCTTTGCATGATGCCAGGCAGCTCTGGTGTTGAAATGGCTCCGTTGGCCAGAGAACTTTCCAACACATTACGCATGTGATGGGGAACAAGCATGGGCTACAAACTCGACAGTGTGATTCAGGCTGGATTTCAAAGAGCCAGAGGAGGCGATCTCTCCATTTGGGCCTGCAGGATTCTGTGGCCTGGGGTCGGAGTAGGGATGCCAGGTCTGGGTTGGAAAATACCCGGAGACTTTGGGGGTGGATCCGGGAGAGGGTGGGCTTTGGGGAGGGGCGGGGCCTCAGCATGGTCCAATGCCACGGAGTCCGCCCACCAAAGCAGCCATTTTCTCCATGGGAGCTGATCTCCGTCAGCTGGAGATCAGCTGTAAAAGCGGGAGAACCCCAGGCCCCACCTGGAGGCTGGCAACCCTAGGTCAGAGGCTTGCTCTGGGAACCTGAAAGACAGCAGCCTAGTACTTTCTCAAGCCCCCTCCTTCTCCTGAGGAGCCCAGGCAGTGTACATGATTCACTGTCCACAGACTTAGCCTCACAACAAGCGTGTGAGGTAGGAGAGCTTGGGGGAGAGAGAAGGCAACTGGCCCAAGGTCATGCAGGGAGTTTCATGACAACGTGGGGATTTGAATCCAGGTCTATCAGAGGGGACTTTCTTCTGGAAGAAAGTGCTGCTCTGTTGACCTGGGGAAAACAGACAGGAAAGCTCTTAGCATGTACAGTGAGACTAGAGCTACCTGTCTCCAAGAGGGGCTCAGCGATTTCATGGAACTGCAAATTATCTCCAGGCTATAAAGATGGGTTCTCCTGTAGAAAATGGCAGATCTGGAGGGTGGAGTCTATAGCATTCCACCATGCTGAGGTCCCTCCCCAGGCTCCACCCCCAAATCTCCAGGAATTTCCTACCTGAAGTTGGCAAGCCTAAGCATGACCAAACCTGAAGCTTTGTAACACCTACCAACTACAGAGACAAGGGTCGCCAGTCTCCAGGTGGGGCCTAATCTCCTGGAATTAAAAGTGATCTTTAGACTGCACCAGTCTGTTCCCCTGGAAAAAACTGGCTACTTCGGAGGGTGGACTCTGCAGCATTGTCCCCCACTGCAGTCCCTCCCCTCCACAAGCCCTGCCCTCCTCCAGGCGCCACCCCCAAATCTCCAGGAATTTCCCAATATGGAGTTGACAACTCTAGCAGGGATGGATGTTCTTACACTGCCATTCCCATATGCTCCTGAAGAAGGCGCTGTCTCACTTCAATGCCCAGGTGGGAAGTCACAGTTTAAAATGCACCTTCTGTTTTAAAAAATCCTGCAGACTGATAGATCAGGGAATTGGGCTGTGTGCATGATCTTGGGCTAGACACCTTTCATCGGTCTCTTTTTTCCTCAACTTAGCCTACCTCACAGGGTTGTCGTGAGGGTAAAGTTGAGAAAGGGGGAAACATATATACATATCTATATCGCCAGGAGTGCCGGCTTTCTGGTGGTGGGTAGAGATCTTGTGGGATTACAGGTGATCTGCAAGTGACAGAGCTCAGGTCACCTGGAGAAAGTGGAAGCTTTGGGAGGTGGATGCTGTGGCATTAGACCCCTTCCCAAAACCCGGCCTCTTCAGGCTCCTCCCCTAAAATCTCCAGGTGTTTCTCAACCCAGAACTGGCAACCCTATATATCACCTTGAGCTCTTTGGAGGAAGGCAGGATACCTTGCAGATATAGACCAACCTCCCAGGTGATGGGTCTCGGGCATGCTAACCATGAATGCGTAGCAGCTCCCAGCTCTGTTTAAACAAAAACACCCAACAAGCAAACACTGTGATACGACTGACTAGGACATTTAGTAAAGATCACATTATATTATAAATAAAACTTTACAATATTACAAGGAAAAGTCCATCATTCTCAATGAGTGCCCGGATATAAACTCATCTTCCTCAGGAGGACATGAGAACATAAGAGAAGCCAATGTTGGGTCAGGCCAATGGCCCCTCCAGTCCATCACTCCATCACACAGTGGCCAAAAATACCAGGTGCCATCAGGAGGTCTAGCAGTGGGGCCAGGACACTAGAAGCCCTCCCACTGCTGCCCCCCCCAGCACCAAAGAGGAGTAATCCTATTGTATTGTAAGGTGTCAGCCTCTTGATACAGCTCAGTGTTATGTTAGGAGCAAACCAGTGCTTGACTTCTTTATGTTCTTCAGATTATCCTGACCCCCTCCCCCCGGTATTTAAAATGAAAAGCAACATGGAGCTGAATGGAATATTATTTTTTAAAATTTTAATATTATTTTGTGAATCTTTTAATTTGTAAATTTGTATTTTTTAAAACATCTTTAGAACTTACTTCTGGTTCCATTACGAGTGTTTGTATTAGGAGCAAATATTGTAAAGTTTTATTTATAATATAATATGACCTTTACTGAATGTCCTAGTCAGTCACAGTGTTTGTTTGTCTGTTGTATTTCCTACATGGATGCCTGTGATCCCTTCTTGGTTTTAAACTAAAACACCAGGCATGTGCAGGCACATTCCCCTTAGGGTTGCCATCCTCCAGGTGGGGCCTGGAGATCTCCTGGAATGACCTCTGGCCTCTGGACAAGAGATATCAACTCCCTCAGGGGAAACAGCTGCTTTGGAAGGTGTACCCGGTGGCACCATACCCTGCTGAGGTCCCACCCCTCCACAAATCCCGCCCTCCCGAGGCTCCACCCCCAAATCTCCAGGAATTTCCCAACCTGGAGTTGGCAACCCTAGCTCTTCTCACTTGCTGACATCATGTCTTGATCAGGCCCAAGCTAAGATTTTGCTCGGGAGACGGAAAAAGTTCAGAAGAGAGTCATCTCCGTGGACAAATTTCATGCCTGATCCAGGAGACGAATGATTTTGGGGAAGCTGAAAATAAATACATAAATCATAAGGTCCATCCTCTTCCCAACAGACAGCCTATTGGCTAATGAGGGTATGTTTGCAAACACATTCTGCCACTTGCTCTCCAAGTGCAACAAACTTGGCCTTCAAAAGGAGTTTCAAGGTCCCGAGGGTCTGAGGGCCCATAAAGACCAAAGGACCTGCAAAATTCCTACTTAGCCTCCTGGGGTGAGGAGACCATATGGCGCGGAGCTGCTTAATGAGCTTTTCATTTGGAATGGCTCTGAGGATTGATGCCCACAAACTCTAGCAGATGGAGTCAGAGGTTTGACCTTTCAACCAACCCAGTTTTCTGTTTTCAGCACACGTTGTGGGGCATGTTGGTTTGTTAACGTTCAGAGTCTGGAAAACAATGTCTAACACAGTGTGAAAACAATGAGGAGAATCGACATTTTCGAGTGCCATGTGGATCTCTGGTGATAAACGTAAAGCAAAGATGATATATTTTTACCCCACCCTTCCACTGGGATGCCCAAGATGTCCGTGATTCTGCAGGAAGCTGAGTTGGGTGTTGTCAGGTTCAAAAGCAAGTAGATCCAAGCATTCTTAGGAGTAAGAAGGGCTTTATTGGAATACAATGCTAAAACCCACAGTGTAGAGGTTATTGTCAGGAATGGCGATGCAAGCGGCTCATGCATGTTTATAGTGTGATGCACAATTGCGACTAGCAAATGACCTGCAAGCGCGTGCGCGGGAAACTCCCGGCGGGAGAATTACTTAATGGGCGGGAGACGACTCCCTCCTCCCCTCGTCTTCACAGGACTGGAAAATTCTCATACAAAGAAGAATAGCCCAAAGCCTGCACTCAAGGTCACCGTGATAAGACCGAGCGGCAGGGAAGAAGCTCCCACGTTACTGCTAGCATACCTACGCAAGCGCATAAGCAGGGACGAGATAGGGAACACAGTACAATGGACACAGTGTAAAACAATACAGAACCATTACTGACAGGTGTACTGGGAGAACCGGGTTTGATTCCCCACTTCTCCACATGCAGCTGCTGGCGTGACCTTGGGTCAGTCACAAGTTCTCTCAGAGCTGTTCCCTCAAGAGCAGTCCTCGATGAGCTCTCTCAGCCCCACCTACCTCACAGGGTGTCTGTTGTGGGGAGGGGAAGAGAAAGGAGATGGTAAGCCGCTCTGAGACTGGGTGAAGGGCGGGGTATAAATCCAATCTCTTCTTCTCTCTCTTCTTCTCTCCAGTTTATCTTCATGACAACCTGATTTATCGTTTATTCACTTCATCCACGCCCTCCCTCTCTCCCCAGTGGGGACCCAAAACGCATTTCTTGTTCTCCTCTCCTCTGTTTTATCCTCAGAACAACCCTGTGAGATAGGCTGAGAGGGTCAGACTGATCCAAGATTACCCAGCAAGCAACCATGGCACAAGTTCGGATTCAGACCTGGGTGTCCCAGATCCTAGTCTGACACTGTAACCACTATGCCACACTGTCCACAATGTAGGATGGGCTGAGGGAGAGAGTGAGGGGCCAGTGATTACCTAGCGGGTATCGTGGAAAGCAGGGATTTAAACTTGTAGTCCAGTGCTCTAATTATTATATCACGGGGGCGTTCTAATTTTAAGTCTGACCCAAAATGAATTTTCTCTTTTCTGTTCTGCTATTAAGACAACGGTACTGCATCAATCCCTTAAAAAAATATATCCTACATCCTTTTTTTTCTATCGCAACCAGCTTACTGCTTCTGTGTGGTCCACAAGGAGGACATCAAGGTGAGGACATCTCTTCTGTTGCCACTCACTAATGTAGATTCCGTGGTATACTGCCTTTGATCATGGAGGCCCCATTTAGCTGTCATGGACTTCATGAATGTGTTCGGTCCTCTTTTAAAGGCACTGACATCAGTGTCCATCAGTATGAGGGGCTGCAAATTGCAGCTGGCCTAGCAAGTCGGATCGTTGAAGCTGTTCCAGCGGCAGATTTCTAGAGCATTGTGTAGAACAACGACTTTCTCAAGTGGAGATGCCAGGGATCGAACCCGGGACCTTCCATATGCAGAGGTCATGCTCTCCCTAGGAGCGTCGCCCCTCCCCTGTTACCTCCCTCCCAACCTACAAAGCGATCTGTTATTTGAACTCTTTCAGTGCTCTTCTGAGGGCCATCTTGAAAGTCTGGACCAGAGACCGAGGGCTTATGCATCCACCTTGAATTATATCTGAATCTGAGCAGAGAAGCGGGATTGGAAAATATGTCATCGCACCATTAATAGAGCTGCCGACTCTGGGTTGGGAGATTTTGGGGGTGAAGCCTGGAGTGGGCAGGGTTTGGGGATGGAAGGATGTTCAGCCGGGTACAATGCCATAGAGTCCAAAGCCATAGAGCCCAAAGCAGCCGTTTCCTCCAGGGGAACTGATCTCTGCCATCTGGAGGTCAGTTATAACTCCAGGAGATTTCCAGGCCACACCTGGAGACTGGCATCTCTGTTAAGGTTTACTGGACCTGAGTGAAACACACACACTAAATAATGCACTTTCAGTCCACTCGCAATACATGTCGCAACTGGATTTTACAGTGTGAAATGACAAAGTCCGCTTGCAGACGGTCGCCGAAGTGAACTGAAACGGCATTATTTCGCATGTGTGAAAGCGCAGAGTCTGGTGCCTAATCGGCAGGGTTGCCAGCTCTGGGCTGGGAAATGCCTGGAGATTTGGGAGGTGGAGCCTGAGGAGGGTGGGGTTTGGGGAGGGGAGGGGCTTATGCCATAGAGTCCAAAGTGTCCATTTTCTCTGGGGCGACTGATCGCTGTTGCCTGGAGACCAATTGGAATCCAGGAGATTTCCAGCCACCACCTGGAGGTTGGCAACCCCACTAATTGGACTATTTCTGACCATTCCCATAGCTGTTTGACGGAAGTGTTGTTGAGGAATTTACCGAGCCCCTGAACATGCGGCAAGAACTGAGCGGGCTGGGTCATCCTGCTCTCTTCCCACCTGTTCAGGCAGCTGGAATCCATTCTGTTTTAATTAAAACCTAGCAGGTGTTTCACGAGGGCTCATTTCGAGAAGAACGGTGGTGCTGGAGTAAAATGTAAACTGAGCAATCCCGGCCATCTTGCCAGGCAATTAAGTGGCCAGCAAGGTCCCCTTTCGGATTGTCCAGATTGCGGAAGGTCTTGGCGTACGTGACAGGAAAATGAAATGGAAGGCTTGAAATCCCCCCCCTCCCTGTTTACTTCACAACAGCACATCTTTATTTCAGTGAGATGTATTGGAGTCCCCTCCCTTCCACTATTGTCACAATACCCTTGTGAGCCACATACATGTGTGCCAAGTCTCAACCAATTCATGGAGACCCCAGCAAGGGGGTCTTCTTCTGCAGAGTCTTCCTTGGTGGTCTCCCATCCCAACCAAACTTATGGTGACCCCAGGAAGGGGCTTTCAAGGCAAGTGAGAAGCAGAGGTACTTTGCCATTGCCTTCCTCTTCAGAGTCTTCCTTGGTGGTCTCCCATCCCAACCAAACTTATGGTGACCCCAGCAAGGAGCTTCCAAGGCAAATGAGAAGCAGCGGTGGTTTGCCATGCCCTTCTTCTGCAGAGTCTTCCTTGGTGGTCTCCCATCCCAACCAAACTTATGGTGACCCCAGGAAGGGGCTTTCAAGGCAAGTGAGAAGCAGGGGTACTTTGCCATTGCCTTCCTCTTCAGAGTCTTCCTTGGTGGTCTCCCATCCCAACCAAACTTATGGTGACCCCAGCCAGGGGCTTTCAAGGCAAGTGAGAAGCAGAGGTACTTTGCCATGGCCTTCCTCTTCAGAGTCTTCCTTGGTGGTCTTACATCCAAATATCGACCCTGCTTCGTTTCTGAGATTAGTCCATACCATGCCACCTTCCCTTCTATGGATGGAATACTACAAAGGAAAATGATGGAATTCTTATCTGGGCCACCCATTTGGATCATCCATAAGTACCATCAAGTCACAACCAATTTATGGCAACCCCAGCAAGGAGCTCTCCGGGAAAGTGAGTATCAGAGGTGGTTTGCCGTGGCCTTCCTCTGCAGTGTCTTCCTTGGTGGTCTCCCATCCAAGTACTATCGACCCTGCTTTGCTTCCAAAATCTGACGAGATTGGGCTATGCCATGCTGTCTTCCTGCCCCGTTGCGAGGTAGGTGGGCACAAAAGGCTGTAACCTGCAACCTATGGCTGCAAAAGTTGGACCATGAAGAAGCAAGACAGGAGGAAAATCGACTCATTTGAGCCACGGTGCTGGAGAAGGCTCCTGCCCATTCCTTAGACAGCAAAGGTGACAAACAAGCAAGTATTGGAGTGCATATAACCAGTCATGTAATTGGAAGGAAAAATAATAAAAGTGCAACTGACTTATTTTGGTCATGTCATGCAGATGAACTCACTAGAAAAAGCAATTATGCTTGGATTGATTAGCAGCAAAAGGAAACCAGGCTGCCAAAGAACACAGTGGCTAGACACCATAAAAGTTGACACCAGCCTGAGCATGGAACGACTCAAAGAAACAGTACAAGATCAGAAAATATGGAGAGAGCTGGCCCATAGAATCGCCAAGAGTTGGACACAACTGAATAGCTAACACTACCACCACCAAGGGGAGGGGCTGTGGCTTAGTGGTAGAACATTGGCTTGGCATGTAGAAATTACCAGGTTCAATCACCAGCTGCCTCTCCAGTTCAAAAGACCAGGCAGTAGGTGATGTAAAAAACCTCAGCCTGAGACCCTGGAGAGCTGCTGCCAGTCTGAGTAGACAATACTGACCTTGATAGTCCAAAGGTCTGATTCAGTATGAGGCAACTTCATGTGTCCAGGGTTGCTACACAGAGGTACATAAGAACATAAGAACATAAGAGAAGCCAATGTTGGATCACGCCAATGGCCCATCTAGTCCAACACTCTGTCACACAGCGGCCAAAAATACCACGTGCTATCAGGAGGTCCAGCAGTGGGTCCAGCAGGTAGGCACTGGCAAATCAACTCTGTTTGTCTCTTGCCTTGAAAACCCTACGGGGTCACCATAAGTCAGCTGCAACTTGATGGCCCATTCCACCATCACATCCAGTGTTTGCAGATTGGCTTCCTTTCACAGGGGTCATGTAACTGGGCATGTACCACGTGCCTTACCTCAATAGACATAGGAGGCCCTCAAATCCAATATTCTCTAATCTGATTGTCAGTGGTTCTGCAAGTTCTTGTGGAAAATAAACACCACCTGAACTGGAGGTGCCGGGGATTGAACCTGGGACTTTCCTTAGACCGCTCCCAAACTTCCCTGTTGAGTTATACACCCTCCTTATTCAAGTTGAACAGCAGTTTCAAACTGCAACATTACGTTTACCAGGAGGAGTAGAACTCTGCAGATGTTTCATAAACCTGTCCAACTTAGTTCAAAAAGCCACAGTGGCCCCGGTCACAAGGAGAATTTGCGGCGGGAGAGATACAAAAGTGATGTGGGGTTTCGGGGCACGATCACAGGACCACATCTGGGAACCGTAGCACAACCATCGACGACCCGTAGCAGCCACCTGAAAATCTGGAGTAAAAAACCCCTGGGGACGGCCTACTAGCAAATGGTTTACTACGGGCCGTCGATGGGATACTTACATGTGATCACGCAAGCGCACTCCTTGCCACGCGTCAAAGGCGCTCTGGGACAAAGAAACCCTGATGTTGCCG
This sequence comes from Gekko gecko, assembly GCA_029375565.1. Lineage (NCBI taxonomy): Eukaryota > Metazoa > Chordata > Lepidosauria > Squamata > Gekkonidae > Gekko > Gekko gecko. The sequence continues at coordinate 65,952,028 of JAPDNY010000012.1, read as the reverse complement.
CGGTGGGGTCTGATCACGTTCTCGCGCATTTAACTGCGCCGCCGCAAAAACCCACGCCTCCCCCCCCACGTTATCCGGCCCGTGTGGCCAGGGCCGGTGATGTTTTATTCTCACACTGTTTCAGAGAAAACTATGCCAAAGTTCACATCTCTTAAAAGTGAATTACTTCTGATTTCCAACAGTACCTGTCAATGGAATTCTGTGTGCCGTATTTATGGAACTGCTTAGATGGGGCCCCCCCGCAGAGTCCGGAGGTTACAAACCCAAATCTCACTTAGCACCTAATGATTAGTTCCTGTCGACTTTCGGTCAATAAATCATCCATTTGTCTTCAAACTGCAAGCAACCTGATCTAGCCCGCCAACGATTTTTCTTCCCGCCATGCCTCACCTAATTGGAAATTACTGAGAAAGTTTTCAAAGAGGGGAACTCTGAAATCTGTTGTGGACAGAAAGCGTCGGTTCCACTCTGATTCGGCTTGGGGAGCTGTCACATAGCCCAGAGAGGTCCCTAACCTTGTGGAGTCTGTGGGCACCTCTGGAGTTTCAAGAAAGGGCAGTGAGGGATTGTTCACCACAAAACAGTTGCCATGAGAGACTAGACCAATAACAAAAAGGCTGGCAAGGGACAATCGGAAAATACTGGAGGTCCCAAGTCAAGCATAGGGGCAGCTATTTCAGAATGGGAAGTCCTGTCAGATGTGACGGTGATGCCTCCTGGGCTCTCTTGAAGCATCTCCTGACCCAATGAGGTGGAGAAAAGCTAGGGTTGGCTCTTTGCTTCGGGGAAGGAGCAAATGGGTGCCAAGTTTGCCATTTGCCCACTATAAACAGGTAACCCTCCACTAGTGCTCTCTCATCCCCACCAGCACTCAGTGGATTGGTGGTGGGGGAAATGGGTGGAATGACCTTGCACAATGCGGTGATACTTCTGGGTGAAAATCTGGAAGTGACTTCACTGCATCAAGGGACTATCTAGGAATCAACCCAGTCTCTATGCTCTTTACCATAAAAAATGGGGAAATTCCTAGAGAGTTGCTTGACACAGTAATGTAACTTCTGGGTCTTCACGCGAGTCGAAAGTGATGTCGGCATGTTGTGCAATGCTCCCTGTCCTTGTGCCCCACGCCAACAAGCCGGCCTGGCAATCATACAGAGAGCTCATCGGTGTACACCACACTGGGATCCCCAAGCTCAAAAAAGCTTTCCCCCAGTGGGATAAGGGAGAAATTGCCCACAGTCTCCCTTCTTGGCAGCCTTGTGCACCCGTCTCCTTAAATCCAGTGCCCTCTAATAATGACAGGCATCTAAAGGTGAGCCACAGAAGCTGTGGGAAAATCGAAACTATCTGGGGACTCTTTAAGTTAAGCTTAAGTTTTAAGACATCCCCCAGCGCAACTTCTCCAGCCCTCAGGCAAGGTGGCTTCTAAGACAAACGCAATCCTTCTTGCTGAAGGTCAGCCTGGATTGAATCAAAACACACAAAGGGCAATCGGTGTGTGGGGGAATCGCTACAGAGATATAATTTTTAGCAACTGAAGACTGAAGTAACAAAGGCTACAGGACTCGTTTCTCTACTTAAACAAAGTGGATTTGCGTCGAGTTTTGAAAGCCTGTCATTGAAAGCAAGGTGAAAGAAAGTTGTTATTATAATGTTCCGTGTTGTTTTTTTCGGCACAGGCGTTTCTGAAATTTTCCTTGCCCAAATTCCGCCCTGGCTTTTGGGTAATCTGCGTTACCCAGTCTAGTTTCTGACTGCATTCAGAATCCTCCAATGTTCAATTTTTGGTTTCAGAATTCTATGTGTGATTTGCTTTTAGTACCCTTTCCACACAGACCCCCCCCCGCCCCCCGCATCCAAGGCTCCCTCTAAGCTGTGGAGTCTTGTGAGCAAAAATCCTACTTTGCGAGCTCCTGGCATTACAGTTGTGAGCAAGCGATTTGGCCGCTGCATCAATTAGTCTGCTCTGGAGCCATCCCTTCCTGAACTGAGACAAAAATCGGTGAGCTGGAGGCTAAAAAACTGTGAGCTAGCTCACACAGGTTCAGTTTAGAGGGAACCCTGCCCGCATCCACTACCATGTGACCAAAACACATGCAGACAGTAATAAAACACCATCAAAAAGCAATCTGGATGTAACAGTGCCTCCTCCTCTTCTTCTCCTCCTCTTCTCCTCCTCCTCCTCCTCCTCTCCTCCTCCTCCTCTTCTTCTCCTCCTCTCCTCCTCTTCTCCTCCTCCTCTTCTCCTCCTTCTCCTCCTCTTCCTCTTCTTCTCCTCCTCTTCTCCTCCTCCTCCTCCTCCTCTCCTCCTCCTTCTCCTCCTCTCCTCCTCCTCCTCCTCTTCTCCTCCTCCTCCTCTCCTCCTCCTCCTCTTCTTCTCCTCCTCTTCTCCTCCTCCTCCTCTCCTCCTCCTCCTCTTCTCCTCCTCCTCCTGCTCCTCTCCTCCTCCTCCTCTCCTCCTCCTCTTCTCCTCCTCCTCTTCTCCTCCTCCTCCTCTTCTTCTCCTCCTCTTCTCCTCCTCCTCCTCTCCTCCTCCTCTTCTCCTCCTCCTCCTCTTCTCCTCCTCCTTCTCTTCTCCTCCTCCTCCTCCTCTCCTCCTCCTCCTCTCCTCCTCCTCCTCTTCTCCTCCTCCTCCTCTTCTTCTTCTCCTCTTATCCTCCTCCTCCTCCTCCCCTCCTCCTCCTCCTCCTCTTCTTCTCCTCCTCTTCTCCTCCTCCTCCTCCTTTCCTCCTCCTCCTCCTCTCCTCCTCCTCTCCTCCTCCTCCTCTTCTCCTCCTCCTCTTCTCCTCCTCCTCCTCTCCTCCTCCTCTCCTCCTCCTCTTCTCCTCCTCCTCCTCCTCCTCCTCTTCTTCTTCTCCTCTCCTCCTCCTCCTCTCCTCCTCTCTTCCTCCTCTTCTTCTCCTCCTCTTTTCCTCCTCCTCCTCTCCTCCTCTACACCTCCTCCTCTTCTCTTCCTTCTCCTCTCCTCCTCCTCTACACCTCCTCCTCCTCCTCTCCTCCTCCTCTCCTCCTCCTCCTTCTTGGCTGTGGCTCAGTGGTACAGCATCTGCTCGACATGCAGAAAGTCCCATCTCTTGCTAAAAGGTAGGTGATGTGAAAGACCCTCTCCCTGAGAACCTGGAGAGCCACTGCTAGTCTGAGTAGACAATACTGACTCAACAGACCAATGGTCTAGCAGAAGGGAGTGTCACGTACGTGCAGGAAGCTTTATTCAGCTGCTCATCTCTCCTCTGAAGCTATACAAGCCAAGGAGGGGGTATTATGGACTTCTTTGGAACTTCTAGCCCAGTGTAGAAGAAGAAGAGATTGGATTTATACCCCGCCCTTCACAACCCAAAGGAGTCTCAGAGTGGCTTACCCCGCCCTTCACTTGGAGTCTCAGAGCGGCTTACAAACTCCTTTCCCTTCCCCTCCCCACAACAGACACCCTGTGAGGGAGGTGGGGCTGAGAGAGCTCTGACAGAAACTGCTCTTTTTCAAGAACAGCTGTGCCAGAACCAGTGTTCCCTCTAAGCTGAGTTAGTGTGAGCTAGCTCAGAGTTTTTTTAGCCTCCAGCTCACACATTTTTGTCTCAGTTCAGGAAGGAGGGCTCCAGAGCAAACTAATTGATGCAGCCGCCAAATCGCTCGCTCACAACTTTAATGCCAGTAACTCACAAAGTAGAATTTTTGCTCACGAGACTCCACACATTAGAGGGATCATTGGCCAGAACCATGGCTTGCCCAAGGTCATCCAGCAGCTGCAAGTGGAGGAGTGGGGGATCAAACCTGGTTTTCCCAGATTAGAGTCTGTGCACTTAACCACTTACACCAAACTGGTCAAGCAATGCTAAGAAAGGCCCTGTGGTATTCTGAAAACAGGGTTAATTCCTTGGGCGAATCGGTGGTTTCCTGTTGACTTAGATGAGCCCCTGCCCCCCCCCCCCAAGTCTTCTAGCAAATAACTCCACTCCTTCCATGGAATGTATACTAAAAAAAATCCCAACTGCTGAAAGGAATAACTAGCCGATGTGAATAGTGCCTATAATACTGGAGAATGAAACTGATAGTTAACAGTTTCCAAGAGCTCTGGGAGTCACGGAAATTTGTTACAAAAGAGAAATTGGTTATTTCTTCACAAAAGGGGGCATGGGAAAAGGAGCGAAGAAAAGAATGCATTCCCCTATAATCAAGAATATAAAAAAACCCGCCTCATTCTTTAAGGAGATGGAGGGTGGAGTTTCTTTTCATGCCATGAATGCAACTGCAATTTCAAACATTTAACCAGCTGTCACAATTCAATACTAGTTCAACTCCGGCTTGCTTCTCTCCAGCCCTCTTCTCCGCTGAATGACACTTATAAATTTGTTTCTTAGCTTTGTGAAGGACTCGCACTTCACAAAAAAAAAAAAAAAATCTACAAGTATCCTGCAGTAAAAGAGCTGAGTAATTCTCTGGATGAGAATATACTCTCCAGCCATAAAAGAATAGTTACACTTAAAAAAGAGAGAGAGAGAGAGACGGTTACAAAAAAGAGGCTTTAAAAATAATGCCTCATATCTTTGTCCACCTTTTATTCTCCTGAATGGCTTTGCCGTCGCTAGAATCTCTAGCGCTAGAACAACGTTACAAGCCACGTTGATTTCCCATTGAGGAGAAGAGCAGGGGATAAATATCTAAATATACCCTGCTTTTCTCCCCAGTGAGAACTTGAACTGGCTTATTGCCAGAAATGCTTTTCAATCGCTAGCTTCAAAACTTCCCAGGCGTGCGTTTGGTTTCTGTAATCTATTCCAGCAGTTACCAACATTTTCGGTACGGTGGTGACCCACGAGTCCAAATTGACTTGGCATGGTGACCCATCCAGGAAGAAGAAGAGATTGGATTTATACGCTGATCTTCACTCAGAGTGGTTTACAATCTCTTTCCCTTCCTCTCCCCACAACAGACACCCTGTTAGGTAAGTGGGTCTGAGAGAGATGATGATGATGAAGAAGAAGAGGAGATTGGATTTATACCCCACCCTTCACTACCTGAAGGAGTCTCAGAGTGGCTTACAATCTCCTTTCCTCTCCCCTCCCTACAACAGACACCCTGTGAGGTAGGTAGGGCTGAGAGAGCTCTCTTAGAACTGCTCCTGAGAGAACAGCTCTGAGAGAACTTGTGACTGACACAAGGTCACACCAGCATCTGTATGTGGAGGAATGGGGAATCAAACCCAGCCCTTCCAGATTAGAACCAGTGCTCCTAACCACTACGCCAAACTGGATCTGGGAGAACTGCTCTTGAGAGAACAGCTCTGAAAGAACTTGTGACTGACACAAGGTCACCCAGCTGGATGCACATGGAGGAGTGGGGAATCCAACCTGGTTCTCCAGATTAGAGTTTGCCGCTCTTAACCACTACGCCAAATATCAATCCAAGGCTGGCGCAGGGTTTCTGGCACCCTAGGTGAACTACAACCTTGGCATCTGTCTAGCTCAGCGTTCCATTGTCTACGGTGGCGAACCAGATCTTTGTGAGAAACCGACAAACATCACACAAAGGGTGCAGCTGCCCCCACTGTGAACCCCAAGCAAGTGGCATCCCGAAACCCACAGCCTTTGCCTACGGAGGGTACATTCCAGCCTCTGACCACCCTCTCCTTCTCCCTCACTCCCTCTAATCCCCCTGAAGTTTCTAAGTAACTCGCTCCAGTAACCATCAGGACACGTTTCACTTCATCAACATACATATTCAATGAAGAAAAAAAAATACCAAGTCCTGTATGTCGCGGAAGATACTGTTTCCAAGGTCAGATCTTGGTTTCCAAAATGCAGGAGCGAGCAACGGAGAACGGAGGGGCAGCCATTTGGAAGGGCTGGCCCGCGACCCACTTTCTGAGCCTTCGTGACCTACTTTTGGGTCCTGACCCACAAGCTGGGCAACACTGATCTATACAATGGCCCTTTAGAATGGATGCTGGATGAGTTTTTGTGGGTCTGTACACTTCCAGCCAGTGAACAAAGACTGGACATCAGCAAACTGCTTCTTTCCAGGAGCTATAAAGGTAAAGGTAAAGGTTCCCTTGCTCAAAAGCCAGTCGAATCCGACTCTAGGGTTGCGGTGCTCATCTCCGTTTCAAAGCCGAAGAGCCAGCGCTGTCCGAAGACGTTTCCGTGGTCATGTGGCCGGCATGACTAAACACCAAGGTGCACGGAACGCTGTTACCTTCCCACTGAAGTGGTACCTATTTATCTACTTGCAATTTCTTGCTTTCGAACTGCTAGGTTGGCAGGAGCTGGAACTAGAGACGGGAGCTCACTCCGTCTTGCGGCACCCGGGTCTTGAACTGCTGAACTACTGACCTTCCACAGAATAAAGTTAAACTATTTGGCCTTGAAAACGGTCCGGGTTAGCCATCAATTTGCTTAAATTTGGTGGCACTTTCCACCGCACTACATATTTCCTGGGATTAGGGTTGCTGGGTCTAATCTTCTGGCTGGTGGGGTGGGTGGGAGGGAGCTCTCTGGGAGTGGGGGGTGGGCGACATTGCTGTGTGCGATATCCCTGACATGATAATGTCACACAGAAATGACATCATCACACTGGGGATGTCATGCTGGGTTGTGGCTGTTGGGGGCGGGGCTTCTACCCTCCAAAACATCCACATCTTCCTGGGGAATAGGGTTACCAACCTCCAGGTGAGTGCTGGGGATCACATGGAAGTACGAGTGCTTCCCAGATTATACAGATCAATTTCTCTGGAGAAGATGGCTGCTTTGGAGAGTGGACTCTGTGGCATTGTACTGCCCTGAGATCCCTGTCCTCCCAAGGTTCTGTCCCCAAACATCCAGATTTCCCAACCTCAGTCTGGCAGCCCTAAGGGGAATGGACCTCTGTAGGTAAACTTGTGGGCATTCCATGAAATTGCTGAGCAGTCGGGTTAGAACAGATAAAAGGAAGTCCTTCTTCACCCAAAGAGTGATTAACATAGGGAATTCACTGCCACAGGAGGTGGTGGCAGCTGCAAACATGGACAGTTTCAAGAGGGAATTAGATAAACATCTGGAGCAGAAGTCCATCAGTGGCTATTAGCCACAAGGTATAGATAGGAACTCTCAGTTTGGGGCAGGTGATGCACTCTATTCTTGGTGCTGGAGGGGGCAGCAGTGGGAGGGCTTCTAGTGTCCTGGCCCCACTGCTGGACCTCCTGATGGCACCTGGTATTTTTGGCCACTGTTGGACTAGATGGGCCATCGGCCTGATTCAACACTGGCTTCTCTTATGTTCTTATGTTCTTAGGTAGAAGATCTGCTGTGATTCCTATAGATCTCCAGTCTCCACCCAGAGATTGGTAATCCTAGAAGCAGAGAAGGAAGCAGGAAAAGGGGAGAGACTATGAAGGCTTTCAGGAAAGGGAAAGAGGAAATTGTGGGAGAGGGGGAAGTGAGATGCCTCCAGCAAGTTCTTGCGGGTTCTTGCTTGTCGTAATGTAAAGCATCACAATTTAAAATCAACAGCATAATACTTCAAGTGACCTCCCAGCCTGCTCCAATGCAGGACAAGAATTAAAATCAGCCAAGACCTCTGTGCTTGCATTCCTGGGAAGACTCCCCATTGATGTCCCCTTCTCAGAATAAGGTGCTGATGTGGTGTGTAGCATCTCTGCAGGAAGCCATGATCAATAGGTTCATCCAGTTGGCTTATTTACTCATCAGCTCATTAGAAGAGAGGAGCTGATTACAATCTTCATCATTTCACTATAGACTGGGACCGTTTCTTGAGATGTTTATTTCATTTTTTTAAAAAGAAAAAGTTCCCCTTGAGATAAATATGCCTGCAGTTAAAACAAATAAATAAAATGCATGGCTAATTAGGCGTTCCTGTAAAAGACGATGCAGATAATCGATGGCAGAAGCAGAACAGGAAGCTTTTAAAAAAATGATAAAGTTTACAGAAATGCTCTGTTGCAGAAAATTGCGTCCGTTGTTTGCACCCACCAGATAAAGCCTATAAAAGCTCATTGGACATGAAAAAGGCAATCGGATTTACGCTTTATGATGAGAAGGCTAGTTGGTTGTTTTGACGGGCGGGGAGGGAACTGTTAATGGCAACATCCTTCATAAGCATTTAAGTTTAGCCTTCTCATTGAATCGCTAGTTTTCTCTGTGCAAGGTTTCTCTGTGCGTACATGCAGGCATATGAGCAGAGAAATATTCAGGCACAGGGACCCCCATGTGCATTCTAAAAGAGCCGTGTGCGGATTTACTACCTCACTGAGGACTAGGGCCTTGATTCCATGATTAAGTAACATAATGGGAAATGGTCCATCTGGGTAAGAGAACGAGCAGTCAGGACTTGGAGGAAAAGGAAGGGTAACTTACGTGTACTCTGGCCGTGAAATCTTCTGAAGCGCCAGCTGCCGACTCTCAGAATAAATCACGTCCCTCATTGGATCATTTTCTCTCTCAGGGACGAGAAGGATTATTCCCCATGCAATCCAAATTAACCAGAATGCTCCATCTGTAAGCACTAAGATAGAAAAGCAGGGGAACTCTGTGCACAGTTTGATGCGTTCCATCCATCTGCAAAATCTGTCTGGAAGAGAACTGAGCGCCCCAATAATCATCGATTAAAAAGTAAGCTTCTGGTCCTGTTGATCCCTGCTTATTAAACTCGGGGAGAGCCAGTGTAGTATACTGGTTAGAGCATTGGGCTAGCATCTGGGAGACTCAGGTTCGAATCCCCACTCTGTCATGGAAGCTCGCTGGGTGAGCTTGGGTCAGTCACACGCACTCTCAGCCTCACCTGCCTCACCGGATTGTTGTGAGGAGAAAAAAAGGAGGTGAAAAGGATAATGTAAGCCACATTGGGTCTCCACTGTGGGGTATAATTGAATTAAATAATAAGATAAGTTTTAAAAATCAAGGGGAACCCCCCCCCAAGCTTCATTTATAAGCAGAACAGACTTCCTGAGATTTGGTGGCATTGTTTAGCAAGGGTCACCTTTTGCCAGCCGTGTGTGGGGGGGTCCCTCTGGAATTTTCAATCAACGACGCTAGACGGAGAGAGATGAAAAAAGAAGTGATATACGGCTTGAAGCCACCTTGGAACATGGGCTTGATAGACAAGTGAGAGCTATAATATTAGCCTACAATCACAAAAGGATAATCTGCCTGTCAAACAGAATGTCAGCAGTACATCAGAATATTAATCAAGGAAGTCTTTTCGTGCACCCCGGGAAGTGATTTGTTTTGCGCTGCTGATGCGCAAGGAGAGATGGAGGTTTTCTGAGGGACACGCACCGAGTTCCCATTAATCAGCAGGAGGACATGGGAGCATCTGGGGGGTTAAGCTGCAGTCTATCCAGCTTGGCATCTCGAGGTGATGGGGGGAAGGTCAAGATGGTGATACTGGTTTCATGTCGAATAGCCTTTGAAATTCCGCTTGTTTGCATTCCCCCCCCCCAGTCTGAACATCCAAATGTCCTGATTGTGTTTCCAAAGAGGAAATCAAGTCATTAGGAATCCTTCACTTTGGATTCAGTTCCACATTTTCATGTGGTTTCTGGAAGTCATGGACTGCCAGATTTCTGCGAGAACTTTTTTGCACTGCCTCATGGGAACTGTAGTGTTCCTCTAATGGCAGGTCACTTCAGTGATGGATCCATCGTGCAGGTGGAATGAGATGGCATTGTAACAACCCAACTGTGACCCTGTGGACAGGGCTGGCTCCAGATTTTTTTGTACACTAGGTGAGGCTACCTTCTTGCGCCCCCAATTTTCTGACACCCCCCGATGCACCCCCACCCCAGCACGACAGCCCCAAGGAAGAAGAAGAAGAGGGAAGAAGGGAATGTGGCCTCAGCCCAGCTGCTTGCTTGCTTTTCTCCTGGGAAGGGTGCCCCCAAGTCCCCCCTTCCTGCACTGAGGGCAGCCATCGCAGTTGACCAGGATGATGGCCAGCATGTAGTCCTTGTCCAGCATGGCCTTGGCGGGCACACAGCAGTGAGTGAGCGAGGGCCGCAGCATGGTGGCTCTGCTGCCCAAGGCTGGCGCTGGAGTGCAGGGTGGGGCGGAGCCACGTGGGAAGGAGGGTGGAGCCCAGCAGGGGGCCCGCTGGAGGTTGGAGCAGCATGGAGTCCCCGGAGGAGCGCACCTGGAAGCCATGCAGGGTTGCAGCAACATCACTTTAGCCTAGCCTGTTTAGGTGAGGGAGGGTAGGGGTGGCGCCCCCTCTTAAGGGGCCACTCTAGGCCGCTGTCTAAAAATTCTCTATGATGGGCCAGCCCTGCCTGAGGGAGACGTCTCTTCGCCAGTGATCTAGGAGGTCCTGCCTGCTGCCTGGGCAGGTGCAACAACTACTGCAAGCTGCACTCCACAAAGTGCAAATGTTGCTTATTTAGCACGGCGCAATCTAGCCACGACTATGTAGCATACAAACAACTTATGCAGGAAACCCTTGTATGGTGGGGGGAAGTGCTGTAATGTTTTGATGGTAGGAGAGGTTCAGAGATGGTTTGCCACTGCCTACGTCTGCTAACAACCCCAGATTTCCTTGGTGGTCTCCCATCCAAGTACTAACCAGGGCCGATCCTGCTTAGCTTCTGAGATCTGTTGAGTTCACACCTACGTGACCGTGAACAAAGCTGCCTTACACTGAACCAGACCTTTGATCCATCATCAAGGTCAATATTGTCTCCTCAGACTGGCAGAGGCTCTCCGGAGTCTCAGGCTGAGGTCTTTCACATCACCTACTGCCTGGTCCTCTAACTGGAGATGCCGGGGGTTGAACCGGGGACCTTCTGCATGTCAAGCAGATGCTCTACCACTGAGCCACAGCCCTTCCCCAGGCAGCCTGGGCCTCCCAGGTCAGGATACACCCTCATACCCGAAAGTGCTACTGTGTAGACATAATGCTGCTTGGCACAGCCTCTGATTTCACCTCTGAGCAACAGAACTGAGGCAATCTGGAGACGTGACCAGCTCAGTTCGTGAATATCATTCAGCGGCTCAGTTGCAGTAAACTTGAATGCCCATTGCATTTTCTTCTGCAAGGTTCCCAGCTGATAAAGGTTGCTGCCTTTATCAGCAAAACCTGCCTTGGATCCTCTCGATGCCTGGTGCCATGTCCTCCGGAATGCCACAGCACAACCCCCTACAGGAGCCTGAACTTTCGCCCTTGCAAAATGTTCCAAGCGCCGTCGCCATAAGGAGATGCAATCCGCTAATGAGCACACCGTATTATTCTAATGGGTGCCCAGAGAGCCACAGGTGCGCCTTCCTTTAATTATAAGATGGCTGCCTTGATTAGGAGCTGCCTCATCGCCATGGCAGCAGGAACCCCCCCTCCCCGCGAGAGTTTGACAAGGGGGCAGGGATTTCTGACAAGTGGGCTCGGTGGAATTAATTCCTGTTTTTCTCCAGCGATCAATTAGGAGCCGTCTTATTTGCAGTATACACGTGCGACCCAGCCTGTCCACTTCTGAGCTTCTCTGCTCTGATATCATCTCCTAATATAGCCCCTTCCCTTCTCCCAAAGGCCAGGAAATCAGGCCAGCGGGAGGTTTCGCGGCAGAAACCGACTCATTTCTCGGAAGGTCTGTCGCTGAACTGACCTCGCCCGCCCTTCGAGACGCTAAGGGGAAGTGGCACGATTCCTACCAGAAAGGCAACGGCTGCCTTTGGGTCGAGAAGACCAAGATGGAGGGGCCACCGTCTGGTCAAGGTGACCACTCCGCTGGCTCGCTGGTTGGCTTTGGTCAAGCGATATTTGCGCTTGGTCGCTGTGCCCTCTCTTTGCGACACAGCAGGCGGAACTGGAGACTGCGGAGGCTTGATTTGTGCAACAAAACTTGACATTAAAGAAAGTTTCTCGGGCACAAAATCTGGACTAGAGGTGTCCAGTTGGGAGCCAGTTTGGTGTAGGGGTTAGGAGCGTGGACCGTGATCTGGGAGGACCAGGCTTGATTCTCCACTCGTCCACATGCAGCTCTTGGTGTGACCTTGAGTCAGTTATAAGTTGTTTTGGAGCTGTTCTTTCATGAGCAGTTCTCGAAAGAGCTCCCTCAGCCCCACCTCCCTCACAGGGTGTCTGTTGTGGGGAGGGGAAGGGAAAGGAGATGGCAAGCTATTCTGGGACTCCTTTGGGTAATGAAGGCGGGATATAAATCCAACCTCTTGTTCTTGTTCTTCTTCCCTTTAATGTATTGGAGAATCAAGGCCCCCTCCCTGGGTCTATGTGGTCCCTTCAAGCTCTGAAGCCATTTGAGGACAAGCCAAGGCTAGTATGCTGTTCTCTGTTTTAGCATGGGCCCTGACCTGGATCGCCCAGGCTAGCCCAATCTCATCTGATCTCAGAAGCTAAGTAGGGTCTGCCTTGGCCAGTATTTGGATGGGAGACCTCCAAGGAACACCAGGGTCGCGGCACAGAGGCAGGCAATGGCAAATCACCTCTGGATGTCTCTTGCCTCGAAAACCCCACCAGGGGTCAACAGAAGTCAGCTACAACTTGATAGCAAAAAAGCAAGCAAACAAATTTCAGCATGGTATCATTGTTAGGGTGTCAGACTAGGAGACCCAGGTTCGAATCTCTGTTCTGCCATGGAAGTTACCTGGGTGCCCTTGAGCCAATCACACTCTCTCAGTCTAAGCTCTCTCATAGGGTTGTTGGGGATGAGGATAAAACAGAGGAAGGGAGAGTGGGTTCCCATGGATGAGAAAAGTGGGACCTGACCTGGCTAGCCCAGGCTAGCTCAGGCTCATCAGATCTCAGAAGCTAAGCAAGGCTGCTCCTGGTTAGTACCTAGTACCATCAAGGAATCCCCGGGGGATGACACAGATGCAGGCAATGGCAAATCACCTCTGAAACATCTCTTACCTTAAAAACAAGTCTAGCTCACCACTTTCTGCTGCCAGACAATCTGAATCTCCTGGCTATACTACACCCAATGCCATACAATGATAATAATAATTATTAGAAAAGTGGGATATAAGTACATAAATACTGTGTCTGCCAGCGGCTCTCCAGAGCCTCGCAGTGCGAAAAGTCCTGCCAACATCTGCTCCAAGACCCTTAAACTAGAGGAACCAAGGATCAAACCTGGGACATTCTCAGTGCAAAGCGTATGCTTTACCACAGATCCATGGGCCATCCTGGCCGGAAACACAGGTCCATTAAACTCAGTGTTGTCTACTGTCTGTCTTGGCTCAGGCAAAGAAAAAATCATTGCTTACTCCCCAGAATTCCACCAGTGTCAGTCACAGTTCTATGCTGGAGACAGATAGCTGTCATTCTGCAGTGGCAGGAAGAGAGCAAAGGAAAGCCCGTGTCGCTCTCACCCTGCTTGATCTCCGGGACTGACTTCTCCATTTGCATTTCAAATGATGGCAAAGAAGAGCTCTTGTCAGCTTTGGAAGGAGGACTTGAGAAGGAGGCAGTCAGTCAATGATATTTGGCTTTCCCCTCCTCCACTGAAGTAGCAGATTAGCACCACTCCAGCGTCAAGGTCACTTGATCACATCTCCTCCACCTTGCAGGGAACAAATATTTAAGGAACTGGGACTCCTGCTGCACAGCCTTTTCAGATAGAGGCTACCGTATAACTGCTTGACAGGGATTCTTGGAATGCAGACTCCATGGACTGCCATCTGTATTTTTTCCACCCAGTTTTCCTTGGTGCATCCAGGACTTTCAGGGACTGAGTGTACACTAGATGCATATTTGGATATGCATTACCATTATGGAAGTGTGGCTGTGTATGGAAGTAGTATGTGGCATTTTTTTCTTTCCCTTTTAGAAGTTTGACTTGCAATAGAGACTGTACATTGTTTCAGCCAGAGCCCTGTAAAAGACTGCTAACTTAACATCTGTGGACTGCTAAGAACATAAGAAAAGCCAACGTTGGATCAGGCCAATGGCCCATCCAGTCCAACACTCTGCCACACAGTGGCCAAAAGTACCAGGTGCCATCAGCAGCGGGGCCAGGACACTAGAAGCCCTCCCACTGCTGCCCCGCCAGCACCAAGAATAGAGAGCATCACTTGCCTCAGACTGAGAGTTCCTATCTATACCTTGTGGCTAATAGCCACTGATGGACCCCTGCTCCATATGTTTATCCAGTCCCCTCTTGAAGCTGTCCATGCTTGTAGCTGCCACCACCACCTCCTGTGGCAGTGAATTCCATGTGTTAATCACTCTTTGGGTGAAGAAGGACTTCCTTTTATCCGTTCTAACCTGACTGCTCAGCAATTTCATGGAGTGCCCACGAGTTCTTGTATTGTGAGAAAGGGAGAAAAGTACTTCTTTCTCCACCTTCTCTATCCCATGCATAATCTTATAAACCTTGATCATGTCACCCCTCAGCTGTCATTTCTCCAACCTAAAGAGCCCCAAGCACTTTAACCTTTCTTTCATAGGGAAAGGTAGGGAAACATACCTTCATACGGAAACCTTTCTTCATAGGGAAAGTGTTCCAGTTGAACACCTGCAAATAATGACTAGTTATTTGGCCTTGATTAGCAGGCAGGTTGTTTACTATCAGAGGCCTTTCTTCAGAAGGGGACCATGTCACCTTTCAGATCCTGTGGGTCTGGGAGCATGACACTTTGTGGACACTGGCATGTTTGTTTTCTCACTGTTTTCTCACTGTCGCCATACAGTGATTTGCTATTTTTCTTTGACCGATCTTCAATAAATGTTGTCAGGCTTTCTAAAAGCTGGCATGTGGAGCAGCCTTGTTAATGGGTGCCTCCCTCCCTTCCCCCTGGAGCCAGACCGGAGACTGAAGAGATAAGCCTCCAACGAGCAGAGTGTTTTGAGTCCTGCTCAGGCCCGTAGCTACCGCGGGGCCTCTCAGGGCCTGGCCCCCTGCCCCGACTTACCACCAAAGCCCCCCAGCTTCCCATCCAGCCTAGGCCCCCAACTTTCAATTTTTTTTTTATTTATAGTGCTTGCTTGGGGTATGTGAGGGTGCTCCCTGACTTATTTAAAGGCCCCCTGAATTAAAAAATCCTGGCTACTGGCCTGGTTAGGGTTGCCAAGTACTTACCATAAATTGGTGGGGGACACACAGTTCCCGTCCGGAACATTCCTCCTTGGAACACCCACGCCGCACAATGCTGTTGCCAGGAAGTGATGCTGGGTGACGCTCTGGTACCATCGAGTTTCCAGCCCCATTGCCAGAGTGTCATCCGGCGTCACTTCCTGGCGATGGCATCGTGTGGTGTGGGTGTTCCAAGGAGGAATGTCCTGCCAAGAAGTATAGTCCCCACCAAATTACGGTAAGTTCTTGGGAAGCCTGGTCCTAGTCCTACTAAAGTACATAAGCTGCTCCTTGCCAACTTGAGGCCTGGAGCCCCAGTAGACTTTGGCAGAAGAACCGAGAGTGAAGCTCCCCGTTCATACAGGCTTGCAACCCATTTCTTTATTTCATCTGCACCTCATCTTCTGCCCCAGTGGGGACCTAAAAGGGCATGTCCCATTCTTCTCTCCTCTGTTTCCTTCTCACAACAACCCTGTGAGGTAGGTTAGGTGGAGTGTGTGTGTGTGTGACTGGCCCAGAGTTACCCACTGATATCAAACATGTGGAACATGAACCAGAGCCAGGCAGTGGTAGGGAGGGGTGTTTTCAAAAAGCAAAGCCAGGATGGGAGAGGCTAAGAGGCAGCAGGGCACTAGAAGCCCTCCCACTGTTGCCCCCCCCCAAACACCAAGAATACAGAGCATCCCTTGCCCCAGACTGAGAATTCCTATCTATACCTTGTGTCTAATAGCCACTGATGGACCCCTGCTCCCTATATTTATCCAGTTCCCTCTTGAAGCTGCCGATGCTTATAGCTGCCACCAGGGCTATTTTTGGACAGGAACGCACAGGAACGGAGTTCCGGCTGGCTCCCGAGTTGGCCACATCCAGCAGGAATTCATTTGCATAAATGGTCACACCCAAGAGCAGAAACTCATTAGGACTGGCTACATTAGGGGTGTGCGGCCTAACATGCAAAGGAGTCCCTACTACAAAAAAAGCCCTGGGTTTTGACAACAAACAAGGTATACAGAATAAGAAGCAAAAGATGGGTTGGCTGGATGACCACATGTCTGGTAACATGGGGTGTGTGGCCTAATACGCTAATGTGCTGTGCGGTCAGGGGTGTGGCCTAATATGCTAATGAGTTTCTGCCGTTGGGTGTGGCCTATTATGCTAATGAGTCCCTGCTAGGCTTTTTCTACAAAAAAGGCTCTGGCTGCCACCACCTCCCGTGGCAGTGAATTCCATGTGTTAATCACTCTTTGTGAAAGGTGAGCAGGTGAAAGGGGATTGGATACAGGCTGGGTTGGGGGTGGGGCCAGGGAATCCCATAAAAGGGAAAGCTCCACACCTGGCCAAGGAGGAAGCAACAGCCTGAGTGCAGATGAAAGAGTGAACCAGTGGGGGGCGGGGCGGTGGCACTGGGTGCCGCTCTCGTTTCCAGTTCTGAAGCCAGTGGGCCAGATGCCCTCTTTGGTAGTGGGATGGTGGAAGGCTGGAAGACTGTCTCGTGGGTGGGGAAACCTCACAGTAACAACATGCCAATGGTTTCATAACTTAAATTAGCAGGCAGCATTAAAAACAGAGTTTTATTCCACAGAATGGCTAGCATCTCCCTTTGGACCATGAAGAAAGGACGGGAGAAGTGGTTTATAAGCAAGAGGGAGAGCGGGGAGTCAGGAAATCAATTTAATTTTAAAGGATGCAGCATAGTTTGAACAATTTTAAGTTTTCGGTTGTGAGCGGCTTCATAACATTTTGTGCTCCGGCTGATCTTTGAAGTCACTTAATCATAAAGTGAAATCAAACATCAGTTGGAACTCAGACATTATGAAAGGATTCTTTCATCTGCAGGAAAAAAAGAGGGACGATTCTTATATGTCATGGAGAAGATTTGGGGGGACGTCTGCCTCCGCTGGAGCAAATTTTAATGCATGTTGCATAATAAATTTTATTTCACAATGAGTAATTTCAGTAACAAACAGCTAAAGTGGTGCAGCATCTCTTGCTGCTGTTGGGTGAGCCTTAATAGGCTTGATTAAGTGGTTTAGTTTTTATGAAACATTTGGCAACCAGTTGGGTGGGATGTGTGTCTATTTCCAAATAATTTTCTCCGGCCTTGGAATGTTGGTGCATGTGTGGATAGTGCCATTTAAAGGCAGAAGAAGAGTTGGTTTTTATACCCCACTTTTCACTGCCCAAAGGAGTCTCAGAGTGGTTTGCAATCTCCTTTCCCTTCCCCTCCCCACAACAGACACCCAGTGAGGTAGGTGGGGCTGAGAGAGCTCTTTTGAGGACTGCTCTTGAGAGAACAGCTCTTTAAGAACCCAAGGTCACACCAGCAGCTGCATGTGGAGGGGTAAAGAATCAAACACGGTTCTCCCAGATTAGAGTCCACCTCTTTTAACTGCATGGAGCCTGCAGCCATGAAATTAGAAGATGCCTGCTCCTGGGGAGGAAAGCGATGGCAAACCTAAACAGCATGATAAAAAGTAGAGACATCACCCTGCCAACAAAAGTCCACATGGTCAAAGCAATGGTATTCCCAGTAGTACTGTACAGCTGTGAGAGTTGGACCATAAGGAAGGCTGAGTGCCAAAGAATAGATTCTTCTGAGTTATGGTGCTGGAGAAGACTCTTGAGAGTCCCTTGGACTGCAAGGAGGTCAAATCAGCCAATCCGAAAAAAAATCAACCCTGACTGTTCCCTGGAAGGCCAGAGACTGAAGCTGAAGCTCAGATACTTTGGCCACCAAATGAGAAGGGAGCACTCACTGGAGAAGACCCTGGTGCTGGGAAAGACTGAAGGTCAAAGAAGAAGGGGGCGGCAAAGGATGAGATGGTTAGACAGTGTCATCGATGCAACGAACATGAAATTGAGCAAACTCTGGAGGATGGCAGAAGACAGGAGGGCCTGGCGGGATGTGGTCCATGGGGTCACGAAGAGTTGGACTTGACTGTGCGACTGAACAACAACAAACTCTTAACCGCTCCACCAAATTGGCTGTCTCAAAGGAAGGGACTCCTTTGGCCATTCAAAATGGGCATGCTGGGGATCTCCAGACCTGCATGGGGAGAAGCCACGTGGCCGGAGAGCTTTAATAAGGTGGGGAACTGGACGAGATTGAATTAAAGAGCAGACGGGATCCAACCAGCGTCTACAGATGGCTGAGAGTCACTGAAAAAGACAACTCTCTTCCTTCCTCACGTTCGGATGAGAATGTAGAGCTGGCAGATGTATTCCTGATGGGTCCGACCCTCATTGCCACTGTGGCAAACCTGCCGCGGCCTCAGACTGGGAGCTGGCCCTTTAAACCTGGGCTCCAGACCCCAGAGCTATCTGTGCCTGCCTCTCCCTCTCGGGGTGAACTCCGTCACCTTCCATGCCCGGTGCCCTTCCTTAGGCTTTCCCCAGTGGCAGATTAACCATTAAGCAGACTAAGCACGTGCTTAGGGCACCAGGGCCAAAGGGGGCACCACAAAGTTGGGGAAAGGGTGGAAAGAAAAAACACACCCAAATGAAGATTTGTAAAAAAAAAAAAAAGATAAAACTAGTGCAAACTGATCATGGTGCACCCTAGGGTTATCTTCTATTTTTTGTTGACGAGGTGCAGTGTCATAGACTATGTTTAAAAGTAAAATGCATGTGTTTAAAAGTAAAATGATGGCGCCAAAGTCAAATGGACTGGGTCTCTGTGTGGAAAGGAGGGGGGCACCAAGATTGGTCAGTGCCTAGGGCACCAGTGAGCCTCAATCCGCCCTTGGCTTCCCCTGCTGCTGTTGCCTCCAGTCCACCTGCTGAGAGCGGCTTCGCTGATCCCAGGGCAGGCTCCCCAACCACTGCTGCCACAGGGCACTTCCACACACACGAAATCATGCACTTTCAATCCACTTTCAGTGCACTTTGCAGCCGGGTTTTCCTGTGTGAAATGGCAAAACCCACTTGCAAGCGGTCGTTGCTGAAGTGGATTGAAATGGCATTATTTAGCACCCTTAGCCCCCCCCACCCGGTGTTCCCTCTAAGCTGAATTAGTGTGAGCTAGCTCACAGTTTTTCAGCCTCCGGCTCACACATTTCTGTCTGAGCTCAGGAAGGAGGGCTCCAGAGCGAACTAGTTGATGCAGCAGCCAAATCGCTCACTCCCAACTTTAATGCCAGTTGCTTGCAAAGTAGGATTTTTGCTCACCAGACTCCACAGCTCAGAGGGAGCATTGCCCCGCCCCTCCTCTCATCTGCTCCCAGCCTCCTTTTAAATGTGCAACTCGCCCACATGGGTTCCACCCCACTGCTGGCATCTCCTCACCCTTGACAGCCCAGCCAACTTATCTTCCGGTCGGGCTGTCTGATGTTTCTTGATGCTGCTCCGACCTCAAAGGCCTGCTCTGATGTCCACAGCCACCATGTACCCTACGAAGATCAGCTCCAAGATGGAGTCAGACTCCGTGTCCGGCTGCTCTAGAGAAGGTGCTCAGCTCCCATGTGGAGACCCTGCCAGAGCTGTGACAACAGCAGGTCAACGACAGTGGGGGTGAGAGACAAGAATCAGTCAGGGTCAAAAGATCAAAACCAAACTTGTCGACTTCTCCATACCTTCAAACAGATTAAAGTCTGTGCTCCTAACCGCTCCACCAAACCATGACACCAAACCACTACTCCTAACCACTACACCAGGGGTGGCCAAACTGCAGCTCGGGAGCCACATGTGGCTCTTTCACACATATCGTGCAGCTCCCAGCAGGGTGGCTGGGGAAGCGAAGGGGAGGCATACCTCCCCGATCGGTCTCCCTTCCCCAGCCAGTGTTCCCCTCCCTGGGTAGGCTTGAGGTGTGTGTGGAGGGGAGCAGAGAAAGAAAGCCACTTTAACTTTAAATGCATTCTCAAAGCCCGCCTCCCCCACCAGCCAGCTTGGAGAAGGCATCTGTCTCTTTAAATCCCTTCTTCAAGCCGAGCCGGCTGGCATGGGGGCAGGGTTGGGGAACACATTTAAAGTTACAGTCACTTTCATTTTGCCCCCCCCCGACAAATAAATACAATTAGCAAACAAATAAATATCATTGGGCCAATAAATATCATTATCGATATCTGTTTTTACCTTTTGTTTTTATTTTTTGCAGCTTCACGTAATGTTAATAAAACGCAAATTTGCATATTTTCCAATAGAAATGTGAGTGTGATATTTGTTCATGTTTTGCGGCTCTCAAACATCTGACATTTATTCTGTATGGCTCCTATGCTAAGCAAGTTTGGCCACCCCTGGTCTAACCCAACTGGTGTAGTCCACACTCTTAACCGCTACACTACACTAAACCTAAGGAGGCTATGTGGTGCCCCCCCCATTATCTTCATAGCAAACATGAAAGGGAAATTACAGTGCAAACCTGTGCAAAACTAATCCAGTCTAAACCAATGGAAGTCAACGGATTTAGACTGAAGGAACTGCATAAGATTGCATGGTTAGGTTAAGAGATAAGGACTGGTTCAGGGTCACTCAGGGTATTACAGAGCTGAGAAGGGGCTGGAACCCTGGTCTCCCCAGTCATAGTATAGCACAATCACTGAACCACATGGCCTTTTGGTATAGTAGTTAGGAGCATGGACATCTGGGAGAACTGGGTTTGATTCCTCACTCCTCCACATGCAGCCACTGGTGTGACCTTGGGTCAGTCATAAGTTTTCTCAGAGCTGTTCTCTCAAGGGCAGTTCTCTGGAGAGCTCTCTCAGCCCCACCTACCTCACAGGGTGTCTACTGTGGGAAGGGGAAGGGAAAGGGATTGTAAGCTGCTCTGAGACTCCTTTGCCTAGTGAAGGGCGGGGTATAACTCCAATCTCCTCCTCCTCCTTCCTTTGACTGCCCTTGAGACTAGTTATGGAGCCAGGTGGAGCTGGCAACTCTACTGAGTTAACAGATTCTGCCAGCCTCTTCCCATCCCCTGCCCAGCTCCACCTGGCTTCAAGTGCCGGACACCCCCCCTTCCTCTCCAATGGGTTTAATAGTTTTGAAGCGTAAATCCGAGGAATGGTTTGATTCAAAGCAAGGCTGCGCTTTCTGATCTGTCTTGCAGGCAAAGCTGGTGTGGTTGCATGTAACAGCGCCACCTAGTGCTGGCAGCTCTAACTCCTCCTCCACCCCACCCCACCCCACCCCACCGCAGAGTTAATCACCCTCCCCACCATTTTGTTCAGTATAATCCGAGCGTTTCCACCGGACTAGCGACGCCACTTTATCTCTTTCTGCTGCACTGCGAGCCGCTTTCAGGTAACGAAGCGTATCATTAAGGGCAATCTGTCCTTGTCAAGCTGAAAGAGGCTTCCTCTTTATAAAATCATCTTAAAAGGGGCTCTCTGTTTCCCCAGAAATTAAAGGCACAAATTCATTGACGGTCAACATAACATTTTGCCTGATGCGCTCCGCGCACCTTTCTCCAGTCACACGGGAATCTTTTTCCTGAATGAACGAAGGAGCGGCTTCGTTATTTTTCAGGGTATAAAATGACATGCAGTTGGAAAAGCACAGCAGCTAATGCAAGCTTGGCGGAGTATTCGCATCTGTTTGCATCTCGTCTGTGCGATCAGTGTCAGATTAAAAACACCACGAGAGGGAAAGGCTTGGTTTTTCGGTGCCAGAAACAAGAGCGGCTGGGATGAGGCAATTCAGCACCTTGGCCAGTTCCCGGGGGACGGACTCCTTTCTCCACTAGGATTCAAGGTCTAAATGGCCTCCTGTTTGTGAGCCCTACTCGCTCTAAACTGCCTATGCCTGCTCCACCCCTTGAAAGAGAGACTTAGGCCGTGGTCACACAAGCTAAATAATTCACTTTCAATGCACTTTCTAACTGGATTTTGCCAGTTCACACAGTTAAAATCCAATTGGAAAGTGCACTGTAAGTGGATCATTTATCATGTGACCGCAGTCAGAAGAGGAAGAAGAAGAAGAAGAAGAAGAAGAAGAAGAAGAAGAAGAAGAAGAAGAAGAAGAAGAAGAAGAAGAAGAAGAAGAAGAAGAGGAGGAGGAGGAGGAGGAGGAGGAGGAGGAGGAGGAGGAGGAGGAGGAGGAGGAGGAGGAGGAGATTGGATTTATACCCTGCCCTTCACTACCTAAAGGCGTCTCAGAGCAGCTTACAAACTCCTTTCCCCTCCCCTCCCCACAACAGGCACCCTGTGAGGTAGGTGGGGCTGAGAGAGCTCTGACAGAAACTGCTCTTTTTCAAGAACAGCTCTTGTCAGAACTGTGGCTTGCCCAAGGCCACCCAGCAGGTGCAAGTGGAGGAGTGGGGAATCAAACCCAGTTCTCCCAGATTAGTGATCTGGTTCATGGGGTCGCGAAGAGTTGGACTTGACTGTGCGACTGAACAACAACACTTAACCACTACACCAAACTGGCTAGCTTAAAGAGGCAAACCCCTTGTCTGGAGCCTCACACTCCATTTCTATTCTGTTAACTTTGGCCAGATGAGTTGTTGTCTCCTGGGAGTGGGGGTGGTGGTGTCTGTGAACCACAGGCGGCCTAGTCTGAGGGTTAGAAGGCCTAGATTCTTCAGATCTGCTGCCCCATATTAGAACCCCAGACAGAGATCCTGAAGTTCCCAAAGTTGCTTCAGCCAACTACAGGTCCTTTCCGCATTTGCCTGCCACTTTGGATTTTCTCAGTGTTCAAGCTGAGGCAACTTAAGTCCACAGCAAAACAGCATCCAAATAACCCAGGACAACAGCAGCCGGCTGAAACTGGACTGACCACTGAAGAGAGGTAATATAATATAGAATGTGAAAAAAACCAGAATAAAAGAAGTTTGAACTGGATTTTAGAGCAGAATGGAGGGAAAAAAACCTGGACTAAAAGAAGCTTGAATTTGATTTTAGTGCAGAATTGCTTGGAGGACATCACAGTGAACATGGATTAAAAGGAGAGTGCAGAGAGGGCCGACAACAGAGCCTGCTGCCTCTCTCTGTCTTTCACCATCTAAAACTATATTGCCTCTTCATACAGACACCCAGCTGCTCCCTCCCCTCCAACTGGGCAGGAAGCTCACAGTGGGAGGACTTCTGGAGTTCTGGCCCTGCTGGTGGACCTCCTGATGGCACCTGGGTTGTGGCCACTGTGTGACACAGAGAGTTGGACTGGGTGGGCCATTGGTCTGATCCAACATTGGCTTCTCTTACATTCTTATAGATGAAACACTATGTCCGGGACAGTGATGGTCTGTATTCTTGGTGCTTGGGGGGCAACACAGTGGGAGGGCTTCTGGAGTTCTGGCCCTGCTGGTGGACCTCCTGATGGCCCCTGGGTTTTGGCCACTGTGTGGCACAGAGCGTTGGATTGGATGAGCCATTTGCCTGGATCCAACATGGCTTCTCTTTTGTTCTTACGTTCTCATCCAGCCCTTTTGAACATTTAAAACACAACCATTTCCTGCCACTCAGGGTCTACGTAATCATGATGACATATTGCCTTTACTTTGGGCAGGTCAGACAGACTGGGCCCATGATCTGAGGCCAGGCTTGCACCACTATGCACACTGAACATCAATTGTAAGTATGAAATACATTAATGTTAATTCATCAGGGTTGCCAACCTCCAGGTGGGGACTGGAGATCTCCCAGAATTACAACTGATCTCCAGACTACAGAGATTGGTTCCCTGGGAGAAAATGGCTGCTTGGAAGGTGGACTCCATGGCTTTATACCCTGCTATGGTTTCTTCCCTCCCCAATCCCTGTCCTCTCCAGGCTCCACCCCCAAATCTCCCTGAATTGGCAACCTTATTAACTGGTGCACATATAATATTGAAAAATGCGCATATTTAGGACATCAACACTTGAAGCTGCCCTGTACTGATTCAGACCCTGGGGTCCATCAGCAGTCAGTATTGTCTACTTGGACTGGCTGCGGCCTTCCTGGTTCTCTGGTAGACATCTTTTTCATCACCTACTGCCTGGTCCTTGTAGCTGGAGATGGCGGGGATTGAACCTGAGACATTCTTCATGCTGAGCAGACGCTCTACCCCTGAGCCACGGCCTCTCCCCTAATCAAGAAAAACCCACTCAAGGAAACTGAAGAGAGAGGGCTCAAGCCACACTGAGGAAGAGGGAGATCAGAACAGGATTTCCTGCATCCAGACATTTCAGGACTGAGACATTCACAATCATCCACAGAATCCTGGCAAGTCTGTCCCCGCCCCCCATAAGGCAGGATTATCCACACACTCGTTATTTTTCTTGTTTCCCCCCGCATCCGACAACCGCCTCCGCTCACCCGCACAGCACACTCCTTGACTCACGGCTTGCCAGTCCCCTGTTTCCCAGGTCCTTTCAAACACTGTCTGATTCTTTCAACAAGCTGCCTGGAGTGGAGACCCCCTCCTGGGATTCGATCATTTGTCACACCGGTTCTCCACGGGCTGAGACAGCACCGCTGGGCTGGGAAGAAAGGGTACAGGAGATATCCTTTGACAGAGAAGAGACAGAATCGCGAGTCTGTGTAGAATCCTCCCAGAGACAGAGTGTAGGACTTTAAACAGTGGAATCTGAAAACAGGGCATGTATTGGTTTTCTTTTAATTGCGGGGAAGGGGGTTGGGTTCCATGAGTGAACAACAATCAGGCAGAAGTTGTTAACGAAATATTAAGCACTCACATTTATTAATGTAACAGAGTCTTCTGCACCAGTTTGGTGTAGTGGTTAAGAGCGCGGACTCTAATCTGGGAGAACCGGGTTTGATTTCCCTCCTCCACATGCAGCTGCTGGGTGACCTTGGGACAGTCACAGGTTCTCTCAGAGCCGTTCTCTCAGGAGCAGTTCTCGAAAGAGCTCTCTCAGCCCCACCTGCCTCACAGGACGTCTCTTGTGGGGAGAGGAAGGGAAGGAGATTGTAAACCGCTCTGAGACTCAGAGTGAAGGGCGGGGTATAAATCCAATCTCTTCTCTCTTCTTCTTCTCTTCTCCACTTTAAATGGCCAGTGATGGGCAAACAGCTCTCCTGCCATTCTTAACCCTAAACTAGCTTGGCGAGCAGAGCAGCTAAGAGTGGTGATACAGGAGGCCACCAGTTCAAATCTCAGGCATTCTCTCGGTGCATGAGCATACACTGGGCGCCGGGTGACGGTGTGATCATTCGTGCCACCGACTGCACAGGCACAGATACAACTGAAATTCTGCTCCGTTTACATTGTAAATTGGCAGTTTGAAGGCATTCAAGTTCAAGAGCCAACAAACACAGCAAAAAGGAATTGGGTTCCCACTTCAGTCCTGCAGTTTGCAAGGGAGCTGTGGCCTGGGTATCTTGTCCGATCTCAGAAGCTAAGGAGGGTCGCTCCTGGTTGGTATTTGGGTGGGAGACCTCCAAGGAAGCCCAGGGTTGCTACACCGAGGCAGGCAATGGACAACCACCTCCGAACATCTCTTGCCTTGAAAACCCTACAGGGTTGCCATAAGTCGGTTGCAACTTGATGGCAAAAAAAAAATGCAAGAGAAGGGGGCGGCCACGCATCGGCAGATGTGCACAGTTCTCAGACTTCAGATTTTTGCAAATCCCCATTGAACATTTTTGTGGGTTCACATCTAAGCTGCTCTCAAAAACCCTAGACATTTTTG
Organism: Gekko gecko; assembly: GCA_029375565.1. Classification (NCBI taxonomy): domain Eukaryota; kingdom Metazoa; phylum Chordata; class Lepidosauria; order Squamata; family Gekkonidae; genus Gekko; species Gekko gecko. The sequence continues at coordinate 65,926,457 of JAPDNY010000012.1, read as the reverse complement.
TCCATCACTAATCACGATGGGGAGCTGCGGTGGCTCAAGTGGTTAAGACGCTGAACTGCAGGCTGTGGAAGGTCTGTAGTTCAGCAGTTCGAGACCCGAGAGTGCTGCATGACGGAGTGAGCTCCCGTCTCTAGTTCCAGCTCCTGCCAACCTAGCAGTTCGAAAGCAAGAAATTGCAAGTAGATAAATGGGTACCACTTTGGTGGGAAGGTAACAGCATTCCACACGCCTTGGTGTTTAGTCATGCCAGCCACATGACCACGGAAACGTCTTCAGACAGCGCTGGCTCTTCGGCTTTGAAATGGAGAGGAGCACCGCAACCCTAGAGTCGGATTCGACTGGCTTTCGAGCAAGGGAACCTTTACCTTTACCTAGTCACAATGGGCTGGGGGAAATCTACTGCAGATTGCTCATTGGAGCAATTGCTCTCCTGGGCCCTCCTTCTGGCTCTGTCCTACAAACAGCCGTCCGCGTGAAGCTTCCTTATACTGAATCAGACCCTTGGTCCATCGAGGTCAGTAATTGTCCACTTGGGCTGGCAGCGACTCTCCAGGGTCTCAGGCGGAGGCCTTTCACATCACCCATTGCCTGGTTCTTTTAATCGGAGATGCCAGGGATTGAACCGGGGACCTTCTGCATGCAAAGCAGGGGCTCTTCCGCTGAGCCACAGCCCCCCCCCCCAACTTGACAAGACATGCTCATGTTGATGAAAACCCATCACTTTTAAAGGCCTTTGCTCCAGAGAAGTGTCATCAGAATGAAAGCAAGATTGGTCTTCTGCCCTCTTGTTGTTCCAAGGAAGGAGGGGGGTGTAAGGAGTCCCTTGAAGTAATAATCGTTTCTTGCTTCAGTATAAAATGGAGTGTTTAAAAAAACTTAATTGCCGGCGCATCCCAGAAATGAATTGTAATTGTTTTAGGAAATGTTTTGCTTAGTTACAGTAAGAGCAATCTGCCTCTGCTTCACGTGGCCACCATTCGACGGAATTATGCCACACTATAAATATTCTTTATTAGGGCTTTATTCCTCGTGAAAGACAGAATTACTTTCCCCCAAATAATTGACAGGCTTACTCCGAAAGCAACATTAGCGTGCCAATGCACAGAGATGGATGCAGTCAAAATAATCACTTCCTATTTAAACATTCCATTTCAGTTTAGAAAGTAAGATATAATTCTTGTACTTAATGGTCTTGAGTGCTCTTTTAAAGTGTAATTCCCCCCCCCCTAAAATGTGCTTATTGGGGCGGAAGGTTTCCACCCTCCCCAAGCCCTTCATATATCTAGAACCCTCACAAGTGAGATAGAAAGCCATAAGCTATCACCATGGAAGATTTTCCCCTCCCCAATTAATAGTTTGGTGTAGTAGTTAATAGGGCACACTCTTATCTGGGAGAGCTGGGTTTGATTCCCCACTCTTCCATGTGCAGCTGCTGGTGTGACCTTGGGTCAGTCACAAGTTCTCTCAGAGCTGCTCTCTCAAGGGCAGTTCTCGCAGAGATTTCTCAATCCCAACAGTGCCTGTTGCGGGGAGGGGAAGGGAGAAGAGATTGTAAGCCGCTCTGAGACTCCATTGGGTAGTGAAGGACAGGGTATAAATCCCAATCTCTCCTTTTCCTTCTGCTCCTCCTCTTCTTATTGTGCACAGTTCTGGAGGCCTCGCTTCCAAAAGGCTGTGGACGGAATGGAGCGGGTGCAGAAGAGAGCGGCGAGGATGATCGGGGGCCCGGAGACCAAGTCCTATGAGGAAAGGCTGAGGGGCTTGGGAAGGTTCAGTCTGGAGAAGAGGAGACTGGGGACGACAACATGTTTGCTCTCTTGAAGTATCTGAAGGGCTGTCACTTAGGGGAGGGCGGGGAGCTGTTCCCGTTGGCAGCCAAGGAGGGGACTCGCCATCATGGGTTGAAATTAAGGGTGGGAAGGTACTGGCTGGATATTAGGAAAAACTTCTTTAGAGTCAAAGTCGTGCAACAGTGAAATCAGCTGCTTAGGGAGTTGGTGGACTCCCCCTTCCTGGCAGTCTTGAAGCAGCAGCTGGTCAAACACTCATCAGGGATACTCTAGGCTGATCCTGCATTGAGCAGGGAGATGGCCCGTATGGTCCCTTCCAACTCTGTGATTCTACAGTTCTGTCTTGTTAAGTGGCAAGACAGAGGACCCCAACATAGTGCCGGTGGAGATTTGATTCACTGTGCAGATTCCTAAAAACATTGCTTCAGCAGCGGCTGCCACCACAGCCTGAGGGTCTTCCCTGTGTGACTGAAGGTAAGCTGCGGCGGCCATTTTGTGACTGGCTCCACCTCCTGCGGTGGCCATTTTGTGCCTGCGCCCACCATGCTGGGTCTGAATTCCAAAGGAGCCCGCAGGCCCCAAAAGACTGGGGACCCTCGCACTATGGAACTCGATGGTGAGGAAGCCTCTAGCAGCGATTGGCTTAGCTGCCCTGTTGTCACAGAGGGCAAGCAGGAAGTAGCCCCCTGGCTGAGCTGCCCAAGTCCTGCAGAAATGTGGGATAGAGGGGATGGAGGAGGAGAGGGAAAGAAAGAAGGGCCTCGAGGAGACAGAGGAAGGACTCTGTGAAAGAGGAGGAGGAGGAGGAGGAGGAGGAGGAGGAGGAGGAGGAGGAGGAGAAGAAGAAGAAGAAGAAGAAGAAGAAGAAGAAGAAGAAGAGGAAGAAGAGGAAGAGGAGCAGGTGCAGGAGCAGGAGCAGGAGCAGGAGGAGATTGGATTTATAACTTGCCCTTCACTCCGAGTCTCAGAGTGGCTTACAAACCCCTTTTCCTTCCCCTCCTCACAACAGACACCCTGTGAGGTAGGTGGGGCTGAGAGAGCTCTTTTCAGAACTGTCCTTGAGAGAACAGAACTATGGCTTGCCCAAGGTCATCCAGCAGCTGCAAGTGGAGGAGTGGGGAATCAAACCTGGTTCTCCTGGATTAGAATCCGCGCACTTAACCACTGCACCAAACTGAGCCAAGTGAATGATAGTAAAGATGGGGAGAGGGTCTGGTGAACGAGTGGCAGAAGTAGGGTCTTGCCCCATCAGAGTGGGCAAGAGAGCGGGAAGAGCAAACAGAAAAAGAGAACGGTGCAAAACGGTGCACAGACATGTTGGCGGAAGGTGTGGAAAGGGAGAGAGGGCATGAGTGCGCCGCTCTTGTGCCCAACCTGCCTGTGCCCGCCAAGTCGTCTGCATGGTGGAAAACACGTGGACAAAGTGTCCACATGGATGCTCCCTCCCTGTGATCAGCAGTGTGTGGAAAGCAGTGTCGCTGATCACGGAGAGGAAGTCTACATTTCTTCCCTGCGCGTGCACGGTGCAGGCACCTCAGCCATCAGCCTCTGACCACTGCACAGAGGGGGGTGGAGCTAAGCGGGGCCAGCATACGGGTGCCTCCCCACATGGTCAGTCAACACATAGGCTGAGTTCAGACTGGCAATTTGCCCCGGTAGAGCCCCGTTTCAGCGACGTTTTAAAACCGCATTAAAGGGGGCATTCACACAGGCACATCTGCCTGGTGTTCCGCACCCGCCAGCAATCCCACGCTGTTCCGCTTTGCTCCCGGGATGAAAACATACCTCTTTAAAGGGGTAGCAAATCCCGGAGAGCGCATTTATCCCGTGGCATTCCACTTCCCGGGCGTGTGAATGCTCGGCAGATAAGCTGGGAGCAAGCCGCACTGGGGCAGATGGCAGCAGCCGTTTGATTGGCTGTGCTCTGCTCTACTGCCCAATGTGGTGCCGGCGCAATGGGATCCGCCCCCAATTGGCCAGATGCACTTGTGTGCATGGGCACCCATGCGCCCATGCACGCATTGCCGATTTACCAGGGGAAAGCCGCTGACAGTGGCGCCTCCGTGCCAGCCATCTGAACGCTCCCATGCACCTCCTACTGGTCTGCTCCCACAGCAGTCCAGGCTGTGTGAATGGGAAACCAGGCCATTTTACTGAATCTGGCAAAGACTGAAGAAGAAGAAAAGAAGAGACTGGATTTATATCCCGCCCTTCACAACTCGAAGGAGTCTCAGAGCGGCTTCCAATCTCCTTTCCCGTCCCCTCCCCACAACAGACACCCTGTGAGGTTGGTGGGGCCGAGAGAGCTCTTTCGAGAACTGCTCATGTGAGAACAGCTCTGAAATAACTTGTAGCTGACCCAGGGTCACACCAGCAGCTACAAGTGGAGGATTGATTGATTGAAATCAAACCTGATTCTCCCAGATTAGAATCTGTGCTGCTAACCGCTACACCAAATGGAGTTTCAGCAAGAGTCTGGATGGCCTGAATAATCAAGCAAGTAATTATGGCATGACTGTTACACAGGGAGGGGCCGTGGCTCAACAGAAGAGCCTCTGCTTTGCCTGCAGAAGGTCCCAGGTTCGATCCCCAGCATCTCCGGTTAAAAGGATCTGGTAGTAGGTGATGGGAAAGACTCCCGCCTGAGACCCTGGAAAGCCGCTGCCAGTCTGAGTAGACAATTCTTACCTTAATGGGACTGATGGTTTTATTAAGTTTAAGTTGGCTTCATTCATGTGTGAGATTCCCGACCTTCCCTGTGTAGGTTTATTCTTCCCCTGCTTTCCAAATGTCAGTTTTAAAAAGTCCCCTGCCCATGTTACTTACGTGGGCTATATGATGGAACTGGGGTGAGAAAAATTTAACCAGCCAAGTGTTGGACTGCAAATGGGGGGACCCTGAAATCAGATCCATTCTCTGTCGTGAACCTCACTGTTCTCATTTTGGACAAGTCACACACACTCTTCCTGACCTACCTCACAAGGTTGTTGTGAATGTGAGACGAAAATGGGAACAGTTTGCTTCGGGGCTTTTTGGCCGCGACTGGCTCCCACTTCAAATTGCCAGTCTGAACTCAGCCACGGACAGGGCTAATGAGGCCAGGAGCTGGAGCCGCGGAAGAGTGATGTTCACAGTGTTATCGGCTCTATCTCTAACTGGCGGTAGGAAGGACTCTTTTGCTGATCGGAATTGCGGGAGCCTCTGCCTCTAAGCACCATTTTATCAGTGAACCCTTTCTCTTAATAAGAAGGGAAAACCGCTGCCGTCACAGACAAAGCCGCCCTGCACTGAATCAGACCCCATCAAAGTCAGTCTTGCCCACTCAGACTGGCAGTGCCTCTCCGGGCTCTCAGGAAAGACGGAAAAGAACAAGGTGTGTGAGGCAGAGAGTTTATTTAGCTCTTATGGGTCCCATTGGAGCTAAATAAACAGGGATCAATAAGAGCTAAATAAACTCTACCTTGCACCTTGTTCTTTTTGGGATCCATAAGATCCAAGTTTGGTGTCGTGGTGAAGAGCGTGGAGCCAGTGTTCCCTCTAAGCTGAGTTAGTGTGAGCTAGCTCACAGTTTTTTAGACTCCGGCTCACACATTTTTGTCTTAACTCAGGAAGGGAGGGCTCTAGAGCAAATTAATTTATATAGCAGCTAAATTGCTCGCTCACAACTTTAATGCCAGTCGCTCACAAAGTATCATCTTTCCTCACAAGACTCCACAGCTTAGAGGGAACATTGGCACGGACTCTGTTCTGGGAGAGCCGGGTTTGATTCCCCACTCCTCCATGTGCAGCTGCTGGTGTGACTTTGGGTCAGTCACAAGTTCTTTTAGAGCTCTCTTAGCCCCACCTACCTCACAGGGTGTCTGTTGTAGGGAGAGGAAGGGAAAGGAGATTGTAAGCCGCTCTGAGACTCCTTCAGTTAGTGAAGGGCAGGGTATAAATCCAATCTCCTCCTCCTCCTCGTCCTCCATAAACTCTCTATCTTGCACCTTGTTCTTTTTTGTCCTTCCTGCCCACTGGTGTGGCCATCATTTTTTCTCATTACTGTCTCCGGACTCTCAGGCAGAGGTTTTTCACATCACCTACTGCCAGGTCCTTTCATCGGAGATGCCGGGGATTGAACCTGGGACCTTTTGTTTGCCACAACTCAGCCACAGCCCCTTCCATAGGTGTGACTCTCCTAAATCAAAGTGTGATGTTGCCATTGTTCATTTGCATGTTCTTTTGGGCAATGTTCCTGGGCAAGGGATAGAACTGAATATCTATGATGTTCTTGCTGGAAGTTTTAATTGTGTACGGGTTGGCTTTATTGGTTCTGCATGGAGTTTGTTTAGGCATCTCGGGAGCTAATTTGGCTGAGAGCACAGAGTAAAAATGGTTTCAATAAATAAACAGCCCCTGCCAGAATGCTATTAGCAGTTTCTCATAACTTCCAAAGTCTCTCAAGGGCTCCCCTGAATTAGACCACAGTCAAGCCATTTCAACAATGAAATGCCCATTTATCATATCTCAGACTTAGAGCATAACCCCCGCCCCTTTTTAATTGAAAAGTTTATTATCTACATATATACAAAAGGAAGATACCCAAAAATCCTGTACCCTGAACGGATTTGTCCTTGTGGGTACCAAGAGGTTGATTCAATAGGGCAAGTCCTTTTAATACTGCACCTTTTGCAAAGATGTGCATGATGAACTTTTATCTCCATTATTATGAAAATGCCCAGGAGGAGATGAAAAAATTCTAGCTTACTGTTCTCCTTAAAGATAAATCGCACCAGACTACGGAGAAAGTTGCAAAGTAGTGTACTGAAGCAAGATCTTCCTGAACCTCCTTGGAGAAAAAGAATGCACATTGCACTTTTAAATGTGAACACTCCGAAACGGTTTCTTAGTATATAGATTTGAAGGACTGCATTTTCAGTCTGAATATTTATTGTGTTTATTTTTGCAGGTCATCGACCTGGTGTAGTGGTTAAGTATGCCGACTCTAATCTGGGAGAACCGGGTTTGATTCCCCACTCCTCCACTTGCAGCTGCTGGATGACCTTGGGCAAGCCATAGTTCTGGCACAGCTGTTGTTGAAAAAGATCAGTTTCTGTCAGAGCTCTCTCAGCCCCACCTGCCTTACAGGGTGTCTGTTATGGGGAGGGGAAGGGAAAGGAGTTTGTAAGCTGCTCTGAGACACCTTTGGGTAGTGAAGGGCAGGGTATAAATCCAATCTCTTCCTCTTCCTCTTCCTCCTCTTCTTCTTCTTCTTCTTCCAAATACATCACATATTGCCCTAACCTGGGTAGCCCATATTAGCCTCATCTCATCAGATTTTTGGAAGCTAAGCAGGGTTGGCCCTGGTTAGTACTTGGATGGGAGACCACCAAGGAAGTCCAGGGTCACTACGCAGAGGCAGATAAGGGCAAACCACCACTGGCTGTCTCTTGCCTTGGAAACCCTACAGGTCGCCATAAGCCATCTGTGACTTGACAACACTTTCCATCACCGCCAGATCACACATCACCACTTTAAATAATTTCATATAGGTGAATCATAGAATTCCAACAAGCATCCAACTAGTCGGCATTTTTTTGCATTCTGCAGTGCTGAAAGTCTCACCAGCTTCTTTATTTTACTCACTGTCGGTTCTGCAGCCATGGAAATGCAATATTTTGTCATTGGGAATGGTGTGTTCAAGGGCATGAGAATAAAAGGAAAAGAGTGACTCGGGGAGGAAGGGGAGGCATTTAACCCCCCGCTTCACTCTCCAAAGTCACATCAGAAGCATTTTTAAATGCCTCCCCTTCCCTCCCTGAGTTGTGTCGCAGTGGTGGTACATCTCCAGAAGTGAAGGGAAGGCAAACCGCGTCTTGACAGCATGCCTCCACAAGTGAGAGGAAGGCAAATTCTGGAGATGTTCCGCCACTGCGGCATGACTCGGGGAGGGAAGGGGAGGCATTTAAAAATGGTTCTGCGGGGGGGAGCGAAAGGCATCGCTGAAATGGTTTGCATTTAAATGCTTTTTGAGGTCACTGGCAAATCCGCAGGGCGGCATTAAAGGGTTCCAACCATTGCCTTAGACACCAGCACTTCCATGAACTGAACGAACCTCGGAAAAAAACCATGATGGATTGAGATCAGGTCACGAACCATACTATCACACAAACCAGTTTTGCGAAGCACGAACAGGGCCCTGGTTCATTATGAATTCTGGTTCATAATTCAGTTTGTGACCATCCCTACTCTGGAATCAACCGGTTGTGCCTAAAAAAATGAAGGGATGGTTCCAGTATATGTTGCAGCCAATGAAGTCCACTGTCTTTAATGAGCTTAGAAGGGTGGAACTTTGTTTGCCTCCCGCACTGAAGTGGGCTCACTCACACGATCCTTCCGGTTCCCTAGCAAGTTTTCTGACACTGGGAAAATCAAGTACTTTCCAGGTACTTGTGCTTTGAATCTGCGATTTTGCCTATCTGGACAGCCATCTCTTGCAGTGATTGTGATTAGGTCATCTGAACGTCCTTTTTCCAGTAGGTTGTTTTTTTTGCGACTTTCACCATTGTGCGCATGTGTATATGGGAATATGCACATGCACAAAGAATTTTTTTTTAAAAAAAATTGTGCCGCACTGCCACTTGGTTGGCCTGGCTGTCTGGACAGTGCCTGGAGCATTGTCACACAAAGCAATCGGTTGGGCAAGGGATGTGTGAGCATCTGAACCCACTTAAAAATATCCCTGATCAAATCTACAGCGGGAACAAATCATGCTATGCTTGCCTAGGACAGTATTGCTCCTCAGGGAACCTCAAAGACTGTAGTGCATAAGGGTGTGTGCGTGTGTAAAAATCTCTACCAGATAATCCTAAAATGTCTCACCAGTGTATGATTCCTTCTCTAGCAGGAGTTACAACGGTATAAAACAGATAACAAGGTTGTAGTGTACATTTATTCTCACAGGGAAATTGCCTGCAGTTGAGTCTCTGCTGTAGATGTCTTCATGTTATTACCACTCACAAAGATCAATGAGGGCACTTTGGGAGGAACAAAAATGGAAAAGAAAAGGAACATCTCATGCCATGTCTGTGAGCATCCGGCAGTTATTATTTCAGAGTTCATGCTAGATGGCTGCCATAGAAACATCCCAAACTTCACATCTGTGGCTGTAAGCTATTATTTCCTAAGGAGTGGATTTATTCTGTATCGGTCCAAAGCACTCAATGGAGGATCAAGGCTGCACTGCATACACAAGCCAGAGCAGTGGGAATGAACACAACCCATTCATAAAACATTCACATGAAAATCAACACAATCGTCCTGCAAATCTAGTCTATTGGACCCCAAAACTTCAGCGGCTCTTAAGAACATAAGAACATAAGAGAAGCCAATGCTGAATCAGGCCAATGGCCCATCTAGTCCAACACTCTGTCACACAGCGGCCAAAATATACCAGGTGCCATCAGGAGGTCCAGCAGTGGGGCCAGGACACTAGAAGCCCTCCCACTGCTGCCCCCTCCAGCACCAAGAATAGAGTGCATCACCTGCCCCAGACTGAGAGTTCCCATCTATACCCTGGGGCTAAGAGCCACTGATGGACTTCTGCTCCATATGTTTATCTAATTCCCTCTTGAAACTGTCCATGCTTGTAGCTGCCACCACCTCCTGTGGCAGTGAATTCCATGTGTGAATCACTCTTTGGGTGAAGAAGTATTTCCTTTTATCTGTTCTAACCCGACTGCTCAGCAATTTCATGGAGTGCCCACGAGTTCTTGTATTGTGAGAAAGGGAGAAAAGTACCTCTTGTCTATTGCGAAAGCAAAGCCGGCCACTGATCTGACCGTATCTTCATTTGGACTTGGGAAGAAATGTATTCTCTGACAGTCTGCCCAATAAGTTCCTTTTTGAGTTGGGGGAAGAAGCTGGACAATTGGCCTTAATCCAGACTCTCCTCCAGTGCTCCCTCTAAGCTGTGGAGTCTTGTGAGCAAAAATTCTACTTTGTGAGCTACTGGCATTGAAGTTGTGAGTGAGTGATTTGGCCGCTGCATCAATTAGTTTGCTCTGGAGCCCTCCTTCCTAAGGCAAAAACGTGTGAGCTGGAGGCCAAAAGACTGTGAGCTAACTCACGCTAACTCAGCTTAGAGGGAACACTGCTCTCCCCCCCTCCCCCCACTTTTCTGGAGACGGAGAAGCATTTCCATGATTGTTTTGGACTGAGCTCCTTTTATGGTTATACTTTTCTCTAGAATGGGTACGCTTGCATCAGTTGTGCCCCGTGCACCCACCTGTCACACAGGCTTCATGTATTTTCTTTTCCTCACTCATTTATTTCCTGACTCTGGAGCCAGACTACTTCACTGTGGTTCATCTGCCTGGAAACAAATGGGAAGGAAACACTCTTGGGTAATCTGAGCAATCATGGCATAAGAAGATAAATAGATAAGAACATAAGAGAAGCCAATGTTGGATCAGGCCAACGGCCCATCTAGTCCAACACTCTGTTACACAGTGGCCAAAAATACCAGGTGCCATCAGGAGGTCCAGCAGTGGGGCCAGGACACTAGAAGCCCTCCCACTGTTGCCCCCTCCCCAAGCATGGTTTTTTTACAAGCATGGGTTTACAAGGATGGGTTTACTTATGGATTAACACTTGGTTAGATGACAGGTAGCAGAGAGGAGGTATAAACGGGTAGTTCTCACAAAGGAGGGGAGTGAGCAATGGGGTCCTACAAGGATCATTATTGGGACTGGTGCCATTCAGTTTGTTCAAAAATTATTTGGAATTTGGGCTGAACAGTGCAGTAACCCAATCTGCACACAATATCAAATTGTTTAGGTTGCCGAAAACGGAGGAGGATTGCGAAGCGCTATAGGAGGATCACTCTAAAACGGGTGAGTGGGCAACAATGGGGCGCACGGAATTCAACTCGGGTAAGCGTAAGGTGGTGAATACTGCAGTAGGAAATCCTAAATTTAAATGTATGCTGACAGGGGTCTGAGCTAGCTGAGGCTGAGACTGAAAGAGATCTTGAGGTTGCAGGGGGAAATTCAGTGCAAAGGTCGAGCCAGTGTGCAGCAACTGTGGAAACCTCTGTGTTGGGAATTACAAGGAAAGGCATTGAAAATAAAATGGCCAATATTGTAAGGCCGTTGTAGAAAGGCATGCCGTAACCTCATTAGGAATACCGTTTGCCGATTGAGTTGTCATATTTCGGGGAAAGTACAGAGGGGAGCAACCAAGATGATTAGGGGGTCGGAGCACATTTGCTATGAGGAACAAGTCTGGGATTTCTCAGTCTAGAAAAAGGATCGCTACGGGAAGACCGGGTAGAGGTTTCCAAGATGATGGATGGGGTGAGGCAAGTGGGCAGGTGGAGCTTTCTCTCCCTCTGCCGTAATACTAGAATTCCTGGGCACCCGATGAAATTGTTGGGAAATAAGTTCAAGCAGGGCTCTTTTTGTAGCAGGAACTCCTTTGCCTATTAGGCCACACACCCCTAATGTAGCCAATCCTCCAAGAGCTGACAGTAGCCCCTGTAAGAAGAGCTCTGTAAATTCTTGGAGGATTGGCTACGTTAGGGGTGTGTTGCCTAATATGCAAAGGAGTTCCTGCTACAAAAAGAGCCCCGGGTTCAAGACTGACAAAAGGAAAAACTTCCTTGGTGGTGGTGGTGGTGGTGGCAGTGGCAAGTGCCCACAGATTGCACCCAATGTATGGCAACCCTGTAGGGTGGGGGTGTCAAACACAAGGCCCAGGGGCCAAATCAGGCCCACCCAGGGCTCTTGTGCAGCCTGCAAGCAACTGATGCAAGGGAGGAAGTGCTGGGCGGGAGTGGGTGAAGCCGCTGCACTGGGGCTTCAGCCCAGCAGAACAACCTTGTCTGCAGCAGTCAAGCATCGTTGGGGGCATCTGCCCAGCGCTGCACTGCTGCCCCTCCAGTCCGCCCATGTGGGTTTTCCTCTGCACCCCCCTCCCACCCCGTGGGGCCTTGCAGTGAGGACACACCAACTCGGAGGTTACCGGCTGCTGTCCTCTATACAGTTTATATCTCCCCTACCTGGCATTATGTTTTATGGCACACATGGCCCGGCCCGACGAAGTGAAATTTATGTCAGATCCAGTCCTCGAAACAAATGAGTTTGACACCTCTGCTGTAGGGCTTTCAAGGCAAGGGACGTTCAGGGGTGGTTTGCCACTGCTGCCTCTCCGTAGCACCCCTGGACTTCCTTGGTGGTCTCCCATCCAGATACTGACCGGAGCCAACCCTGAGAGCTGACGAGATTGGGCTAGCCTGGGCTACCATGGTTGGGGCCAATGGCGAATGTATCAACAGTGAAATTGCATGGCATGCTCAAATGGAAATAGGCGTTGACCGGCTCTGTGAAGAGATGCATTTTTGGGTGGAGGTCTGCACCGAGTAAAACTTTCACCAGGAGTTTTTCTCTCTGGGCAGAGAACAGGCTGGAAGGGGGAAGTCAGGTCAATGGCTTTCCAGCCTCATCTCAGCAACCTCTTAAGAAATGCTCATAGGTCTAGCTAGAGTTGATGGGTTGGTCCAGGCCCCCCACCCCCCTCCAAGTAGGGAACAGAGATTTGGAGGAACTGAGACTAGAAAGACTTCAGGAAGAAACTCCTGGAGGCTTCAGGAAAAGCTTCTTTGACCTGGCCTGACTGGGTGATTGGGAGGGGAGAAAGAGATGATAACACTCCTGGAAGCGAGGGGGAAGCTCTTTGGTGCTGATTCCATCAAGGCAGACAGAACTCTTAGCTGAGGTCTGTAGGCAGCAGCCATTGCCATGTGCTGGCTTGCACACTGGAAGGAGGCTTGAAGGCAATGGCACTCCTGTAAAGATCTGTAACTTTCTAAGTAAAGGTGCCTGCCTTATATTTAACATCTGAGAGGTCATGTCTAGAGGGAAGGACACAAGAATTGCATTTTACCCTTTTCTTTTGAGTCCTTCACTCAGTCTGGTGCTGTGCTAAAAATATGCATGCGAACATTTTATTTTTAATAAACACTTTATCACTTTTGATGTTGGTAGTGGTTCTCTGTGCCACACAGACCTCCACCGTCTTGAACACGCTATTTTAAAAAGACTGCCAGGAGGGAGGGGAGGGCAGTCAGTTGGCAAGTGGCTACTTCCCTAGTGGTGCACAAGGCACCAAGCTGTCCCCGTGGTAACCAGACTCTGGGCAGCGGAAGACACAGAGGCAAGGCCTCAGAACTTGGAAGGGAAGCTGGGAGTCCCAGTGGGCAATTCCGAAGAAGAAGAAGAAGAAGAAGAAGAAGAAGAAGAAGAAGAAGAAGAAGAAGAAGAAGAAGAAGAAGAAGAAGAAGAAGAAGAGATTGGATTTATACCCCACCCTTCACTGCCCAAAGGCGTCTCAGAGCGGCTTACAAACTCCTTTCCCTTCCCCTCCCCACAACAGACACCCTGTGAGGTAGGTGGGGCTGAGAAAACTCTAATACAAATTGTCCTTGAGAGAACAGCTGTGCCAGAGCTTGTGACTGACCCAAGGTCACATCAGCAGGTGCAAGTAGAGGAGTGGGGAATCAAACCCGTTTCTCCCAGATAAGAGTCCACGCACTTAACCACTACACCGAACTGGCTCTCTTGCTATCGGTCAGGTGGTGATGGCAATTAAACAGGGAGGGAGAAGAGCTCCTCCAGATGTTGGGAAAACGCAGGAGGGCAGAGTGGAACAGGCCCGCAGGCCAGAGCAGGACCATTCTGCCACAGCATCGAAAAGGTTTTCCCTACAATCTCCAGATATCAGATACTGAGATCCACGTATAAAGGTATATTTTCGTCCATCCTCCATGGATTGTAAGTTCGTATCTTGTTCTAGTTTTCCCTTAAATTTCAACCTACTGTTTGTAATTTTGACTTGACTGGCTCCTTTTTTTTTGGGGGGGGGTAGAGTTCGGGAAGACACTTCCAGGTGGGCCCCCAAAGGGCTACTGGGAGGTACCATGGCCTCCTCAACAAAGCATCCCTCTAGGACTCTTTCATATGACCCACTTGGAATTTTGAGAACAGGGAGCGAGCGCCATCACACAATGACTGCCACTGAAGGCAGGGCCCGATTGCAAAATGGCGGCCCCAGAAGGCAACCAGAAAATGGCCGGCATGGGCCAATCACCGGCTGTCAGGAGGCTGCGAGCCAAGCACCCTCCTGTTATGCAGGCAGCTGTGGGGTGCTCCCTGCAGACAAAGGCATTCTTCTCATGCGTCCTTTGGGATCACTACCATCACCCATCTAGTGAAGTGGAAGAAGGTCAGGACTGGTTATCTGTTTTGGGGGAGAGATTTTTCATTGAAGAAGCAAACGGGCCCCAGAAAACCCATTTGGGGGTGCCATGACACTCACAGGCATCACATCGGGTATGACTGCTTGAGAGGCACCTGTTTTTTTTAAGCGCCGCGACTCAAATGGCGTCTTCATTCTCGATGTTTCCATCAGAGTTCCATTTACAAAGCTTCTCTGTTTTAACGGCTGCAAAACGGGGGTGGGGGAAATTAGCTAGCTCCAAGTATTCAAAATTGCTCAGCGTCTTAATCTCTCTTGTGATGCAATCCGGTACCCGTGACAAAGACGAGTTTAATGATACTTTATATTTATCCCCTGTTTTCAGCACAGTAAATATCACATTCCCTCTGATCATTTTGCCTCTATCTACGTTCTCCATCTAGAGGGAAGCTTTTAAGGCGACTTCTAAAGAGCTTTTGTTCTTAATTCAGCCGTATTTCATCCTCATCAGTCTGAAACAATCCATCTCTGCCATTAACTGTGAGGCACGGTAATATTAAACTGATATTAAGTAAAAGCACATCTTCAGCCCGATAGCCTGTGATTATAAAATGCTCTGTTTTACTCATGCCGGTTTATTATGCCAAATAGGCTTCATTTAGCATTGGCTGTGTTTGCCGGCTTTCCAGCATCAGTGGCACTTCGGCCGTAATAAAAAAGATACATAAGCCAGATCAAATATTCATCTTGATGAAGGATACGCTACCCGTCTGTGAAAGCTTCAATCTCTACACGTCTAATAAAGAGATCTGAAAGCCTTTTCTTAAAAATTTCAAAGAAGCTGATTCATTGCTGAGCGTTCAGCTGTGGCCATTTGTCAGGGCTCTTTTTGTAGAAAAAGCCCAGCAGGAACTCATTAGCATAATAGGCCACACCCGGCGTCAGAAACTCATTAGCTTATTAGGCCACACCCCTGATAGCACAGCTCATTAGCAGATTAGGCCACGCCCCCATGTTACCAGAAGTGTGGTCATCCAGCCACACCCACCTTTTGCTTCTTATTCTGTTTACCTTGTTTGTTGTCAAAACCCAGGGCTTTTTTTAAAGCAGGAACTCCTTTGCATGTTAGGCCACACACCCCTAATGTAGCCAAGCCTAATGAGTTTCTGCTGCTGGGTGTGGCCTGTTATGCTAATGAGTTCCTGCTGGGCATGGCCAACTTGGGAGCCAGCCGGAACTCTGTCCCTGTGCGTTCCTGCCCAAAAATAGCCCTGCCATTTGTCAAAATATGTATTATAAACTGCCTTGATCTGGATAGCCCAGGCAAGCCCAATTTCACCAGATCTCGAAAGCTAAGCCAGGCTGACCCTGGCAAGTACTTGGAAGGGGGACCTCCAAGGAATACCAGGGCTGGGATGCAGAGGCAGGTAACATCAAAGCCACCTCTCTGAAACGTCCCAGACCCACTAGGGGTCACCAGAAGTCACCATGACTTCCAGGCTCACAAGCACATATGCACACACAAACACACATACACTAAAATACTCGCTAAAAATAATTGGTAAACTGACAGCCAGTGGCAGGGGACTAGGACAGGAGAATGGGGAAGGAAAGTGTCATCAAGTTTCAGCTGACTTATGGTGACCCCAGAAAGGGGAAATGGGAGACAGCATCCTTATACATATCACTTCCAAGACCAGGGAGGAGATTTTGGGGGAAATAGGTTTGCGCAGGTTGGGATTCCTGACAAACGTGTGCCCGAGGCAACCAAAATTGCTTTGCACTCACTTTCTCTGAATGAAGTGAAAGAAGGGAAGATATAGTGAGTGACCCTGTCCCCAAGACAATTATGATAACTGGCGGGATCTATGTAGATAACTTTGAGCTTCTTGGATTGAAAAAAAAATTCAATACATAATAAACCCTGCTAAAGCTTCCCCCAATTACTTCTTCTTTCAAGGAAGTTACCTATGATCTAGGTCAACTTTTTGAGAAAGTGTCCTTGATTTAGGTGCATGTCTCATGCAGTCTCTGTTCTCGGCCATATTCTTTAATTCAATACATATCTTCCACTGGAATGTTGAATTGATTCTCTGATCTCTGAAGCCCACCCCTCATACCGATTTAATATTTCTTTCATTTTAGAAGACTGTTTTGGCCAAATATGGCCACTGGGAGAAACAGGATACCAAAGTAGATGGACTATTTGTATACTCTATCTGTCCCTAAGAACATAAAAACCCAAGAGAAGCCAATGTTGGATCAGACCAGTGGCCCATCCAGTCCAACACTCTGTGTCACACAGTGGCCAAAAATACCAGATGCCATCAGGAGGTCCAGCAGTGGGGCCAGGACACTAGAAGCCCTCCCACTGTTGACCCCCCCCCAAGCACCAAGAATACAGAACACCACTTGCCCCAGAGTCCTTATCTATACCTTGCGGCTAATAGCCACTGATGGACCTCTGTTCCATATATTTATCTAATTCCCTCTTGAAGCCATCCATGCTTGTAGCTGCCACCACCTCCTGTGGCAGTGAATTCCATGTGTGAATCACTCTTTGGGTGAAGAAGTGCTTCCTTTTATCCGTTCTAACCTGACCACTCAGCTACTTCTCCCTAAGTTGAGAAGAGCGTATGTGTAATGCATTTCCATCTGCACAGATGAAGGGTCATTTTCAGGGCTTCCCAGCAAATCAGCGTTACTGTGACTGCCCATTAGCAGCTATAGACTCACTTGCCCATGTATTTTTTCTGTTGCCCTAAACATGCAATTGTGGGAGAAAAGTTCCTGAGGAAATGGTTATTAAAATTCTCTTCCTTTTCCTCCTTTTCGGAATCTACAAGGCTGAGACTTTTGCTGAGTACTCTGTACTATAATTTTATAATAGATGTGACACATTTCTGTCATACTGTCTTCCTAAATGTCTAAAACCTTTTAGAAGTCTAAATTAATTTTTATGGTCTATGGCCTGAAGGCGTTTAAACCTAATAAACTGAACTGAACTAAACTGAACTGTCCTTACATTCTAGAACAGGGTGTCAAACATATGGCCCACGGGCCGGAATTGGCCCATCCGGGGCTGTCATCTGGCTTGTGAGCAACTGGTCATTACATTTATTGCCAGATGACAGAGGCTGTGCATTATGTCCCTGTATACTGTCCTAGTACTCAGGGCTATTTTGGGGCAGGAACGCACAGGAACAGAGTTCCGGCTGGCTCCTGAGTTTGCCACGCCCAGCAGGAACTCATTAGCATAATAGGCCACACCCAACAGCAGAAACTCATTAGGATTGGCTACATTAGGGGTGTGTGGCCTAACATGCAAAGGAGTTCCTGCTACAAAAAAAAAAGCCCTGGTTTTGACAACAAACATGGTAAACAGAATAAGAAGCAAAAGGTGGATGTGGCTGGATGACCACACTTCTGGTAACATGGGGGTGTGGCCAAATATACTAATGAACTGTGCTGTCAGGGGTGTGACCTATTATGCTAATGAGTTCCTGCTGGGCTTTTTCTACAAAAAAATCCCCTGCTTGTAGTAATGGGCGGTGGAAGCCGGATGGTGGGCATCAGGGAGATACTTTAAGGAAATACTGTAAGAATGTTAATGTTTTAGGCATGTTTGTAATTTGAGTAAAATAGTCCATTCTACCCCAGTGTAGACAACCCATCTCTGTGTTGACTCACCATGCAAGAAGGAAAAGTGAGCACGAGCACTTTGGCCCTGTCTCCATATGATGCCAAGCTATGTTTGGAAAGTAGCAGCATTGTTCACAGGGAGGGGGCATGAGCACAGGCACTTCTTCCTTGCATTTGCAGATCAGTTGGCAGTCATGTGGGCACAGGGCTCCCAACCAATGTGGCATCTGTAGGGGGCGTCTCTCTCTTCCCACTACTTGTCACTTGAGAGCCAGTTTGGTGTAGTGGTTAAATGTGCGGACTCTAATCTGGGAGAATTGGATTTGATTCCCCATTCCTCCACTTGTAGCTGCTGGGTGACCTTAGGCAAGCCATAGTTCTGGCAAGAGCTGTTCTTGAAAAAGAGCAGTTTCTGTCAGAGCTCTCTCAGCCCCACCTACCTCACAGGGTGTCTGTTGTGGGGAGGGGAAGGGAAAGGAGTTTGTAAGCCACTCTGAGACTCCTTTGAGTAGTGAAGGGCAGGGTATAAATCCAGTCTCTTCTCCTTCTGACTTCTAGGACCTATGTATTCAACATCATCGTGTTCCTTATTTTTAGACCGTTTCATTTCATGATCGCTTCACTAATCAATTCCTCGTAAGTCTACCAGTCCTTGTTGTGAGTAATCAGCTCATTAATGAATTCCTTCCCTATGAAGCCCTTAGCTTTCAGAGTGATTTCAGATAACTTCTGTTAATCAATTATCTCCTTTCCGTTCAATCAATTCATAAGGCCCTTACGGTCTATAATTAAAAACTCCTCGGTTAATTCGCTGTCTCCTTTCTGCCTGATCAATTCTTGAATTCTCATTTGAATGCAAAACATTCCCCTACGCCAGGGGTCCCCAACCTTTTTGAGCCTGCAGGCTTTTGGGATTCTGGTGCGGCATAGTGGGCACAGCAACAAGATGGCTGCTGCAGGAGGCAGAGCCAGCCACGAAGTGATGGCCGCAGCTTAACTTCAGTAACACAATGCAGATGTTTGTGTTGTGGTGGCAGCTGCTGCCAAAGCAACTTTTTAAAACATCTGTACTATCAGATCTCCAGTAGTCAACCAGGCTGTGACCACACACGCCAGTAGATCCGACATAGGCGCGAATGCCTGATGGGTATAAAGGGCGCCATCAGACAGCAACATCTGGGAAGCATCCCGCAGTCGTCGGCAACCTGTGCTGCTCCACTGCAGAAGTGGAGTGAAAAGACACCAGAGAAATTCTGGTAGTAAATGGATTCCGAGGGGCCGCGGATGGACTTGTGTTTCCCTATGCTCAGAAATACAAGACTGAGTCACTTGTAAGGCTCACCTTCACTGAGCATCCCATCACCCAAATCCTTCTCATGTTGAGACTATACTCCAGACAGACATTTGGAAACAAACAGGGCCGGCTTCAGGTGTCTGGGCGCCCTAGGCAGGACAGCCTGGGGCGCCCCCCACCGGGGATGCCAACCTCCCAGTGGGGCCTGGAGACTGGGGGCGGCAGCAGAGCGCTGGCTTTCCTGGGCGCTCCATAGCTGCGGGGCCCCCAGGAAAGCCAGGGAAGGGGGTGGGGGTCTAGCCGCTGCCCCCTCCCTCCCAGCGTTGGCTTTCCTGGGGGCTCCGCGGCTGCGGGACCCCAGGAAAGCTGGGAAGGGGGCGGAGGTTTAAACCGCCACCCCCTCCATCCCAGCGCCAGCTTTCCTGGGGGCTCCGCAGCTGCGGGACCCCCAGGGAAGCCGGGAAGGGGGCGGAGGTTTAAACCGCTGCCCCCTCCCTCCCAGCGCCGGCTTGCTTGGGCGCTCTGCGGGGTGCCCAAGCAGGCCTGGGAAGATGTGGGGGGGCATTTTGCGGGGAGGTGTCTTTTGGCGCCCCTGCGGCTACCGTGCTCTAGGCCCTGGACGAGCCAGACCTGGAAACAACAGGACCACGAGGCATTCCTGATGCTTTGGTTGGCTTGGCCTGGGTGGCCCAGGCTAGCCCAGTCTTGTCAGATCTCAGAAGCTAAGCTAGGTCGGCCCCGGTTAGTACTTGGATGGGAGACTCCTGAGGAAGCCCAGGGCTGCTACGCAGAGAGAGGCAATGGCAAGCCACCTCTTTTTGACTCTTGCCCCCCAAAATCCTGCGGGGCCCCCATAAGTCGGCTGCAACTTGGTGGCATTTTCCACCATAAAGGTGGAAACAAGAAGATATATATTTTCTGGAAATATCTGAAAGTTCAGAAGAATGTCGGAAGCCTTCCCACAAAGCGAGGACCCCCCACCCCCCGAGGGTTCAGGGCAATGCTCTACCGACCCCTCCAAGCCAACACTTCCAGACCTGCACTTAAGACCCGTAAAGACTAACTCATGTAATGCATTTTCTTCTTCTCTCTTAATTAATCACTTCTCCAGTTAGTACTAGATTATTAGCTTTATTCCGCCCCCCCCCCAAGTTCTGCACCTCTTTGATCTTAATTATAATGGGATCGAACGCACTGTCTCCGTCTAATTGCCGTCATCTTCCGTCAGTACTTCATGGTGGGTGATCAATAGACTTAACTTCCTAAAAGGCCTCTCCGACTCTCTTCTGACACTTCAAACAATGTAATTAACAGGCCACTGGTCAATGCCGCGTAACCCCGGGCAAGCAGAGGTATTCGCTGCAGCAATCCTAATTTTCCTGTAAATTTACACCTGAAGGGATATTGACTATCAAGGGTCTCCAATGAGAAGTGGGATCCGTCCTTAGCTAAGCGAGTCAGAGAGAGTGAACCCAGGTGGGGGGATCAGAGGGCTAACCAGGTATTGTCAATGATCTAGTCATTGGTTTGGTGTTTGGTGTAGCGGTTAAGTGTGTGGACTCTAATCTGGGAGAACTGGGTTTGATTCCCCCACTCCTCCACTTGCACCTGCTGATGTGACCTTGGGTCAGTCACAAGCTTTGGTACAGCTGTTCCTGAAAGAGCAGTTTCTGTCAGAGCTCTCTCAGCCCCGCCTCCCTCACAGGGTATCTGTTGTGGGGAGGGGAAGGGAAAGGAGTTGTAAGCAGCTCTGAGACTCCAAGTGAAGGGCAGGATATAAATCCAATCTCCTCCTCCTCCTCCTCCTCCTCCTCCTCCTCCTCCTCCTCCTCCTCCTCCTCCTCCTCCTCCTCCTCCTCCTCCTCCTCCTTCTTCTTCTTCTTCTTCTTCTTCTTCTTCTTCTTCTTCTTCTTCTTCTTCTTCTTCTTCTCTTGCAGCTGCTGGATGACCTTGGGGAAGCCACAGTTCTTTCAGAGCTGTTCTCTCAAGGACAGTTCTGGAAAGAGCTCTCTCAGCCCCGCCTACCTCACAGGGTGGTCTGTAATGGGGAGGAGAAGGGAAAGGAGGTTGTAAGCCACTCTGAGACTCCAAGTGAAGGGTGGGGTATAAATCCAATCTCTTCTTCGTTTTCTTCTAGTCAGCATTGGACTCACCAAGGAAGCCATCCATAGATTTAGGCATTGAAGGCTGGACCACGGGATTAAAAAAAAAAGTACATTTTTATCCCACTTTCCATGGAGCTCAGGGCAATCTGGATATAATGTAAATAGCACATGCCGAGCCAGAGTGGTGCCGGGGATAAGAGGATTAGATGAGCATCTGGAAGACTCAGGTAAATAACTCAATGAAAATGTCGAGATAGTGTGCGACTGCAATAAGAAAGGCCAACACTATGCTGGGGATTATTAGGAAGGGAATTGAAAACAAATCAGCCAGTATCATGATGCCCCTGTACAGATTGATGGTGCGACTTCATTTGGAGTACTGTGTACAGTTTTGGTCACCACACCTCAAAAAGGATATTATAGCATTGGGAAAAGTGCAGAAAAGGGCAACTAAAATGGTAAAAGGGCTGGAACACTTTCCCTATGAAAAAAGGTTAAAGCGCTTGGGGCTCTTTAGCTTGGAGAAATGACGGCTGAGGGGTGACATGATCGAGGTTTGTAAGATCATGCCTGGGATAGAGCAGGCAGAGAAAGAAGTACTTTTCTCCCTTCCTTATAATACAAGAACTTGTGGGCACTCAATGAAATGGCTGAGCAGTCGGGTTAGAACAGATAAAAGGAAGTCCTTCTTCACCCAAAGAGTGATTCACACGTGGGATTCACTGCCACAGGAGGTGGCGGTGGTTACAAGCAAGGACAGCTTCAAGAGGGAATTGGATAAAAATATGGAGCAGAGGTCCATCAGTGGTTATTAGCCACAAGGTATAGATAGGAATTCTCGGGCTTGGGCAAATGATGCTCTGTATTCTTGGTGCTGGGGGGGGCAACGGTGGGAGGGCTTCTAGTGTCCTGGCCCCACTGCTGGACCTCCTGATGGCCCCTGGTATTTTTGGCCCTGTGTGACAGAGTGTTGGACTGGATGGTCCATTGGCCTGATCCAAGATTGGCTCCTCTTATGTTCTTATCCCCACTCATTCATTGGAAGCTTGTGGGGTGACCTGGGGCCAGTCAGACACTCTCAGCCTAACCTGCCTCACTGTTGGACATTGTAACTCTGCTTGCAAGAGGATCTAGGAGGGAAAGGGTTAAGAGAATTCTCTCGCTCAGGTACACAGGGCAGTTGGCCCCACCCTCCCATCAGTTAGATGTTGAGCCTCTTTGGCCTCACTTGCCTTCTGTTTTCATCTTATATGGGACCTCTCTTCTTCTCTCTCTTACCCAGCTTGTAGCTGTAGCAAGTTAACCTTTCTGAAGTTAATCTGTTCACAATAAGTCAAATGTACCACATACCTGTGTCACGTAAGATATGCTTCTATTTTTGTAAGTAAAATTTCTTTCTCTTGTTACCATCGGCGTCAGATCGCCTTTGTCATTTGTCTGAACAGCATTTTCCTCTTAACCAGGAAAGGTGGAGGATGGGGGATTCTGCGTAAAGCTTCTTTGCTTCAGAGTCCATTAATATATATTTTCTTACATTTAACCCAATACTCACAGGGTTGTTGTGAGGATCGAATGAAGGGGACAAGAATGATGCGAGCTTCTTTGGGTCTCCATTGGGGAGAAAAGTGGTCTATAAAATGAATCAAATCAATAGACACACGTGGTTGATATAGGCTGTCAGAATACCCGGCTGTAGGATCTGAAAAGGGCAACAGTCAGAACCCGGAGACCCAGGTTCAAAATCTAACTCTGCCCTGAAGCTTGCTGGGTGACCTTGCATCAGTCTGGGCATAGCCGTGATGCTAAAATGCCAAAGGGGAGAATGGAATTGTCAGCTGCTTTGGTTCTCATTGAGGACGAAAACGGTGCGTAGGCATCAGGTATCGAGTCCCAGCTGGACAGCGTGCATCATTTCAAATCAGAAGCTTTTCATGGGCGCCTCCCCTTGAAACGCCTCTCCTAAATTGCAGCAAGCTTGAAGTCTGTTATTAAGGGTCCCAGGAGGTTGAGATGTTCCTCTGGTAATGTATTTTTCTGCATAAAAACAACCATCACTTATTCATCTGGAAAGATAACGTTGTTCATCCTTAATATTCTTTCGCCCCACTTGCACTTTCCCCCGTCTTTATAACTTTGCCTTTTCTTATATTTTTTTTATTCAACAATTTTTTTTAAAAAAAAAAATCAAATGAATAGTGCGTGGCATTCCAGTCTTTTAATTTCCTTTACCCTGGTTTTTAAACAATTTGAGTTTCCTGCCTTTCTGTGAAATATAATTTCATTTTTAATTACCGTTCTTCCCTTTCCATTTTCAATAATCATCTTTTAAAGGGGGGGAAAAGAAGAGACCCACCGAAAATGCATTAACGCCTCTTTATAAATTCTCTTTTCTCCTTTTCATAGCTTGGCGTGTTGTGCCATTCATCTCTGCCGAGATAACGCCGGCTCGGTACGCCTTAGCCTTTCTGTATTAATATTGGACACACATTTCAGATTTGTCATTGGCAAACTGTCTCTTTATGCCCCAATATTTCTTATTTTTAATTTCCATTTGTTGGAACGAACTCATTTAAAAGTATCTCAAGGCAAAGTCACCCTAGGAGAAATGCAAAAAAGAGGCTCTTTTATAGGGTTCCGCCAATGCAACATTGAACTGGCTGCTCGGGAATCAGGTTACTAGTTCTCTTGAGGCTTGGAGACAGAGATGGAGTGCCGCTTTCCATGTTGACTTTACACTATGGTTAGAGATCTCTGTGGATGCCTCAGATGTAATTATCTTTGCTCTCTCCCCTTTCCGTCTGAGTTGCAATTTGTTCACTCTTCTCATCCTGTCAATCGTGGTCGCCCCGCCTACTCTTCACACTTCTCTTAAGTTTTAACCCTTCCCATACAGGTTGTCCCCATTTAATGAGGTCTCTGCATGTTATGTGCCCTCAAGTTGCCTCCAGCTGATAGCAGACATAGGAATTAATGAACCTCCGAACTTCCTATCAGTAACAGCCTTGCTCAGGTCTTGAAAACTGAAGGCCGTGGCTTCCTTTCGGGAGTCTATCCATCCCATACTGGGTCTTCCATGGGAGCCAGTTTGGTGTAGTGGTTAAGAGCGGTGGACTCTAATCTGGAGAACCGGATTTGATTCCCCATTCCTCCACATACAGACAGCTGGGAGACCTTGGGTCAGTCACAGCTCTCTCAGCCCCACCTACCTCACAAGGTGTCTGTTGTGGGGAGAGGAAGAAGGCGATTGTAAAGCCGCTCTGAGACTCCTTTGGGTAGTGAAAAGTGGGTATAAAAACCAATTCCTCCTCCTCCTCCTCTTCTTCTTCCTCCTCCTCTTTTACTGCTGTCTTCAACTTTCCCCAGCATTATTGTCTTCCCCAGTGAGATCTGACGAGATCAGGTGATACCATGTCACCTTCCAAGGGTTGCTAGGCGAACGGAACAAACCTGGCTGGTCCAGCTCTTCTGCCTTGAAATTCTTCAAAATCAAGAATATTTACAAAACAAGGAAGCCCTTATCAATATTGCCACCTCCAGGTTGGGAAATACCTGGAGATTTGGGGGGCAGAGCCTGAGACGGGAAGGGTCTGGGAAGGGGAGGGACTTCAGTGTCATAGAGTCCACATTCTAAAGCGGTGTTTCCTCCAGGCGAGCTGATTTCTGTTGCCTGGAGATCACTTGTGATAGTGGCAGATCTCCAGCCACCACCTGGAGGTTGGCACCTCTACCCGACCCCCTCACAGATCGCCCTGCTCAGTCTGGCATCCCTACCTACACCTTATATCAGTCCATCCAGTTAAATGTTGTTTACTCTGACAAGCAGCGACTCTCCTCCACCCAAGAGACAGAAAATGTGCTGCCTAAGATCTTTTGACTGGAAATGCTGAAACTGGAACCTGGGATCTGCTGTACATGAAGCACCCACTGAACTGCTGACCCACGGTTCCTTGCTAAGCCCTTTGTGAGGCCCAGTATGGAGGCCTAACCGAGTCAGCCCCCCAACTCTGGCTTCCGGAGTGTCGTACGGAAGAAAACGTTCCCCGATCTCGGCTCAGCTTAGAAAAGAGAAAAGTTCTTTCTGATGATTTCTCGTTCGCTTCATTCGCGTACCTGACCTTGGTTTTGCCTCAGTTACTCTCTTGCTCATTATTTATTGTGATTTCACACCGTTGCTCTCCCCCAACTAGTGTGGCATTTCTGAGTCAGGAGAGGGGGAGCTGGGCATTCCTCTGCCTCTGCTTCTTGCCGTTTTTTTTTTCTCCAGCAAGGAGGCCCGGAATATAAATTGACCTCATTTGTCCTCGTTAAAAATAACTTCTGCCTTGCTTCTCTGTTTTTTCTCCACAGGCCCTGATGCTTAATCACCTTGGCTGACTCGATTAATTTTCATTTGGGTGCTTTGTACCTCATGTGCACCAAAAGGGATGTGACCCGGCAAACCAGAAGGTGCAAATCAGGGTGGCGTTGGTGGGGATGTCCTTGATATTACATATGTAAGTGCTGTCAAGTCACAGCCGACTTACAGCAACCTGGATGAGTGCTTTCAGGCAAGCGAGAAACAAGAGGCCATGGCCTTCCTCTGCAGAGTCTTCCTTGGTGGTCTCCCATCCAAGAACCAACCCTGCTTACAGCGATCACAGGAAGGGGCTCTCAAGGCAAGGGAGAAGCAGAGGTGGTTTGCCATGGCCTTCCTCTGCAGAGTCTTCCCTGGTGGTCTTCCCTCCAAGTATTGACCCTGCTTAGCTTCCAAGATCTGATGAGATTGGGCTGTACCATGCTGCCTTCCCTCTGGCCTTGGGATCACAGGAGAGGTTATAAGGTTGCCAGGTCTGGGTTGGAAAATACCTGGAGACTTTGGGGGTGGATCCAGGAGGGGTTTGGGGACAGGAGGGGCCTCAGCATAGTACAGTGCCATAGAGTCCAACCCTTCAAAACAGCCATTTTCTCCAGGGGAGCTGAACTCTGTCAGCTGGAGATCAGTTGGAAAAGCGGGAGATCCTCAGGCCCCACCTGGAGGCTGGCAACCCTAAGAGCTTATGAGGAGAAGCAACAGCCTTTTAGCAAAAGAATGGGGCAGGACAAGTCTACCTTCAAGTTAAGTTTCAAATCCGAAACCGTGTCAACAGGACCTGTGATCACTGGGCCTTCAGACTGCAAGTTGTGGCCCACGTGGCTCTAATATTTATATATCAATTAACACGTTTATACCCCAAAGGAGCTGCGGTGGCTCAAGTGGTTAAGACACTGAACTGCAGGCTGTGGAAGGTCGGTAGTTCAGCAGTTCAAGACCCGGGTGCCGCATGATGGAGTGAGCGCCCGTCTCTAGTTCCAGCTCCTACCAACCTAGCAGTTCGAAAGTAGATAAATAGATACCACTTCGGTGGGAAGGTAACAGCGTTCCGTGCACCTTGGTGTTTAGTCATGCCGGCCACATGACCATGGAAACGCCTTCAGACAGTGCTGGCTCTTCGGCTTTGAAACGGAGATGAGCACCGCAACCCTAGAGTCGGATTCGACTGGCTTTCGAGCAAGGGAACCTTTACCTTATACCCCACCTTTGTTTCATGGCTTAAGGCAACTTACATATCCACTTTTTTTTTTTTTGCCGACCAGCCACAGCTGACCAATGGCGGTGCCCGGTGGGGTTTTCAAGGCAAGAGATGCTCAGAGGTGGTTGGCCATTGCCTGCCTTTGCATTATGACCCTGGTATTCCTTGGAGGTCTCCCATCCAAATACTGACCGAGGCTGACCCTGCTTAGCTTACAAAGTCTGACGAGATCAGGCTAACCTGGGCTATGTGGGTCAATGGAGAGCCTTCAGCGATGTGTGATCATAGAAAGGATGGGAAGTCAACCCTTCACTTGAGAACAGAAGCCTATGCACCAGGAGGGTTCCTGTTTTTGTCTATGAAATGTTGAAGGTCTGAGAAGGCACCAGGCAAATGTGTCTAGGGGGTGTGAGCTTCTTAAATAGGTCTACTTAGAAGTAAGTCCCATTTTACTCAGTGGCGCTTACTCCCATGAAAGTATTCTGAGGATTGCACCCAAACTTAGGCTCTGGTCACACTGCAACTGACATGTGCTTTGTTCCCGGTTTATTTAAATCGGGAACATTTTTATTCGCATGGGGCTGTCTACATGCAGCCAGCTCCTCTTTCCCAGCACCCGCTTGCCTGCTGCTGTGCCGTCCTTCCAGGCGATCCTGCCGGCCACAGGGAGGCTTGGGTGGCTGCTGCTCCTGCCGACACTTTGGGGGGGGGGGTGCTGCCACCGCCACCATTGACCCATGAAAATAGGCTCCGCCGTCTCTGCCATCCTCCTTGCCGGCCCCATCCAGGCTGCCTTAGCCCCCACCTCTCATTCCCGCCACCAGGGCCGTCTTTGTGCGTTTTTTTTTTTTAAGCTTCTGGTTTGAGCGCTTGACTAAACATGCGCTTAATAAATCCATTATTAAATTTTAAATGGATTTATTAAGCGCATGTTTGCTCAAGCGCTCAAACCGGAAGCTTTAAAAAAAAAAAAAGAACCCCAAGAATGTTCAGACTGCCCTAATCGCAATCCTTGCGAGAGAGGGGCTGTCCACATAGGCGAAATTGCGCAATCAAAGCGGAAGTGCCAGGAAAACACTAGTTTCTCCAGGGGTCAGGAAAACCCGGAAGCATTGCGCAAGTAAGCCCGCTTCGCGGCGGGAGGTGGATTGGCGCATGTGAACGTGAAACTGACATGCGCAAGTAAACAGCAGCGAATCCCGATCAAAACGGCAGTGTGACCGGACCCTTAGCATTGGCTATCGTCTTCCTTCTTGCAATATCTCCCTGAATTTTCCACTTCCAGTGCCTGAGAAAGAGTTTCCAAAATAGCACCCGTTTCTTCAGCTTGTCACTTTCTTGGAGGAATACGTCTCAAAAAATTAAAATGGGCCTCTTGAAAAACCCATATAGATGCTGCTGTACTGTGAAATGCATCTGGGAAAATTGCTGTAAGGTACTCTGAGCTCACGAGACAGAATGGAATATAATTAAATTGAATATCCCCCTTTCTATGCATTAGTATGTTTCATTAATTTACATGTTGCCTGAATTCTATTGCCTGGAAATACATCTCCAGTTTGATGCTGTGTAATTGTTACTGTTGGTTGCACTTTGTACTTCTGCTAGAAATAGCACATTACATCAAGCCCTGGGTCATGTCAGTTGACAAAAAAAGCAGGAAACACATTTGAAAGAGGGAAAAGATGATGGGGTCCCAAGTTTTCCAGTCTGCTGTCCCAGAAAGTGAGTTAAATAAAAGAAGAATCTCATGACAAAGAAGAACTAACCACAGAAATTTGCTGTCCAAAGGTGACCCCCTTCATCAGCTTCCTTCAATGCTGTGGTTCTCAACCTTTTCAGTATGGTGACCCACCAGTCCAAATGGAAGTCACTTGACAGCCATGAGGTATAGGTAGGAACTCTAGGTCTGGGGCAAGTGATGCTCTGTATTCTTGGTGCTTGGAGGGGGGGCAACAGTGGGAGGGCTTCTGGTGTCCTGGCCCCACTGTTGGACCTCCTGATGGCACCTGGTATTTTTGACCACTGTGTGACAGAGTGTTGGACTGGATGGGCTATTGGCCTGATCCAATATTGGCTTCTCTTATATTCTTATGACAGTACTCAACACACACACTCCGAGGTGCAAATCTATGATTATTTTGATCTGTGACCATATGAACAATTAAATTAGGAATATGAATTCCCCGGGATTTTCTTGGCTTCAGGGCAAGCATAAGTCACATGGGTAGAAGGCATAAGAAGTGCAGATATAGAAGTGTGGACAATAGGGATGGGCACAAATCATATTTTTGCAGTTTAGTTTGTGGTTCACATACCAAACCATGAACCGATGTGCCATCTGCTATTTATGACTTTGGTTGTAAAAACAGTAAGAAGTAAAGTAAAGATCTGTGAACTATTTGAAGTTTAAATCTCTGCTTTTTGTTCCCCACGGCTTTTTGCAGGGAGCAGAAAGCAGGGATTTCCAAACAGCTGAGTGGTGGGACTGCTGCTCAGCTGTTTAGTTTAAATGGCTCCATGCCATTTATACCCTGCTTTCTGCTCCCCATGGTAAACCCCTGCTTTCTACTCTTCACGAACCGCCATGAATGGCATCAAAATCCATGGAAATTTGTAGCGGTTCTTCAGTTCATGAACATTGCCTCACAAAACATGAACTGCTCAAAATTTGTGCTGACCTTTGGTTTGTCGTCCAGTTTGTGCCCATCCCTAGTGAACAAGCTTAAAGCAACCTACTCTTTTGGACTTTTAACCAGTTCAAGGTATGAATAATGATCAGGGCACCATTAGGAATTCAGAGCAGTTAAAACAACAACACGAAGCAAGCAATATAAACAAATTAATTATAAAATACCATTCATCAATAAAACCAGCTTGCAACATTTCAGCAGTGAAGAATCAAGTACGAAAAGTTTTTTAATTCTGTGATAGGATTGCTTTGTGTGCAAGGCATACAGAATTTCCCCATGTTCCTCTGCATTGCTGCAGCTCTTTCTGACTCCTAGAAAGATTGTTCCTGGTATGTAGGGTTGTCAACCTCCAGGTGGCATCTGGAGATCTCCCATTATTACAATTTATCTCCAGACAACCACGATCAGTTCCCCTGGAGAAAATGGCTGCTCTAGAAATTCATCTGTATGGCATTGTACTCGACTGATGTCCCTCTCATCCCCAAACCCTGCCCTCCCCAGGCTCCACCCCCCAAATCTTCAGGTATTTCCCAACCTGGAGCTGGCAACCCTACTCGTGTGTTCACAGGATCCATGCAGAAGAACAAGTGTGAAAGTTGGTGAGTTGGAGGGAAGGAAGGAAGGAAGGAAGGAAGGAAGGAGAGTTGTTTTTTATACCCCACTTTTCTCTACCCTAAGGCATCTCAAAGCAGCTTACAATTGCCTTCCTCTCCCCACAACAGGCACCTTGTGAGGTAGGTGGGGGCTGAGAGAGTTCTGAGAGAACTGTGACTGGCCCAAGGTCACCCAGCTGGCTACATGTGGAGGAATGGGGAATTGAACCTGGTTCTCCAGACAGGGCCGGCTCCAGGTGTCTGGGCGCCCTAGGCAGGAAGCCTGGGGCGCCCCCACTGGGGATGCCAACCTCCCGGTGGGGCCTGGACACGGGGGGGGGGCGGCAGCAGAGCGCTGGCTTTCCTGGAGGCTCCGCAGCTGCGGGGCCCCCAGGAAAGCCAGGGCAGGGGTGGGGATCTAGCGGCTGCGGAGGGCGCCTGGTTAGGGCAGCGGGGAGGCGCTTTTTGGGGAGGGGAGTGGGCGCCATTTGGCGCCCCTGAAGCCCGGCTGCCCTAGGCGAGTGCCTAAATCGCCCAATGGGTGATCCGGCCCTGTCTCCAGATTAGAGTCCACTACTCTTAGCCACAACACCATGCTGCAGTGAAGCTTCACTTGCAAAAAAGGGGCACCCCAGCTACTTGTGTTTCCTCACTCCAGGCGCTGCCCAATCTGCATGGATGGTCCTCCATGCAGGACCTGTGACCTTGGAACTGATGTTTCCCGGGATTAGGAAGAACTGAAGAAATGTAGAGGACCATGGGAGAACTATACCTTCCGCACAGAGATTACGAGGATCCAGGTCTATTCCAAAGAGTTATAACAGGTTTCCAGATCTCATAAAGATGTCTTTGATAGTAATTCGAGTTTTTATTGTCTAAGTAAGACATCTTAATCATTCCTCTTTTATTCAGCCACATAAATTGAGGAAGAAGGGCTCATCTCCCCCAGTTTCTCACTATATTCTTCTTTCAATTAAAAGATTACTGAAAAGAATATAGCAGTTTGGGGAACTGTACTTCAAAAAAAAAATCAGTCCGAGTAAAGCCATCGGTGGTATAAGATTGAAACGACGTTCTAACATCCCATTTCAAATGTCATTAACTTGCCATCCTTCTTTTCACAGGAGCACCAAAGGTTTATTGGAAATGCATTTGGCAGATATTTAATTGCTCACTTAATTCCAGCTGTGGGACAGAAGGGGCCTGACCCACCTCCTCATCAACGGGGACCAGATCTAGTCACTACGAGGAGAGGGGTGGAGCTAAGCTCTGGTTTCAAAATGGTGGTGGGGGGGCAATGAGCTCCCCTGCTGCATTCTTGCCCTTTTGCCCTTTCAAGGGCTTTCCCTCATTTCCCTGCACAGAAATTTCACATTGCAAGGGGAAATGAGGGGAAAGGGACCGACTTCTGACCTGGTGATGCCATCTCCAGTTTGGGAAATACCTGGAGGTTGTGGGGGGTGGAGCCTGAGGAGGGCGGGGTTTGGGAAGGGGAGGGACTAGGGAAAAGGACAAAGCATCCGTGGGAAGGCGATGCCACGATGGAGAAGCCCCTAAGGGCTGCAAGCAGGCCAGTTCCCCCTTTTATGCCTCCTAGGATATGCTCCGTTTTCCTTATTTTTTTGTGTGGGGGGGTGTTTCCCCGTTTCAGACTGAAAACACACAACCACATGAAGCTGCCTGTTATGTATTAAGCTCAAAGTGCACCAGAGAATGGACCTAGCTTGAACACCTAAACGATAGACTGCTAGAATCCTGAAGGGGGCCTATTGAATAGCCTGTCACTGGGAGTGTGTGTGCGTTGGGTGTGGTGTTTGGCACACATTCCAGCAGGGCTCTGGTCCTGCTAGCGTTGTCTTAGGTCAAAGTAAAAGTAAAGGTTCCCTTGCTCGAAAGTCAGTCGAATCCGACTCTAGGGTTGCGGTGCTCATCTCCATTTCAGAGCCGAAGAGCCAGCGCTGTCCGAAGACGTTTCCGTGGTCATGTGGCCGGCATGACTAAACACCAAGGCGCACAGAACGCTGTTACCTTCCCACCGAAGTGGTACCTATTTATCTACTTGCAATTTCTTGCTTTCGAACTGCTAGGTTGGCATTAGCATGGTCTTGGAGTTGAGCGGAAATCACTAATAAATGATGAGCTGATCACTCAACGCATCTGAGCCCAGGATATTTCACTGCCTTATACTGAATCACACCGCTGGTCTGCTGAGGCCAGTCTTATCCACT
Organism: Gekko gecko; assembly: GCA_029375565.1. Lineage (NCBI taxonomy): Eukaryota > Metazoa > Chordata > Lepidosauria > Squamata > Gekkonidae > Gekko > Gekko gecko. The sequence continues at coordinate 65,894,329 of JAPDNY010000012.1, read as the reverse complement.
CCCTGACTAGCAATGGCTCTCCAGGGTCTCAGGAGGAGGTCTTTCACATGGAATGACAGAGTTGGAAGGGGCCATCCAGGCCATCTAGTCCAACCCCCTGCCCAGTGCAAGATCAGCCTAGAGTATCTTTGCCCAGTCGCTGCTTCAAGACTGCCAGGGAGAGGGAGCTCACCACCTCCCTGGGCAGCTGATTCCACTGATGCACAACTCTGACTGTCAAAAAAGTTTTCCCTAAGATCCAGCCGGTACCTTCTCCCTCTTAATCTAAACCCCTTCTTGCAAGTCCTCTCCTCTGCTGCCGACAGGAATCGTTCCCTGCCCTCCTCTAAGCGACAGGCCTTCAGAGACGGTCCTTTAAACTGGAGTCACCAGGGGCTGAACCTGGGAGCTTCTTGCATGCCAAGCAGATGCTCTGCCACCGAGCCGGGTCTTTTTTTAGTAGAGCAGCTTGCCATCTCCCTAGGAAAGTCCCCCCCCCCATTCCACTGCCTACCTTATATAAAAATCGCTACTAGAAGGAGTGATAATAGTCATTACTCTAAAAATGCCATCCAGGCTTTTGAATTGCACCTGGAAGGAAGGAGCCCGGGAACAACAGGATTACGGAGGACACCTGCGTGCGGAGATAAGGCCCCTCGCGGGGAATTGTGGGATCCAATTTGGATTGGCAGAACCCACGCAGGGGGCGCGGCGATGCACCGCAGATACATTCCTTACCCTAATCACGACTCGGCAACCATTTGTTTCCTCCAGGAGCTTTTCACACACATGCACACACACACCCCATCCTGGCTCGAGGCATAGAATTGTTTAGCCGTCTCAGGTAAAAAGCTGTAATTGGCCGTACGTGAAGAGAGTCACAATGCTCTGCTCTGCACATCTGATGTTCCTTAAGCGGGCGGCAGCCTCGGCACGCCAATTAGTTGTCCTTGGCAATCACCTTAAAAATCCCTACCCTTGACTTGCAAAAAAAAAAAAAAGGTGCCGGGAATCGGCTGTTCTACACCTGGAGCTCTGCCTGTGATTGGAATGTTATTTACTGCGGCAACAAGCGCCAGGAGCGGTGTCAAGGAACCGGAGGCCGCGGTTAAGACCTCGAATGTGCCTGAAATTCTAAATCAATCAGAATATTCTTGCCTTGCCTTAACAGCGTTTCTAGTTAAGGGAGAGTTTGAGTGAAGATCGCACAATAGCCTCCCCCCACCCCCGGCTCTCTTTTTGTTTTCTGTGCTTGTTGATTAGGCTTCCCAGCTCCGGGTTGGGAAACACCTGGCGATTTTGGGGGAGGAGCCTGAGGGGGGGCGGGATTTGGATGGGGGAGGGACTTCAATGGGGTCCACTGCCGTAGAGTCCACCGTCCAAAGCAGCCATTTCCTCCAGGAGAAACCTGTTTGCCAAATGAGAGAACGGATGGCGTTTTGTGCTGCTCATCAAAATAATTACTCTTCCTGAGCACTGGTTCCATTGATAATTCACGGCCTGGAAGAAGGCTACTGAAACATGCAGAAAACCTGGATGCATGTTGGCTGTTGATAACATCTCCATTGTAACTGGGCTACACTGTCCACAGCTAAATATTGGGACCAACTAAAAAAAACACCCCACCTCTTTTTGGCTACTTTTATAAGCTTTGAAATAGGTGTTAACCATTTACTGTTCCTTCCTTGTGAAATTTTGTATTTGTGAACAGTTGGAGACTTATATACCTTTATATATTGTTGGAATTTCATATGCCATATGATAGCAAATTCTAATAATCACTAAGCATTAAATATTGTACATGGTGGTACGTTGTTATTTATAATCGTGCCACACCATGTGTTCCCAGTTTTGCCGGCCTCCTACCACCTGGAGGTTGGCAAACCTGATGATGATGATGATAAAGAAGAAGAGGAGGAGGAAATATTGGATATTCCCTCCCCAGTATGACCCACAGATGATGATGATGATGATAGAAGAAGAAGAAGAAGAAGAAGAAGAAGAAGAAGAAGAAGAAGAAGAAGAAGAAGAAGAAGAAGAAGAGAGCTTTGATGCTCAAAAGCTTATACCTTGAAACTCTTGTCGGTCTCAAAGGTACCACTGGACTCAGATCTAGGTGTCCTTTTCTGTATTCCCCAAATAAACATTTCTTCTTTGTTTATGAGTTACCTGTTTTGCCCTGGGTTATTCCAAAGCTCTGGTCTCTAACGACACAGTTGTCAGGGCCATGCTAGACTTTATGGTGGCCATGGATCAAACCCAGTATAGAGAAGAATTTGACCATTGAAAAAATGCTGTGAGGGCCTGATGGTGTTTCGGCACTTGAAATGGAGGGATGATGACAAGATTGCTCAGCCCACCTGCGCCGTGTCTAGTTTGGGCCTCAGTTATAGTATCCATGAGGAGGATGGATGGATGATTTGGAAATCTCTTGTGTTAAAGGGATCTTAAAATATTTCCGTCACAGTTTCCTCCAAGCGTGGAAAATACTTTCAGAATTCAGTTCAGTTCAGTTTATCGGTACGGTCCTTAGATCAGTCATACAAAAAGAAAGAAAGAAAAAAGAAGTACACCTGTACTTTCAGAATTTTAAAATTTAGCAACAAAACCCTTGAAATCTAATTTCTGACTGTCAGTATTCGGATCTGAGAGCCATGAAATGTCTGGACTCCAAGGGGGAAGGTTTTTCCTAACTTTAGTTTTAGCTTTAGGTCTTTCCACAGTGGGAACTATCGATTTGTGGTAATCCTCCTCAACGACCAATTTAGAGGACAATCATCACAAGAACCTAAGAGGAGCCCTGCTGGATCAGACCGGTTCCAGATTTTTTTTGGGGGGGCAGGCACAGAGTTCCCAGGGGGCCCCCTTCCCACCCACTCACCCACGTGTCTCATTACCTGCCTGTGCTTCCTTCTTTGCCCTGCTCACAAGTCTTCCCACTGCCTATGCTCGCAGCTATCTGTACTGCCTGCAGGCCTTTCCCTGATGGCACTGGGCAGTGTGTGCAGCTGGGTGCATGGCTGGCAAAGCACTCACAAGTCAGGAGACAGGATAATGGCATGTTGGGGGTCAGCACCATTGGGACCTGCCAGAAGCTCTGGGCCCTGGCAGCTACAAGCCTACACCTGAAGGTATGCTGGTGCCAGCCCAGCAGAGTTCTCAAGGCCTTCTCTTGAAGTCACCTCCTAGCGCTGGTATTCAGAGGTTTAATACCAAAAAGCAGTATAGAAATCGAAATAATAAATAAATAAATAAATAAATAATACTTGTGAATATGGATTTCCCCTTAGTCACCTTGGGCCAGTAACCAATGATGGACTTCTCCTCCGTGTAGGGTTGCCAGGCTGCAGGGGATGGGGGGAGACTTAACAGAAGAAAGAGGAAGATGCAGGAAGTAACATCATCATGCTGTGATGTCGCAGCAACACTCTGGTATTTGGGCAAAAGCTATATGGTAAAAGTGGCCTCAACCATAGAGTCTTTGCCCAAATACCAGAATGTCACCTCCTATGATAGTCTCTCCGCTGGCCAGCTGATCAGTGGCAAGGGTCAAGGCGTGGTGTGAGTGACCCCCTGCCTTCACAGGGGTCTGGCAACCTTACCCCCATGAATCTGAGAGCCAGTCTGGTGTAGTGGTTAGGAGTGTGGACTCTGATCTGGGAGAACCGGGTTCGATTCCCCACTCCTCCACATGCACCTGCTGGTGGGACTGTGGGTCAGTCATAAGTTCTTTCAGAGCTGTTCTCTCAAGGGCAGTTCTCGAGAGAGCTCTCTCAGCCCCCCCCCCACCTCACAGGGTGTTTGTTGTGGGGAGGGGAGGGGATCGTAAGCCACTCTGAGACTCCAGGTGAAGGGCAGGGTATAAATTCAATCTCCCCTCCTCCTGTGAAAGCCATCCTTCATCTTAATTCAATTTTTTAAAATCTGTTTAACAACTTATATTGTAAGTTCCTCAAAGCAGAATGCTTTCGTTTATTAAAAATGTTACTCTGTAAAGGCAGCTGCCTTGAGCAGGTCCCTGGAGAGATGGCTTTTACATTTCCCCAGTAAATAAAACCAGAAGCACCATGTGCATTAATAATGCAATAATCCTAATCCGCATGGATAAGTGTGCTCGTACGGTCTAACCCCACGCCCAAACACCCATGTCACCAGAATGCAAAACCATTTGCAAATATATCTACATGCCGAAAAGGTCTCCCAAATGTGCCCTGAACAGATAATAGATAATTACGTTCACGATCCAAAAGCCATTAACAGGAACCTGCACCACAAAACAGAAGGTGCGAGCTTCGAACGGAAATCATTCACAATGAATAATTCTAGCATATATTAAAAATTACGGAGCAATACAGCCAAGGGAAGAGACATCTGGCGACTCTTCCTCCAGAATAGCAGGACTTTATAGACTGTGATGGATTTTCCTTTGTTCCAGACCTCCCCATCTCTGTAGCCCTTCATTAGCAGGTCTATCCATATGAGTGGCCAAACGTATTAACATTCTGTAGCAGGACCTTCTGTATCTATTATTCATGTTGCAAATAGGCATCGTGGTGTAGTGTGAGTGTTGGGTCACTGGGGCCCGAGTTCAAATTGCCATTCCATTGCAGAGCTTCCTGGAAGGCCGTCAGTAAATCACCATCACTCAGGCTAATCTATCTGACAGGGTTCTTGGGGAATAAATGGGGCCGCCTCCCTGCAACGCTGCCTTGAGCAAACTGGAGGAAAGGAAACACGCACACGTGACGAATTCTTTGTTCAATCTGATCTGCCCAGCCAGTCTCCATCCCCAGACTTAATGAAGCTAATTCTTATGTGTTCCCCATTCTCCTTGAAGGTAGGGTTCCCAGTCCCCACTGACCTTCTTGGGCAACTTCCGGTAAAACAGGAAGTCCAGGCCCCAACGTGATGACATCACCTGGAAGTGACATCATCACATCGGGGGATGTCGGCGGTGATGCTCTGACTTGGGACAAAACTCTATGATTTGAAGTCACATCTACCATAGAGATTTGCCCCCAATCCAGTGTCACTCCTGATGTGATAACATCATTTCCGGGTGACATCATTGTGTTGGGGCCTGAACTTCTGGTTTTACCAGAAATTGCCTGACATCACTTCTGGTCTCCCAGGAGGACGTTGTGAGTTCCCCACCAGCCAGGTAAATGGACCTGGCAACATATTCAAAGGTGAGAATTTCCAAAAGCATCGACTCCCTTTTGATGATAGATTCAGGTGGGGTAGCCGTGTTGGTCTGAAGCAGCAGAACAAAGTTTGAGTCCGGTGGCACCTTTGAGACCAACAAAGTTTTATTCAAAGTATGAGCTTTCGTGTGCGTGTGCTCTTCCTCAGATACAACAAAATGGAAATTACTAGTCCATACATATAGGTAGAGGGTGAGCAGTAAATGAGCCTACGGCATAATGAAGATGTTTAACAGATTTAAGGACCAAATGGGAATAACAAGCTTAGTTTATATGGTTACCATTTGTTTGGTTTAAATTCCGGAGGATGGGGTGGGGGACATAGTGAAGGAAATAAATATGTAAAGATTGGAGACTGATGGGCAAATGTATCTTTAGTTTTAAGGGACACCCTGCCACCACGCTCCATCCGTCTCCTCTCAAGTAAGGAGGTGACCTTTACAGCATCTTCTTCTTCGAAGTGGGGCGATTGGCTGTACAGAGTTATCTCCCCTTGTTCCCAGACCAGAGAAATACATTCCAGTCGGCCGTTCCAAATTACTCAAATTCCATTCCCTTTTGATGAGAATATTAGTAAATTCACCTCGGAAAGTGCCACAAGCAGGCAAGCTAGCCATCCGCAGACAACCCAAAGGGATAGAGCAACCAAGAAATCAGGAGGAGATAAAGGCCCATTCTGCATCTAGCATTCGCCCCGCCGTTTTACCAAACCCACGCGGGGACAGAAATCCCCCTCTCCATTGCACGCCGCTTTCACTTTCTTTGATTGCCAGATTTTGTGGTAGCCTCCACACCGCATGCCCAGTTTCACTTCCTTTGATCGCTCGGTTTTGTGGTACCGTCTGCATAGATTGATGCCGTTTTATGGCCGTTTGGGGGTGACTCTGCAGCCAGTACGGTGTTGGCCTGGGGTATTTGAAAGTGGTTTTGAGCCGCATCTTTTTCTGCTCCAGTGTGGGTTTGATAAAACAACGGAGCAAAGGCTAGAAGCAGATTGAACCAGAGTGTTCAGCTGGAGACGTCTTGGGCCACCAACAAGAGGAAAGAGGTGGACTTTGGGGGTGGCAAACCGTGAAGGAGGGAAACGTGAACAGTTTGGACTTTAAAAGATCACTTTAAAAGATGGTGTATCCGAAGAAGGGAGCACTGGCTCACGAAAACTCACCCCCTGCCACACATTTTGTTAGTCTCTAAGGTGCTTACTGGATTCTGATCTTTTCTAGTGCTACAGATGAGCATGGTTACCCATCTTGACTGTTCTGTTGTGTCACTAAGATCTGTGTTTTTGTTACACGATGCGACGTTCAGTGAAGAGTCCAAATGTTTTATTCTCTTTGAATTATTGTCAGATTCCTTCCAAGTTCTGCCCCATAAAACCCGCAAACTGAGGTTACGGTAGCACTGTACAAAAGACGTCACAAAATTACTCGGATAAACAATTAGGGACTGTGGTCTGTACTATCGCCGTGTATAATTTGCGGTCAGTTGGATCCCATTATATAATTCTGCATCATTTAATGCATCGTGCTAACACTTATGCCTTGCTTCAGTTCTGTTGTTTTAGACTGGTTTTTAGACAACCCTGATCCAATGGCATTGTTTATCCAGTTTGGTGTAGTGGTTAAGTGTGTGGACTCTTATCTGGGAGAACCGGGTTTGATTCCCCCACTCCTCCACTTGCACCTGCTGATGTGACCTTGGGTCAGTCACAAGCTCTGGCACAGCTGTTCTTGAAAAAAGAGCAGTTTCTGTCAGAGCTCTCTCAGCCCCACCTACCTCGCAGGGTGTCTGTTGTGGGGAGGGGAAGGGAAAGGAGTTTGCAAGCCGATCTGAGATGCCTTTGGGCAGTGAAGGGCGGGGTATAAATCCAATCTCCTCCTCTTCTTCTTCTTCTTCTTCTTCTTCTTCTTCTTCTTCTTCTTCTTCTTCTTCTTCTTCTTCTTCTTCTTCTTCTTCTTCTTCTTCTTCTTCTTCTTCTTCTTCTTCTTCTTCTTCTTCTTCTTCTTCTTCTTCTTCTTCTTCTCCACTGTCCCATCCGTTGATTGTAGTAACTCATTCTCACCTTGAGCCCAACGAGAAAGGCTGACTAGAAATAATATTTAAAAAATTAAATAAACAGGATACTCTCCTTCGCAGTGATGCTGGCTTCTCTCCCTCTGTTGTCTCCAGCTAAGCTGCTTCTGACAACAGCCTGTGGAGTTCTTAAGAACCTTATTTTACTCTACCGTGCCCGCAGTTAATGATGCCAAAACCCAAAGGGGACAGGAAAAGTTCTTCCACCCGTCCGCATTCAAGTCTGCTGTTCAGTGAGCTTTCCCTACTAACCACCCCGGAATATGGATGATGTAAAGTACTGGGTTTCAGGCCTCATGACTCGGACGACGACATAAGAGAAGACGCGTTTATTCGTACTTCACATAAGACAAAGAACACACAGTAACGGCCGGAGGCCAACTATATACAGTTAGGGGGGGACGGCCCTATATTCCTATTGGCGGGTTTGAATTGCCCGCCAATGCTGCCATTGGTTCACTACTGGCGAGCTCAGGAACCTAGTCCCTATTGTTCTCAGAGAGCGAAGCTTGGCAGTGTTTCGCCAGCTCAGCCCTCTGATCCCAGGACACAACACCCCTCCCCCATGGTTCGTCCCCTATCAGGTGACGTAGTCTTTTAAGTATGCTGGTGGCCTCCTTTCTCTTAGCGAGCGTCGGGGGCCGGTACCGGACTGGCGGGGCCCCTATCGGTTGTTCCGCCCGCACACGGAGCTTGGGCCTCTGGAAGTCGCCGAGGCGGTGACGGTGGCGGCTGTAACGGTGGCGGCAGCGGCGGCGGCGGCTCAGCTGCTACCGGGGCCAACGGTGGCGGCAGCGGCGGCGGCGGTTCAGCTGCTACCGGGGCCCCCTCCGGATTCCGTGGACTCTCTAGCGCTGGCTCCGCTGTCGGTGCTTGCGGTCGATCGGATGATGGGGCAGGGGCGGCATTTCCCGGTAACTCGATCTCTCTATCGGGGTCTTGTCGCCTCCGGAGCTGGTCGATGTGTTTGCGGAGGACCCGGTCCCCATCGGTTAGGACCTCGTATGACACTGGCCCTGTGGGTTTTAGGATGCGCCCTGCCACCCACTGCGGCCCCGCTCCGTAGTTCCGGAAGTAGACAGGGTCTCCCGGTAGGAAGCTCCGGGGCGCCTCCCTGTTCTCGACCAGCTTTCTCTCTGGGGCTCGGTCCGGGTGGAGTCTGTCCAATAAAGTGGTAGGGCGGCGGCCCATTAATAGTTCTGCGGGGCAGTGTCCGGAGATGGGGTTTGGGGTGGTGCGGTATGTGAGAAGGAAGCGGGCCAGCCGGAACTCCCAGTCCCCCCCCGTTATGCGGCTCAGGGCCTCTTTGGCGGTGCGTACCGTCCTCTCCGCCTGTCCATTAGTTGCCGGGTGGAAAGGCGCGGATCGTATGTGCCTGATGAGGTTCCTTTCGAGGAACGCTTGAAACTCCGCAGATGTGAATGCTGCCCCGTTGTCCGACACGATTGTGTCGGGTAACCCGTGCGTTGCAAATATCTTTCGCAGGGCCCTTATTGCCGCCTTGGTAGAGGTGGTAGACACTGGGCTTATTTCCACCCATTTTGAATAAGAGTCTACCGTTACCATGAACTGGAGCCCCTGGAACGGCCCCGCAAAGTCTATGTGCAGGCGTGACCACGGCTTGTGGGTAGACTCCCAGCTTTGGGTTGGCGCTCTCGGTGGATTGGGGCGGACCTCCTGACATCGTGTGCACCCTCTGACCCAAGATTCAATTTCTGCGTCCACCCCGGGCCACCACACGTAGCTCCTTGCCAGAGCTTTCATTCGTACGATGCCCGGGTGGGCCTCGTGCAGCGTTTCTAGCACCCCTTGTCTCATGGGCCCCGGAATGATCACCCTGTCTCCCCATAGTAAACACCCCTTCAATGCGGACAGCTCTTCCCGCCTGGCCTTGTATGCTGTGAACTCTGGCCCTGTCTGTTCCGCTGGCCACCCCCTCACCACCCAGTTTAGGACCCGGGAGAGAATGGGATCTCGGGACGTGCGGGCGGCCACATCTGCAGCCTGAAGGGGGGTTTGGCAGTTCCTCCATCAGCAAGACAGCGGGGGCTGGGGCCGGATCTTCCCCTGTCTGCGGCAGCGGTAGGCGGCTCAAGGCGTCGGCATGACCCAGCGCCTTGCCCGGCCGATGCTCCAGTCGGTATTAGTAACCCGCTAAAAATAAGGACCAGCGCAACACCCGGGGCGACAAAACTTGCGGCGTTTGTTTGTCCGCCGCGAACAGTCCCAGGAGCGGCTTATGATCTGTTACGAGCGTGAAGGGCCGCCCGTACACAAAATTGTGGAATTTTTTTACCCCCGCCACCAGTGCCAAGCCCTCCCTGTCGATTTGGGCGTAGTTCCGCTCCGCGGGGGACAGCGTGCGGGAGTAGTAAGCCACCGGGACCTCCCTCCCATCCGGTAGCTTGTGTGCCAAGACTGCCCCGACCCCATACGGTGATGCGTCGCACGCCAGGATGACCGGGAGCTTTTCATCAAAGTGCGCGAGTACTGCGTTTGAAATCAAGAGGACTTTCACCCCCGAAACGCCGCCTCCTCCCTCGCTCCCCATGCCCAAGGTGTCGCCTTATCCAGCAACCTGTGTAGGGGTTCGGCCACGGCGGCTTTGTGGGGGAGAAAGGAATGGTAAAAGTTCAGGAGGCCTAAGAACGCCTGTAGCTCGGCCTTGGACTTCGGGGCGGGGGCCTCCACGATGGCCTTCACTTTGTCCCTCGCCGGATGCAGGCCTGATGCGTCTACCCGGTATCCCAAGAACTCTACCTCCGGCACCCCGAGGAGGCACTTTTCCCGCTTCACTTTCAGCCCCGCGGCTTGGAAGCGTTCCAATACAGTTCGGAGGCGGGCGGCGAAGCTTTCCGGGGTGGTCGCGGCGATGAGGACGTCGTCGAAGAACGGCGTCACTCCAGGGATCCCTTTTAACAGATCGTCCATTAGCTTTTGGAAGATCCCTGGGGCCACACTGACCCCGAACTGCAGCCTCTTCACCCGGAAGGCTCCCCGGTGGGTCACTATGGTCTGTGCCTCGGCCGTGGCCTCATCTACCGGGAGTTGCTGGTACGCCTGCGTGAGATCCAGCTTTCCAAATATGCGCGCCCCTGCCAGTGTTGCTAGGACATGGCTGACCACTGGTACGGGGTATGCGTGCGCCTGAAGTGCCTGGTTAATAGTGCACTTATAATCCGCGCAGATGCGGATCTCCCCGTTTGGCTTGACGGGTGTCACTATCGGTGTCTCCCATCTAGCGTTCGGGACAGGCTCTAAGACTCCCTGGGCCACCAGCCGGTCTAATTCGGTCTCTATTTTAGGGCGGAGGGCCAGGGGCACGGTGCGGAAGCGCCGACGGATGGGCGTCACGGTGGGGTCTAAGTGGAGCGACACCGGGGGCCCTTTGTAACATCCCAGTTTCCCGTCAAAGACCTCTGGGAATTCCTTGCACACCGCCCCCCAGTCCCGCACCCCACATTTATTTACCCCCCAATCGATATGCCTAGGGCCTCGAACCATGCCCGCCCCAGGAGACTCGCGAGATTTCCCTCTACCACCACCAAGTCCAAGTTCCCCTCAAAGTCTCGGTACTGCACTCGGAAAGTGCCGACTCCCCGGATGGGGACAGGGTTCTTTTGAAAGTCCACCAAGCTTAGTGGCGATGGACGTAGAGGGGTCCCCCTAGTGGGCAAAGTCTTTTTAAAGTGTCCAGGGAAATGATGGACGCCGCCGATCCCGAGTCCACTTCCATGCAACAGGGGGACCCCTCGATCCGCACGGTTACTTGGATCTTCGGGGTAGAGGAAAGGTTGGGGTTGGGGAGGCGAAGTACCTGTAGTGGTTGGTCCGTGAGGTGGTACAACTCGGCGACCTCTTCCGTTGTCTCGTGTGCGGTGGACGATGCGCGGTACTGGGGGACCGACGATCTCGAATTCCGGGAGCCCTTGGACCGGCAGACCCGGGCGAGGTGTCCCTGTTTTCCGCACCCGTGACAGACAGCATCCCGGAACCTGCAGGATTTCCGTCCGTGGCCCTCCCCGCAGCTGGCACAGACGGCTCGGTTGCCGGAGTACTTGGCTTGCTCCCTGTTGGCCTGCTGGAATGGCGCCGGCCGGCGTTGTTGGGGTTTGAGGGCGAAGACCTCGTCCGTCTCTTCGTTTCCGGGGCTTGGGCTCCTTCCAACCACCTGCGCGGCCGCGACCGGCCGATCCCCTTCTGCGGCCTCGTGGGCAGTGGCGGCGTCGAGGGCCTCGTCCAAGGTGAGCTTCCGGTGTCCCACCAACTTGCGCCGCAGCTTGGAGTCCGCCAGGCCCCACACGAACTGTGTCAGCAGGTTGTCCTCCACCTTCGGAAACCCGCAGTCCACGGCTAGCGCCCTTAGCGCGGCTAGGAAGTTGGCAATGGATTCCCCTCGGGTCTGGACTCGCCTCTGGAAATCCATCCTCTTGGCCAGGAAGGTCGGCCGGGGGCTGAAGTAGCCATTTAGGACGTCCAGGATTTCCCCAAACGAGCTCTCCAAGGCCGTGCGGGGCACCAAGAGGCTCTTGGCGAGGCGGACGGTTTGGGTGCCGCAGGCGTTCAGGAGGATCGCTCGTTTCTGGTCGGGGTGGCGGATTTCGTTGAGCTCCAAGTAGCTGATGAGCTGGTCGACCCATGCGTCCCAGGTTTCTGGCTGCGACTGGTCGAAGTGCTCCAGTGTTACGTGGGAAGCGGCCATGGTTCTGTCAGGAACGGCGTGCGCCGGGGCGAGCGGTGCGGTGCTGCTCTCGGGGTCAGCGATGCGATGCTCGGCGAGCGGTGCGGTGCTGCTCTCGGGGTCAGCGATGCGTTGCTCGGCGGTGTCCGTTTCGTCGTTCATGGAGTCACAGAAGGCGTTAGAATCCCATCCTCGTCGCCACTGTAAAGTACTGGGTTTCAGGCCTCATGACTCGGACGACGACATAAGAGAAGACGCGTTTATTCGTACTTCACATAAGACAAAGAACACACAGTAACGGCCGGAGGCCAACTATATACAGTTAGGGGGGGACGGCCCTATATTCCTATTGGCGGGTTTGAATTGCCCGCCAATGCTGCCATTGGTTCACTACTGGCGAGCTCAGGAACCTAGTCCCTATTGTTCTCAGAGAGCGAAGCTTGGCAGTGTTTCGCCAGCTCAGCCCTCTGATCCCAGGACACAACAGATGACTTCTCCCTACTCCCATCCCTCATTTTCTACAGCCCACAACACCTGTTTACCAAATGTTAATTGCAGATAATGAACGATCCATTATCGCCAGTTACCATTTCACCTGTTCCAGTTACAAATCCCCAGGATTTGCGGGCTCTCCTATGGGCCCCCAGTGCAGAGCACATCCCAAAGTGATAAGGAGGGACGAGCTCTCTGATTAACTCCTTGCATGCCGGATTGTCTGGGCAGCTCCAGCGGAGCGGCCTGGTTTTTCCTCTCTGCTTTTACAAACCACTGATATTTGGTAGCTGGGGAAACGCCTTTAAAAAAATCCATATGCATTCCTCCCCTGCTCCCCCCTCAATCCATATGCACTCCTCCCCCTAAAAAAAAACTATAGTTCAAATTTTGTATGCATCATTTTTTCTTGCCATCAAGTTGCAGCTGACTTCTGGCAACCGCATGGGGTTTCCATGGCAAGAGACGTCCAGAGGTAGTTTGCCACTCACTGCCTCTGCATCACAACCCTGGTATTCATTGGTGGTCTCCCATCCAAATACTAGCCAGGGTTGATCCTGCTCAGCTTCCAAGATTGGGTAAGTCTGGGCTAGCCTGGGCTACCCAGGCCAGGGCTGGATGTGCCATAAGCCAAGAGAAAAGGTCAGGTATGAGAGCCAGGATGGTGGCGTGGCTGTGGCAAAGGCCGAAAAGGAAAGAGCTTCTGGGTGCCAGTCCAGCAAGCCTGGCAAGAAAACTTCATCTGGTCAGTCACCACATCCATAGTCATGATTGCATTTCCGGTCTATTCTGCTATGGTCAGGCCTCACCTGGAGTCCTGTGTCCAGTTTTGGGCACCACATTTTAGGAAGGATGTTGACAAGCTCGAGCGTGTCCAGAGGAGGGCAACCAGGATGGTGAGAGGGTTGGAGTCCAAGGCTTAAGAGGAAAGGCTGAAAGAGCTGGGTATGTTTAGCCTGGGAAAGAGAAGGCTTAGAGGGGACATGATTGCAGTCTTCAAATACCTGAAGGGAGAGCCAGTTTGGTGTAGTGGTTAAGTGCGCGGACTCTAATCTGGGAGAACCGGGTTTGGTTCCCCACTCTTCCACTTGCACCTGCTGATGTGACCTTGGGTCAGTCACAAGCTCTGGCACAGCTGTTCTTGAAAAAGAGCAGTTTCTGTCAAGAGCTCTCTCAGCCCCACCTACCTCACAGGGTGTCTATTGTGTGGAGGGGAAGGGAGTTTGTAAGCTACTCTGAGACTCCAAGTGAAGGGCGGGGTATAAATCCAATCTCTTCTCTTCTTCTGTCATGTAGAAGATGGAGCAGATCTAGTCTCTCTTGCTCCGGATTGCAAGACTAGATCAAATGGGTGGAAATTACAAGGGAGTCGTTACCGGCTAAATATCAGGAGAAACTTCCTAACTGCAAGAGTGGTTGAGCAGTGGAACAGACTGCCTCGGGAGGTGGTGGATGCTCCTTCGCTGGATGTTTTCAAGTGCAGGCTGGACGACCATCTTTCTGATATGTTGTAGGGCTATCTTTTGGCTATGCTCCTGCAGAGCGCAGGGGGTTGGACTAGATGACCTGTAAGGTCCCTTCCAACTCTTAACATTCTATGATTCTATGAATGCTCCCTCCAAGCCATGGAGTCCTGTGAGCAAAAATTCTACTATGTGAGCTACTGGCATTAGAACGATTTGGCTGCCACATAAATTAATTTGCTCTAGAGCCCTCCTTCCTGAGCACACAAGAATGTGTGAGCTGGAGGCTAAAAAACTGTGAGCTAGCTCACACTAACTCAACTCAGAGGGAACACCGTCCATAATGCAAGCTGCCATCCTAGCTGATACTGAGCCGTTAGGAACGAGAAATGCTTGTGCGTTGCTTATATATAAATATATATATTTTCCCTGCTGCTTCAGCTGTCTCTGCCACTGGGAGTATCTTAGCCTGCATCCGTCGGGGAAAATTAAAACATCTCTGGTCATTTGCTGGAGCTTGCCTGTTCTAATTTCCAGCAGATTCTTCCCAGAAGCAATTAAAATATGCTGCACGGAGCTGCTGCTTAAGTGGACGGGGCTTTTTAAAAAAATGATAGCCCTATCGGCGGATCTAATGGCAATGAGGCGCTCGTAAATGCTCTGAATTTAACAAGCTCCATTGTGCTTCGCTGGGTGCGAGCCCTCCTCCTGATGAAATATTCGCATGCCCTTTGTCCTCTCCCTTTCTTCCCAAGGAACGCTCCCCCCCCCCATCCCCGGGGAGGACGGTACATTTGAAATGAGCAAAAGCAGGGGAGAATTGTGTCCCCCTTGGGCCTCTGTGTTATGATAATGCCCAGATAAAGATGCCATTTTATTAATTGGAGATCCTTCCACGGGGAATGGCAACATGGTGGTAGCGGGGTGGGGTGGGGGTCGCAGAGAACAAAGGGGAGAGCAAGGAAGTCCAGGGTTGCCAGCCTCCGGGTGGGGCCTGGGGATCTCCTGGAATTACAACTGAGCTCTAGGTGACAGAAATCGATTCCCCTGGAGGAAATGACTGCTTTGGAGAGTGGGTTGCATGGCATAGTCTACAGAGCACAGGCTCCCCCCCCAAATATCCAGGAATTTCTTAACCCAGAGTTGGCAACCTTAAGCAGGACTCTTGGCAGGGTGCCTGTGGACTCCTGTTCCTTAGGGTTCCCACCTTTCCCCCCAGCAGTGCGCCTGTGCCTTTTTAACCTTTGCCGTATCGCGTCATGAGAAAGGTGTCACATTCCAATCGGCTAGGATGACAGGTGTGGGAAATGACTGGGTCCTAACAGACCACTGGGTTTTAGTTAAGAATGAGGAGCAAGGCTCCGTGTGTGATTTCCTCGGCCGGCTTCTCCCCCCACCACCACCAAAAAGAAAATCTATATTAATATAGATTTTGCTGGCAGGGATCATCGGGGTTCATGTCGAAGAGAAGAAAGGAATATTGCTCGCAAGCCGGATTTGGGATTTGGAGCTTGGCTTTGCTCAGTCAATAAACTTCACCAAAGCTCCGTCGGATGCAGGTCTACAGGTGGGGAATTCTGGGTTTGCTTGCAAACGATCCGAAAGACTAACCAAGCGCTCGGGTGTGTGTGTCGGGGGAGGTCTCACAATAGCTGAGGACTGGCAGGACTTGCAAGGGCTGGAGAGGCCAGTGACGGGAGAGAAAGATGGAAAGGCACTGGTCCTCTCGGCGGGTGGGGATTTGGAAAGTGATCAGGTTGTCACCATTACGGGCAGCCTCGGGGAGCAGGGTTGTGCTGTGGCCCTTTCATCCACTCTAGCTGTCCCTATTTATCAGGGATGGTCCCTGTCTTCAGATCCTGGTAAACCACTATCCATGTTTCATGTCCCTCTTGGCCATTATTTATTGTGAAGACTTTCACCCTGCCTTTGGCCATGCATCAAACGCCGTCAGGTTCCAGCTGACTTATTGCAACCCCATAGGGTTTTCAAGACAAGGGACAAAAAGAGCGATTCACGCATGGGATTCACTGCCATAAGAGGTGGTGGCAACTACCAGCATGGACGGCTTCAAGAGGGAATTGGATAAACATATGGAACAGAAGTCCATCAGCGCTATTAGCCACAAGGTATAGATAGGAACTCTCAGTCTGGGGCAAGTGATGCTCTGTATTCCTGGTGCTTGGGGTGGGGGCAACAGTGGGAGGGCTTCTAGTGTCCTGGCCCCACTGGTGGACCTCCTGAATTTGTAAGCTGCTCTGAGACTCCAAGTGATGGGCAGGGTATACATCCAATCTCCTCCTCCTCCTCCTCCTCCTCCTCCTCCTCCTCCTCCTCCTCCTCCTCCTCCTCCTCCTCCTCCTCCTCCTCCTCCTCCTCCTCCTCCTCTTCTTCTTCTTCTTCTTCTTCTTCTTCTTCTTCTTCTTCTTCTTCTTCTTCTTCTTCTTCTTCTTCTTCTTCTTCTTCTTCTTCTTCTTCTTCTTCTTCTTCTTCTTCTTCTTCGCCTTTTCAAAGCAGCCAGGTCAACTGAGTTGCCTGGAGATCAGTTGTAATCCCAGCAGATCTCTGGCCACCACCTGGAGACTGGTAACGCTCTGAGAGCTGTCATGATTTATGGATCAGCTCCCCCCCCCCCCCCAAACTCTCAGCGGAGCACGGAGACATCATGCAGTGTTCCCTCTAAGCTGTGTGCGTGAACGGCCGCTCATTAACACGGGAAGCCCCGCTCAGCAGCACTCTGGAGCCACCTGGGGCCTTGCACTGCCCATTGCCCATTTTGAGATTACAGCCATTCTGTTCTGCTCAGGATGTGAACGGCTCCGCTCAGTAGGGGGGAAAAATTAGAGGGAACATTGCCTGGAGGGCACCTGCCTTGAAGTGCCTGCACGTGGACACTAATGTGCCAAGCACGCAGAGCCTGCTGCTTCACGTCTTGCAGCTGCTAAGGTATATTTTTGAAAGCTCGGATTTTTGAGCACGTAGGGTTGTCAGCTTTGGGCTGGAAAACTCCTGTAGATTTGGGGGTGGGTCCAGGGGAAGTCAAGGTTTGCGGAAGAGAGGGGAGGGAAGGGCGTGGTATATTTCTTGTGTACACGTATCTATGTAATGGAACAGTCTGCTCCCCCCTAGGGTTGCCAGGTCTGGGTTGGAAAATACCTGGAGACTTTGGGGGTGTAGCCAGGAGAGGGCGGGGTTTGGGGAGGGGAGGGGCCATAGAGTCCACCCTTCAGAGCAGCCATTTTCTCCAGGGGAGCTGATCTCTGCCTGCTGGAGATCAGTTGAAAAAGCGGGAGAGCTCCAGGCCCCACATGGAGGGTGGCAACCCTATTTACCATGGCCTTCCTCTGCAGAGTCTTCCTTGGTGGTCTCCCATCCAAG
The DNA here is from genome assembly GCA_029375565.1 of Gekko gecko. Classification (NCBI taxonomy): domain Eukaryota; kingdom Metazoa; phylum Chordata; class Lepidosauria; order Squamata; family Gekkonidae; genus Gekko; species Gekko gecko. The sequence goes on along the minus strand of JAPDNY010000012.1, from coordinate 65,877,059 downwards.
AACCAGCCCTACTTGCAGCAACCCCAGCAAGGGTTGTGTGATTTGTGTGATTTTGCTTGGTTCTGTTGGGTGGAACTCTTGTATCGTTTCTGGTTTTGTATGTCAGCTGTAGCTGTGGGTCGCGAGAGTCGACCCCTTGCAAATAAACGGCTGATATTTTGAGCTGGCTTGTTTCTGCTGAATGGGCCTGAGAACGGGTGCCTGAGTGAGTACTCTGACCTGGGAACCCACAGCCGAAGGGGGACCTTACAGAGGGTAGTCAGCAGGGATGCAATACCTCTAGGGAGGAGCTGAAATGGCTATTTTTTAGGGTTGCCAGTTCTGAGTTGGGCAATACCTGGAGATTCTGAGGGTGGAGCCTGAGGAGGGCGGGGTTTGGGGAGGGGAGGGGCCTCAGCAGAGTCCAGTGCTATAAAATCTACCTTCCTAAGCATCCATTTTCTCCAGGGGGGAACTGATCTCTGTAGTCTGGAGATCAGTTGTAATGCCGGAAGATCTCCAGACATGACCTGGAGGCTGGCAAACCTATGACTGTTTTTGTTTTGGTTCGATTCCAGAGGAGGCCATTGTCATTGGTCCACTACTTTCCTGTTGCTGTCCCTGAGTATTCCTTTACTGTATTTCAAGGCCACTTCTATATTACACGCCAGTGTTGCGACATTGGAACGTGACATGCACAACAATTGGGTTGTTGGTCTCCAGGCAGGGGTCCTTGATAAAATGTTCCACAAGACCTCGGTGGACTGCAGAACGGGAAAGACCTCATCTAGCACTTGAACAATGTGGAAAACTAACATTTCTGTTTCCCAGTTAACAGAACTGGCTGAACTTGTTCTTCCACTGAGGATGAGAGCCAGAAATGTTGCTTTGACTTGTCTTTGTTGGAAATGAAGGGCCGTGTGATGTTCCTCTGTGCAGAGCACGTGAGTCCTTCAGATGGGCAGTAGAGTCAGCAATCCTTGATAGCTCAGCTGCTGTATCTTTCCTTTTGTGGAGAGGAGGAGAGGAGATTGGATTTATACCCTGCCCTTCACTTGGAGTCTCAGAGCACCTTACAAACTCCTTTCCCTTCCCCTCCCCACAACAGACACCCTGAGAGGTAGGTGGGGCTGAGAGAGCGCTTTCGAGAACTGCCCTTTCGAGAACAGCTCTCAGAGAACTGTGGCTTGCTGGAGGTCACATCAGCAGGTGCAAGTGGAGGAGTGGGGAATCAAACCCGGTTCTCCCAGATTAGAGTCCACACAGTTAACCACTACACCAAACTGGTCGCTGATGTCTCTTAATTCACCCAGAATGCTGTCCTCAGGGATTTCTTCCTTCCAGCGAATGCCTCTCTTCCGGCTTCTTTCTCTAACCACCCCGAGGGCAGGACATGCTCTCGGCTCTTGCAACCCTAGATAGCTAGAATATTTTTCTCTACTTTTCCTATCCACTATATTGTTCAATTGCAATAAAAGCAAAAGGCAACAAGCCTCTTGCAAACGCTGTTCCTGAAGCAGTGCCCCTTGTCTGCCGCCCAAACCAGACTTTAAATCCCAGCATTACCAGACAGCCCAGACTACGGTAGCCAGCCTCCAGGGGGTGGTTGGAGATCTCCTGGGATTCAAACCGTCATCTCCGGATGACAGAGGTCAGTTGCCCTGGAGAAAATGGCCGCTTTGGAGGGTGGCCTCTCTGGCATTGCACCCCATCAAAGTCCCTCCTCTCTCCAAATTCCACCTTCCTCGGGCTCCACCCACAACCCTAGCCCAAACTGATTGGCTGTGTGGCCCCATGATGTCATCTCATTAGCAACATGATCCCTCGGGTTGCCTACCTCCATGTAGCACCGGGAGATCTCCCGCTATTACCGCCGGTCTCCAGGCGACAGAGGTCATTTCCCCTGGAGAAAATGGCTGCTTTGGAGGGTGGACTCTGTGCCATTGTACCCTGCTGTTGGCAACCCTGCCTGGGAATCTTCTACAACAGGGGTGTCAAACATAAGGCCCGGGGGCTGGAACTGGCCCGTCCACGGCTCTTACGTGGCCCGTGTGCAGCTGGTGCAAAAGGGAGGAAGTGCGAGGGGGAGTGGGCAGAACCACTCTGATTGTGGCTTCGGCAGGGCAGAACAACCTCGTCTGCAGCAGTCAAGCATCGTTGGGGGTGTCTGCCCAGCACTGCACTGCTGCCTCTCCAGCCTGCATGTGTGGGTTTCCCCCTGCACCCCCCCTCCCAGGCAATGTTCCCTCTAAGCTGTGGAGTCTTGTGAGCAAGAATTCTACTTTGTGAGCTGCTGGCATTAAAGTTGTGAGTGAGCAATTTGGTTACTGCATAAATCAGTTAGCTCTGGAGCCATCCTCCCTGAGCTAAGGCAAAAATGTGTGAGCTGGAGGCTAAGAACTCTGAGCTAGCTCACACTAACTCAGCTTAGAGGGAACACTGCTCCCAGCCCAGGGGGCCTTGCAGTGAGGACACACCACCTTGGAGCTTACCAGCTGCTGTCCTTTACACAGTTCGTATCTCCGGTACCTGGCATTACGTTTTATGGCACACATGGCCTGGCCCAACAAAGTGACATCGGCCCTCGTAACAAATGAGTTCGACACTTCCATTCTACACGGTGCCTGGAGTTTTGCAATGGAAGAAATGCCAAATACAAATCAAATAGATACATACATTTAAGACGCACAGAATTTCGAGGATGTGTGACACTCCTGAAAAGGGCTACGCCAAAATTTCATAGGCATTCACTTCAGGTGCAATTTAGTTTTTTCTGAGATGTCCAGTTTGTTTCCCAATTTTACCTTTCCGGCACCATCCTCTTCGCTTTCATTCCTGCTGCCTGCCCTTCTTGGGGTCTGCTCCTCAGTGCCATTTTTAAAGGGCTTTTCCACTGGCTGGATTAGATTTGCCGGGATTAGAGTTGCAGCTCTGGGTTGGGAAATACCTGGAGATGTTGGGGGTGGAGACTGGGGAGGGCGGGGTTTTGGTGGGCTTGAGAGGGGAGGGGCTTCTTTGGGATACAATGCCAGAGAGTCCACCCTCCATAGCAGCCATTTTCTCCAGGGGGACTGACCTCTGTCATCTGGAGATCAGTTAAGAACATAAGAGAAGCCAATGTTGAATCAGGCCAATGCCCGATCTAGTCCAACACACAGTGGCCAAAAATGCCAGTTATATTCCCCGGAGATCTCCAGGCCCCACTTGGTAGCTGACAACCCTGGTAGCTGGGGGTGTCCCTTCCCCAGACATTGACTAAACCCAATTTCAGCATGGTCCCTGCAACAGTCTCTCGCAACAATGCCTTCTTCCATTGAAAGAACCATTGTGAATCCATTTCTCAGAAACTCACACGATAGCCAGACTTTTTCTCGGAAACTTTCCCACTCAGTATTCAAGGCACTTCCGCCGAATTGATGTCGTCGCGGATGACACATGTGAGATCCGCTGCATTCTGTAAAATGTCACATGAAACACATTCCACGCTGTTGCTAACCCAATCCTGAAAGGTACCGCTGTAGCGTCTTGCATCCTTGCCATCCCGTCTCCCTTTGAATTCACTGCTGTGAAGAAGAGACAAGATGTACCTTTCATTCAAAAAGGAGGCCCGCCATTGTCACTCGGCTTACGAGCAAAAGCAGAGAGTCGGCTCGTTCTTGGGGGCTGGAGAATCAGAAGAAATCTGTTATCGTCGAGGAAGAAAGCAATTGTGTTTTGCATAGCCAAGTGGACGGAGCCGCCATTAAAAGAAAGATAGGATGCAGGGAGGGGGAAAGCATCGCGGTCTAAGCTTTCCAATTCTTTGGGGGCCTTTTCTACAACAACGGATCTCAAAATTGCTTTGGTCCCTGCGCAGGAGACTGAAGCCAAAGAAATAATCCGAAGATGGAGTGATTCCGTTCCCCCCTTTCAACAGTGGAGGTCTCCTTTTAGGGATGCAGGCTGTTTGTTAAATGCTGTGCCAGGGGCCAATGTGGTGAGGGACACCCATTAGCCAGCTCGAATGTGATTTGTAGAATATAGACCACGGAAGCGGTCTGTTGGCAGCCAAAGGAGTAATGGGCCACTGGGAAGTTGCATCTGGTCTTCCCAGGAACGAGAGGGAAGCTAGGTTTACCCATTTCCTGGTGGCAGCAGATAATCTCCTGCCCCAGCTTTCAGTCCTCTACTCTCAATAATTTGAGAAGTCAGAGAAAAAAACTGGGGTGGTGATAGTGGAATGGAGTAGATGGCGACACTCTAGGAATTACCTCCAATCTCTATAGTAAAGATGATTGTGATTGGAGGGATTTCTACAGCATCACCCGGAGATGATGTTATATCAATGTATTCTCCACCCTGAAGTAACATCACAATTTCCATGCCGCCCTAGGAATGTCTCCCATCTCAGTGGTTAAGACCATAGAGATTGGGGAAATTCCTAGAGCGTCACCCACAAGTGGCATCATGTTTTCCCCAAATTTCACCTTTCCTAGGCCAGGGGAAGACCTGGCATTTGATGGCACAGGGCTGGCAACCCCATGGGAAGCCAACTTGGCTTTCTGGTTGGTACCAGAGAGGCAGCAAATGTAAAGACCATAGTTACTTCAATCCCTGGCCTCTACAATTACAGGATCTCAGGTCGACCCTGGAGGCATCAGAGTATTGTCAGCCAATCAGAGCAGACAGTACTGGACTAGATAGGCCAATGGTCTGACACGTTATGAGGTACCTCAGATCTGTGAGTGTGGCTTTCTCATCCCTGTATTGCTGTCTGCACTGGCTCTGTTCAGCTTACAGAGCTGACAGACAAAAACAACAGGGGGAAAAGAAGGACCCTCAGCTCGTCAGTCAAAACGCCAGGCCTCATTTAGTGAAACAAGGATAGTATTTATTAGACTGCAATGCTGAAGCATTAGAACAGGAGCATTGTTAAGAATAACTTGAATACAAGAAACACTTGGGGTTATACTCTAAGGGGGGAAGAGAACCCCCTACCTCTACCAATGGTTAACAAGCCCGCGCGCGGGAAAGCTAAGAGGTGCTAAATTACTACATTCCCCCCAGCCAAAGTTCCCATGCCTAGCTGTTGTCTTTAGGAAAACGAAAGTAGACAACCAGCCTGGCTCCAAGGCCATTCAGGCCTGGACGAGATGGAGATAGCCCGGTCTCCCAGGCAACCTCGTCACCTCCCCTCATACCAACGGAAAACCAGATACATTTATTGACCTCCCATCTCCTCCCTTCACCCCTACGGCAGGGATACCTGACAGTACCTGAGCAAGACAGACCGTTCTCCCACCAAAATCCCCACGTGGCTTCTCCATCAGACTCTGCCAGGCCCCGCCAAGGTGGTAGAACTCTGGGAATCAAAGTTAACCGTGCTGCAGCGGGAGCGGTTGATGGATCCAGGCCTCCTGGGTACAGGGGCGGATAAGGATTATCCAGCTCCCTATAGAGGTTGACTGGAAGAAGCCAAGGGAAGAGCAGTACTTCATGCAGAGAAAGAGCCACAGAGTCGGAAGGGGCCCTACAGGCCATCTAGTCTAACCCCCTGCTCAGTGCAGGATCAGCCGAGAGCATCCCTGATGAGTGTTCGTCCAGCCGCTGCTTGAAAGACTGCCAGGGAGGGGGGAGCTCACCACCTCCTTACAGCAGGCTGGGGCAAGGGATGCTCTGGATTCTTGGTGCTTTGGGGAGGGGCAGCAGTGGGAGGGCTTCTAGTGTCCAGCCCCACTGCTGGACCTCCTGATGGCACCTGGTCACTGTGTGACACAGAGTGTTGGACTGGATGGGCCATTGGCCTGATCCAACACTGTCTTTTCTTAGGTTCTTATGTTCCACTGTTCAACTATGCTTAATTTCCCCCCCCCAACATCCAGCAGGTATCTTCCCGCCCATAATTTAAATCCGTGATTGCGATTCCTTGTCTTCTGCTGCCAACAGGAATTACTTCCTGCCCTCCTCCAAGTGACAGCCCTTCATAAGAACATAAGAACACAAGAGAAGCCAATGTTGAATCAGGCCAATGGCCCATCCAGTCCAACACTCTGTCACACAGCGGCCAAAATATACCAGGTGCCATCAGGAGGTCCAGCAGTGGGGCCAGGACACTAGAAGCCCTCCCACTGCTGCCCCTCCAGCACCAAGAATAGAGTGCAGCACCTGCCCCAGACTGAGAGTTCCCATCTATACCCTGTGGCTAATAGCCACTGATGGACTTCTGCTCATGACTTCAAGAGAAGTCATGTCCCCCTCTCAACCAATGCTCCCTCTAAGCTGTGGGGTCTTGTGAGCAAAAGTTCTGTTTTGCGAGCGACTGGCCTTAAAGTTGTGAGCCAGCAATTTGGCTGCTGCATAAATTAGTTTGCTCTGGAGCGCTCCTTCCTGAGCGAAGACAAAAATGTGTGAGCCAGAGGCTAAAGAACTGTGAGCTAGCTCACACTCACTCAGCTTAGAGGGAACACTGTTCTCCACCTCCTCTTCTCCAGACTGAACACTCCCAAGCCCCTCAGCGTTTCCTGGTAGGGCTTCTTGGTCTCCAGGCCCCTGATCATCTTTGTCTCCTTCCTCTGGATCCGCTCCATCCTGTTCACATCCTTTTTGCGGTGAGGCAGTGGTCAATTTCCTCCAGGGGAATGGACTCAAAAGAGGCTATTTCTTTGTCTAAAGACTTGTTTTTTTTTGGTAAATACAATTTATTATTGGATATATCACATGTTCATACATTTTCAACCAACCTACATATCCATTTTCCTAATTTCCCTTCTCCCCCCCAAACAAGGCTTCCCGCACTGCTCCAACCCCATTAATATCTCTCTTGTTCTAGTACAGTTACTTCTAAACTTATTTTCTCTTACAAACGGTAACAATTCAAAAGTCTAATTCTATTTCATTTTCCTCTTAATAACTATCAAAGCAGATCAAACCACGTTTAATGTCCCAATTTCTCAACAAGTATTTTTGAAAGTCTTTCCAGTCTTCAAAGAAAGTTTCATCTTCTTCGTTGTTTAACTTTCTTGTTAATTTGTCCATTTCTGCCAAAAACAACGTCTTTTTAATCCATTCCCATGTTTCAGGTACTTTATCTTGTTTCCAACATTGAGCAAAAGTCAGTCTTGCTGCTGTAGTCAAGTACCATAGTAGTGTTCTCTTGGCTACATTTATTTCTTCCATTTTAAGACCTAACAATAACATCTGTGGGTCTTTCTTAAAAGTACAATTCAAAATTTTTTGTATCTCATTGTGGATCTCTGTCCAATACTTTACTGCTTTATCACATGTCCACCACATATGGTAAAAAGACCCTTCATGTTTCTTACATTTCCAGCATTTGTTAGACATACTTTCATTTATGATAGCAATTTTTTTAGGCGTCATATACCATCTGTACATCATTTTATAACAATTCTCTTTAACATTTACGCAAGTTGAAATTTTCATCGACTTTTCCCCTAAAGACTTGTTTTTCATACCACACCGTGGGAACGACTGATCCTCGGGGTCTCCCTGTTATCCGCATCCTGGAAATAACACGCTCGGTCTTTGCGTTCCCGCTCTTCCGAATTGCAGGGAGTTCAAAGCGCCCCCGCAAGGCCAGCCCTCTCTTTGAAATGAGGAGAGAACGCCTCGCGTCCGTTAAAGCCAAACACATCTATTTTCAAATGAAGAAGAAATTCTCGGGTTTTCCTGTTTTTTTAGCTTTCGGCTTAAAAGCGATCGAAGAGATAAATAAAAATGGATTAAAGCATTTCAACGACCATTAGGAAAAAATACATTTTTATGGAACTCAAGCTGAAGGACAGGCCAGCGACCCAAACGATAAACACCAGCCAGTTCCAATGTCTTCATGCCAGGAGAAAATACATAAAACATTTAACGTGATTTCAGTTTTCTCTTCCCTAATGTTTCAAAAACAACAACAACCACAACAACCCCAGTCTTTATTTATTTCTCCCTCCCACGGGTCACTGCTCCATCTAGCTCAGAATTGTCTACTCAGAATCTTAAGAACTGCAAAACAGTTTTGTGCAACGATTAGATAGTTGGAATAGAAGGGAGACCCAGGTTTAAATCCTTACTGGACGTGAGAACATAATCCTTGCACTGCACAGAGGGTTGGACTAGATGACCCTTGGGATCCCTTACAGCTTTATGTTTCTATAAGAACATCAGAAGAGCCCTGCTGGATCAGGCCAGTAGTCCATCTAGTCCAGCATCCCATCTCACGCTGTGGCCAACCAGTTCCTCTGGAGCAGGGGGTGTCGAACTCATTTGTTATGCGGGCTGGATCTGACATAAATGAGACCTTGCTGGGCCGGGCCACGTGTGTCATAAAATATAATGCCAGGTAGCGGAGTTATAAACTTGACAAAGGACACAAACACAAAGATATTTTTTTTACTTAAAATAAAAACATGCCTAAAACATTAGCTCTGTAAGCTGCAAACCTACTTTTGATCTATTGACATTCCCCACAGAAATCTCATGCTCAGAGTTCTGACAAATAAGCAAAGCAATGAAAAGAGGGCATGTTCTCTCACTGCAAAGATCAGTCAGCTGGGGTGTGGAAGCCAGCGTAGTCAGGAAGGAAAGAAAGAACTGTAGGGACCTGCAGAGTCCAAAAAGCTGAGGGTAAATGAGCGGGGACTGGATCAAATCAAGCCTGAATTCTTCCTAGAAGCTAAAGTGACTAAACTGAGGGTGTCATACTTTGGCCGGAGCCTGGTGACAATTGTTGTTGATTGCTGATGGTGGATGGAGGTTCTGTATTCCTGTGTCCGCTATATCTGTACCTGGATCAATGCTCCCTCTAAGCTGCAGAGTCTTGTGAGCAAAACTTCTGCTTTGTGAGCTACTGGCATTAAAGCTGTGAGTGAGCGATTTGGCTACTGCATCAATTAGTTTGCCCTGGAGCCCTCCTTCCTAGCTAAGACAAAAATCTGTGAGCCAGAGGCTAAAAAACTGTGAACTAGCTCACATTAACTCAGCTTAGAGGGAACACTGATCTGGATATCTTACTTATGTTAGGACGGATGTCCACCTTGTGCTATTGGCCTTTGCTCAAGGCAGCTTGCAAGTACGGAATCCAAATGCAACATTTCCAAAACAACAGTGACTAAAACACCAAAAATCAATCGTAAACAGCAAAAACGGACGACGACACTGCCAACCCAATTAAAAACCTCATTTAAAAAAAAAACACCATTAAATGTCTTCGAAGATCTTTTGGAGCGAACACCCCTGCAAATTCCCCTAGAAGGCCTCCAAGACAAGAGACAAATGTAACTTCTGGGTACTTACAATCGAGGAGCATGAACAGGGGCCTTGCACTGCCATCCTGAGCAGACTTATGCCCTTATGAATCCATTGAGGTCAATGAACTTAGAAGGGTGTCAATCTGCAGAGGACTGCACCGTTTTACTCCTAATTATAACCGCAACGTTCATCTACCAAGTGCACTACTCTGACTGACAGAGGCCCATTCTGCATCTAGCGTTCGTGCCGCTGTTTTACCAAACCCACACTGGAACAGAAATCCCTCTCTACCAGTGAGCTCCCCCAGTCTTGCTAAATGACTTCTGAAAGGCTCAGTTCCTGTAAGAATCTTCCCCTTCGTGTTGCCAGGTCTCCCCAGTCCCTGGCAGAGGGAGGCAGGGTTGCCAGCTCCAGATTGGCAAACTCCTGGAGATTTGGGGGGTGGAGCCTGGGGAGGACAGGGACCTCGGAGGAGTACAATGCCAGAGAGTCCACCCTCCAAAGCAGCCATTTTATCCAGGGGAATTAAGTCTGGAGATGAGCTGTAATGCCAGGAGATCCCCAGGCCCCACCTGGAGGCTGGCATCCCTATCTTCTTGGGACAAAGGCTAATTCAGGCTAACACATAGGGGTCAGAGGCCTTCAGTTACTTATACTATAAGTCCAAAGTAACTAGTGTACTGGTTAGGAGCGTGGACTCTAATCTGGGAGAACCAGGTTTGATTCCCCGTTCCTCCACAATCAGCTGCTGGTGTGACCTTGGGTCAGTCACAAGTTCTCTTAGAGCTGTTCTCTCAAGGGCAGTTTCTGTCAAGAGCTCTCTCAGCCCCAGCTGCCTCACAGGGTGTCTGTTGTGGGGAGGGGAAGGGAAAGGAATTTGTAAGCTGCTCTGAGACTCCTTCGGGTAGTGAAGGGCAGGGTATAAATCCAATCTCTTCTTCTTCTATTTAGCTCAAAACCAACCCCTTGAATTGGGTCTGGAAACAACCTGGGAGTCAGTGTCATTGCTATTGGACTGGTATTATACAACCATGACAGCAACTCCCTGAATATCCTTGTCATCCAGTTTGACCAAACCAATACAGTTAACGGATGTGTGATGCAAAGCCATGTGTGCACGAGAGGAAAACCTGTCACCGATACTGATTAAAAAGTGGGTTTAATTCACCCTTCATCAAGTTTATCTCCTGCCTCGTCAGTTACCGCCCTGTCCACCCCTGTCTCGGCTAGCTCTGAAGTATTGACAGCAAAAATGAAGAAAATGCTGACAACTCGTAGGCGTTCAGTCTCTCAGAAGAAACCCAGACTGCGAGTATTTGCTGTTCTTCAAAACAGGAAATAAAAGACTACACGAAACAATGGCTGGTTAGGAAAAAAGGATGCTGATGGAACAGCGATTAGTAAAATATCAGGAGATAATCAAGACCAGGGCTATTTTTGTAGAAAAATCCCAGCAGGAACTCATTAGCATAATAGGCCACACCCAACAGCAGAAACTCATTAGCATAATAGGTCATACACTGATAGCACAGCTTATTAGCATATTAGGCCACACCCCCATGTTGCCAGAAGTGTGGTCATTCAGCCACACCCATCTTTTGCTTCTTATTCTGTTTACCTGGTTTGTTGTCAAAACCCAGGGTTTTTTTGGTAGCAGGAACTCCTTTGCATGTTAGGCCTAATGTAGCCAATCCTCATGAGTTTCTGCTGTTGGGTGTGGCCTATTATGCTAATGAGTTCCTGCTGGGCGTGGCCAACTCAGGAGCCAGCCAGAACTCCATTCCTGTGCATTCCTGCCCAAAAATAGCCCTGATCAAGACCAAGGAAATGGATCCACGGGGATTTGCAGTACCACCCGAAACAGATTCACATCCTTTATATTTTAAAAAATTTCTTTCTGTTTGGGGTAATTAATTTTTTAAAATAAGGAAGCCTCCAAGTCTTCCATTAAGATAGTGTCAGGTAGGCGGCTGTTAGGGTTGCCAGCTTCCTGGTGGGGCCTGGAGGTCTCCTGGAATTACATCTGATCTCCAGAACACAGAAATCACTTCCCCTGGAGGAAAAATGGCTGCTTTGGAGGGTGCGCTCTGTGGCATTACGTGTCCCACTGTCCTCTCCAAACTCTGCTCTCCTCAGGCTCCACCCCCAGAACTCCCGGGATTTTCCACCCTAGATATGGCAACCTTGTCGTATTATGCAAGATCTACAGTGCCGCCTTATGAAGAAGTTCTGAAGATCATCCTTCAGGGGAACAGCTGAAGGACTGGTAGTTAGACTAGGGACTTGAGATAACTAGTGGGGCCCATGGCCCGCTTATATTTCCACTTTTAACCACACCCGACACCCACACCCATGATAGGTTTATTTACAAACAACTCCCACCATTGGTTCCTTTTAGGATCCGGGCTGGCCGATTGGTGAGTTCTTAGATCCTCCGTTTCTATTGTCTTGGGATGTGAAGCTTAGCCTGTCCGCATGGCCACGTGCGAGCCTGACTGCATGTGCGGTCTCCCTTGGTACACAACAGTGTCCTTGCAGTCTCCTGATTGGCTCTTCTGGAGACTTCCTGCTCCTGCAGAGTTTCCTGTTGCCCTTTGTTCCTTTTACAGCAGCTAGACTGGTTAGTTTAGGCTTTCTCTCTGTATGTTCTATAACAGTTCGTTCTTCTATAATAAACCTACTTATTTTTCTCTAAACAGCCAGTGCTCCACTTCCTTTGCATATTTGAACTCTGTCAACAAACCTTAGTAGCTGTATTTGTCTGTAGGACACAATTTGAGTCCACTAGCACCTTAAAGACTAACAATTTTTTCCTCAGTATACACTTACATGAATCATAGAGTTGGAAGGTACCTCCAGGGTCATCTAGTCCAACCCCCTGCACAAGGCAGGAAATTCACAAATACCTCCCCCTCACACACACACCCAGTGACCACAGTTCCACTCCCAGAAGATGACAAAAAACCCTCCAGAATCTCCAGCCAAACCGGCCTGGAGAAATATTGCTTCTGGACCCCAAAGTGGTGATCAGCATTTCCCTGGGTGTGTAAGGAAGGGCCACGAGAACTACGCACTGACGCAACCCTCCCTGCCCTCCCTCTCGTGATCTGCCTCACAGAATCCACATTGCTGTCAGATGGCCATCGAGCCTCTGTTTGGAAACCTCCAAAGAAGGAGCTCACTTTGTCAGATGAGGAAGTTTAGACTTTTGAAAGCTTAGACCCTGGAGATATTCTTGGTCTTTAAGATGGCTACCCCACCTGAAATAAGACGAGGCTCCTTAACAGTCCAGTCCTAAGGAGAGCTATACTTTCCCAAGCCCACTGAAGTAAATAGGCTTAGAAAGGGGTCACTCTGTGTAGGATGGATTCTGGAGGGGAGCCCTGTTGGTCTGAAGCAATAGAACTGTTCGAGTTGGTCTGAAGCAATAGAAATGTTCGAGTCCAGTGGCACCTTTACATCTTTGTCGGCCTTAAAGCTGCCACGGGACTCACACTTTGTTCTGTTGCTTCAGACCAACGGGGCTCCCCATCTGATTCTGCCACCATGGGAGGCGCCACATTAAGCCACATGGAATGGATCTCCATCCCTAGGATTGCACTGTAAACAACTTACGCACCTTCACTTAGTTAAGCTACTTGAGATAGCAAGCTTTTAAGGTCTATGTTATGGTATGAGTCTTAACACTACGCAATAGTTATGTTTGCTCGGAGTTTAGCGGCAAGTAAATAATTACCCAGGAACGTTGTCTCTTGAGTCTTGGCATCAATTAAACGTCACTTACAATCAATGCTCCCTCTGAGCTGTGGAGTCCTGCGAGCAAAAAATTCGACTTTGCGAGCCACTGGCATTAAAGTTGTGGGCGAGCCATTTGGCTGCTGCATAAATTAGTTTGCTCTGGAGCCCTCCTTCCTGGGCGAAGACGAAAATGTGTGAGCCGGAGGCTAAAAACCTGTGAGCTAGCTCACACTAACTCAGCTCAGAGGGGACAGTGCTTACAGTACCTCTGCCGAACACACTGGAGTGGTGCCTGAGCCACTGGAAGACAGACACGTTCCCTGAGCAACTTCAGGTGAATGGCAGTAGTGAAACTGAGTAAATCAGACTGGAAGGGGCGACCACGATAAAGGACAGGCTTGCCCTTGAGGCAACTTGAGTCAGTCACCTGAGGTAGCACATTTGGGGGTGGGGATAGTCAGACTCAGCAGCCATCCATCCTGCCTGCTGCCAGCCAAGCTTGCCAACTCTGGCCTGGGAAATTCCTGGAGATTTGGGGGCAGGGCCTGGCTACGGAGGGGAGATTTTGGAGAGGGATTTCCCCTAGAATCTATGGTATACCATAGAGTTTGCCCTCTGCTGCTGCCTTTTTCTCCGGGGAAACTGATCTCTATGGTGTGGTGATCCACTGTCGTTCTAGGAGAACTCCAAGCCCATCTATATGCCACCTGCCCACTTACCTGATTATAACCCTCTCTGCCTCCTCTCTCTCTCTTGCACCTCATTAAACACAGTACAGCATAAGAACATAAGAGAAGCCAATGTGGGATCAGGCCAATGGCCCATCCAGTCCAACACTCTGTCACACAGTGGCCCAAAATACCAGGTGCCCTCAAGAGGTCCACCAGTGGGGCCAAGACACTAGAGGCCCTCCCACTGTTGCCCCTCCCAAGCACCAAGAATACAGAGCATCACTTGCCCGAAACCGAGAGTTCCTATCTATACCTTGTGGCTAATAGCCATTGATGGACCTCTGCTCCATATGCTTATCTAATTCCCTCTTGAAGCTGTCTATGCTTATAGCTGCCACCACCTCCTGTGGCAGTGAATCCCATGTGTGAATCACTCTTTGGGTGAAGAAGTACTTCCTTTTATCTATTCTAACCTGACTGCTCAGCAATTTCATTGAGTGCCCACGAGTTCTTGAGTTCTTGACGCAAGCTCGGCGTCAGTTCCAAGATCGTAATGAGATTCCTTCTTCCGGCAACAGTTTGGGGGCCATGTCTGGCTGCCTGTTGCTAGGGCGACCAGGGTAATGGCTAACCTCTCACCGGAGGAAGTAATTCCACGAGACTTCAGAAAGCTCTATGGGGTGAATACCTGGCCTGCCAGGCTAGTTGAAAGAGAGTGTGGGGGGAAAACCCCCCCACAGGTAAAGAGACTGATCTTCTCCAGGTTCAGGGCACCCACAAAACCCTTTCAGCTGTCACTGCACATATGAACCTATAATTAGGGTTACCAAATGCCAGTTGGGACCTGAAGATTTCCTGGGCTTACAGCTGATCTCCAGATAACAGGGATCAGTTCCCCTGGAGAAAATGGGTTTTTTGGAGGAAGGACTCTGTGGCAGTAAACCCAGCAGAAGTCCCTCCCCTCTATAAACCACACCCTCCTCAGGCTCCACCCCCAAAATTGCTAGGTATTTCCCGCCCCTGAATTGGCAACACTAATCCATATTCTTTTATCAAAGCACATGGGGGGGGGGGGAGGAAGATGCAAAGGTAGGAACCAAAACTGTAGGAAAGGAAAAAGCGTCAATTAATTTTTTAAAAAAAATCTATGTCAAACTGGAATTAGGGAGGAGAACACAGTGCAGAGAGAATTTCTGGATGATTACAGGAACGGAACACAGGAAATTTTCTCATCCCCAGCTAACTATGGATTTGGTTTCAGTCATGGTCTGACAAATCTCTGCAGAGGAAACAAGTTTTTCTGGGGGAAAAAAAAGGTATATTTCAACATAGGAGGAAAAAATTAATTTAGCTTTGTTAATTTAATCAGGACCCGTCTTTGGCCATTCCAGTCATGGCTGAGGCTCCCTAGCAATGCTCTCCGAGGATGAAAGCAATTTCTAAAGCAAACAAATCAATATTCAGAAGCTACCTGGCATTTAGAATGTTATCTACAAACAAGAAGGTATTATTAAAACATAAGCACTGTGCTGGAGCCGGAGCTGAATATGCATTTTGAGATTTGTATTATTACGTCCACTGACTTCTTTTTGAGGCCCTCACCTTCTTGCGGGGGACGGACGGACCTCTAATTAAAATTCTGCAGACCTGCAAGGTATTTTCAGGGGGTTATTTTGTACAAGCCCAAGATGTACAGAAGTGAGCAGCGCGGCAGTAAATTTCAGGCGGGCACACACATACACCTGGCGGGGCTCTCACCTCCGACATGCACAGATGGAAAGGATTAGTTAATGAGATCTCACTTTGGATTGCAGAGAGAGAGAGAGAGAGAGAGAGCAGCGTGTGTGTTAATACAATGGAAACGAACTGGAGAAGATTTCCAGTTGTGCTTCTCTGCTCTGGTCTGGCATACATTCTGCCCTGCAGAGACAATAACCAGGATTCAGAGGGCTTGGATGGTCCAGTTCCGGATCCAAGGAGACTTTGGGCTTGCTTCGTCTTTTTTTCAAACAGCAGCACAGTTACAGCTAACCCATAGTGGAAGCAAGGCTTCCTCTAGGCTGTGGAGTCTTGTGAGCAAAAAGTCTACTTTGTGAGCTCCTGACATTCAAGTTGTGAACGAACGATTTGGCCACTGCATAAATTAGTTTGCTCTGGAGCCCTCCTTCCTGAGCGAAGATAAAAATGGGTGCGCCGGAGGCTTAAAAAACGGCGAGCTCGCTCACAGTAACTCAGCTTAGAGGGAACACTGAGCGGAAGTTACTACGCGTGAAGGATCCATGGGAGCCCGTGCGGCATAATGCTGGACTAGGATCCTGGGAGACCTGAGCCTGAACCCCTCTTCTGGAATGGAAGCTCACTGGGTGACCTTGGGCCAATCACAGACTCTCAGCCTGGCCTCAGCGCCTTTTGATCCTGGCATGGGGTGTAAGCAGGGCTATTTTGGGGCAGGAACGCACGGGAACGGAGTTCCGGCTGGCTTCTGAGTTGGCCACGCCTACAGCCTCCCCTCCTCGGGTTCCCCAGGCGCCCTGCAAGCCACGGGGCACCTGGGGAAGCCGATCCTGGGAGGGAGCTGTGCTTCCGGGGGTGTGGCCTAATATGCTAATGAGCTTCTGCTGTTGGGTGTGGCCTATTATGCTAATGAGTTCCTGGGTGTAAGGATGTCCTGAAGTACCCAATGCTGCTTGCTTCTGCATGCATATGTCGTCAAGGTGGGTTGAGGCAAGTGCGTTTCTGAATTTTCAGCTTAGATGTAGAAGAGGAGGAGGAAGAGGAGGAGGAGGAGGAGACTGGATTTATACCCCGCCCTTCACTAGGAGTCTCAGAGCGGCTTACAAGCTCCTTTCCCTTCCCCTCCCCACAACAGACAGGCACCCTGTGAGGTAGGTGGGGCTGAGAGAGCTCTTTCCAGAACTGTCCTTGAGAGAACAGCTCTGAGGGAACTATGGCTTGCCCAAGGTCATCCAGCAGCTGCAAATGGGGGAGCGGGGAATCAAACCTGGTTCTCCCAGATTAGAGTCTGCACACTTAACCACAACGATGACACTCTGGATCCCGTCAACTTCTACTAACTCCCCCCCCAGGCCAATATCAAACAATGCTTCCTCAGTTAACAGATTACAAACGTGCCAAGCATTCTTGAGTCTGTGACCTTAGAGAAGGTCAAACCAATCCTTGCCTCTGCGGGTTATTTGTTCTCTTCCACGATCCACAAATAGTTGAGAAAATGGACGCCTTTGATTTCTGCTCTCGGCTGGAAATCTAATTGGAAGCTATTTGGACATGAACATTGAATGGGACTTTTAATAAGGTGGAGCTAAAATGGTTTGAGCTTTTCCTCTTTGGAGGAAGGGGTATCCTTTTAAATCTACCACATGCACAGCCAGTTTGGCAGTTAGGTAATTAAATTCTAGGGGCACCCTTGCTTGCCACCGGGCAGAACTGTATTTGCTTCGACTCATCTGATTGCCAAGCCTGAATCACCCAAATGTGTTTTCAGAGAAATCAGACGGTTTTGCAAGGTAATATAAGCAACACCCCCCATAGCTTATTGGCTCAGTTGTTTTTTTTTAAAGGGATTTCTGTATTAGCAAATGAACTTGGTCTCTGGTGGGGAACATTTGAAGCTCTGCAGGAGAATGTCCCATGGGAGCTCTTTTCGTAGCAGGAACTCCTTTGCATAGTAGGCGAGACATCCCTAATGTAGCCAATCCTGCAAGAGTTTACAGAGCTCTTCTTACAGGGGCTGCTGTAAGCTCTTGGAGGACTGGCTACATTAGGGGCATGTCGCCTAATAGGCAAAGGAGTTCCTGCTACAAAAAGAGCCCTGGGTGACACACAAGTTTGAAGATAACAGAGATAATTTCAATTGAATTGACAGGGGAAATTCTTTCCTGAAAAACAAAAGGGATGGATTCCCTTTTCATTCTGCAGTGGAAGGACAGACTGAAGGAGAAGTGGGCAGGTTGGAACTGGGAATACTGTTGGGCTTCTTATCAGCACCGATTCAGCATCAAATATTTCTTTTTGTACCTTCACCGCCCCAAAGCAGGGGGAAAAAAATGATGAAAGCCATTCCGATTGGCTTTCTAGTCACGTCTTTCAAATATTTCCCATCAGCAAATATGCATATTGGGGTTGTTTTTTTAAATGTCTGTCGCAATGACTCTTACTGTTCATGATCAACATGCGTCCCCGATGAGTATATCTTATTATGAAATACAGAATTGAAAAAAACAAAACAAAACAAAACTGAACACTGGGAAAATTGCAAGCGAAATGAACAAAACACCCCAAGGTACGCAAACCAAACAACATTCTTTGAAAAATGCTGACAAAAGTAATAAATCAAACCTCGGCGGGGTACAATTATGGCTGCCAGTTCCTGGTTGGGAAATATCTGGAGGTTTGGGGAGCAGAGCCCGAGGAGGGCGGGGCTGGAGGAGGAGAAAGACTTCAGGGGTTCATAGAGTCCACCTTCCGAAGTGGCCATTTTCTCAACGTGAACTGATCCCTGTCACCTGGAAACCAGTTGTAACCCCAAGACAGCTCCAGCCATAGTCTGGAAGTTGGCAATCCCAGGTAGAATACCATAGCGTCCACCCTCAAAGCAGCCATTTTCTCCAGGGAAACTGACCTCTGTCATCTAGGAGATCTAGATGTAACTCTAGGAGAACTCCAGGCTTGACCTGGAGATTGGTAACACTTCCTTCATCCCCCCAAGAGAGACACCCCTCCATGTTCAGAGTGACAATTTCCTTGGGTGCAACTGCTGTGTAATAAAGCTCTTACTCAGTCTGGGACAGAGAAACCACCTATGACGTTTCCTGGCAAACTCTGGAAAACCATTGGCCACTGCTTTCTATTTCCCTCCTTAAACAGGTCTGTTTGCCAATTTGCTTTCTTCCTGGCAGCTTGGGAAACTTTATATATTTCTGATTGAAGAGCCGGATGGAGAGAGAAGTGGATTTATTGCCGTCTTCCCAAAGAAGTGCTGGGGCAGTTGGAAACCTGGCTCAGAAGCGATGCCAGACAGGGGATCGTAAAAAGTTGATTGAGCACCATGAAGCATCTGCCAGCTTCCACCTCGTTGCCAAGACCGCCTCCCGCAAAGTGCTTCTCCCTTGGTGGCACCTGAATCTGGAGGAGGCTGGACTGTGATCTGATACAGACTTTTAAAGAGATCGGGGCAGGATCGGCGTAACGATGGGAGGTGACCGATCCCAATTTATAACTCTGTCCTGTTTGGCTCATGGGCCTTCATGGATAGTCTTGGGAAATCCCTGGTGATTTGGGAGGCAGTGTTTGGGGAGGGTGGAGTCCGGGGAGGGGAGGAAGGTCAGGGGGGATGTGGTGTCCTCGGGTCCATCCGCCAAAGCAGCCATTTAGGCTCTGGTCACACTGCAAGGTAATGGTGCTTTGTTCCCGCTTTGTTTAAATCGGGAACATTTTTCTTCGCATTGGGCTGACTAAGAACATAAGAACATCAGAGAAGCCAATGTTGTATCAGGCCAATGGCCCATCTAGTTCAGCACTCTGTCACACAGTGGCCAAAATATACCAGGTGCCATCAGGAGGTCCAGCGGTGGGGCCAGGACACTAGAAGCCCTCCCACTGCTGCCCCCCCTCCAGTACCAAGAATAGAGTGCATCACCTGCCCCAGACTGAGAGTTCCCATCTATACCCTGTGGCTAATAGCCACTGATGGACTTCTGCTCCAGATGTTTATCTAATTCCCTCTTGAAACTGTCTATGCTTGTAGCTGCCACCACCTCCTGTGGCAGTGAATTCCGTATGTTAATCACTCTTTGGGTGAAGAAGTACTTCCTTTTATCTGTTCTAACCCGACTGCTCAGCAATTTCATGGAGTGCCCACGAGTTCTTGTATTGTGAGAAAGGGAGAAAAGCACTTCTTTCTCAACCTGCTCAATCCCATGCATAATCTTATAAACCTCGATCATGTTACCCCTCAGCCGTTGTTTCTCCAAGCTAAAGAGCCCCAAGCATTTTAACCTTTCTTCATAGGGAAGGTGTTCCAACCCTTTTATCATTCTAGTTGCCCTTCTCTGCACTTTTTCCAATGCTATAATGCTATAATGCAGCCAGCCCCTCTCTTACAGCACCCGCTCGCCTGCTGCTGCGCTGTCCCTCCAGGCGATCCTGCTGGCCATGGGGGAGGCTCGGGTGGCTGCTGCTTCTGCCGACACTTTGGAGGGGGGTGCTGCCGCCATTGCCCCACAAAAACAGGCTCCGCCGTGTCCGCCGTGTCCGCCATCCTCCTTGCCGGCCCCATCCAGGCTGCCGGAGCCCCCGCCTCTCGTTCCCACCTCCAGGGCCGTCTTTTGTGCGGTTTTTTTTTAAGCTTCCGGTTTGAGCGCTTGACTAAACATGCGCTTAATAAATCCGTTATTAAACGTTAAATGGATTTATTAAGCACATGTTTGCTCAAGCGCTCAAACCGGAAGGGGGAAAAAAAAGCACAAAGAGTGTTCAGATGGCCCTGATTGCAATCATTGCGAAAGATGGGCTGTCCAGATAGGCGAAATCGCGCATTCAAAGCGGAAGTGCCAGGAAAACACTTGATTTTCCAGGGGTCAGGAAAACCCGGCATCATTGCGCGAGTGAGCCTGCTTCGGGGCGGGAGGGGGATTGGCGCGTGTGAACGTGAAACTGACATGCGCAAGGAAACAGCAGCGAATCCCGATCGAAACGGCAGTGTGACCGGACCTGTGAATCCTGGAATCACAGAGACGGAAGGGGTCATACAGGCCATCTAGTCCAACCCACTGCTCAATGCAGGGTCAGCCTAGAGCAGAGGTGTCAAACTCATTAGTCACGAGGGCTGGATCTGACACCTATGTCACTTTGTCGGGCCGGGCCACGTGTGCCATAAAACATAGTGGTAGGCAGCAGAGATAGAAACTGTATAACAGACAGCAGCTGGTAAGCTTTGCGTTGGTGTATCCTCACTGCAAGGCCCCCTGGGCTGGGAGAGGGGTCCAGAGGAAAACCCACGTGGGCGGGCTGGAGAGCCAGCAGTGCAGCACTGGGCAGATGCTCCCACGCTGTTTGATGACTGCAGATGAGGCTGTTCCACCATGCTGAAGCCATGATCTGAGTGGCTCCGCCCACTCCCCCGCCCAAACAGTCTCCTGTTCCCTCCCTTGCACTAGTTGCTCATGGGTTGCATAACAGCCCTGGACGGGGCAGTTCTGGCCCGCGGGCCTTATGTTTGACACCCCTGGCCTACAGCATCCCCGTCAAGTGTTTGTCCAGCCGCTGCTTAAGGGCTGCCAGTGAGGGGCAATGCTCCCTCTGAGCTGTGGAGTCCTGTGAGCAAAAATTCGACTTTGCGAGCTACTGGTGCTAAAGTTGTGAGCGAGCGATTGGGCTGCTGCATAAATTAGTTTGCTCTGGAGCCAACCCTCCTGAGCTAAGGCCAAAATGTGTGAGCTGGAGGCTAAAAAACTGTGAGCTAGCTCGCACTGACTCAGCTTAGAGGGAAACACTGCCCTAGACCATGCTTCTAGACCTCATTGAGAGAAGCCAAGTAGGCATAGCTATAGGGAAACTGGAACCAGTTGGAAGGAGAAGAGAAGAAGAAGAGATTGGATTTATACCCCGCCCTTCACTTGGAGTCTCTGAGTGGCTTACAAACCCCTTTCCCTTCACCTCCCCATAACAAATACCCTGTGAGGTTGGTGGGGCTGAGAGAGCTCCGAGAGAACTGTCCTTGAGAGAACAGCTCTGACAGAACTATGGCTTGCCCAAGGTCATCCAGCAGCTATAAGTGGGGGAGTGGGGAATCAAACCCGGTTCTCCCAGATTAGAGTCCACGCACTTAACCACTACACCAAACTGACACAATGATACGGGTACCCTCAACACGTTGTTCTGCCTAGAACCCCCGGTGGCTTCTCGAGTCTACCATGTCTTCACCACATTCTTATCATGGTGGAGACCTGAACATGCCAGGTGGATGCCTACTGCAGCCCCCAGTCTACCATGTGCACCATTCTGCTCCAGCTGACAGCTAAAGTTATTTTATTTGCTTATTTATTTGATTTATACTCTGCCCTCCCCGCTGAAGCATCAGTTGTTACTGTTCACGGTTCCTCGGTGTGAAGAATGAGTGTGCTGGCCAGAGATATCAATGTTCCTGTGGAAGGATCACAGGAGATCTGAAATAGGATGGTGGAGTCAGTGCGATCCTATGCAGAGTCCCTGCAGTCTGAGCCTGCTGGTGGCGAGGCTTGGACTGGAGTCACTGCATTGCTAGGGAAGGTCCCTTGCATGAAATGGGAATGCATCCCTGACGTGAAGCAGTGGCCTGTTGGCTGTAGTCCCCATTTGGATAGAGTGGATTGCAGGCACCTGGTTTAAAGGCGGCAATGCATTCCATGTTTTGATTGGCGCGCCACCCAAAAAACATCTGTGGACCACTGTTCAAACATGGAGCCCTCCAAAATAGACATTTTCTGCAGGGGAACTGATCTCTTGTCATCTGGAGATGATTTCTGGGAGCTCTCCAGGACCCAATAGGTTCTTTGGACCCAACTCACCTTCCCCATAATCTCACAGGGGGCAGAAGAACTAGAACTCGAGGGCATTCAATGAAGCTGATGGGAAGTAGATTCAGGCTGGACAAAATGAAAAACTTCTTTACACAGAGAAATTAAAATGTGGAATTCGCTGCTAGAGGATGTAGTGGTGGCTACAGGGGGCAAAAAAACTATTTAAAAGGGGATTAGATTGATTCATGGAGGATAGGCCTATCAGTGCCATGGTAACTAAAGGGAACCTCCAAGTTCAGAGGCAGTCTGAATCCCAGAGCCAGGAGGCAACATCAGGGGAAGACTTCTTTGGCCTCTATGCCCTGTTGTTGGCCATCCAGAGGAACTGGTTGGCCACTGTGTGAGAGAGGAAGCTGGACTAGATGAACCATTGATTTGATCCAGCAGGGTTCTTCTGATGTTCTTATGAAGGCCTCGGCCTCTGTGCCCTGTTGTTGGCCGTCCAGAGGAACTGGTTGGCCACTGTGTGAGAGAGGATGCTGGACTAGATGAACCATTGATTTGATCCAGCAGGGTTCTTCTGATGTTCTTATGAAGGCCTCGGCCTCTGTGCCCTGTTGTTGGCCATCCAGAGGAATTGGTTGGCCACTGTGTGAGAGAGGATGCTGGACTAGATGAACCATTGATTTGATCCAGCAGGCTTCTTCTGATGTTCTTATGAAGGCCTGTTGTTGGCCCTCCAGAGGAACTGGTTGGCCACTGTGTGAGACAGGATGCTGGACTAGATGGACCCCTGGTCTGATCCAGCAGGGCTTTTCTTATATGTCCTTAATGTATGTGTACACAAGAAGCAGCCTCTCCATCTAGGGTCTAGCTAGCCCCAAGCACTGAACATGAAATCCCATCTCTCCATAAATATAGCTGAACATGAAACTCACTTTCTGGCTGCATACCGCTCCTTGCATTTATTGATCCCCTCCCCCCCACCCAAAGTTCATCCCCAGAGAGGGAAAGTATGCTTGGATCAAAGGGCATTGATGCTGCTCTCAAAATATTACCTCTGCCTTCGCCTTATACGGTAGTGAATAATGTTGATCTTACTTTACAGACAGACTGCTCTTGCTGTGCTTCACAGAGAGACTCCTAGGCAAAGACTCTTGAAATGTATTATATATTAGATTTTTTTTTTTTTGCAGTGTAATTTATTTACAGGATATTTTTTTTTTGTCGTGGTGGGTGGTTCAGAGAGTTAGTCAGACATGCCGAAGAGGTGGGACCTCCCAGTCCGCTCAGATAGGAAGTACAGTAAAAAAGGCACATGGTTTTGTTCACCACAGGAGTTGTGCATCAGTCAGCAGCTTAAAGCTAACGCGTTCGTCCCCCCGCCCCAGGCCCTTCATCGCTGAGGCAAGAGACCCCCTCAGTCTTGCAAACTCGTCCCAAATATGGCTGCCCTCTGCTGAGAGAGCAGAAAGCAGAGTCTGTTCTGATGGTCGGTTTTGATCCTCTCAAGGCCTCCCAAAGAACCAGACCCTTGCGTGAGTCTTCCTGGGGCACCCCGACGAAATGAGAAACGAGGCTGAGTTCACTAGCGCAAAAACCTGCCTGTGGGTTTGTGCCCCTTCAGATTTCGGAGGGAAGGCTCTGATCGTTGTATGTTTCTCCATACAAAACAATCGCCTCCACAGTTCAGCAGGCAGGGTTCTGGTCGAGGCTCCTTCCCTGATGATCTAGCTTTCTACGTGCAGGGAACTTTGGAATGGAGTGGTGCTCAGTCATGGAAACCCCCCCCACCTGCAGTCTGAAGTGGTACGGCCCAGATACAGTTTTGCCCTTCTGCAGTCTTAGATGGGGTGCCAGTCTCCTGCTAATTTTTTTGAAGAAACAATTAGGTCCAATAATTCACAACCCTGATCGTCGGCTTCTCCTTCTATGAGCTGTCTTCTCAATACAGCAGTCCTCTCGAACCCAAGTCTCTCGGCAGGGTGCCTGCATACTGGTCAAAGGATTCCAGAAGAAATGGGCTCTTCCCAGCCAGAAATCAATGTCGGCCATGTTTTATCCAGTTTCTGATCATCCATTTCTGCCCCGAGCATCTTTGTACCACTAGACGCAGCCCAAAATTCGCATCTTTAGACATTTCTACTTCTAGACACCGTCCTGTGTCTCGGCTGATGATCGGTCCATTCTGGGAAGGAGATAAAGAGTACAGAAATCTCACAGATAGAGGAAAAAATAATTACTTATGGAGACTATGCTAAGAAATAAAGGCACTGCAGGATGTATGAGCCGCCATCAAATCAGCTGGTAATCGCGCTGTTATATACTAAAGAATCTGGGAAAGGGATTGTAAACTTGTTGATACAGACTAGTATCAAAATAGGTGCTGAAAAGGGGTTGTATCCTAAGTGAAGATCTGATGCAGAATTATTTTATTTTTATTCTCTCCACTCCATTTAACGTAGAGGAGGAGAAGAAGAGATTGGATTTATACCCCACCCTTCACTATCCAGAGGAGTCTCAGACTGGCTTATAAACTCCTTCCCCTTCCCCTCCCCACAACAGACACCCTGTGAGATAGGTGGGGCTGAGAGAGCTCTGACAGAAACTGCTCTTTTCCAAGAACAGCTGTGCCAGAACTATGGCTTGTCCAAGGTCATCCAGCAGCTGCAATTGGAGGAGTGGGGAATCAAACCCGGTTCTCCCAGATTAGAGTCCGTGCAGTTAACCACTACACCAAACTGGCTAGAACTTCAGGTTGCCAGTCAGTCCTAGGAAGGCAGTGCTTCTGTCTCTTCACAGAGTGTGCAACTGTTCAGGAGGCTGTTTTCACAAAGGGAATCAAGATGCAGCAAAATGGAATTCTGCAGGAAGGGCATTTTCTGGTGAGGTAATTAGGTAATCATTTGACTGCCTGTGAAATTTTTAGGCAACTTTCCCCCCCTCATCTCCATTTGCCCCGCATTGTTTACTGGATGTATTGTATTACCCGCAGCTCAGCATTTCTCTAATCCATTTTACTGGATCATCTATATATTGAATACTCTGGATATCTAAATCCACAGATCGGGCCCATATTTACACTATATAGGGTTTTCTGCAAACTTGGGGGGGCACCCAGTTTGCAGAAAAATCTGAAACGTTGAGAAAATACAACCCACTCATCCATCTATTAACCACCCTTCCCAAAATACAACCCATCCATCCATCCATCCATCCATCCATCCATCCATCCATCCACAGATAAAGACAGACAAGCACAGACATACATAGATTCAGGTGCGTAGCTGTGTTGGTCTGATGCAACAGAACAAAATTTGAGTCCAGTGGTACCTTTAAGGGCAACACAGTTTAATTCTGGGTATAAGCTCTTGTGTGTTCATGCCTACTTTGAAATAGACTTTGCCAACCATTACATAAATGTAGAGAGGTTAGTTGCCAGGAAAGGCTAATTAGAGTCAAGATGCATAAGTAACTGAACAATAAGTACAGTGAAGATTGGATTATCGCAGCTGGAAAGACCCGTGAATAGCAAATTAGCATACAGATAATAAAGGAGTTAACAACCTGATGCGAGAACTAAGTTTGAATCCCGTGGTACCATTAACACCAAACTTTTGCTGGTCTGAATGGTGCCAGTGGACTCATACTTAGCTCTCGCACACAGACACAGGCTGTTCCAGCCGGCTCGTATTACCTGTGTGAAATCCCACAGCCTCTGCGCAGGCCTCAAAGTGTCTTCACATTTCTTCAGCGTGGGTGTTCTTCCTTTCCCGTCGTCTACGAGGCATTTTGAGTCGGGCAGAAACGCTGTCGATCCCAGAGGGCCCAATTGCAGGAGTCCTTCAGTGCTGTAACGAACAAGCTAGAACCACAAAACACAAAAATACCAAGTCAGGTAGGCAGCAATCGATTTCTAACACAAAAGACGCCACGGCTCGAGCTCAGCAGGTGGTCCCTGTTCCTTTATTTAAAAGAATTTTTGGCTGTTCCCACCATTAACAGCTCTTTGCCCCCATTAAAGAGCCTTTTTCTAAACCTCCACAGTCAGAAATATGAAGACATTGTATAATTACTTGGTGGTACCCTCTTCCCCCCACCAACTGCTATGGGGAAAGGATACAGGCAGTTATACTTTTTCTACATTCCTCTCCTGGGTTTTTGAGGGGGCATATTAGAGCAGGAAGACACCATGGGAAGAAGAAGGATGTCCTGTGATGTCACAACCAACTCATGGTGACCCTAATCATGGGGTTTTCAAGGCAAGGAATGAGCAGAGGAGGTTGTAGGGTTGCCAGGTCTTATTTGGCTGCTGGCGGAGGGATCCCTCTCCATGCCCGAGACTTTTCAGCATGCATACTTTGCATGCATGCCACAATGATATCACCTGGAAGTGATGTCATCACACAGGGCACATTGCAGGGGGACACTCTAGCATTTGAGAAGAAACTCTATGGTAACCATAGTAACTATGGTTACCATAGAGTTTTCCCTTAAACGCTAGAGCGTCCCCTGCGCAACGTGCCCTGTGCCATGATGTCACCTCTGGGTGACGTCATTGTGCCGGGCATGTTGGCATGGACAGGGCTCTTTGGGGGGCGGAGCTCCCTGGATGGCTGGGCAGTGGCAGATTAGCCACTCCCAAAAAAAGTGGGTAAACCCCCACCACTGTCAGGGGAATGGCAACCCTAGGTGGTTGGCCATTGCCTTCCTCTGTATAGCAGCCCCTTGGTGGTCTCTCATCCAAGCACTGACCATGGCTGATGGGCTAAATATTCCCAGTCTCTGTTCCACTTAAGCACCTCCCCCTCCACGGCTGAGTTCTGAAAACAAAACAGGGAAACAATCACAGATCTCTGGGCATCACGTCGAGCAGCATCCTTACTTGGGGCCTTTTTTTAAAAAAAGGAAGCTAGATATGAGAACGTTTCCGTGTGCCGCTAGCGGTAAGCAGTAATGACTTAACACAACCAGCGCATAATATGCTAATATTTCCTGTCGGAGTCTAATGCCCTTTGGAGTTCCGTCTTTGTTCTCCTTTCCAAATGCCTCGATTGCTTGTCAGAAGCTGTTCTTAATAAAGAGGCCATCTGCAGAGCAAACTCTCTGCCGCGGGAGGCAGGGAAACGGAACTTGCCACGGGGATGCGCGAGAATTGTTTTTATATTCACTGCACGGGGGGAGGCGGGATGGAGGAGTAGCAAGATGGAGATGGGGTGAAGGCAGCTTCCTTGGGAAGGCAGTGCTTCTCGGACTTCTTGCAACTGGCCCCTTTGCCGAGCTTTGGCTATCATAGAATCACAGAGCTCGAAGGGGCCGCACAGGCCATCGAGTCCAACCCCCTGCTCAATGCAGGATCAGCCTACAGCATCCCTGACAACTGTTTCTCCAGTGATTGCCAGTGAGGGGGAACTCACCACCTCCCTAGGCAGTGACTCCATTGCTGCACAACTCTTGCTGTAAAAAAGTTTTCCCTAATAGCCAGCCGGTACCTTGCTGCCCTTAATTTAAACCCATGATTGTGAGTCCTCTCCTCTACTGCCAACAGGGACAGCTCCCAGCCCTCCTCGAAGTGACAGCCCTTCAAATCATAGAATCATAGAATGTTAGAAGGGACCTGGCAGGTCATCTAGTCCAACCCCCTGCACTCTGCAGGAGCGTAGCCGAAAGATAGCCCTACAACATACCCAAAAGATGGTCATCCAGCCTCCGCTTAAAAACGTCCAGCGAAGGAGCATCCACCACCTCCTGAGGCAGTCTGTTTCACTGCTTAACCACTCTTACAGTTAGGAAGTTTCTCCTGATATTTAGCCGGTAATGACTCCCTTGTAATTTCCACCCATTCGATCTAGTCTTGCGATCCGGAGCAAGAGAGACTAGATCTGCTCCATCTTCTACATGACAGCCCTTCAGATATTTGAAGACTGCAATCGTGTCCCCTCTAAGCCTTCTCTTTCCCAGGCTAAACATACCCAACTCTCTCAGCCTTTCCTTGTAAGACTTGGATTCCAACCCTCTCACCATCCTGGTTGCCCTCTTCTGGACACGCTCGAGCTTGTCAGCA
The DNA here is from genome assembly GCA_029375565.1 of Gekko gecko. Taxonomy (NCBI): domain Eukaryota; kingdom Metazoa; phylum Chordata; class Lepidosauria; order Squamata; family Gekkonidae; genus Gekko; species Gekko gecko. Next base: position 65,848,854 of record JAPDNY010000012.1, on the reverse strand, counting down.
TCCTTCCTAAAATGTGGTGCCTAAAATTGGACACAGTGCTCCAGGTGAGGCCTGACCATAGCAGAATAGAGTGGGACTACCACCTCCTGTGATCTGGACACAATGCTTCTGTTAATGCATCCTAAGACTGCATTAGCTTTCTTCACAGCCATAACATAGTGTTTTTTTTAAACACCAACACCAGAACACCTAGATCCCTTTCACATGTCCTGCTGTGAAATACTTCAAGAGAGCAACCATGTCTCCCGTCAACCGCCTCTCCTCCAGATTAAACATTCCCAAATCCCTCAGCCTTTCCTCTTAGGGCTTGGTCTCCAGGCCCCCGATCACCCTCGTCGCTCTCCTCTGCACCCGCTCCAGTCCGTCCACATCCTTTTTGAAGTCAGGCCTCCTGAACTGCAGGTGCGACCTGACCAATGCAGTGTACAGCGGGACTATGACACCTTGCAATCTGGATGTTATGCCTCTATAAATGTTCTCCTGCAGGCTACCTGCTGCCCCAAACCAAGAACAAAATCCGTATAATACCTTTCACTGGTGGCGGCGGACAGTGTTGTCAAGTCACAGCCAGGGTATCAGAGAGAGCTTCGACTCTCGGAAGCTCATATCCCAAAAATCTTTTTGGTCTCCGAGGTGCTACTGGACTCGAATCCAGCTCTTCTACCGCAGACCAACACGGCTGCCCATCTGAAACTACCCCATTATAACAGACTGCCACACGGTCTCAATCCAAATTTGGAGAAAGAGATTCCGTGGGCCACTGTTGTTCTGTTCCAATCAAAGCTCCTAGTTTTCAAGGGGGCTGTCTTGTTCTGGGCTGCGGTGGCTCAGAGGTTAAGACACTGAGGCTGGAAGGTCTGTAGTTCAGCAGTTCGAGACCCGAGTGCCACGTGACGGAGTGAGCTCCCGTCTCTGGCCCCAGCTCCTGCCAATCTAGCAGTTTGAAAGCAAGAAATTGCAAGTAGATAAATAGGTACTGCTTCAGTGGGAAGGTAACAGCGTTCTGTGCACCTTGGCATTTAGTCATGCTGGCCACATGACCACAGAAACATCTTCGGACAGCGCTGGCTCTTCGGCTTGGAAACGGAGAAGAGCACTGCCCCCTAGAGTTGGGTTTGACTGGCTTTCGAGCAAGAGAAACCTTTACCTTTTTATCCTGTTCTCTTTCTGCCTGGAGCTTCAGAGCATAGAATCTAGTATGGCTGTAGGTTACTCTTCTGCGAGTGATGTTGGGGACTCATCCCTATTTGCCATTTTTTGGGGATCAGCTCCCCCCCCCCCGCGAATCACAAAATACCGAGCTTCATCAAAAGGTGACATTAAAAAAAAAATCTCAACGGAGCCTTTTTGCAGATAGCAAATGCGGAGATTGCTCGCATGTAGCCAAGTTAATTAATGATCACACAGCTGGAAAGCTTCTATCATCTCACCACAGTTTACAGAATTAATTCGGTGCCAGGGCTTCGGCTGCACTAACCTCGCCCAACAATGTGCGGGAAGAGAGGAGGAAAGGGGCTGACAGCGAGCGGAGACGCTTCAATCTGTCTCGCGTTCCGCAAGCGGAGAGATGCCCCTGTCTGCCACTGTGGATTCCCACCTCCCCCAAACTGATGTCAATTCAAAGGGAAGTGCTGCAACTCTGCAATCTCCGGTTCGGTGACTTGTTTTGCTCTGCGTCGCAGCACCAGGCTATATTGCACAATACACGTTGAGTGTCAACGGTTAGTGTTTTTTTAAAGTCCTCTTCCCAGAGGATTTTTATCATCTGGGCCCCTGTTCACACAGGGCTGGCCCCAGGTGTCTGGGCGCCCTAGGCAGGACAGCGGCAAAGGTGCGATTCCCGTGCACAGTAAAGGGGCGTGATCAGACAGAAACAGCGTCCTGGAGTCATTGGCAGGGTGTCTCGTTGCGCCGCAGGAGCATGGAAAAAAGCCACCGAGGAAAGGCTACTAGTATCTGGAACTGCAGGGCATGCGGGCAGAAGTCTGATCGTGCAAACGCGCGTCATTTCAGCCCGGGGCAAACAGCCTCGATTCCCACCCGCATTTTCTCTTTCGTGTGACCGCAGCCTCTGTGTAGCAACACCTGCACTTCCTTGGTGATTTCCCATTCAAGAGAGCCAGTGTGCAGACTCTAATCTGGGAGAACCAGGTTTGATTCCCCACTTCTCCACTTGCAGCTGCTGGATGATCTTGGGCAAGCCATAGTTCTGTCAGAGGTGTTCTCTCAGCCCCACCTACCTCACAGGGTGCCTGTTGTGGGGAGAGTAAGGGAAGGGAGTTTGTAAGCTGCTCTGAGACTCCAAGTGAAGGGGGGGGGTATAAATCCAATCAATCTCCTCCTCTTCTCCTCCTCTTTCTCCTGCTTCTTCTTCTTCTTCTTCCCAGGGCTGACCCTGCTTAGCTTCTGAGATCTAATAAGACTGGGCTAGCCTTGGCCATCTAGGTGAGGATGCAGTCATCTACAGTATGTATTATCTGTTTGATGCATGTATTATTCTAATGTCATTATATTGTTTTCTACTTTTGTAATACCTTTTTCCTGCTACATTTCACCTTTGGGTAATCCTAGTCCTATTGCATTACTTATTAGATGTCTCACTTTATTGATTGTATCAACTGACACTGTGGGATCTACCTTGAGTCTCAGTGAGAAAGACGGAGTGTAAATGCAGCAGATAAATAAAATAAAGAGATAGTGGCAAGCAGTAAAACAAAGCATCTATATGGGGATTTCTTACACAGTGACCCCAGTCATCTCCTTGAGGCTTTCACCCCACAACTGTGCCACCAGAGAACATTTTTTTTAAAAAATAGTTGTCGTATAGGGACTCCTGCACTACTTCTTTTTTTGCTGTCAAGGCACAGCTGACTTATGACAACTCATGTAGGGTTTTTAAAGTAAGAGAATAACAAGAGGTAGTTTCCCATTGCCTTCCTCCATGTCATGAAGGTCTCCCATCCAAATACCAGCCAGGGCCGAGCCTGCTTAGCTTCTGAGATCTGACGAGGGTCCTTTCTGCATTTGCCTGCCACTCAGTGTTTGAATCGAGGCAATTTAAGTTCACGGCAAAACAACATCCAAATAACCTGGGGCAACAGCAGGCTGAAACCGGGCTGACCACTGAAGGGAGCTAATGTAATGCAGAATGGGGGGAAAACCCAGAATAAAAAGAAGGCTGAACTTGATTCTGGTGCAGAATGGAAAAGAAAAAACCTGGATTAAAAAGAAGGTTGAGTTTGATTTTAGTGCAGAATTGCTTGGAGGACAGGACACCACAGTGAACATGGATTAAAAGGAGAGTGCTGGAAGGACCGGGATTGGACTAGCCTGGGCTATGCAGATGAATGCCTTTCCGGGTACTCTAGGGCTGGTGCTCAAACTCAAGAAAAAAGCTGGCCCCCGCTGATATGAGGCCCCCACAATCATCTACCATCATCCAGACTATGTGGTCTGTCACAACCACAGAACAAGAGCTAGAAATATTTGCAGAGCCTGTCGCCTGAGTTGCCAGGGCTGGGTACCAGAAAATAACCTTTGTTCCTGGCAAAGAGGGAGAGCTGGAGTGGATGGCCCTGCAGGAGAGGGAAAGGGAGTAGATAATGCTCTGCCTTTACTCAGCTGGGTGTTACAACATGACCTTTCCAAATGATCAGAGCCTCTTGGTCTCCGCCGTTCTCTGGCACAGAAAGGAAGAAAGCAACACAAAATGTAGAGGAGCCTTCATTAGAAAAGAACAGGAAGGGAAGGCAGGAGGTCTCGTTATTCCTGTGATTCGGTGAAGAATGCCTCTCTCAAATATAGGACAACCGAAACCATTTACCCCATTATGTGCTCATTTGGCACATGGCAGGGTACTGAAGACTGCACATGGCCCCTTCTGTTGGTCAAAAGGAAAACAGCAGAACTAATTGGATGCTGAGTGAACTCTGTCCGCTCTGCACTAAACAAGATTCTTTGCAAAAGCCTCGTTTGACTCTAATTAAGCGGCGTGGGTCCCGCCCCCCAAACCCAGATTCACAAGCAACGGAATTTGCTAGGATAAGTGCAAAAAACATCCCCCCAAAGTCAGTCTTTTGACGGGATCTCACAGGAGCGTCCTCAAGGAACGAGAGACAGTTCAACTCCGCCCGCGTTGCCAGACCTCCAATTTTAACATTCGAAGCGGCGTTCCAATCCAACCTAATAACATATCCAGCTAAACTGCAGGTAATTGTTTGACGAGTGATAAGGTCAGGATTATTTATGCATGAACGCATGAGTGACAATTCATTAATGTGCTTCCAATTTGGACGGCGCATCAGAAAGCACTAAAGCAACATGAAAGGCTCGATGCCCGAGGTGGGGTGGGGGACCATCTGGGATTCTGACGCTATGCGACTTCCATGGGGGAAAAATATATATATAAGGCAGAGCGATAGAAGCTTGATCAGAGGAGATCTGCTTTCAAAACCTCAAGCTGCACAAAGAAGAAGAAAAAATAATCAAATAGTTTGGGCTAAACACAGATGAAAATTTCAGGCCAACAACCCAGCCTCTATTAAATCAGTGGCTTAAAATTCGGGCCCAGTGTTAAATAGTGGGTTTAACATGGCAGAGGCAAAGGCAGAGTGATTTCGACAAGCAGCAGTTTATTGCATCCCAACAGGAATGCTTCACATGGGGCAACTGCCCTAACTATATACACCTAAGCCACACCCAGCCCCCGTGCATAGAGTCCGCCTTCCAAAATGGCCATTTGCTCCAGGGGAATTGATCTGGGCCATCTGGAGATCAATGGTAATAGCAGGAAATCTCCAGGTATCACCTGGAGGTTGGCAAGCCTAATGATAAACCCAAACTAAAATCCATGCTGACTCCTACAGGATTAAAAGTGTGGCTATAACATTGAGGGAAAGGTTCAACATTTCTTGTGAATGAAGATCTAAATTCTTATATGGAGTAGAGAAAAGGGATCAGGACTCCAGTTTAGTGTAATGGTTCAGAGTGTGGGCTCTAATATGGAAGAACTGGGTTTGAGCCCCCATTCCTCCACATGCAACTGCTAGTATGACCTTGAGTCGGTCACAGGCTCTCTCAGAGCTGTTTTGTCAAGAGCAGTTCTCAAAAGAGCTCTCTCAGCCCCACCTACCTCACAGGGTGTCTGTGGTGGGGAAGGGAAGGGAAAGGAGATTGTAAACTGCTCTGAGACTCCTCCGGGTAGTGAAGGATGGGGTATAAATCCAATCTCTTCTTCTCTTCTTCGTGTTCAGCAGGACTGGCATAAAGATTAGGCTTCTTTGGGCGGGACCTTGGAAGGACTCGCTCTTTACCAGCTGTAATGATTACGCCTTGTATCAGGGCTATTTTTGGGCAGGAATGCACAGGAACGGAGTTCCGGCTGGCTCCCGAGTTGGCCACGCCCAGCAGGAACTCATTAGTATAATAGGCCACACCCAACATCAGGAACGCATTAGGATTGGCTACAATAGGGGTGTGTGGCCTAACATGCAAAGGAGTTCCTGCTACAAAAAAAGCCCTGGGTTTTGACAACAAACAAGGTAAATAGAATAAGAAGCAAAAGGTGGGTGTACCACACTTCTGGTAACATGGGGGTGTGGCCTAATATGCGAATGAGCTGTGCTGTCAGGGGGTATGGCCTAATATGCTAATAAGTTTCTGCTGTTGGGTGTGGCCTGTTATGCTAATGAGTTCCTGCTGGGCTTTTTCTACAAAAAAAGCCCTGTGGGAGACCATTGAGGAATACCAGGATCATGATGCAGAGACAAGCAACAGCAAATTACCTCTGAATGTCTGTTGCCTTCAGAACCCTATGGAGTCACCACCATATACTGGCTGCTACTTAAAGACACTTTCCACCACCAGTATAGAGACTGTACAGAGCCACCAAAGGTCCTCAGCCTGCACTGGAATTCTGTTTCTTGTGTGATGATTTTTGGATGGACTTGGAGTGGGGTCTGCATTTCGGTGAGAGAACAGCGAATGAAGGACATGGACTTCATAGAGCTTCCCAGAGATGGGACCATGCTGTAGCTCAGCACCCCAGTTATAAAATTAAGCCTGCTTTCATCTCTCCGAGATTGGACCTTAACAGGTCCAGCCTGTGGGCTGAGAAGATCTGTTGGTGCAGGAGAGGCTCTGTGGTAACCAGCTCCAGTCAGGGCCGGCCCGAGGTTTTTTTGTGCCCTAGGCGGGGCTACCTTCTGGTGCCCCCCTGCCACCGGGGGTCCCCAGGGCGAGGGGGGCTCCCCTCCTCCTCCTCCTTCCCCCTCTCACCTGCCCCCGGGGTGCGCTGGCAAGCCAGGGGAAGGGGCAGGGGTTTAAACCCCCGTCCCTTCCATTGGAGCACCAGCTTGCCGGCGCGCCCCAATGCTGCGGGGCATGCTGGCAAGCCAGAGGAAGGGGCCGGAGGTTTTGGCAGGGCTTTTGGCAGGGGGGCAGGGGCCTTTTGGCGCCCCTAAGGGCCAGCACATTCTAGGCAAACACCTAGTTCGCCTAGTGAGCGAGCCGGACCTGGTTCCAGTTGCACAGTGGCTGCTGCTGATCTGGGCTGAGTTGCACAGTGGCCACCGATGCCAGGCCAGGCCAAGTTGTGCAGGTAGTGAGTTTCTAGTAGTTGCTGCTGGGCCAGTCCCTGTTGAATCAGCACAAGAGATAACCGTATATGTGTGTGGATGGGTGCTTTCCAGGGCTATTTCAGCCTTCTAGTCCACTTCTCCTCCCCCCTTCTTGCTCCTGGTTTACAGGAACCAAGGATTGGAGGATTGGCAATATTGTGATTGCTTAGCAACACCCAACAGCCACTGGCATTCTTTTCGTAAAGCTACAGGCATTGTCTCTATTATTTTGGGGAGTCATAACTCTACAATGAATTTTTCTGAGCCTTCCTTAAGGTTTGTAGAGAAGTCCTCCCAGTCTGTCCCTAGCTCCATTTTGCAGTTGTATTGATCATATCCTCTCTGGTGGAGACAGATATATTGATTCCTCTAGCTTGTCATTAGAATGGCTTTTTCGTTGGAGGGGGAAATTTTGCTTGAAAATATGAACACATAGGGCTTTTTTCATGGGGGAATGCACTGGAATGGAGTTCCAGAACCTCTTCAACAAAATCCTTTTAAAAATATGTCGTTCGTAGCCTGGGGAACTCCTACAAGATAATGACTCAGCCCTACCCCACCTTTCTGAGTCGATATAAATTACCTGCCTACTATTTTTCTTCTCACCTTGACACAGAGAGTACTCCATCTTTCTGTGTTATACCTCTGAGGATGCCAGTCACAGCGACTGGCGAAACATCAGGTCCTACAATGCCAAGACCATGGCCAGACAACCCGGAAAATTTCCAGCAGCTAATCTTTTAAAAATGCTTAAATACTCATGAGTTTTCAGTAGATTTTTCTGAGTTTTCAGAAGATTGAAAACTTCATTTCCCTCCTGAGAGTTCCAGCACCTCTTTTTCAAAAAAAAGAAAAGAAAAGAAAGAGAAAGCCCTGTGAATACATAAAGCTGCCTGACACTGGATCAGGCTGTTGGTCTATCAAGGTCAGCCTTGTCTTCCCCAGGAACTCAGGTTGAGGTCTTTTCCACCTGCACTCCAATTGGACCTGCACTCGATGGCATTCCGGAAGTCAAAGCCTATTACGTAGCTAAATAAGGCACTGCAGTTATACGAAGGGTTTCGTGGGAGTAGGCCTCCACTGAATAAAATGGGACTTTCTTCTGAAGAGTTCTTCTTAGGATGGTTCTGCACATATTTATATACTTACTTATGTATTTTGCAAAATTTATGTCTTGCCTTTCTGCCCTCAGCAAGGCCACCAACATACTTAATAAGAATCACATCATAAAAACCATTAAAACCAACATCATTAAAACAATTAAAACCAGAGCTAAAACACACACACACACACAGAGGCATAAAACATCAATGAAAATGTTGGTCTGGAAGGAGGGATCACTGAAGGAATGTCAAATGAAACAACAAAAAAAGTCTTCCCCCACTGGTGGAAGATGGCAACAGAAGGGGCTCTCTCTTCTTGGGGAAAGAGTTAAATGATTAAATGATGGTGTTTTGTTTTGTTTTTAGGTGGCAAAAGGTGGTTTCGGGGGTGGGTGGGAAGAGCACTTAGGAAGAGCACATTCAGGTCCATTTTGATCTGCCAGACAGTGAGTTGATCAAACCTAGTAGAGAAATTTGATGGTAAGAAAGTGTGTCAGATTTTATTAGCAGAAAAAATGCATTTATGATCTAAAAAAAGAATTAAAGAATTTTACTATCTGCTGAAAGTACAGGTTACTTTCTTTTCCTTTCACACACTATTTGCTACCGCATGAGTAGCTGAAATGTTTTGACTGCTCATGGAAATGGAAAAACCATGCATCCTATTAGCATTTCCTTTGCATGTAAAATGTGTTATGCCGTTCTCTCGCTTTTTCGACAAAAGAAACACCGCACATGCTTCCAGCACCCGTTTGCAGCATCAAATGAGATTGTTTTTAAGGTAAGAGAACAACCAATTTGTTCAATGCAAGATCCGCTGGCAAAGGTGGTGAAACTTGGGCACAGGGAATGAGAGGCAGACTCCAGATAAAACAAAGTTCTTCTTCATAGCATAACTTGTGGAGCTCCCTACCAAAGGATGCAATGATGGCCAGTAGCCATGGTGTCGTGCCATCAAGTCGCTTCCGACATATGGCAACCCTATGAATTAATGACCTCCAGAACATCCTGTTGCTAACAGCCTTGCTCAGGTCTTGCAATCTGAAGGCCGTGGCTTCCTTTATCGAGCCATTAACTTAGAAGGCTTCAAAAGAGGATTGGCCAAATACATGATGGAAAGATCCATCAATGGCTAATAGCCAATCTAGCCCAATAGAACCTCCATGTCCAGAGGCAAGTCAGCCTGTGAGTAGAGACAATGGGGGAGTTGTCCTTTCCATGCCCTGCTTCTAGCTCTTTCAGAGATATCTAGTTAGCCACTGTGGGAAACAGAATGTAGCAGGAACTTCTTTGCATATTAGGCCGCAAACCCCTGATGTAGCCAATCCTCCAAGAGCTTACAGTAGCCTCTGTAAGAAGAAGAAGAAGAGATTGGATTTATACCCCACCCTTCACTACCCAAAGGTGTCTCAGAGTGGCTTATAAACTCCTTTCCCTTCCCCTCCCCACAACAGACACCCTGTGAGGTAGGTGGAGCTGAGAGAGCTCTGACAGAAACTACTCTTTTTCAAGAACAGCTCTTATCAGAACTATGGCTTGTCCAAGGTCATCCAGCCAGGTGCAAGTGGAGGAGTGGGGAATCAAACCCGGTTCTCCCAGATCTGAGTCCATGCACTTAACTACTATACCAAACTGGCTCTGTGATCTCTTGGAGGATTGGCTACATTAGGGGAGTGTGGCCTAATATGCAAAGGAGTTCCTGCTACAAAAAGAGCCCTGAATGCTAGTTTAGATGGAACACTGGAGTGATCCTACAAGACTCATATCATTTCTCAGCTTTTTCTCTCTCTCCATCCAATCCTGAGCTTAAGGTGCAGGTGATTCCACACTACACCTTAAATCCTGGTTCAACCCTGTCCCTGAACTTACATTCTACACTACACTCGAGTTCACCCCTGTAATTATCTCGGGGTATTTTTTGTTTCCACATTACATTACATTGAGGTTCACCCCACACTTGTCCCAGGATAAACGGATGATGTTATAACCAGGGATAAATGCAAGATATTGTGTCACGAGCTGAACTCTGATAAAACCAGGGATGAGATCCCAGCGTGGAAAGGACCTATGTTTTTAGCTTTGTTCTCATCTGGAATGGAAATGAATCCTAAAAAATTAAAAGGGACTCTGCCTAAATTTCAGCTCAGGGAGGTGTCCCAAGCTTGGTCACATCAGCTCAAGGACTGCACAGATCATGAATTAAGTGACAAATGCCCCCATAGCTAGCTCTGGGATTGCACGGCTCTTTGGAGTCTTAAAACATCAGCCCTGTAACATCTTCAGCACAACATGACTGTAGGTGCAAAGCTGTGTTTGATTCAGAAAGCTCATCCATCTTAGATCATCAAGTAAGGAATAATACATGTAACCTTATCTACCTGGGAGGACATTCCATGACATGGATAAAGAATTGCCTTGTCATCCTCCTCTGCTCCTTGGTCCAAGCAGTAGCCACTGGCTTTGCTGTTGCGTACCTGAAATTGAAACCAGGAGAGGTAAGAAGAGCAGCGATTTTCCTTGTATGACAGATAGTTCCCATGAGTGTAGCTCACATTCCAAGGCACCCAGAAGATCAGTTTAATCGTGCAGTAGGGTCAGGTGTTACAGTTTCCCACAGAAAGGTGCTCTGCTCCGTTATGGCAATGGCTTCCAACACCAACATCATGCATTGTTCTTCACTAAATAAAGTTCTGCAATGGAGGAATTGCATGGCAATATTATGGTTATATCCCTGAACAAAGTCATGTGGGCCAAGGTAGCAAATCCAGGTGATGTCACAAGATATCCCTTCTGTATGATCAGGTGCAACAGATTCAGACAGAAGGGGGACAAACATTTTGAGAAGGGGGTGCATTTGGTGTGGGTCAAAACTCCCTTGAAAATAGTCCTTTTTCTCCAAGGCATACTGGTCTTCGATCAGGGCCAGGGCTTTTTCAGCCCCGGCCCCAGTCTGGTGGAACTCGCTGCCAAATAACATCAGGGCCCTGCGGGATCTTATGCAATTCCGCAGGGCCTGTGAGGCAGAGGTGTTCCTCCAGGCATTTGGTTGAGGACAGCGATGGTTAACATCATGGCCGGCACCCTAACCCTACCCACCGGGACCCTTCTTCTGTATAGAACTTAATCCCCCCTGAACATGTGAAGTGCTCACATACTGGTAGGAAGCGACAATATCTCGCTGTCTATTTTTAATTAGAGCATGTTATTGGACTGCATTTTATGTCTTTTATGTTTTTAGAACTCTTGTACATCGCCTAGAGCCCCACAGTCTGTGGGGATAGGCAATTAATAAATGGAAGGAAATAAATAAATAAATAAATAAAGCAAGCCAGTTTGGTGTAGTGGTTAAGTGCTCGGACTCTAATCTGGGAGAACTGGGTTTGGTTCCCCACTCCTCCACTTGCACCTGCTGGATGACCTTGGGCAAGCCATAGTTCTGGCACAGCTGTTCTTGAAAAAGAGCAGTTTCTGTTAGAGCTCTCTCAGCCCCTCCTACCTCACAGGGGAAGGGAAGGGAAAGGAGTTTGTAAGCTGCTCTGAGACTCCTCTGGGTAGTGAAGGGCAGGTATACATACAATCACCTCCTCCTCCTCCTCTTCTTCTTCTTGCATGCATTTTATCAACACCCTGGGAGGCAGGTCGGTCTGAGAGACATTGACTGGCCCCCAAGGTCACTTGGTGAGTTACATTGCAGAGTGGGGATCTGAAACCGAGCCTCCCCGATCCTAGTCTGACACTCTCATGTATCATTTTTGTCCTGCTCTTCTTCCAAGGAGCTCAAGGCAGCATGCGTAGTTCTCCTTTCCCTGTTTTGTCCCCACAACCACCCTGTGAGGTGGGTCAGGAGAAGAGTGTGTGAGCATCATGTCAGAGGAGGTTGGCCAACTTCCAGATGTGAAGCGGCGGATGTGCTATTAATAGAAGTGGAGAAATTATGTGGCTTTGACTGGCAAGAGGAGCGATTGCCCCATAGAACTTTGAATGGATGAAGAAGTTAACAATTGGAGGTTCAGAGTGACTCTATGGACAGTTATTGGACCCGAGCACTTTGTTCACCATAGAGAAATCGTGTGTATTGTAGAACTCTTTGGTATCTATTAATGTTAAAAATCTTTATTGTAAATACATAGAGATTTCCGTAAAATCATATCTTAGTAATTAGATCACAGTTGTTTGTATCGTTTGTATTGGTTGTTAACATAAGAACATAAGAGAAGCCAATGTGGGATCAGGCCAATGGCCCATCCAGTCCAACATTCTGTCACACAGTGGCTAAAATACCAGGTGCCATCCAGAGGTCCAGCAGTGGGGCCAGGACACTAGAAGCCCTCCCACTGTTGCCCCCCCTCCAAGCACCAAGAATACAGAGCCTCACTTGCCCCAGAGTCCCTATCCATACCTTGTGGCTAGTAGCCACTGATGGACCTCTGCTCCAGATGCTTATCCAATTCCCTCTTGAAGCTGTCCATGCTTGTAGCCGCCACCACTTCCTGTGGCAGTGAATCCCATGTGTGAATCACTCTTTGGGTGAAGAACGACTTCCTTTTATCCGTTCTAATGTTCAGCCTCCAGGTGTTGCCTAGTGATCTCCTGCTATTGCACCCAATTCCCCGATGACAGAGACTAGCTCCCCTGGAGAAAACAGCTGCTTTGCAGGGTGGACTGTACAGCACTGGACCCCACTGAAGTCCCTCCCCAAACCCTGCCTTCCACTCCCCAAATCTCCAGGTATTTCCCAGCCCAGAGCTGGCCACCCTTTGCCAGAATGGAGATCTTTCATAAATCCTGGTCTGACGCAATAACCGCTATTCCATGCCAGCCGTCACCTGGCTTCCACTCAACCGACTTGAAATCCGGTCCGCTGGCACTTATTAAAGCAAATAGGCAGGGAAACACTGTGGCGGTGCTACTCTGAGGAGAGAAAAACACCCTCTTTCACCCATCCTGACACTCCATTAATCCTTCTTTTGGGCATCTGAGGGGCTTAATGCAGCTTCCTCTTCTGCCAAGGCACACACGGATTATCCTCACTGGCAGCAATTTTAAAAGGGCCGATAACTTGAAGCAGATTTCCTTTGCGAGGGGAACGACATGAAAGATGATGAAGTCGAAATATGCACTGTAAACAGCCCCGGTCCAAATGCTGCTCTCAGTAACACTGATGAGAAATCTGAATTCAATCTATTGGCTGCCATCCATCACTCGGGGAGCATCGCCTGGAGATAAGGACGCATAACTCTGCACAAGGGTACGGCAAGAAGCAGAGCCACTCAGGGTAAGGTTTACAGTGGCGAGGACTGGGACCATATGCTCAGCTGAGTCCTGATTGGAAATCCTGCTGCATTCAGTGGGAGTCACTGGCAAGTAAGTGTGCATTGGATCCCTTGTGTATCCATGTCTCTCTGTGTGTCATGTTGCATAGAGATTGTTCTGTACACTCGTGTACCTTTTTGCATGCGCAGGCAGGAGCTTTCCCACATGACAACCCTTTTGCATTGAAGCACCGGTCCTGTTGTGCCTGCTGATGCCCCACAGCAGCAAGAGGGCCTTTGGGTTGCAGGTTCCCCCATATTTTCCCTGCCCCAGTCCCCGGGGTGGCCATTCTCCACCCTGCACCAACTAGGGTTCAGGAAATACCTGGAGATTTGGGGGACGGATCTCAGCATAGAGTCCACCCTCCAAAGCGGCCATTTTCTCAAAAGAAACTGATCTCTATACCTTGGAAATCAATTGTGAAATCCGGAGATCTCCTAAGAACATAAGAGAAGCTAATGCTGGATCAGGCCAATGGCCCCTCCAGTCCAACACTCTGTCACACAGTGGCCAAAAATACCAGGTGCCATCAGGAGGTCCAGCAGTGGGGCCAGGACACTAGAAGCCCTCCCACTGTTGCTGACCCACAACCACCAAGAACACAGAGCATCCCTTGACCCACACTGAAAGTTCCTATCTATACCTTGTGGCTAATAGCCACTGATGGACTTCTGCTCCATATGTTTATCCAGTTCCCTCTTGAAGCTGTCCATGCTTGTAACTGCCACCACCTCCTGCGGCAGTGAATTCCATGTCTTAACCACTCTTTGGGTGAAGACCTCTTCTTGGAGGTTGGCAACCCTCACACCAACAAGGGAGCTTTTTCAGAGGGTTTTTTAAGACAGCATTTTGACATATTGATATACCTTTAATATGTCAATCAATATGTCAATTTCCTATTAAAAAAAACCCAGAAGCTCAAAAAGCACACTGGTGGTACCTGCCCGGGGGGCAGAAAGAGGGTGTTTTTCTCTTCTCTGTTGGCTGTCCTGTGGGAGACCAGTGGGACAATCTTGTCTTTCCTCCTGCCCACAAAGGCAGCCAGCCCAGGTTTGCAGCAATCTTTCCCCAAATATTCCCAAAGACTGGTGGGGTGGGAAAGATGTGGAAAGCCCAGATGGTACTCAGAAGTGCCACAGTGCTGTGGGGAAGGTGGGTGGGGAGACTGTTTCCCAAAAGTATCCAAGCCGTGCCGAATACCACATGTGTGTAAGTGACCTAGAGCCCTGCACTGAATCTATGGGCTGCGGTCTGCAAGCAGCACCTCCTGAGCGTAGGAGGGACTTTCTGTGTATTGTCCATAAGGTCCTTTTTTCCCCTTGCTGAACCAGTCCATAGTTGCCTCTAGGATGCAGATCACTGGACAGAGCTCTTTAAGTTCAGCTGATTTATTCTTATGTATGGACATGCCATCAAGTTGCAACCGATTTATGGTGGCCCCGGCAAAGGGCTTTCAAGGGAAGTGAGAAGCAAAGATAGTGCGCCATCGGCCTTCCTCTGCAGAGCCTCGCTTGGTGGTCTCCCATGCAAGTACTGCTAGGTAGGGACCTCCCAGATCCTTACACATAAGTCAGTGCCATCAAGTTGCACCTTTCTGGATAGCAATCTGTTTGTGGTCCCTGGCCCCAGAGACCTCCGGCTGTCCTCAATCAGGGCCCAGGGCCTTTTCAGTCCTGGCCTTGACTGGGCGGAATTCTGTGCCAAACACCACCAGGGCCCTGTGGGATCTCATGCAATCCTGCAAAGCGTGTAAGGCTGAGATGTTCTGCCAGGCTTTTGGCTGAGGACAGCGACGGTTTCCATTCTGGCTGACACCCTCCTTTGCTCTCCGTACCTGCATTGTTCCTCTTCCCTGCTTTCCCATGGGTTAGTCAGCAGTCTGAAACTGGGGAAGTAACTATGAAATCTGCCATCTGACTCTTTTAGATTTGTGGTTCTAGTTCTATTTATATATTTTGTCACAGGTTTTGATGTTTTTGTCATGTTGCACATCGCCCAGAGCCCTGCAGTAGCAAGGATTGGGCAATTCACAAGTTGAATAAATGAATGAATGAAAGAATGAATGAGTCACAGCCAACACACGGTGGCCCAGGAAGGAGCTTTCAAGGCAAGCAAGAAGCAGAGTTGGTTTTGCTATCGGTCTCCTCTGCAGAGTCATCCAAACACAGACCCTGCTTAGCTTCCAAGATCTGACAAGATTGGGCTCTATTACACCATTCCAGATCCCCAATTTATTCCTAGGGCTGCATTATTGTTTTTTAAATCTGTACTTCTATATTAAAAGGAATTCTGACTCAGTTGAATTGATGCATCCCTTCATGACTCTTTTGTTCACTTAAAGAGATGTTGCCGATTAACTGGGCAGCAGTGCTTGTTTTGTTTTTAAATACGCTCTAACACGTCTTCAAGCACATAGAGAAATCAGGAGGCGGCAAGCGTTATCTTGGAAGAGGCATTCCTCCTTCTTTCTCTGAAGAGGGAACACCTCTTCTAAGGCAGTGCCCGTGACTCATCAAGTGGTGGAGTTGAAAGGGGCCTTCAAGGCCATCCAGCCCAGCTCCTTGTTCAGTTCGAGAAATCCAGAGCTGAACTCCACCTGACAGACACCTGCCGCTGCTGCCAATCACACTTCCTCAGCTACCGAGCCTGGTGGACCGGGCAGCAGTGGACGGGCGAGGCTTGAAGAACAGTGGTTCCTTCTAGGATTGCCAGATCTGGGTTGGAAAATACCTGGAGATTTTTGGGGTGCAGCCTGAGAAGGGCGGGGTTTGGGGAAGGGAGGGGCCTCAATGTGCTATAACACCAATGGCGTCCGCCTTCCACAGTGGCCATTTTCTCAAAGAGAACTGATCTCTGTTGCCTGGAGATCAGTTGTTAATCCCAGGAAATCTCCAGCCACCACCTGGAGATTGGCAACCCTGTGTTGCCCCTGATCCTTTGTCACTGTAGGCTGTTTGCTGGCTGACCTGAGTGGGTGGGTGTTAATCCGGGAGTAGTGGGCACTCTGGGTGTGACAGTGGGGAAGGAGGAGCTGCCTTCCCCTGGGTGTTTATCTTTTGGCTCTCTGGGTGGAGCCCAGGGTTGCCAGGCTGCAGTTGGCAACCCCCAGGGAGGAAATGGGTTGGGGCAGCCGGAGTCTCGTGTGCAGGCATGTCATAGAATCAGAGAGTTGGAAGGGGCCATGCGGACCATCTAGTCCAACCCCCTGCCCAATGCAGGACCAGCCTAAAGCATCTCTGACAACCAATGTCACTGCTAGCTAGAACTGGAAATGATGTGGAGGATCTGCTAGTATTTTGCAAAAATCCTGTGGTTTTATTCTCTCCGCTTCTTCCCGTCAGTGCCTGAGCAAGGTTGCCAGCCTCCAGGTGGGCCCTGGAGATCTCCTGGAATTACAACTGATCTCCAGACAACAGAGATCGGTTTTCCTGGAGATGGTGCTTGCTTTGGGGAGGGGGGGTAGTCTCTGAGGCTATTGAGGTCCTTCCCCTGCCCAAACTCCACCACCCCCAGGCTCCACCCCACCAAATCGCCAGGAATTTCCCAGCCTGGAGTTGGCAACCCTGTGTGTGTTAAGCGCTGTGAAGTCGCTTCTGACTTATGGTGACCCTATGAATCAATGACCTCCAAAATGTCTTCTCATTAACAGCCTTGCTCAGGTCTTGGGAACTGAGGGCCCTCGTGGCTTCCTTGACCGAGTCACTCCATCTGTTGCTGGATCTTCTCCTTTTCCGTCTGCCTTCATTTCTTCCTAGCATTATCGTCTCTCCCAGTGACTTCTGTCTACTCATAATGTGACTAAAGTACGATAGCCTCAATTTAGTCACTTTAGCTTCCAGGGAGTGTTCGGGCTTGATTTGCTCAAGAACCCACCTAGATGTCTTTTTGGCGGTCCGCCGTATCTGTAAAACTCTGTAGCGGTAGCCTCGCGTCCCTAGCTGAGACAGTCAGCAGGAGGACAACCTCATGGAAGGGCACCTTCCTGATAGATCCAGGTAGTCAGCAGTGTTGGTCTGAAGTGGTAGAACAAACTTAGAGTCCAGTGGCACCTTTAAGACCAGCAAAGGTTTATTCAAGGTATGAGCTTTCGTGTGCATGCACACTTTTTCAGATACAGTGGAATGGGAGGTATGGTTCAGGAAGGCACCTTCCTGAGAATTCCTAAAACCTGGAGGTGGTGTTGTGTGTCAGACAGGCCTGACAGGTGAGGAAAGCAGCGTGAGGCTGTCTTGTGTTTGCATTATCCTCTCCCAGTATGGCCGAATGGTGAGCCCCTTTGAAGGACGTCTCGGGACCCCCCTCACCCTCCCCTCCTGCCCAGTCAGTGTCATAAATTCTGTCACACAGCACACCGCACGCTGAGGTAACCCAGCACGTAATGCCAAGCCTGCTGCCAATTACCGTGTGCCAACGGTTAAGCGGCGTTCTTCAGAGTGCTGAGGGATGACGGCAATTTTACGACTCGGCCTTAAAAACTGTGAAGGAAATATATTTTTACAGCTATTTCAATATGGTTTATATCTGCCTCGACATCGTGACTTGTCCCCCGTGCGGAAGCCTGGCAGACGATGCCGGGGTTGTCATGAGGGAAACAACTCGGAAGATGAACTAACGAAGAGACTTGATGGCCACCCCTGTGCTTGATCCAAACCCTCCTGTATGTTCGTGAGCATTCCCTCTGAATGCTTACAAATACTTGGTAGGAGAGGTGCCAGCCTCCAGGGTATACCATGCTGGGGTCCCTCCACTTAAG
The DNA here is from genome assembly GCA_029375565.1 of Gekko gecko. Lineage (NCBI taxonomy): Eukaryota > Metazoa > Chordata > Lepidosauria > Squamata > Gekkonidae > Gekko > Gekko gecko. The sequence continues at coordinate 65,831,068 of JAPDNY010000012.1, read as the reverse complement.
AACATAAGAAGAACCCTATTGGATCAGACCAGTGGCCCATCTAGTCCAGCATCCTGACTCACACAGGGGCCAACCAGTTCCTCTGGAGGGCCAACAGTGGGGCGTAGAGGCCAAGGCCTTCCCCCTGATGTTAACTCCTGGCTCTGAGATTCTGAGGCTTAGTGCCTCTGGAGGTGGAGGTTCCCCTCAACTACCATGGCTGGTAGCCACTGATAGACTTATCCTCCATGACTCTATCTAATCCCCTTTTAAAGCCGTTTATTCCTGTGGCCATCACCACATCCTCTGGCAGTTGATTCTACATTTTAATCACTCTCTGTGTAATTAAATATTTCCTTTTGTCTGTCTTAAACCTGTTGCCCCTCAGCTTTATTGGATGCCCTTGGAGTTCTAGTATTTTGGGAGAGGGAGAAAAATTTATCTTTGGCAACTCTCTTCCCTCAGGCATAACGTTATAAACCTCTATCCTGTCCCCACCCCTTAGACGTCACTTCACTGAAAAGTCCCAGATTCCTCAGCCTTTCCTCATATGGAAGATGCTCCAGCCCCCTCATAATCTTGGTTGCCCCCCTACTTTCCCCAGCTCTGCAATGTCCTTTTTGAGATACGGTGACCAGAACTGTACATCCTCTGCTGTTTGCCAGGAGGGAACTGGCAACCCTAGATATAAACAAACAGATAAATACAATGCATTATGGGGCAGTTCTCCCTTGAGAAATGTGGTCCTCTGGTGGTTCTGCTCATTCAAGGCTACCATCTTTTAACGGGCCAACAAGTATGCGGTGCCAGTGGAAATGGCCATCTTTACTACAGAGATCAGGGGCAATTCCTAGAGCATCAACTGGAAGTGACAGCCTATCTTCCTGAAACTCTACCATCCTTGGGCACCGCCCTCAAAATCTTCCAGCATTTGCTGAAGTACTGCTGGCAACCTTCGTATCAACCAAACTGGCCCTATGTAAGCACAGCGTATTATATTAGTGGTAGATTCCACTTGGATTAAATGGCCTTCCTTTTGACTGCTGACAGAGGACTGACATCTGGGCAGCAGCTAAGTGACGGAAAGCCGTTCATCATTGACCTGGCTTTGGCTTCTTAGCTGAAAAGCCTTCTTTGGGACACTGCTACTGGAAAGCTTATGCCTTTCTTCCATCATCACTGAGGGCGGCTCAGTTTTCTCCTAAGAAACCCTGATGTTGTTACCAGTATCGAAAAGGATTATCCTGTTTTGTAGGGCTAAGATGGCACAAGAAGCACGAATAAGCACTGTAGGGTGGTGGTGGAATACAGGACCCCATCAAGATAAACAATTGGGGGAATTTTCTTTGAAATTTGACAGTTCTGGTCCTAGAAGCCTCATAGGATATCAGCATTGTTGTTTGGAAGTCACAGGTTTAGCATATGAGTGTACCAACTTGGAAACTACTGGGTGTATTTTAGGGAGAGTTCTGTCACCTCCAAAATCTGGCCCCCCTGGTGGACCTCCTGATGGCACCTGAGATTTGGCCACTGAGTTCACATTGGGTGGGGGAAAGGGAGTTAGTGCGCAGATGAATGAATGAATGAATGAATGAATGAGACGTGTCTGGGAGACACGAGTTCAAATCTGCAGTCTGCCATGAAACTTGCTGGGCAGCCTTGAGCCAGTCACTCTCTCTGAGCCTAACTTACCTAGGAGAAGGGAGAACTGAGCATTCTAAGCTGTGCAGAGCTGTTTGGAGGGAAGAAAGGGATACAAAATGTACTAGACAGAAATGCAAGATGCCACTCTCAAGAAGGCCCTGCCCACTGTAGCTAGCAACCTGCCTTAGCTTCGAAGGTCAGGGAACTGAAGCCATTTCCATGAACGAGAATACAACATCAGGGCGGTAAAGTACGACATTCTTTCTAAAATGTGGAAGTGAACAACAGAACAATGGAAGGCTCCAAATGTATTGGGTTCACTTCAGAAACAAGGCCAAGTAAGTCAGTACTCCAAAATTGAGAAAGAAATCTGGATGAGGAGAGGTATCCTTAGTTTACTGAGTGTAAAGAAGTTGTTTCAGTAACATCTACCTTCTGCCTTGTTTCTAAAGTCAACCCACAAAGGAAAAAATCTCAATATTTTAATGCTGGGATGTGACGCAGTCTTGATTTCCTACATTACCTCTCCGTAAGTGATGGTATTGTTGTAAATCCTCATTTCAGGGTAGACGTTCTCCAAGTACCACTTAAAACTCCGGCACTGAAGCCGTTGCCGTAGAGCTATTCTTTCCGAAACGTCTCCAAAGTCAACGCCAGGGTTCTGCAAAAAGCAAGAAGGTATAAAGGTAGAAATTCTATTCTACCAGCCTTTTCTGCCAATTTCTTTCTTTGAAAAAACACTAATTGTTCATTTTATTTACAATCTCATTCCTCCGCCCCCGGCTCCCCACCCCGGCTCCCCCTTCACCTCTCTCGCCTTCGAAAGTTCCCCAGCTGTCCTTGAGAACCAGAAATAAATATTAATGACATTTCCACTGAAGGAAAAGGAGGAGGGGAGGAAAGGCATGAGAATAATTCAATTTCAATGAAGCCGAATACCCCAATATTCAATTTACTGTCTGTTCAATGACAATCTTGCAGATAAAGCTACGCAGCAGAGGGGCACAAAAACACCCACCGGTGGTGCGTTAAAATTCACCCCCACACACACATAGCAACATATCCGTGCATGCACCCCAGTGCATACGTGGAGGTCCTTTGAGAGTTATACAGTGACCCTTCCATTGAAGCCAACTGGGAAGGTGGCTACCATGGGAGAAACCATGCACTTATTCAGGATGAAGAAGAGGAAGAGTTGGTTTTTATACCCTGCTTTTCTCTACCTTAAAGGTAAAGGTTCCCTTGCTCGAAAGCCAGTCGAATCCAACTCTAGGGTTGCGGTGCTCCTCTCCGTTTCAAAGCCGAAGAGCCAGCGCTGTCCGAAGACGTTTCCGTGGTCATGTGGCCGGCATGACTAAACACCAAGGTGCACGGAATGCTGTTACCTTCCCACCGAAGTGGTACCTATTGATCTACTTGCAATTTCTCGCTTTCGAACTGCTAGGTTGGCAGGAGCTGGAACTAGAGACGGGAGCTCACTCCGTCAGTCGGCACTCTCAGGTCTTGAACTGCTGAACTACTGACCTTCCACAGCCTGCAGTTCAGCATCTTAACCACTTGAGCCACCGCAGCTCCTTTCTCTACCTTAAGGAGACTCAAAATGGCTCATAGTCACATTCCCTTCCCCTTGACCCTGTGAGGGCGGTGGGGCTGAGAGAGCTGTGAGAGAGCTCCAACGGACCCAAGTTCACCCATCAGGCTTCCTGTGGAGGAGGAGTGGAGAATCAAACCTCCAGATCAGAATCCGCCACTCTTAACCCCTACACCACACTGGCACCTAGACATACACCAAGTGCCACCTAGGACTCCAAAAATATGCCATACCCCAATCTGCTGCTCTAGTTTCAGCATCTTCCCCATCTCTGTCTTAATTTCTCCCATCCTCTCAGAATTTCCACAATCCTCCATGCAGCCTGATCTTGGGTTGGACACGTTCAGCAGCACATTGCCCTCCTGTGCCTTTGTCCAGTTCTCAGTGTTCTAGCTCTTTATCATGCTCTCAGTGTGCCAATCCAGAGAGTGACATAAAGACTGAGGTTGGTACCACTGGTGGTGGTGGGGGGAACTAGCTTCATAAATCAGACCAATGGAAGAATATCCCAAGCGCGTTACAAGACCTGAGGAGGGCTCACAACACCATAGAGTTTCCCATAACGTTATAAAGGTTGCTATGGAGCTCCCATACTTTATCATACTTTGGTTACATTATGAAAAGAGAAGACTCCCTGGAAAAGACAGTAATGTTGAAGACAGCAGGAAAAGCGGAAGACCAAAAGTGAGATGGCGTGACTCAATCCAGGAAGCCGTTTGCAAGACGGCTGAGCAAGGCTGTTAATGGCAGGATGTTTTGGAGGAAATTAATTCAGGACATTAAGTCTGAAATGATTTGATGGAACTTAACCCACACGTGAAGTTCCCAAAACTCCCAGTACCATGCTGCCCGTGTATAGCAGGAGGATCTATGGATGGGCTGAGAAGCTCCCAGTCAGTATGCGTGGATGTAATGTCTACGAAAGTCTTCCGAGCGTGGGTTTCAGCAGCATCATTAACTATGGTAGACCAACCGAGAGCCATAGGGGTGGAACCAAAGAACTGGGAGTGGAAGCAGAATGGCTATGTGTGGGGTGCCGCGTATGATTCTTCACCAGGCTACAACACAATGATTGCATACGTCTGCTTACATAACAAGCTGTGCAGGCACTCTCAGAAGCAGGATGGCCATGGGGAACTGGAACAAGCAGGAGGACAGGATTCTGGTCACCCGGGTGCTGACACAGCTTTCACAGGGGGGTTGGGTTGGGCTGGGTGGTGTGAGGGAAGAGCCCAGAGGGCCTTTTCATCTGGAGATGGGCTGTGGCTCAGTGGCAGAGCATCTGCTTGGCATGCAGAAGGTCCCACGTTCAATCCCCAGCATCTCCAGTTTAAAGGAGAAGGTAGTAGGTGATGTGAAACACCTCTCCTAGAGACCCTGGAGAGCCACTGCCAGTCTGAGTAGACCATATTGACATAAGAACATAACAGAAGCCAATGTTGGATCAGACCAATGGCCCATCCAGTCCAACACTCTGAGTCACACAGTGGCCAAAAATACCAGGGGCCATCAGGAGGTCCAGCAGTGGGGCCAGAACTCCAGATGCCCTCCCACTGCTGCCCCCCCAGCACCAAGAATAGAGTGCATCACCTGCCCCAGACTGAGAGTTCCCATCTGTACCTTGTGACTTTGATGGACCAATGGTCTGATTCCGTATGAGGCAGCTACAGGTGTCCATGAGACCCTGCCGTGGCTCTTGGCTGCCCTCTGCATTTGGCTTCTGTGTCACTGTTCTCACACAATCACACAAGAGACAGCACATCAATCTGATGGACCGGCGGTCTGACTCAGTATAAAGTAGCTTCATGTATGCTTACCCTTCACAGGCTCTGTACTCTCATCCCAGCTCCTGATTATAGTTATATGTTCCATTATTAGGTTTTTATAGGAATAAACAGCTTTAGAGGGGGATTAGATAGATTCATGGAGGAGAAGTTTATCAGTGGCTACTAGCCATGTTGACTGGGGGGAACCTCCATGCTCAGAGGCACTAAACATCTGAATCCCAGAGCCGGGAAGCAACCTCAGGGGAAGGTCTCAGCCAATGTTCCCTCTAAGCTGTGGAGTCCTGTGAGCAAAAATTCTACTTTGTGAGCTGCTGGCATTAAAGTTGTGAGCGAGCGATTTGTCTGTTGCTTGCTCCAGTTTGCTCTGGAGCCCTGCTTCCTGAGCTAAGGCAAAAATGTGTGAGCTGGAGGCTAAAGAACTGTGAGCTAGCTCACACTAACTCAGCTTAGAGGAAACGCTGGTCTCAGCCTCTGTGCCCTGTTCTTGGCCCTCCAGAGGAACTGACTGGCCACTGTATGAGGCAGGATGCTGGACTAAAGATGGACCACTGGTCTGATCTAGCAGGGTTCTTCTTAGGTTCTTATGGAGGCCTCGGCCTCTCTGCCCTACCGTTGGTCCTCCAGAGGAACTGGTTGGCCGTTGTGTGAGACAGGATGCTGGACTAGATGGACCACTGGTCTGATCCAGCAGGGCTCTGCTTAGGTTCTTAACAGCCCCTCTGGGAATGGAAAAGGACTTCTGTGCACAGCATGCTGCCTTTCTATCCAATTGGATCGACATAGAAGCTTTGCACAATAGATACATTCAAAAATAAAACCAGGCTTTTATTTTTTTAAGGATTTTTTTAAAAAAACAATTTTCTATCTCGGAAGGTAAGCCTTTAATGTACCATGGCTGATTTTATGTCTGATAAAGCAATGTGTCTTTATTTTTCTTCCCCCCAAAGGCTTGCATTGTAGCTCACTGGAAAAAGCGACCATCGGAAGGTAATTGCACAGAAGAGATTTCGGTCACATCTCAATTGCTCCCGGAAACGGCCTTTTTACTAAAATATCAAGCTTAGCTCTGTTCAGATTGGGCTGCTGCTCACGCCACCTCCCAGACTTGCAATTGCTTTTCTCAGTCAGATTTCTGAGAATATTATTTGCATGCAGAAGGTCCCCGGTTCAATCCCTGGCATCTCCAGTTAAGGATCCATTGGGGAAAAAAACCCTCTCTGCCCAAGACGCTGAAGACACAGCAACCGTTGCTGAGCTAGAGGGACCAATAATTATGATCAGGTAGGGAAATAACATATAGGGGAATTTAATCTGGAATTTGGGGACTAGCCCTGGAAAATGAAGTCTCTGTAGCATGCTTTAGGTGGAATTATTTTCTTGCAGCAGTCCTTGGAGAGAAAGAGACCCTGATTATGCACAGAGTACCTTCACATTTATGAAAGAAACACTTGACATGGCAAACTAACTATTCTGGTGTTCTGCCGGTGTTTGTACATTCATTTAGCTGCAACATCCGGGGCCAGACTGGGGTCCCGATCAGATGGTTCTTCAAATCCGATCCAAAGGGAACAACCAGACAGCAACATCTGGGAAAGGTGCTGCTTCCGTGATCAGCCCGTTTAACTCCACCAGGAAGCCGTACTTAAAAGATACCAGTGAAAATCTGGTACTTTTGATTGCCAACATGCCAATGGTGGACTTTCCTCCATCTGATCGTTCCAGCGTGTAATCAGCCCATCAGGACGGTCTGCTCCAGACCATCCCCAATGACTGCCATTTCAAAAAATTCTTAGCAATATGTGCATAAAGGCGTGAACGCACGATAACTGCAGAGCTCTGCTCAAACGTTCTGGACAATTTCATGTTTCTGAATAGCCCATGAAATTTATGAACTGTGTTAATTGAAATGGTACCTAGAAGGAGGTACTACTGGTGGTGCTTTAACCATCAAATTCTGCACATGCGCAGAAAAACCACATGTTGAGGCACAGATGCACATGCGCAGATTTTTTTTTTTAAAAAAACCCTGACCGCATGGCTCCTTCAGATGGATGCTGCCTAGACAATCCACTGCAGAGTATGTGCATGGTAAGGGGAGCTGTCTGGTTGTGCAAGGCTGGATAAAAAAGATCTAGCTCAAATTAGAGCCAGGCCAATGGCAGAATTACCTGCCCATCTGAACACACCCTGGGACAAAAACAAGGGCCCTGAAATGGACAGTCCCCCTAAGCCCACCCCAAATGGGAGCAAGACCAAGCATATCCTTCATTGTGTTGTGCAAGGGCTGCAGGCACATGTTGGTGGATTATGTTGACCCTCGCCTGGGAATAGGGTGGCCACAGCGGGGGGGGAAAGCCCCCCCCCCCAGGTGAAAGGCTCACCAGGACTTTTCCTGGTGGCCTTAATGGAAGCTTAACAGGAGGTGGTGGCAGCTACAAGCATGGACAGTTTCAAGAGGGAATTAGATAAACATATGGAGCAGAAGTCCATCAGTGGCTATTAGCCACAGGGTATAGATGGGAATTCTCAGTCTGGGGCAGGTGATGCACTCTATTCTTGGTGCTGGAGGGAGCAGCAGTGGGAGGGCTTCTAGTGTCCTGGCCCCACTGCTGGACCTCCTGATAGCATGTGGTATTTTTGGCCGCTGTGTGACAGAGTGTTGGACTGGATGGGCCATTGGCCTGATTCAACATTGGCTTCTCTTATGTTCTTATGTTCTTAAGCCACCCAGGTGACAGTCCTCTTCAAAACGCTGTCTCAAAGGCACTGCAATCGACTCCTGCTGGATATTACTTGCATATTCTTTTTTTAAAATTGAACAGTTTTCATAGCAAAACAACACAACCATATATCTGAGCTACATAATTACAAACGTTAAGCAAATCCAAGAAACAACAAAAGCCTTGTGGGGTTTGCCTATCCTACGCAAGAAGTAGGTAACAAATTTAAATTAACAACATTTTCCCAACAATTATGCTCACCAGATGTTCAATCTGGTTCGATATGCCTTCTTTCCATAATCCTTATCTATCACCCTCTAAGCATTTGAAGGTCTCCAGTGTGAGATTGCCCTAGCTGGATCAGGTAAGTAGGTTTAATTCAAAAGTATATTAAGTTATGATAATGTGGATTTCTAGGTAATATCCCCTTTTCTGAGAGATGTTGTATTATGGAGTACCACCGTTTCGTAAATCTATCATAATTCTTACACGATAGCGACTGAGAACCGTATGTTGTCCATTTCCCTAGAATGAAGTAGTCCCATAACGTAGGCACTCTCTTATTTTTCCAATGCATTGCTACAGCTAATCGTGCTACAGCCGAAAATAAAGAGATTGTTTCTGTTTTTGTTCTGTTTACTGGATCCCCCGACCACCAATTCAGCAATACCATCTCTGGGAGGCAGGGTAAGTTACAGCCAGTTATGATTTGCATCTCCTCCAAGATCTGTCCCCAAAAGGCCTTAATATCATCAC
>JAPDNY010000012.1:61607591-61617591 GCA_029375565.1 Gekko gecko | reverse complement strand
TAAGACAAAAATGTGTGAGCCGGAGGCTACAAAACTGTGAGCTAGCTCACACGAACTCAGCTTAGAGGGAACACTGCCGGGATGCACAGTAGGGGAAATGGCAGCCACAAGGGGTTAAAAGCAGTAAAATGGTGCTGGTGTGGGTGGCATGTTCAAAAACATGCACTTTCCTGTCCAGACAGTGCACTAACTCACTTGGACTGGGATCTTTCTGGGAAGAAGAAGAAGAAGAAGAAGAAGAAGAAGAAGAAGAAGAAGAAGAAGAAGAAGAAGAAGAAGAAGAAGAAGAAGAAGAAGAAGAAGAAGAAGAAGAAGAAGAAGAAGAAGAAGAGATTTATATCCCGCCCTTCACTACCCAAAGGAGTCTCAGAGTGGCTTACAATCTCCTTCCCTTCCCCTCCCCACAACAGACACCCTGTGAGGTAGGTGAGGCTGAGAGAGCTCTGATTAAGAACTGCTCTTTTTCAAGAACAGCTCCGACCAGAACTATGCCTTGCCCAAGGTCATCCAGCTGGTGCAAGTGGAAGAGTGGGGAATCAAACCCGGTTCTCCCAGGTTAGAGTCCACACACTTAACCACTACACCAAACTGGGAAAGGAGGTTTGGGAATGATCAGAGCAGAGTATGGGGAAATCAGGAACATGGACAATTAGAAGACACCGTCATATGGATGCTCTGACAAATACCATTCTAGTTTGCTAGCCAAGGTGGAGCAAAACAACTGCGTGGCAGTAGCCCATGAGACCTTTCCTCCATTGCTCTGCCTTCTGGAAAAGCCCTTGAATTTTCAATTTTCCATGTGTGCAATTTTTATTGCCCTGAACAGGGTGACTCAGGCTATCCTGATCTTGCCAGACTGTGGAAGCTAAGCAGGGTTGGCCCTGGTTAGTACTTGGATGGGAGACTACCAAGGAAGTCCAGCATTACTATGCAAAGGTAGGGAATAGCAAACCACCTCAGTCTGGGGCAAGCAATGCTCTGTATTCTTGGTGCTGGGGGGAGGGGGACAACAGTGGCAGGGCTTCTGGAGTCCTGGCCCCACTGCTGGACCTCATGATGGCACCTGGTATTTTTGGCCACTGTGTGACAGAGTGTTAGACTGGATGGGCCATTGGCCTGATCCAACATTTGGCTTCTCTTATGTTCTTATGTTCTTATGTAATGTCTCTTGTCTAGAAAACCCCATCAGGGTCACCATAAGGCAGGTGTGACTTGATGAGACTTTCCACCATCTCCATAATCATTGTTAACAGGCACTAATCAATGCTCCTGGTCCCTGCCTCAAGGATCTTATGACCTAAAATTTGCCACAGGGTGGGGATAAAACTAGGGAAGCATATCGATTCATTTTAGTAACAGATAAGCGTAGACCAGACTTCACACATGCAGAAGAATGTGGTAGCAATAAGGCAGCTAGGGTGCCAAGGAGATAAAACAGACTGTACCACTTCAGATGGCCAGGGAAGAGATTATGGAGAATGTCTCCCCAATGTTTTAAAAACTCCACGCAAAAAAAGAAAACCTACAGCAAGCAAAGAGAGGGGATGGAAGCTTTCTCCTTACCATATGAGTTTTGTATTTGCACAGAATTTTATACAAGAGGCAGCACTCTGAGCTGGAACCACCCGCAGCCTGAAATGGTGCATTCCACATCCCAGCTCCTCACTCTTCAGCATTTGTGCACCAGATCTTAGTTTCAGGAGAGGAGGGGATCGGAAGCAGGGGGTTACCACCCTTTTCTTTAAACCTGGATAGCCCAGGCTAGCCCAGTCTCATCAGATCAGGGAAGCTCAGCAGGGTCAGCCCCGGCTAGTGAATGGATGGGAGACCTCCAAGAGACAGCAGGGTCGTGACACGGAGGCAGGCAATGGCCTGGGAAGCTAAGCGGGGTCAGCCCTGGCTAGTGAATGGATGGGAGACCTCCAAGAGACAGCAGGGACGTGACACGGAGGCAGGCAATGGCCTGGGAAGCTCAGCAGGGTCAGCCCTGGCTAGTGAATGGATGGGAGACCTCCAAGAGACAGCAGGGACGTGACACGGAGGCAGGCAATGGCCTGGGAAGCTCAGCAGGGTCAGCCCTGGCTAGTGAATGGATGGGAGACCTCCAAGAGACAGCAGGGACGTGACACGGAGGCAGGCAATGGCCTGGGAAGCTCAGCAGAGTCAGCCCTGGCTAGTGAATGGATGGGAGACCTCCAAGAGACAGCAGGGACGTGACATGGAGGCAGGCAATGGCCTGGGAAGCTCAGCAGGGTCAGCCCTGGCTAGTGAATGGATGGGAGACCTCCAAGAGACAGCAGGGACGTGACACGGAGGCAGGCAATGGCCTGGGAAGATCAGCAGGGTCAGCCCTGGCTAGTGAATGGATGGGAGACCTCCAAGAGCAGCAGGGATGTGCCGGAGGCAGGCAATGGCCTGGAAAGCTCAGCAGGGTCAGCCCTGGCTAGTGAATGGATGGAGACCTCAGAGACAGCAGGGACGTGACACGGAGGCAGGCAATGGCAAACCACCTCTGTTAGACTCTTGCCTGGAAAACCCAACAAGGTCACCATAAGTCAGCCGTGACTTGACAGCACTTTCCACCACACCTCTGAGCGCTGAATAATATGAAGTTATGAAATGCACACACACACTTCCTTCACTCCCTGTTATCATGCAAAATTTGCTTCCCCCATCTGACCTAAAGATGGGAGTGGTTCCAGTTCTCCATGCACACAGGCACAATAGGGCTGAGCCTTCGCAAGTCTTTCATTCTTCCAAGAGCATTTTTTCCTCCCTTATGACCTTTTCCTGGGTCTTGCAGGGGACTTGTATGAGCAGCTTTTTGACAGCCAGCACATTATGCATTGCAGACCTCTGACCTAAAAGGTGGTGCTAAAGGCGACATGGAAGAAGAGGGCTTTGGAGGAGGACTGGAAGGAAGGGAGAGAAGGAAACGGCATTGTGTGGGTGCAGATCCTGGCACAGATAAGGGCCAGCAAGGGAGAAAGGATGGACTGAGAAAGTGGGAAGGTAGATGGTCAAAGACAAGGATATGTCAATATATTGGGGTGGGGGACTGCCAGGTCTCAAGGAGGAGGAGGAGGAGGAGATTGGATTTATACCCCGCCCTTCATTCAGAGTCTCAGAGCGGCTTACAAACTCCTTTCCCTTTCCCCTTCCCCTCCCCACAACAGACACCCTGTGAGGTAGGTGGGGCTGAGAGAGCTCTGACAGAAACTGCTGTTTTTCAAGGACAGCTCTTGTCAGAACTATGGCTTGTCCAAGGTCATCCAGCAGCCCCAGTGGAGGACTGAGGAATCAAACCTGGTTCTCCCAGATTAGAGATCGCGCACTTAACCACTACACCAAACTGGCTCTCACACCAAACTGGCTCTCAAGCTGGGTTGAAACTCCCTTTTGCCCTAACCTGGCCCAAGCTAGCCCAATCTCATCAGATCTCAGAAGCAAAGCAGGGATGGCCCTGGTCAGTACTAGAACGGGGGACCACCAAGGAAGTCCAAGGTTGCTAAACAAAGACAAGCTATGGCCAACCACCTCTATTCATCCCTTGCTTTGAGAACCCTACAGGGTTGCCAAAAGTCAGCTGTAACTCGATAGCACCTTCCACCACCAGGACTTCTTTTCAGAAGGCTCAGGCTCACATGAAGTAACTAATGCCTCTTTCTGTTAGGTGTTGTGATTCCAAAATAGCAGAGGTCGATTTAAGCAGCCAGACATGTGTATTTGTCTATAAAAAGAAACTTTACTAAAGATTAGGTAAGGGTATGTGGAAAACAAAAGTAAAATAAATCATCCTTACTAACTCTAAGCTACATGTTGCTACTCTTAAGAACTTAATTTGAGACTCAGAGAGAAAACTTTTAAAGAGAGTGGCAACAAAGAGCAATAAACGGAAGCCCTATGGCTCTGTCCCTCAGCTCATCCCCAAACTATTGATTATCCAATCGGAGAATCCTAACACTGGCTAATTATGCATTCTGTTACCTTGCTTTAGCAAGGGAGAACATGCAGACAATTCTATTGGATCTGTAAGTAGAAATTAGCATGCATAACAAACAGGAAATGCTTTCATGACAAACAAGGAGAGAACTCACAAATATACTGACACTTTCCAGTTAAAAAAACTGTAGGCTTACCATCCTACTAGTTCTATAGAGAGGGGGGCCACGGTAGCAGGACAGTGGGGTGCTAATCCTCCCTCCCCCCATGCAACCCGACCCAAAATATGCTGTTCAAAATGGTCAGTTCTAAAAGAATATTTGCACCATTCAGCAATGCAAGGCATGCAAAAGTTGGATTATGGCAGCTAATCTAAGGGAAGGAACACAAAGATTTATTTATTTAATTTGCTCATCAGATCCTGGAAACCCAAAGCAGGCTCAGGCGGCTCGCATTAAAAAAGTTTAAATACATTAAAACACTAATTCAATACATACAAAACACTTCATAAAACTCGTATACATCACAGATAATAATTCACCAATAAGTCCAATTAAAGTGCTAGTGGTGGTAACTATAGGCCATGATGTAGCAAATATAACGAAAAGTATGGCCAGAGGCTGTTGCTATTGACGTCACAGGCCATAGCTGTTGACACAGAGGGCCTTATCACAGTTCAGTAAATGGAGCATCAGATCCTGATCAAGCGTGTGCCTCCCTCTGCCAAAGACAGCCCCCCATTCCAGAACAATGCAGCAATCCCTTCCCTGATAAGTCAAGTGAAGCCAGTCAGTGTTGTGATAAGAACAGGCAATGCACATGCAAAGAAACTGCACAGGTGTGGTGTTGCATCTGACTTGCCTTAATGACAATCACATACTACTGTGCTGGTCCAAACTTTCCTTTCTTAAAAAGGAGCGCAGGCCCAGCTCATTTTCCTGATCATAAGTGCCCCCCCCCCAAGATACTTGAAGACCCTGTAAGAAAAAGGCACAATGGGAGGGGAGGTTTAAAATGCCACCAAGTCATAGTGGATTTGTTGCAATGCCATAAGGTTTTCAAGGCATTCAGAGGTGGTTTGCCACTGCCTTCCTCTGCATAGCAGCCTTAGAATTCCTTGGTGGTCTCCCACCCACATACTAACCCCAGCTGACCCTGCTTGGGGTTTCCAGAATCTGATGAGCTTTCAGGATCTGATCAGTTTCTAGGATCTGATGAGATCAGGCTAGCCTGGGCCATCCCGGTCTGGGTACAATATGGGTACTTGCTATTTTTCTGTATCATGGCTTCTAGCAAATGGGGGGGGGGGCATTGTTGATCAGGGAAACAGGGCAGGGCAGAGAGTTAAATCCCCTTTTGCCAATACCATGGCCTCAGTTCATGCAGGTCCTGCTTTTGCAGATGTTTTGTGGGGCCAGATTAAATGTTCCAGTCCCAGAAATCCAGCTTTACGTGAGGTGCTTTCACATGTGCTTGAATAATGCACTTGCAAACTACTTTTCAGTGCACTTTGTAACTGGATTTCACTGTGTGAAAAGGCAAAATCAACTTGCCAGTGACCACTGAAAATGGCTTGGAAGTGCATTATTCAGCATATGTGAAAGTGCCTATGGACTTGATCCCCAATTTCCGTTTCTAGAGTCTTCACCGTCTGTGCACTTCAGTTATGTGCTCAGCTATGGAAAGATATGCGCACGCACACACATGCACACACCCCACCCAAGCACCCAGGAAACTCTGAGCCAGGATCTGAGATGTTCCCCCCCCCGGACATTCCATGGTGCTCAGCAAATTAGCCTAGTAAAAAACACCCTCCCTGTTTTCGCAACTGTAATGAAATCACGATAGCCTTTGGCATTTAAAAATGATGCAGGCCAAGTCAGAGCGCCCTTTGACCTATCCAGGTGACCTTGAGTCAGTCTGCGATTCCACAGAAGGTAAAGATATTTTGGCGAGTGCCACAGATGAAGGTAGAGAGGTTTGAGTTACATGTCAGCTGATGCGGTATGTGGTGGGGGGGGCTACTGGAGATTTCAAGGGCTGCCCTCTTTGATCTGCTCTGCCTCTTTTTAGGAAACTCTTCCCAAACGGTGCAGATCTCCTCTAGCTAGTATGATGCCCCCACCAAATGTGAATTTTAAGATGATCATTGCTCCACAACAAAAAGGTCTGGCAACTTCCTTTTTAAAAAAGAATGAATGTTGGGAATGGCAAGGAAGTTGGATGGTTATTCTTCTGATCTTACTATCCTCTTGTCCTTGAACAGATCAAAATCCAAACCTCTTACAGACAATCACCGCAGCTAAATATTTAGTGACTGCTAAGGGAGTTGTCCAGTCCTCATCTACAAGGAAAAACTGAATGGTTTGTTGTTGTTTTTTTGAGATGGTAAATCCACATAATCTATTCAGGGGAAGGAGGACAGAAAAACTTTATCTCAAATCGAATGAGATCCACATTTACAGACTCTGTCTGAATACTCTGTGCCTGCAAATCGGCCTTCCAGTATGACTGCGAAAAAAGAATTTAACCAAGTGAGTGTAAATGCTCTCTTCTATAATGACGGATCTTTAGGTCATTGTTGGATGGTTATAACACTGTAGTGATCAGCCAAGTACCAGTTTTTTAAGCTTGAAAAGGCCTTCAGGTGGCACAGGGGGAAATGGCAGCCTCTAGGCTTGCCAGCCTCCAGGTGGGGCCTGGAGATCTCCCGCTTTTACAACTGATCTCCAGTTGACAGAGATCAGCTCCCTTGGAGAAAATGGCCGCTTTGAAGGATGGACTCTGTGGCATGGTACCATGCTGAGGCCCCTCCCCTCCTCAAACCCCACCTATATCCACCCCCAAAGTCTCCAGGTATTTTCCAACCCAGACCTGGCAACCCTAGCAGCCATAGAAGCTGAGGCAAGGAAAGTGTGTGGAAAACCATTGTATAGATTCTCCATTGCCACTGCCTCTGTATTCCCAGAAGCAATGAAAGCTACATGAAAAATCACCACTCTGTGGAAGTGGCCTTCCTTGTCTGGCTGGTTTTAATGGAGCCAGCTTGGTTTCCAACAGCCTGTTTTGACGGCAGCGGCGGCAGCTTATTCTTAGTGGTTTGTTTTAATGGCTTTGTTTCTTGTGGTGGCACTTTAACAGTTTGGTTTCAGAGTTCGAGTTGTAAGCAGCCTCAAGCAGGTATCTTGGAGGGACAGTACCTACAGTTTCTTTCGTTCTCTTCTTTCTTTCTTTTTTTTGGGGGGGGGTATTTTGTGTGGGTGTATATGTGCTTGTGCGCCAGGAAGTCATGGTGACTTCTGGTGACCCCCTAATGGGGCTAGGATGTTTCAGAGAGGTGGCTTGGTATTACCTGCCTCTGCATCCCGGCCTTGGTACTCCTTGGAGGTCTCCCTTCCAAGTACGCGCCAGGGTTGTCGCTGCTTAGCTTCCAAGATCTGACGAGTTCGGGCTTGCCTGGGCTATCCACGTCAGGGCCACCTACAGTTTCTAAAGAAATAAAACAAATTACTGTAACTGTCACCCACGAGAACAGAAATGGGGGTTGCTTTGGAAAAATGTGGCTATACTATAAGTCCCAAGATGAGATGCCTCCTCCTCTTAAGTGAAAGCCTCCAGCTTTGTAAAGAAAATGTCACTAGTATATTTTGAGCCCACCCTCCCACCAAGGAGCTCCTGGCCAAACTAGACATGACAGCGTCCTCACGGCTATCATGATGACATCATTGCCATTTACAGTCATTTAAAACGTTGCGAGGGCATGATCCTGACCAGGTCCACAGCATGGTGGGGTGAGGCAATTTTGTTCCCTGACCGCACACCTTATAAAGTGCCAAAATGGCTGCCCTCTGGCTGTTCTGGCACTTGAGAAGGTGTGTAGGGGGGACAAGAGCTGGGGCCCTCACCGCATTTTTAAAAATGACTGTTAAATTGTGGTGGCCTCCTAGAGGCAACCACAAGGGTGTTGTCACATCTAGTTTGGGCCTCCGGGTGGTTCTCCTCTAGTATATCCAGGGAGAGTAGAAGCACCAACCACCCATGCCCCACCCTTCTGACCGTGAGGGAAAGAAGATGAAGAGCACACAGGCTTCCACTGCTGATTGTGCCCAGCCCTTGTACTCCCCTCAGTGGCCACACCTGCCCCCCACTTGCATAGTGCAAGGGCTGCCCCTTGTTTGAGCCGGGCTTGGCCCCAGGAAGAGATTCCCCAGGGCTCCCAGACCACTGAGACTGCCCCCTAAGTACATCCCCACAAACACCACGTGAGGTGGGCTAGGCCAAGACAGAGCGACTAACCCAAAGGAAAGTTTCACAGTATCACAGGGGACTTGAACCTGGGCTTCCTAGTCTGACACCTTAACTAACCACTTCACACTCTGGTTCTGCCTGTTTTATTGGTGCAGGATATATTCCTCTGGCCTGCTTAATCTGAAGATGCTTCTTCCCAGAGTGAGTTAAAAAAGGTGGTTCTTTCCCAGAATTGCTACTCCTGAATATTAGATCAGATAATAAAATACCTCCATCTACAAAGAAAACAATTGAATCGCTGCTATTTGCTGCTAAAATAGTAACTACTAAATGGAAATCAGAACAAACGCCCTCACTAAAATTATGGCATACTAAAGTAAGGAATCTATACATTATGGCAAAAATAACAGATAAATTAAGATCCTTAGAGTCAAGAGTAGTACGCACCGATTTTATAACAATTTGGCTTCCAATTACAAATTATTTGACCTCTCAAAATGAAATACCAACAGTAATAGATGATTTGCATTTATGGTTAAGAATGATAATGTACAACTAATGCTATTACTACTTTTTACTCTCTTTTTATTGTTAAAATAAGAATATGAATAATATATGCAAGTTTAAAATTCTAAAGCTCGTATTATTGTTATGCTGAAAACTTAATAAAAATATATTTTAAAAGGTGGTTATTTATGTCTGTGTTTCTGCCTGCTTAGGTTTCTAATCGATTGGATCATGCCCCAATAACTGGGTACTTTATAAGGAGGAACAGGTGAGTGCCCTTCAGAGCTGCCAAAGTCAAAATTTCACTAAAAACCAAGCAGGTGAAACTTTTCTCAGCAGAAAGCTGCTATGATGAGGAGAGCTTTGTTTAGTTCTACCCGTTAGACTGGGGCAGTGCCGTATGGAAGGTCAAGTGCTTGCTTTGCATACAGAGGGTCCCTGGTTCAATCCCTGCCATTGCCAGTTCAAGTATATCAGTAAACAAGTGTTAGGAAAGCCTCTCTCTGCCTGAGATCCTGGAGAGTCACTACTATTCAGAGTAGAACCGGACAGACCAGTGGTGATACTCAGCATAAAGTGGCTTCATGTTTAACTCTACCTGGAGCGATTTGATTTCAAACCACCCACCGGCACACTCAAAGACTCATAACAATGTCCTTTCCCCCCTTGTTTTTCTGAATATTCATCCTACGTTGCATTGGAAATGTTTTGTACTGGTGTATTTTCACACCACTTTTCTTTCCCACGCCCCTTCTATTCAACCCACCAAAACAGAACACATATTAAATGTGTTTGTTTGTTTTACCTAAAGCACTGATAGCCTGCCTTATGCCCTTAGAGACTGCTTTGGTTGTTCAAAAATGAAACTTGAGTGTCTCTCTAATAAGCATTCTCGAGTTTGTTCCCCTTGCTTGCCAAAAGCCGAGTGTTCTAAACTGGATCAAAAATACTTCGTATATGTTCTCCATAGGGTTCTTTTTGAAATATGCAAGGTCTATCATGCATAGATAAAGAAAATGACAAGAACATCCTGCAGGAGGCAGCAGAGGGGACAACTAGTTAGCATAGTGAGATTAGGGACTTCCTACTATTTTCAAATAGTCTCCTTCCTGTCTCCTGATGGGCTCAGTTAGGGGTTTTTTTGGTCCGCCTGAGAACTGTTAGCTTCTGACTCCCTGCTAGCTAGACAGACTTCTCTTTCTCTCTCCTCTTTCTCTTCTTAATAAACCGATGTTTAAAGCTGTTTAAAGAATAACAGCTTGTGCTCCACTTTACTACGTATCCACACTCTGCCAACAGTTCT